>JAKROA010000006.1:2794361-3994361 GCA_023375655.1 Taenia crassiceps | reverse complement strand
TACCAATAATCGAAAGTAGGTGTCAGTGTGCCGTGCACAGAGCGCAGCACGTCATTCTGCGTCACGTGAGGCGTAACCTCGTGTGTGTCCACGCGAGGTCAATTACAATGCGCAACTCAACTAGAGCATGAAATCCACAACTTTGTTGTCCCATTGACGCAGCCAGTTTAACGTCATTTGGAAGGCCCGTTCAAAATACCAAAATGGAGGAAATGAGAGAATTAGGCATCTATTTAATTCACAGCTTTGCATGAAACAAACGCATCAATGCTGTGATAGAGCGACAGATCGCCACTGACCTCACCCACCTGGCCACGACGACACGCTTCACAAAAAGGGCCGCATGCAGCACATTCAAATGACTAGACGTTTAAACAAAAGCAATTGCACTGCATTAACCGCCGCAGTGCTTAGGCATTAAAGGGGGTGGAGGTGGGGGCGAAATTGTCACTCAATGCCAAATTACTGCAAATCACTAGCACGGTACTGCTGTCCGAAATTATTATCAGCCATAGCGTCAGGTATATTTTTAATTGTTTCACGTCAAGAAGCAATAATAATATCAGCAATTGTAGTACTTTTCATATTGATATTTTTACTCCAAAAACACATTTGCACTGTGTGACAATTCTGTGTCCTGGGATTTAATATTCACGAAATCGCCAATATTGTTGCATTCCGCGGTTTGCGCAACTTGTGCTTCAAAATGCGACAGAAGTGAGATTAAGTGTCAATCCATTTGTGATTGTACTGGATGTTTAAATGATTGTCATAAGCTCTACGGAGCATCATGGCACGACGACACTTGGATGCATTTAAACAAGAGCACATTTCAGGGAGGACCGCTCGCATGTCAGACAAAGTCAGTAAAGTCGCGCATTCTTCCCATTTTCCCCAACTTTCCTCCTCACATTTCATGTAGCACCACCTCCTCGCCCTTGTTTACCGAATAACATAACTGTGAATTAACTCTTTAAATCGCTACTTGAGAGCGCGCTACAACTGACGTCAAGGTCGCAGCATCCTGCTTGCGATTTAAGGCGACTACGAAAAAACAACGTATTCTGGTAGATTTACGAATCATAAGGTTTGTGCAACGTGGTTCGGGAGCCACAATGCTTTACTTTTGTACTTGGTTGATAATAGATAACTCGGCGAATATGTGTTGCACGTGCCACTTACTTACTCTTCATCTCTCCCATAATTGACGTGATTTTGTAGGACTTTCAGTGCCTCTATGACTGCTTTTTATTTTCATCATCTTTAACAGGACAAGTGGAACACCTGACGGGTGGTGGAGACGAGTTGGGCTGCTGAAGGGGTACAGTAAAACGCGAGGACTGAACACTACAGGTAGTTGTTGTGTTACCGTCGGGATCGCCACCAGACGGGCCTTGCACATGAAGCTAGGGGTGAATTAAGCGGTTGTGGTTGAAGTTACTACATAAGCGGAGAATCGCCATGGCGTGAGACACGCAGAACCTGTGTATTTGAGTTTGCCGCGTGTCGATGAGTATGTGTAAAACAAAGTAATGCGCATACTATGGTGTTAGGAGGCGTAGTAAGTAGGCAACTAGATGAGTAGGGCGTACTTTAAATGCGCTATAAGAGGGTAGGCTGCAAATTATGAATTGGTGGGTGAGTTGAGTCAATGGAGTGATGTGTGGTGGAGGGTGTGCATGTAGTTGTGGTGAATGTGAATAGTTGGTTTGGTGATGGGGAAAGCTCTGCATTGGTTTGCTACATTGCAGCATCGCAGTACCGACAATTCCTGAAATGAATGCTGCAGTGGCAGCAGAGAATGTTGTTGTTGTTGTTGCTGCTGTTGGTGGTGGTGGTAGTGATGGTGCTGGGACGAAGCAGTGCGAATTCTCCGCCAACGGTGAGTGTGTGCCGCGTGCGGAGGGAGGTGAGGCGGCGTCACCTCGTAGTGGGGAGGAGTTGAGGAGTGGATTGTTTGCCGTGAACGCGGACTCCTCTGCTACTACGGACAGGGGCATGGATAAGGGGCGAGATGTGCTGCAGCTGCTGCTGACTCAGGCGAGTCCTTGCTCCGTTGGGTCAGGGCGAATCGATGACAGTGGCGTGGAGCGCGCCGTTCCTGCACTCGATGTCGCCTTTCCCGTCATGCACACGTACAACTTGCAGCTGACGCACACTATTCCAATGCAGCGTGGCGAGGTGGAGAGTGGAACGAGGGAGGAGAGCCGTGATCTCTTGCGGCCCTCCGTTCGACTGCTCTGCAGCATTGGTAGGTGGTGAAGTGTGGGACGGTGTTCGAGGTAATGCTTGTGAGTGAATTGCTCCTCGCTACACATTAGTGCTTGGCATTGTGTTGTGACTGGATAGGACGAAGTCTGGTGGCGGAGCAGTATCGCAGACAGATGCCAGAGAGGATGCGGTTGCGTGGCGTGAAGGCGCCGAAAGTGAGTGAGGAGACGCGTAAGGAGGAGCGCGAGCACTTACACCAGACTCTTCCACCCACGGGCGTTGCTGCAGCCAAACTGCGTTGGCGTGCGAAGGACTTGGGTGGGGTGTATGCGTGTACGTGCGTGAAGGCAGGCTGCTCGTTCCAGCCTGACTCCTACCTCACGCTATGTCGTCACGTGGAAGAGGGTCACTACCGGCTGCGTCGACTGCGCCAACTGCCCGAGAAGTCGAGGCATTGTTCACGATCACCCTCAGTCTACTATCCCGTCAATCCTGCCAACACGAAGGCGTTGAGATCGCATGGCAAGAACTTCTACTCGTGTGAGGAGTGCGGTTTGTACTTCAGCACCGTCAAGGCCATACAGGCGCATTACTCAAGGTAAGGAGGTCTGCCTATTGGCGGCGAGCGTTGATGCGCTCGATAGCAGTGAGGCAGGAAGGCGGGCTTTGAGTGGGAAGGGTTGATGCGTGAATGGTGTGCATTGCAGTGATAAGTAGGTGTTGCTTGCAGGAGCCATGGGAAAAGGAGGTTCGAGTCGAGTGAAACGTGTGTGTGTTGTTGTGTGCATTCTGCGGCGAGTGGATGGAGAGGGAGTCGTCGCGCTTGCCAGTGTGCAGAGTGCAACTGCGTGGCCGACCGGTGGAGGTGGTGTGGAATGAAATCAGACAGTGTACGCAGGGTGATGCAGCACGCGCAGCGTCGGTGCATGTGCTTGCCTCCCTCCTCCTCTTTCCCAATGCACAATCACCTCTGTGCTTCACCACCGCCGTGGCACGTGGCATTTGGTGGAGGAGTGGAGGTAGGTGTGAGGGACTGAGAGAGCGCCTTGGGAATGCCATCTCTGCGATTCGAGGTGTGCTACGTTTCACTGGCAAGAAGCGATATAGGCGTGTGGTGGAGGAGGGCGTGGATTTGCAGGACCTCGTTGCTCCTGGACGGACTGTGTAAGTGCACACTCTGTGGTGAGTGAGTTATGCGTCTGCATCTTGCTTGTAGGCAATGAGTAGGAAATGCCCATTTGACAAGTGTTAATTAGCGTTGAAATGGAGGCGAGAATGCTCCCAATGACACTAGGCTATTTGGAAATAGCGTTACTGATGAAGTGGAAAAGGAAAGACGTGGTGATTGTTGTATGGAAGGAGAAGCACATGTGTAGGACGTGGTGTAGTATGGCGGGTTGAAGGAAGGGCACTTGCAGTGACCTGAGGCACGTCTTTTGCCCTAGACGTCGTGAGGAGTCGGGATCGGAGTGTGGGATTCCTGTTGTACGGAAGGGGGCTCGAGTGATGGTGAAATCTCTGCCAGCCAACGCGCCAACAATTGAGGTGGAGAGAGGATCGCCTGTGCCTTTGAGTAGTGGCACAGTGTCGAGAGAGAGCTGTCAACCTACACGGAAGGTCATCATCATTAGCAATCGGGTTGTGGAGGAAGGCGATCAGTAAGTTGCTTCTAGTAGGAGAAGTGTAAAAGGGGAGGCGCTTTGTCGGTTGTCCCTCCCGAGGCCCCAGGGCATGTGCTCTTCTCTTGTTAGTGGTGGGAGGTCTTCGCATATCGCACTTTATCTAGCGCGTTCTACAGCTTCAACTGGATAGCGCAAGATGTGGGCTGTTAGTAAGTGGGTTGATTTCGAAGTTGCACGTCAACAACCAAAATGATGGCCTCAGCTGAGTGTCGTTTTGGGTGTGTGGATTACGTAGTGAGGCTGTGATGATGTGTTTGGCCATGTCAATATTTAATGCATATTGGTAGGCGTGGGAATGTGGCCAAACCTTGTTAATGGGAGCGTGAATAGGCCCTTTTGCTATAGTGGATTGGTGTTATGTCGTATTAGAGCGTGTTGCAAAGACTCGGTGGCGGAGGAGGGTCGAGAGTCACAATCACGAAATGTGGAGGCGGAGGAGGAGGGGGTACCTGCAAAACGACTGCGATCTGGGTCGGTCGGAGGTGTGGAGGTGGCTTGGCCTGCACCACCACCATCACTGCTGCCCCTAGGAGGAACAACACCGCCTTCTGCCTTGCCTGCTGTGCGAATGGCTGATGTGCCGACTGGTGGCGTTAATGCGGGTGGTGTTGTGCCTTCCACAGCGTTGCCCACTTCTTGGCTTCCAAAGCCGAAGCCGCATAAGGAGGCTGCCCCTGCCTCCTCCTCGCCCTGCTCCTCCTCCCCTCCTCATTCTGCCTCTCCTGTCAGTCAGTGGTGCAGGCGCCTCGACGACCGTGCTCCTTCGTTTTCCACCACAGTGTGGTAGGTACCCCTGCTTCTGCGTTGCTTTCTGTTTGGTGCACACTGCAACGAAGTGATTGTGGGTAATAGTGAGGACGCATTGGACCACACTTCTTATTTATTTAGGTGAACGCAGCACCGAGGCGGGAGGGAGGTGCAGCGGAGACTGAATCGGAGGAGGGGTTGGTGAAGGCGATCATCATCACCGCCACCACTACTACCACCACCACCACCACCACCACCACCACCGCCGCCGCCGCCGCCGCCGCCGCCACCCCCACCACTGATGGCAACATGAATGAAGGAATGGGGAAGGACTTGGTTGCAAAAAGACGTGTGTGGATTGCAAGGCGTCAGAATGGACCGTCGAGTGCTCACAACAGCGCTGTATGTGCTACCCACTTTAACTTTGTAGGGACATGTTAAGATGACATGTGGCTGTTGTCGGTTGGTCACGCATGTGCCCTTCATTGAAGGCAAGGATTTGGTGCCATTGGGTGTGTTTGAAGGCTCATGACAGCAATAGGTGTTAAATCGATGGAGAGCAAGTTGGAAAGACAGACATAGCGTTGAGTGATCTGAAAATGGGTGGTCAAAATGGTGCAAAGTGGACAAATAAGAGGAGAATGCTGGCTGTCTTGATTGAATAGAAATGCCTCGGTGGCACTGGTACTTAGACAGGCGAAGTTGTGTGGCAGTCATGGGGTGGTAACATCGAAGCACTGCCAGACCAACACTACGCGGTCGAGTTGTGAGATGGAATGAAATGGTCGCGTCGGCGTGCAGGAGGCTGTGGTGAATGCGTGTGATTGGTGATAATTTGTGTGTTTACTTACTGAACTCTCTCGCTTGTTTAAAGGTTGTTGGTGTGGGAGCGAAGAGTCGGTCGGATTTGTCGTCCGCACGTCCCCTCGCTCCTGCGATTCCGGTGTCTCTGAATGTGCCGGCCGCGATGACTGTGGTGCCAATGAGTGCAGCGTCAGTTGGACTGTCGACTGGTCTGTCTGGAGTAACAGTGAGGTCATCGAGCAATAGCTTGTGCAGTGCCGAAAAGGCAGAGGCACTGTCCGTGGTCGGCACGCTGCCGCAGTTACCCATCGAGGCGCCGCATCTTTCCCGTCAACTAGCGCCATCGACACCATCTGAAACAACCAAGTCAGTTGCACAGAGAAATGCAAATGTACCCTGCACGCTAATGCGCCTGGAGTTGGCGAAGGCGAAATCGACGTTAGCATCACCACATCAGGTGAGGTCATCAGGTGGCTATAATGTGCTGATCTCGCGCAAGACATTGGACTCGTCCATTGCTAATACGCTGTTGAGGATGCGGCAGTTGCCAGAAGTGGGCGGAAGGAGTATGCCCGAGACTGGCGGCTGCAACATTGCACCTCATTTATTAAAGTTAGCACCCAATGTTGAGCAGAAGGTGGTTTGGAATGCTGCACCATCAGTTGCACAGGCACCAAAAGCATTGACTGGTGCAGGATGCTCAGCTGGTCGTGCTAAATGTGTTGGTTTGGGGGGTAAAAGGCTGCGACGTTTGACCCCTCGTGCACCGCAAGCAGCAAAGTCACTGATGAATGGCACAGCAGGTCTGTTGAAATCGGCCGAACCGACTTCCAGCAATGCAGAGTTGTCGAATACAGTTGCCAATAGTGCATACTCGGTTTCCTTGCCGTCAGTCGCCTGTACGCAAAGTGCTGTGCGGTTGAAGGGGATTGAGATTGAGCCATGTGGTGAGGGCTCACGTGGACCAGTGGGGAGTGGTGTTTCGACCCCCTGGAGAGGGCACAGTGCTTCTGCCGGTGCTTTGTTGCCAAGAGTGTTGGAGATGGCAAGCGGGATGATGAAACCATACGGAGGAGCGCAGTGCAGCAGTGTCCTTGCAGCAGGACGAGGAAAGACGTGCGTGAGTGGGGAGAGGGAGGCGTGTGGTGCGGCCTCCAAGTGGAAATGTGGGGATGTAGAGGGAGGAAGTGGTGATGTGGTGGCGAGCGATGCAATGATGTGTCCAATGTGCTCCTTTTCGAGCTGTGACAGGGAGGCAATAATGCAGCATGTGATAGACGCTCACTAGGCCCTGTTTTGTCCTCCCTCCCCTCCCTGAAGATGAAGTTCTCCTCCTTTTCTCGCTTACTGCCCCCTGTGGGGGTGTTTGTGTATATGCATGTAAATATGTGAACAGAAATGAGTGAGGTGTCAGTTGGGCTGCTTTTGTTATGGAAGAGAAGACAGGGGTTTGTTATGGTGGTAGCGTGCTGGTCGCAGTGGCATTCTGGTGTAGTGAGTGAAGTAGATTGCTGCTGTTCGCGTGCGGATGTGCACAAGAGCAATGTAGGTGTTACTGTCACTGCATGTGGTCTGGAGGTGGTGTCTGATGTTGCGATGCTCTGAGGAAGGTGGAAGTGGGTCAAGTGCTGTGCGGCTTCATTTGCTGAGGGAAAGCCGGTGGTGGGCAGGAATGTGCAGTGGGGCAAGTCGTGAGGCGAAGTCGACTAGATAGGGAGGTAGATTATGAGGAGTGCGAGGGTTGTTTGCTGGGAGCACATCCCCAGTATTGGAATCCTGCCAATTGAAAGCCGGTGAACCTGAGACGAGTCGATGTAGGCGGCTCGCGAGGCGTGCGTCGACCTGCAAGTGTGGAAGCACTAATGTACGAATGGAGACTGGACATTAATAAGACGGAAATGAGCGAAGGTTGGAGGGTGTAGCAGCAGTGTCGGACGAGTCTCATTTGGATGTGGCAGTCCGTCATTGAGTGGCACACCACTTTCATGCCAAATGACATTACAAACCTCAGGTTGAGTGACAGGCGTGTCGGTGCTACTGCTTCCAATCCATACAATTGTTCCGCAATATCCAGTAGCTTTTACTAAGCATTATTTTGCTTGCCACCTTATATATATGGTTCCATTGTGTTGTGTGCCCTGACGAATGTGCCTTTTAGTATCGACTTTGGCCGCACTGCTATCTCACCGCCTCGATGCTGGTGTTTTAGCACAGTTTCTGGTTGCCATTCACAGCGTCAGCTTCATCCATCTGTCCATCCACCCACCTATGCATGCATGCATGCATGCATCCATCCATTTCTTGTTGCCTTTTGTCTTTTGAACACATGGCAAGCAGAAAGTCAGACTGCTTTTCCTTATTTCGTCGACATGGATAATTTGGTGTGCTCAGCCCATCAACTGAGCATTCCTTGTTCCCTTACCTGTGTGATTCGTCAGAACATCGCATGTAGGACGCCTCTATCATGATGGTGGTTTCCCTTTACGAAGGTCGGTCGCAGCCCCTTTGGTGCTCTGCACTCGCTTTTGCTGCTCACCGATGTACATGCAAAAACTCTAGCTCAGTTTGACCAATGCTTCAAACTCTAGTCAAGTATCTGCCTCTCATGTCTCCCAAAGAATATCACTCTCTGAGGACAGCTTGACAATTTAGCACTTTGTTAGGCCCCTTGCCCTACAACATAATAGCAATTCACCTCAGAGATTCAGTTTTAGGTGTTTTAAGTAATTCAGCACTTGGAAATTCATTGTTCGTTCATATTCTAGGGAATACTAATTTGTCCGGTTATTTGACTTCTAGTCATGTCTGCGCTTTACTGCCTCAATTCACTTGCTTTGGCAATAGTTTTTGCAGTTGCCGAGACTTCCCCGAGGACAACAGAAGGCACTACTCGAGTAGACTACCTGTACATGGCGAGCAGAGGGAATGAAGGCTGCTGGCACGGCTTCCCAGAGGCCGGCTCACCGGGAGAAGGCAAAAATAGCCAACCACGCCGCCCCTGACGGAAATCAAGAGCTGAGCATACAACTGACGCATGGAAGTGATTGCGCAGAAGTACGCAGTAGTAGTACAGATTTGTTTGAAATGTTCAACACACTAGTGGAGATTAGACAACACGATGTAGGAGAACTCGCGTCCAATTTGAGCTGTGACATTGAAGAAGCACTGTGTAATGCATTGCACAGGGTTGAATTGAGATCTGTGTCATTAATTTGCTTAAACGCATAACTGAGGAGGAGGAGGATAGAGTCGGGAGTACGTAACGGGTGCCTGTTCTTGCCCGTTTGCCCTTTGGATGTCAATCGATGAGCTTACTCTAACAGAGCTATCGACTCCCGAGGAGGAAGCGAATACCAGTTCTCCTTAAGCTTTGCTCATCAGTGCACCCATAACCCTTTTTTTCGGGGCAAACATGCCCTCCATCGTTTTCTTCTATTCTATCTTTTCAACGGAATAAAATAGAGGTAAGGTAAAAAATTGAAGATGCGATGCATTGGCTACTGATAAGTCTGTCGAGTTTGAAAATGAGTCGTTCATAAGGCGATTTAGCTACCACGTGGCGACGACCGGGTCAGCAGGAAGGAAAAAGTGTTTGTTTGTGTTAAAATATTGAAATCAGGCGCAGTCGTGGGTTTTAATGTGATTTTTGGGACTTATTTACTCCGATTTTGTTTGTCTTAACTAATTGACTTACAAATGGAAGAAATTTTGCCTTGTGTATTCATGTATTTAATGCGAATTGCCTTTTAGTTGGCGATTTTGTTCATACCAAAGACGGATTTGTCTATGTTAATACATTATTTTCGGTTCATTGGAAATTTTGTGATTTTAATAAATTGTCTTTGGACATCTATTTTTGTGCTAAATTAAATTTTTTTAAAGTAGAAATTTTTTTAGAATGTGGTTTACTTATATGTTTTCTGCTAAATATTTTTAATGTGCTATTTGATAATGCGCCTTCTCTCGATTTCTGTACTATTTATCGCCCTTAGTTTTAATGAGGGAGCTATGCCCGTATGGATAATGAATCGTTTTGGGGTTGGCTAAATTGTACTAAACGTTCAACTGGTTGTAATTGTGATTTCTACGCAGAGAATTTTGGGAAATTTTGCACTTACAACGTCTGTAATTATATTTTCAGCTTTTGCAGTAAACTCAAAACTCCTGATTCCGTTCCGTTTGTGGCACTCTTTTTATATGACCGTTTCCTATGCTTTGAGCTCAAATCGCTTTTTCGATCCTGTCGCGGCATCGATGCGGCGCAGGTTAAGCGAACGCTTTTGCGAAAAAAGAAAGACATTATCCTCCACCTGTATTCGGTTATTCAATTGACGACCAAGAGCGTTGACAGGAGAAAGATTCTCAAAGCGTCTGCTCTACAGAAGATTTTTAAAAAATTGTCGGTGGAAACGGATATTGAGCACATTATTAATTCTGAAGCTTATGTTTTGGGGTCTTTGCAGAACGACCTGTATTGTTACGACCTCCTTACGTCCGTCAAATTTTTTGCTTGTTTGAATGATCATTCTACGACCAAAGTTAGTTTTGAGGATGTTGTGGACATCCTTTATATTATATCTGCCAATTTGCCAAAACTCAGAAATGAAATTCATTTGATCTTTCGAAATAGTATTCAACCCCATGTTTGCTTTCGAATTCTCACAGCATCGGCTGTTGTATGCGCTACCTTGAAGTCTTCAAAATTGGTGACTGCCTACTCCCGAATGTGTTCAACTTTATTATCATGTTCTGTCAACGAACTGTTGGCGGTTGTTTACTCTGTCCTGTGCTTATTTTGACTTAAGCAAGCGAGTTTGATTTCCATAAATCCCGAGTTTTTTCCTGAGAGATGGGGTTATTTTATATTTCGATTGATGCCTCCGTGTTTTACCATGATCACTCCCTTCGTTTGGTACTTTTGCTGGTTTTTTTCTACTATAGCTTATTTCCACATAGTTGGGGTCATTTTAATAGAAAACAGATTGCCTTTATAGACGTTTATCCTCTATGTGTTTTGCAGCCTAATGCTGATTTAAATGGGATTAGTTGTTGAGGTGCATTTATTTTCCAACGATTTTGGAAACTGTTTGCATGTATTTTAATCCAGTTACTCCAATTCAGTCATCCATATTTGCAAACATGGAAGCTCTTAGTTGTGGTTCAAGCAAAAATTGCAGCTATTTGAGGTTCCAAAGACTCTAATTTACTCTTCGCAATTACTGTCAACCATATTGTCGAATCTGCATTCCCCGCCTAATACGGCAAATCCTTTTAAGGTAATTTCCTATTACCTGTTTCTATATCTTGATTTACCGTATGATGTTTTATGCGCACTGCCCTTTTCCATGTATCATTTAAGCTATTAAGCTAGATTATCCCGCCAGGTTTTTTGGCTTCTATATTCTAGCCAATGAGAGGCAAGCATCAGTTCTAATAATACAGTGTTAAAAAATTTCAGAGACTATTTATAATGGGTAGTAAGGTTTCACAAGAAGGCGTTTTACCTCATCAGTAAGTATTTCACGATTGCCCACCTTACTCAACATCAGATTTTTATATTGGGCTCACCATAGGCCTGATTATCCGATAGAGGAAGAAACTACTCGTAGGAATATGTGTATTGTAAAACACAAGTTTTCTACACATCGAGTACTTAAATGCAATTCACCGTCCTACAAAATAAGATAGCAAAGTAAAGTCGTCCATTTTCGTGCATTAGACTTCTGCACTTATCGTCGGTGTGCTCATCAAATGAAAGGGAGAACTAAACCATTAACAAGTTTGAAAGACAATTGAGATACGCCATCTCTACACGATAGTACGCGTGTAGATCACATCGCCACCTTCCATGAACTCGTTCAAGCCTAGCAGGAGTTTGACTCCTTCAATGCAGTACTTCTATTCGATGCTACCCGTTTCGTCATTCTCCTTTGAGTTCACATCGATGGATTCAGTAGTCATACTTATTGGTAGTGTCCAGTCCCCTTCTTCACATTTGTTTACAGGCGGACTGCTGTCGGGCCCGACCTCCGTTCTGCATGGGATCGGCTTAAGCGTAAACGAGTTTCCCATGTACAGTTGTCCGTTAAACACTGTTCCATTACCTGCGGATTGGGGATTGATGGTAGGAACCATTGGCCATTGTGTAGGCACTCTAAAGGCACCTAGCCATTGGTTGTAGTCTGTCATCCAAGCCCCGCTTTGAGAAGCCACTACCTGTCCATCAACTGCGAGGCTGTTTAATGGTGTTTGAGTGTTTTGGTAAATCATACTTGGTGCCCATATTTGCTGAGTCGTCTGTGGCAACCAGCCCGCCACATTGGAGAAAGTAATCGGGTGATAGCTCATGTTGGTGTCATTTAGAGCCGGCTGCATCCCTTCATTTCCCAAGGTTAGTACTTCACCCAGACTTTGATGTTCATTCGCCACAGCCTCTTGCAAGTATTCCTCTTCTCGGGAGGCACCGGTAGGTATGAGAGGATCAGTGATTTGGGTTGGTGATGGGAGGCTTGTTTCTGTCTCATGTGCCATTGATGGCGCAGGATTTATTAGTTGCGGTGCGGTATAGCTATAGGCCGACGCTTGTTGTGATAATGACTGAAGAGGTGGTTTTGTTGGAACTGGATAGAATGGTGCCGGCGTCAACTGCTGTTCCGTCGGTTGTCCCCAAACTGGCCCCGTGGGCAGTGGAATGGACTGCGCCGGCGTTTCTCCATTTGCTATGTAGAATGATACATAAGTTGGTGTTGACTTAGGTACATCAGCAGATGGTTGTACTCCCGGATAGCCAAGTAAGGGATTGTTCATTACTGAAGGAAGCTCTTGGTTTTGTCCCTGGTAGTTGTAAACGGTAGATTCGGGTGCACTGGGTGCCTGGGCCAGGACGTAGCCTTGAGTCACAGAACCTGGTATGAAGAGGCCCGATACAGCTAGAGGGTACTCCGTTGGCTGTTGTGTATCCCCTGGAAAGGCATTGATGGGTATGAATCTTGCAGGTCCCATAGTGGTCTGCATGAATTGTCCCTCCTGTGCCATACAACCGGGATAGCGCCAGGGCACTGTGGCAGCCTGACGCTGAATAGGTCGATACATTTCACTTGGGGGAAGATAGTCTTTTCCCGGTACTGCTGATTGAGACAGATCTTTCGATTCCACTGTCTCGGTGATGTAGCGATTGATTAAGTCATGTCGAAATGGTATTTTATACACAATATTCCACGCAAGTTTGCCTGGAAAATAAGTAGGCGCCTGTTATGATGGTCACTTCCGCACCCGCCAGTGCTAATAATCTCAATAAATTTTAATATGATTATGACGTTGATTGCGCAGAAGAGCATAGAAATAAAAGTTGGAACTAGGTGGGTAAGGACAGTGAGATCGGTTGCGCACCTAAGTAGTCCTGTGCGAGGAAGAGGATGGTCCGCGCACCTCTGCCCCTTACCACGACGACGAAGTTGACAGCGTGGACGAGGGTAAGGAGAGAGGGATATCCGTAGGCTTCAGGAAATAGCGTGATCCCAAAGTGGCGCCGGTACATTTGCTCTACGAGATTAAGCATCAGACGACCTCGAGTTCGCATGAGGAGGAAGCGCAGCTGTCGAGCGAATAGAATGAGTGGGCAGAGGTGCACCATTCGAGAGCCCATCACTGTCACCTCTGTGTCGTCCAAATCTGCAGCCACAGTGTTCGTTTCCGTACCAGCTGGATTTTGTATCTGGGCGTTATAGTTTTTAACCTAGTGAGTGGATCCAAATTAGGGATTGAATTACTTACAGATGGTAGCAGTTCATTACGAAAGTCCTACCGAGATGAAAGGGCTCATTTCTTCGTTGACGAAGTCAAGATCTATCTCCTCTTGGAATGTAGTCCGGTAGTGTTCCTTAAATTCACCCTCGGGAATCGATCCAAATGGTGAGTTGAAGAGGATCTGTAGACAGCGATAAGCGGTTTGCTTGGTTTTATATTTGTCCGCAAGACAGACGTAGGTTGTCGTGGTGGGAGCTTTCACATCTTCCGACTTAGTTGTCTCTATCTTGGGGCAGTCACCAGTCATGCTGAGAATAGGATTATGGGATGTAGATGTAAGGGAATGAGGCATAGATGACTCATGCTCTCCTTGCGGCTGCTGTTGAGTAAGAAAGACCTCAGAGAACGATGCAAACATCTCTTCCAGTGTATCAAAGCCATAGTCCTTTGGAAGAAGGACCAACTGGTAGTGGGTCACGAATGCTGACACCAAATCATTCATCGGTAATCGACGGAGAATCTGGGATTCAAGGATTTCTAGGAGCAATTGTCTAATGATGGCCAATCGCAGGGGAGGCGTTAGGCAAACGCACCTCTCCCCGTTTTCCTCTTGAACCTTTAGTTATGAAAAAAGTAGAGCAATTTTACTGCCATGCTTTTGAATATTATGAGTGCTTATTGTGGCAAACAAGAACTGGGATATTCATCTTTATTAAGCAGACAAATGGCACAATCTAAGCGGCTGCGCAATGATGAATCTAGAGTGCATAGAAGTCTAAATTGTCAAAAGGTGGTGGGTGCTTCACCTCAACAACATGCGGTAATGCCTCCAGCAGTTCAATGAATTTTGCGAAGCCATACTCCGCCACGCGACACTGGTGGTTGAAAGCGTGGTGGTAGGCAGGAATGAATTTGGTGAAGGCAATCTGGAAATGCTGCATGGTGGAGAGCATGTCCACCACCTCTACAGCAAAGAGCTGGGTGCGAACCTTCTGCTCAGTGGTTTGTATGCGTCGTGGGATGACCACACTAGGCCCATCCTCCTCCAAGTTCTCCACAACCAACTTGCTCTCAGCGACGTCATTCAGGAGATCGAGTATGGTACACACTCCATAGTTTGACGGCATGAAGGGCTAAGCAAATAATACCACACAGACTCTTCCGCAGTTGGTAGGCATTAAGTAAGGTGTTAATAGCAGGAGAGGTCCAGATGAAGTAAATGACTTCACTGAAGCCATTCTACATGCTTTCAACGCCTCAATGAGGACGTATTTTTTTGAAGAAATACTCATTTAACATCAGATAAGTACAATATAATGGAATTTAGAGATTAATTTCTACAGCGTCACCTTGGAATGCATCTAGGCTTTGTCAACTTGGGCTCACGCTGACTAGAAGAGCCGCACACCCAGAAACATCATTTGCTTTGTATGTTAATTGGTTTCTACTCCTTCAGTGCACTAAAATGAAAGCCACCCTGAGGTTCGCTTTTTTAACTCAGGCACTACAGTCTGATGAGCTAGCGGGTAGTGCTTATTTTAACATGGTCTCAGGATGAGCATTAATGGGACAAGTGTGTAACATTATTTGGGGCACCTTATGGAAAACATCCTCATAGATTTGAGGCAGCTTGGAGATCGGAATGCACTTCTTCTGTTCTCCCTTGAGCAGTCGTAGGAGGTCATGCGTGAATCGGCGCACCTGAATCACGTGGGTCAGCATGATAGTGCGGAGAGGTCCTTCGCCCACGATGTGGACAATGCCGCTCAGCGCCTCAATAAGGTCCTGGAGACGAGCAAATCCGTAGTCGGAGACGCGACACTGCTTACCAAAATGCGCGTGATAGGCGGGAATGAACTTATTCAGTGGTAGTGCGCACCCCACCTGCTGCTTCACCAGATCCACCACCTCGCGGCGGAATTGACGCAGACTATCTGTGGCGGCGAGACCCTGAGAGGGCATATCTGTGATGCTTGATGCAACCGCCGCGTCTAAAAGGCAGACTAGCAGTTCAGAAGAAGGAAGACTGGTGGAGATAGTTTATCCGTAGGCTATAACACTTTACACAAAAGAATGTTGGGAAAATTAGACGAATTTTGTAATACTTGAGTGTTACACGCCTCTTCTGCAATACATGCGACTGCAATTCAATGTAGCAGACTCTGTGAAGGGCAGAAGCAGGATTTTCTGATAACAGGCAACAAGTTCCAACTACTGGTAGCGTAGATGACATTTTTGCCATTTAAGTCCGGTTCATCACGTATACAGTTGCTTTGTGTCATTTTATGCGCATAAACATATTACTTGTGGATGCATGTCATCAGAGACCTCTTGCTGTACAAGATGCCAGGATTCCATTGAGCTATCAATTAAATTTATTTGGAAAAGCTTTTTAACGTTTAAGTTGAAATTTCTTAGCCAATCCAATAAATTATGCTTGCGACGCTAGCTGATAAAAGTTGCCATCTTGATACGAAATTCGGCAGATCCAGCCTTAGATGGGTAGAAATTAAGGTATTTTGCAAAACAATAGCAAATGAACTGGTTACCATGTGAATTTTCCTGAGATAAAGTAACAACTTTTATTCCATTAGCGGTGATCTGAATGCTAACATCAGACACGCAGGTGAGTAGATGTTCCAAGGGGACATAGTTGCTTATCAACACAGAGTCCCTGTTTGACTTCTCCTGATCACTGTCGCTAGCCGACTCGGTCTTGTTCAGTGGACCAAAAGTCTCCTCGTAGCAGCGCGTAAAACTCATGACAGAGAGGAGGTTGTTATGCTCCTGCAGTAGTCGTACTACATTGGAACGGAGCTCGGCCAAACTAATCATGACCGCTGGCATGCACTGCTGGCTAGCCATCTGAATGCACTCGCGAGGATCCCTAGGCTGGTGCTTCGGACACAGAGGATCCTCTAGCTTCGGCAAATTCTAAAGACAATGACAACCAAAGCCTGGAGTAGTGCATTATCTTTACGAATCCAAAAACAGCTGCATCAACACGAGCTGAACGCTATGCTAGGTACTTATTCCGATTTCAGTAAAAGCACTGAACCTTGCACATACCAAAACTTTAAACTCCTTATAGGATCTTTTTTTGCTGTTTTACTGAAAGATTTTCCTCTGTGTGAAGTAGAACTAGTATTGCCTTAGCGTTCAAACAAGCTCTAACAAAGTTACCGAACTTATTGAGTCGAGGCGCTTTTGTATTATATGGATATAGCGTGGAAAATCTGTTGAATATTTGAATGCTGGAATGAAATTGAGCTAAGAAATACCATTGAATTTAGTTACTTAAGGTATGGAAACGAAGATGAAAACAGTGACGAAATATCAACTGAATAGTAGTGGTACAGCATTTTGTTATGAGTTGTTCATTAAGTTCAGTAAAAGAACTTGGTGTATATTTTATCCAAATAGTTCACAGAATTAAGTAATCTGATCATAAAACTTTATTTGCTTGTCCTTTGGGATAAACTCATTAATGCATTGATTATTAGCTGAACGCATACCCCAGCCTGGACCTTAGAAGGCACCATGTAACCAGTTTTATCGTCCTTTTTCTTATTGTATTGTGACATTTCTGTTTGAGGCCTCGTCACGTGCATTTTTGTACTGTACTGAAAACGCTGTTGTGTAGATTGGTTTGCCATAAAAGGCTTTTGATTGCGTCTCTCGTTTTGTACGTTTGAGCTTGAAAAGCCAACACGTATTCGACGATAGCCAATCTTACGACGATTTAACTGAGAAATTACTATTTGAGCGTCCTCCATTGTTGACACCTTAACAATGGCAAAACACCCAGATTCTGGCTGACGCATAACTTGGAGCTGGAATGCATTTTGAATGACAGATTGAACATGAACTATCAATGTGCGTCGCCATTCTGAGAGAGACACGGAAGGTTCAAGATTGGATATAATTAACTGAATGAAATTCGAGTTCCTGCCATGGGACTGCTGGTTTGAATGTGCATGTACTGCTCCACCAAGGCCATTCGTCACATTCTTCGAGGTTGTGTGCATAATCAAGACCGTTTAATTAAGATCCCACGTAAAATTTTCTTGATATTTTTTGCTTGGGGATGGAGTAAAACGCATGTAACAGCCTAGAGGCCTAATGCCATACCATACAAATGCTGTAGGCAATGAATTTACCAAGGCTTTGGTAAAGTAAGTTAAGTGTCTAAAATGGGTGATAAATAAAAATATATATAAGGTAAGGAAATGTGCTTTGGGGTTTAAAGCTTAAACAATCTGCAAAATACAGTAGCAATTTGCATTCAGGCGAGCGAAAAGGTATTCCATCGCTAGGCGAATCAAATCTTATTTTCTGGAAGGACGATCACTTATATGAATTATTAACAGGGAATTGTTAATGTGTGATACGCACTTTATTAATATAAGTCTGCCATTTCAGTAACACCTTCAGCATTCACCATATAACTTAGGTAAAGGACTAAAATATTGCTTAAAATGTTATCAAAAATCTGAACTGTCGTTCAGATTTTACAGCGAAAACGTACACTTTACTCAGCGCGAATATTTGTAACTAAGGCGAATTCACCTTTGAAATTTTGCTGCTTGTTAAATTGTGGCCTTCATTATAAAAAACAAAAAATATATTTATTTATTAATTTTACTTTGTATGCGTGATAGGTAAATCGTAATTGTGTACTAAATAGGCAAGTTTTGGGTGTCTGCTGTAAATGGATATAAATTAACCATGGTATGTTGAGTGGTACTTAAAAGGCTATGAGAATTTATCAAAGTAGGTAAAATTTTCTAGCACTTTAAACATTCCGTTGTAAATGTCTATGAAGGAAGCCAAAATCTATTCATTTTATTCTCCCCAAAGTAACTAATTCATGTATGTGAGATTGGTTATTTCAATATACTTCCTAGCTTTTATTTCTGCCCTTTTTTAATTCTACTTTTTCTTATACTTTAAGTCAGATCCACTGCGTCGTGAGTTTGACGATAGATGATTTTAAATTTCTGCACACATCCCAGGACCTTTCCAGCTCTTAGATGATATTTACATCAAAGCAGTTCAGACCGACTGCTTGTAAACCTTATCGAGTCTAAACGCCTAGCTTAAGTAGGCGTCACCCTATACGGTCAACAGAACCCCACAGTGGCTCTCAATTACGCTCACCAATTCTCCAGCCGAAACCTCTCCCCTACTGGGCTACTTGAATGTTATCAAATAACACCCACCGGGAGTGCAAACCATGAATATCCCACGAAAAATCTAAGATCCCTCAGCCCCTTCCAGGAAGTATCTAGGTTTATATTTTTACCTCTACTATACCAAATACACCGGTTTTAAAAATAGATGCCAGTTTATGGATGCGACACATTAGTGGCTGCTGATGATTTGAAAAGTTATTGTGAGGATGTTGATGCATAACAAGGCCGAATAATACATCCTTTTCGCGTAACTCGGAAATGCCTCCATTTCAAACTGCGCTTTGACTGATTGTCCACCAATCCTCACCCATGGACGGCGACTTTTTCTGAGAATTATTTAAATGAGACCATGGGGAGCCAGAGGGGTTTTGAGAGTGTGGCGGTGGTGGTGACGGATAGGCATCCTCCACACTGGTTCTGTCACTTGATGAAGTATCGCCAGTATTGGAGCAGAGCAGGGCCTCGTTGGACTCAGCCATCGGTACAGTTAGCATTTCTTGCGATTGCACAGACACCGGTTCTGTGGTCTCCTGCTCCGCCGACCGCTCTGGTTTCTCGCGGACCACCGTTGTTGACACAGGTGCTGGTTCGTGGAGCACAGGGGTGGAAGGCTTAGTTCGAGTTGACGGCGTCATACAACGCATCGCAAACTTCAGCTCCTTCCACATTTCGGAGAACAGTGCTCCCTAAAATGGTCAATTTGACGGTACTTTAACTACTTCAGGTCACAAGTTGCTTCGAGTTGCTTCCGTATCTTCCTACCTGTGACTTCATGCATGCCTTGTTGTGCACGCAGAATTCGATAACGGAAACAATGAAGGCCCAGAAGAAGCCGATGATGAGGAGAACGAAAACACCCCCCACCTGTTCAATGCCGAGGGGTTTGGCCTCTTTGCTACCCTCCTTGTTATTTATACAAGGCTCTGAGATGTTGAACTCAGTCCACCACTTCCGCTTTAATTGGTCCAACGTCTGAGCCTTCTGCAGCTTCAAAATCGACTCAGATATCGGATCGCGATATGGAGAACCTTTGGGAATGTAAAGGAATTAAGATATGAATAAGATGTGTTCTTAAAAGAAATCATCCAAGGAAAGGGATCCATTCATGACTGAGTTCGAGCTTCGGGTGTCACTTAACACGAGCTGACAAATCCTCTTGGCTGTGTATCTGATTTAGCTATTTGTTTGTCAACAGGCCTCAGCTCTGCTTCTAACCTGATTGGCAAACTCCTTTTGATGTAGTTTTACTTTTAACTTTTTTGGCTATAAGTTATGCAACGAATCCACAAATGTGTCGGCAGCTATTGTGGTCCTCGCGGATTCATTAAAAACAATGAAAGCCTGTGCAAGAGTGCATTCAGATTTACTAAAATTTGTCTAAGAGTTTCAAAAACAATACATACATTGAAGAGTCGAATGGTTAGTAGGGATACAGCTCTTAGTATCAAAGTAGAGATTTTAAGTAAAAGTGTATAACCACACAAACTACCCTCAATTGATTCATTGGTGCTCGCCGTGCTGCCTGCTGCCAATGCCAAATGCACCGTTGCCCCTTCAACACTGTTAGGAATTGGGAGAGAGGAGGGGAGGGAGGGGAGAACAGAAGGGTTCGCAAAAAAGGAGTACTGTCCAAATTACACTCTAGCCAGTGCCAAACAACGCGAGAATGAGACATTCGAGTAGGTAATACCATACCCTGTTGCAGCCCAATGCCATAGCCCTTGGAGTCCAGCAGACGGCCAATTTGCATAAGACGACAATCGCGTTTGTTGTAGAACTCGTTCCACGATGACTCGAGGACGAAGACGTAGTCGCCCTTGAGGACACGCTCAATGCCTTCCTCGGTGTTCTGCACGAAGACGTCGTTCTTCGACATAAATTCCCACATTCTTTGAAACACTGGAATCCTCGAGTACTAGAAGTGAAGTCAACACTAAATCAGCATTCAAAGGTCGTTCTTGTTCTTCTAGTGAATTTTCCCAAAACTCAATTTATTCAGTTATGTTAAAATCCAGTTTTCTAAGCAGGCTTTTGTAGCCAGCAAAATATTCCCATCATTCATTCCATGCGCGATCAAAGCTCTTCATTTGCGCCCTGTGCAATTGGCCATTCCCTTGGCATGCAACCAATTCCAGTTTGGCTTAACTCCATTGTAAATCAAAAAAGAATATGCATCATCATCCCGCTTGTTATTTTAATGTTTTAGAGGTCATGGTATCCCACAAGGGCATGGAAAGACGACGAGCACCTTTCGCGTACCTTGAAGAAGTCGTGACTGGAGCCAGACTGCAGCGTGCCATACTTAATCTTGGTCTGAGCCACGAGGTCCTCCACACTCTCAATTGGCAATTCAGTGGTATCGACAGTCAGAAAGGCCGCCAAGTTGGCTGTGTAGGTAGAGATGAGAATCAGGGCAAAGAACCACCAGATGCCCGTCAGTAGTCGTGTGGATATGGTATGCGGAGCCATCTCCGTACCTAAAGGCGATGCATACGAGAGTTCCGTGCTGCAATGTTGAATCTCAAAAGGGTGATTAGTGCTGACACGTGGGTGATGAAGACGTAAAAATTGAAGATAAAAAACAGGTTGCAGTATTAAGATATTAAAGGTAAAAAGTAACGTTTTGGCAAACTTTAGGCTAAACGGCAAATGGAGGAGTTCCCTGTGAACAAAAGGCGAGCGAATTTATTTATTTATTTATTTAGCCTAGCTCGGTGCTTCCGATAAGACAAGCAAATGAACATCGTAAATGGGAGACTTAAAGGCACTCATTTACGACTTATTAATTACTATAAAAGCACGATAGCTCGGGACCTGACAGCGCTAGAAGTGTCGCCGACTTCGAGGTGTTATTTAGGAGTGGATAGATGAACTTGGCTTAGAGTCAACTGCACGGAGTTTGGCAGCACCTTGATTGAGGAGAGGTGTAATGAAGAACCAGAAGCTGCTGAGCACCGTAAATTGATTCTCCTTTTCCTCCGAGAAGGCCTCACAAGGATGAGGATTTTGCCACTCATAGGGACTGAGACGCGCAACCAGAAAGAGTCCAACGGAGACAACGATGTAGGTCGTTATCACGTAAGCCCACACCTGACGAGGCGAAGGATGAAATTGAGCAAAAATTACCAAATCAATGCCCCTAAGTCCTTTCTGATTCCAAAGGAAAGCGTATTCCAATCTCAAGAGAGACAATTAAGGGAAAAGACATGGTCGGTGAAAATGTTTGGGATATGAATATGCTAAATGAGATCAATGTATGTAGCAAGCACAAACAAATAAACACTAGTTTGGAAAAGTGGATACCACAATAGACACAAAATTGGAAGCCCTTGCCTATTTGCCTTTGAACTACATAACAAAGCCTGGATCTTAAGCATTACCAAATCCCAGATAACGCAGCAACCTTCGCAAAGCACAGCTTTTACCGAAAGCGGTGGATAGACGTGTACATGTCGGAGCCTTTGCCTAACGATTTCTGTAGTTAGAAACTCGGCAGGATCCAAGCACACGCAAATAAGAATTGTGTTGTAACAACTAGGATCTCAGCATTCAAACCCTGAATTCGTCAAGGCTTGAAACGCTACTCAGACAACGGCTGTAGCTGGTGGAATTTTGAACATAGGGTAAGGTTCCTATTCTGTCCACTCAGCCAATATTAACTTGTAACAGCCATATTACCGTTGGACAATATTATTATCAGTATAGTGCAGCTTTATTGCAATGCAGAGAATACCGTCACATTGGATTTACGCCTTAGTCTCTGAGGTGTATCAAAACTCAACCCCTCCGAAGCAGAAGGCATCACTTTAATCCGGGCACAAGGACTGAGCCTGAGGCCACTTCAGCAGGCTCACACCGTGGGCACAATCGGTCGCACGTCGAATGACATCCACCGCCACAAGTGTTGCTCATTGTGTCTGCATTACCGAAGAGCGGTAAAAGTCCCAGGAACCCTCACCAATATCTTAGCCTCGGAGAGGGAGGCCATGGACACGACTACACCTCGACTTCGTCAGCCCAATCAATGAGTAGGCTACCACCTCTTCGCTTTGGCCGACGTCATCCCTTTAATGCGGGCAGAGTTAACATGTGCGGCCACCAAGTCACTACGAGTGCTGCGCCGTACCCTCAGTCAATACGGCCCATTAGAGGCAGTATTCCCGAATAAGGGAAAACGGAGTTTGCTTTAAAAGGATCTCATAAGTTTGGCGTTAACACACCATCACGCACTTTATCTCCATTCAAGTAGGCAATATGGGAGTCACGAGAGGGGGAGTGGAGGCGACTGTCAATATCTAACAACGGTTTCCATCGGTATTATTCACGCCTCTGACAAACACCGTACGAAAGCGCAAAGCTTTAAAGGATGTGCATCTTAACAAAATCCACAACAGGCAATGAAGTCCATGCTCGAGTACACTCCAAAGCAGAAAAGTCACATTTGACATCTGGATGAGGTGCGGTGACAAAACCATGTCTAGGATAGAACGAGGAATCAGTGATTCAGCATGGGGCTCTACTGGTGGAGCTACTACTGAACACCTTCCGGATGCCACTTCAACTTGCGGACTATGTGTAAAAAGAGAAAGCGGTGCAAAGGACCTAGGCTGAGGTGTCCGACGTACCAAGGTGGAGGTGTGATGGATGTAAGTGCGGAAGTGAACAACTACAAATTGATCCTACTGACCTCTCTCTGCACGGTAACATTCCTTTTTAAATTTTCTAGTTCCTCCTCCCCTGTCAACTTGCCATACGCACCGAAATTTCACATCCATGACAGCACATAATCATTATAAGGTCAGGGCTAATCCCAAGCCATAGGCATGCAACACTGGAAATAAGCCCGAGGCCCCACAGTCCAGCCAGCTCTGGCTTGAGCGCACACCTTACCCTCTGACTTACGTATACACGTCGACGGACACCCGCACCGAAGCCTTTGACTACCGATTAGGGGCGGCTGAGACCTCAACAAGATTCAAGGTCACGCGCATGGACACCACTTTACAACGATGGGGGATTCACAAAGCAAATTGAGCGCTGAACTCGTTTTTGTTATAAAGCCAAGGAAAATAGACACGACTAAAGTGGCTCCCGCCCATGCCCATTCAGCAGTGGTGTATCAATTTTCCCAAACAAAATACGATCCCCCAGAGGCCTGCTTAATAACTCATAAACGCAGCGCTCAAAAGCCGCTCAAGGTCGAGTGAGTCAGTGTAGTTGGGAGTAAATTTATTTATCTGGATGAACATTGTTCTGTAACAATTAGGGGGAAAAAGGGGCAAAAATATTCGAGCTCCCTAGCTAATTGATCTCCCACAGGAATAGTGCAATTTGCAGGCTCAACCTAGCCTTGCACAGCTTAAAAGATGGAAAGATTCTTCTTTCCTTTTTTTTCCAAAAACTGTATTCCGCATACTTAAAGTTCATTCCAATTACCGTTGTTGATGCCTTGTTAAAATCTCGGCCACAATTAAAGCCTGAGGATAGTCGGTGTACTGATGGTGTGCTGATTATGGATAAAATTAGCGTCATTTATGCGAGCAGAGCTTTTTTGGACAAGAAAAAGGCGACTAAGGGAGCAAAAGAGGGAGGATTTGTGTGTCGTCCCAAATTGGCCTTATTTCCCCCGTGCATTATTTGATGCTAGAGCTGTGAAATTGCGTGATTTTCGTTAAAATGTTTAAAATCCAGTAAGCACATTCAATTAGCCATGAAGAAAAGCCGTCACGACATGTTTTTTTAGTCGGATCGAACACTCCGAGCTGCCAATTAGTCACGAACCTACTAAGGCCTTCAAAACCGGCAAAGTGTCACATTTCATGCTTAAGCAATTAGTCCAATCTGTCATCTGGGGGAAAATAACAAATCAGCACCACCTGCCACCGGACAAATATAGACTACAATAAGTTGGAAAGAAAAAGTAAATAGGCAGTAAGCTGTTCAAATTGACGAGCTACACGGCCAACTCACGGTAGGCGAGAGTGGCTGGAGGAAGGAGAAGATGGAGGGCTTTTGCGATTTTGGTCGCATGAAAAGAAGACTACCACCGAGGGTCATAAAGGGCGTGCTGAAATCCAGAACCTGCTCTCTCTCATACGTGATCGTCAGGGCTGCCACGGCCATGTCAGCTTCCTGCCAGGAAAGTCAAGAAAACTTCATCCGTACGGTTAATCCACATGTATGTGATATTACTGAGGCGGTAACTTGGTTTTGGCTCTTCAAAAGGGAGTGGTGACTCCTTTTTCCATCCTTTACTTAACGGTTGATAATGAGCTCGTCAGATTAATCTCCTGTGTGACAGCTTTGCTGGCTGACTTTCAGAGCAATTTTTAACATAACGGGTTGGTGAATCAGCTAGCTTTCGGTAGACTGGCCCGCACACCGGTACTATGAAGTCCCCGTCCATCGCAGATTTTCAACCAATGTGAAGCAACAACAAGGCCACTTTCAAGTCACCATGATTTCAGGGTAAACTCGTACACTACAGCGCATTAAAGCTGTGAGCTTTTGTTTCTAAGGCAAAATAAGGAAAAAAAGCGTGAATTCACTGCATCTTACCCCTCTGTGTACCACTCCGACAATGCCATTGTAGTAGACCTCTCCCGATTCGTTGACATGACGCGAGCCATAGTGATCCATGGTGATGTCAATGGTGTAGTTGAAGCCGACATCTTGCGAGATGAGGTTGAGAAGGTCTACACAATAGCCCTCCCATGCATCTGGGGACTTCAGAGGCTGGCCATAGGCATCGAACTTTTTTGGGATCACAAATGGCGTGTCCTGGGGGGGGGGAGGAAATAGACAGTAAAAATCAGTATTTCTAGCCATTGAACTGATTGCAGAAGTGGAAAGTGGTTTAGAAGGTGGTATTTGCCCGTCCTTTTTCCCACAATACGCCGAGGGATCCACTCGAATAGGATTCGACTTGAACATAGGAAAGTGAGGGGTTGGGCTGCCAAGTGAATGATGGCGTATTCAGTGGGACTAGGAAGATGCTTCGTCAGAGAACTTTGGACATAGCAAAGGATGAAGAGTGTCACTGTCGTGTAGAGGGTCAACATAATATGGCGCGGATTTTGATCTAACGCCGCGCAGGGGCGGAGAGGCGTCGTGGCTATTATAAAGGATCGGGAGAGGTGCTTGAGACAAAGACTACCACTCCTGGTACCATGCGTTGGGTTTCCGATGTTACAATATTTTAGAGCAATTCCGTATGTTACTTATTATGAGGATCACGTCATGAGTTGAGGCTACAACCGAGAAAGAATTCGATCTAATCTGATTTGCACAAAACTCTGTGTCAGATGTTTTTAGCCGACACAGTGCGTAAAGTACAGCTTTTTGAGGCTTACAAAAAGAAAACCGACAAAGCCAGGACACATTCCACTTAGCTGGGTCATTTTTGAAAGACCACATAAACGGTGACTTTGACGGTCCCGACAAACCTGCTTCTGGAGCCTTAGGGAGAGGTGAAGAATGGCAACTATATTAATGGTAAGATCTGAGCATAGCGCTTGTGTGACACCGGATGAAAATAGGCCTCCATCTGTCAGCAGTGGTGGGGAGGAGGATGGCTGTCGCCATGATTTTAGTCATATAGACTAGCGGAAACAAGTTTGAAAATAGCCCCCCACCGTGGGTGAATCATTCAAACAACGGCAATGCACGCCCCAATGTAAATCAACTTAGCCAGACGCTAAGCGTTGTCACGTCCAGCTACTGAAACCCTCCCCTCCACTTCATTAAACAGGCTGCTACTTCAATGGCGTTACCAGAAGTCTGGAAAAATGGTGATATGCTGGACTTCTTTTGCGAGTTCCCCATTTGCTCATTGGTCGGATGAGGAAAAAAAAGTAATTTTTAAGAAGTATGAATTAGTGCTGTTGATAGGAGGCATACCGGAACAGTTGTTACTCTAAGGGTGATCGCTGTGAGTGGCTTCTTTGGGATCTTCTTTTTCTTCTTTATCGGATGGGTAATCTGCAGACGATCCCTGTGTGTCCAGTAACCAATCTGAAATGGGGAAAGAAATCCTCTATTTACATCAATGATATTCACTGAAGTTGACTATTCTCTGCTTTCATCACACTCACTTCTTGTAGTCCTGAGTTCTGCAGGCTAAGGATGCTCATATTGAAGTTCGACCGGTAGCCCTGGTGGTCAAAAAGTATTTGACCGGTTATAGTGGGAATTTTCGTTGAATTGAACTGAAAGGAAAAAAATAAATAAGACTACTGTGCGGCGGACATTGTTACACCGTCATTTTGGTCATTAATTGTTCAAGATCCCCACATGCCTCCAGAGGTCACCAGGCGCGGCATCAAAGAGTTGTTACAACCTGACAAAGACGTAGTCCATCAAATTAATGGCATCAATGTACGAAGTAGAAGTTGAACTGTGAGGTTAACTTAATAAAGCCTCGAAGAATCTTTTACACTGGAACCCACATTCAATAGCAAGGCTTATTTTTGCAAAAAAAAGCACTGAAGACGATCAACAGAAATTAGATTTAGAGACAAGGCAGTGGGGGAGGGGGGAGGTGTGGGGAGGGGAGTGTGATGTCGAGGGGGGAAGTGAAGATGAGAGGGCGCGCATGGTGAGGGGATTAGGGCTCGGCGCGAGTCCCGTCACTCTCTACTCGCACAATGCAGGCAAACCGGGATTGCAGAGATAATTAAGTGCGTAGTTGGTGTGTTTGGTGGTGGTGGTGTGTGTGTGTTGTCGTGTTTTGTTTTGTTCCGTGGCGAGTGAGCGGGTTAGAGAGTGTGTGTGCGTGTGCGTGTGTGTGCGAGCGTGAGGAGAGAAAGCCTAACCCTGCCAAAAACGCCGAAGCGCCAGAAAATTGGGATAAGAGTGCATGAGCCAATGGCTCGCTTTTAAGATGATGGCAACAAGTGATGAGTTAGAATTTATGGGATATGGTCGACCAGCACAACGGTGTCGTCAATCCACAACCGATAAAAAGTACCATGAAGTAAGAAATGAATCCACAAGGGTAACCTATAGCAGGGCTATTAAGTTTATAGAGCTTTTTACTTGTTGCTTCAAACCCGCAATCCATTGGCGCCTTTTACTTGTTAGAACGCAATCTTAAGTTGCATATCCTCAAATGCAAGGAAAGCAAAGATGCAGGCGGTATCGGCATACATCTCCAAATGTAATCGCTGTATGCTTTGCAAGAAAGGTGAACGTATAAGCGTGATCAAAGCGAACTTGTGCTTACGGCTTTAACCTCTCGCACCAGACGCTCGCCATGCGACCAAACAGCATCCTCGCTGTCACAGGTCAGCGCTCCCGGTCGTGCTGTGATGGTGTCCTTTTGGGTCATGAGGGTCAGCCCAAACAAGAGCATTGAGTCGTAGATGAGCGACGCCGATGCCTTAATTTTACAAGGACTGCATAATGCAAAAGAACACAGCCAGCATTTTTGAAAAACATCCGGTGAAGTTTTTTAAGGTGAAGGCGCAGAGTCCAATGTGAGCCCAAATCCCCAACTCACTTTGATTCGGGCCAATTCCCTGGCCTTCACCACAAGATGTTTAGGACAGGTGAAAGAAATTTGCCTACCACAGCTAACTAGCGAGAGGTGATGTTTCCAAACCCTCACCAGTACAAAGGATTCACACTCATTCCTAGGCTGTTAAGTCCATTAAAAAGCGAGGCATATTTGACCGAGAGTTCAAAATCTCTCCAAGGGAGAGTGAAAGTATCTTACTGTCAGGAATGGGAGGATATCCGAGTACCTCTGTGCTCGCTCGATTTTGTTGATAGTGGAGCGCAGATTTTCGACAAATGGACCACGCCCGTACGGTTCGTGAACACCGACGTTGGGTGTAATGGAGAAGGTTGATATGCTCGCCCCATCGCATATCTTGAAGGCACTCAAGTCCAGAAGATGCGTATCCTTTATTCATTAGAGCACATGCAGTATAGCTCATCAACCACTTAAAAAGCCAACGTAAATATGAATGTGTCGGAATCTGCGTAGACTGGTACAACAGGCACCCAGCGCAATTGTCCAAATCAAGCACGTTGTCTGCCCCACATTGGCTCGCCATTTTAAACAAACTAGAGTTAGTCCACAACTCCTCATAAATGCATCTATACATGGGCGAACGGCCAGAGAACTCCCCATCACTGATGACGGTAGGAAAGGCAACTTGGACTGCATGTTGGCTACACGTAGTGGTGCGTCTATCCCTCTGGTTAACCTGACGAAAAAGTTGTCACTTCGTTATGATTGGCACTTCTTCCAGCCACCTTAAAAAGGAAGTGAAGACCTCCATACTGGATCGTAGCGGCAGCTGGCCCGCCGGCCTCATAGTAGCCTCAGACGCAATCAACAGCTGTCCTTCGGTTTCATTGCTTTAAATACTTTGACGTCTCCTCCCAAGCTTATAAGGCGGAATACAAGCTTCCCTTTTTGACTTTTTAAAAACCCTAGTTTTTATAGATGCCTCAGTCCCGGCTTTAATGCAACCGGAAATATCAAACTTTACCGTTACATCTTTTAACTGCATGAACTGACCTTATTTTGTCAAATGAAATTCATTCCAAATTGTTAGAAGATAAAGAATTACCCAGTCGGTGAAGACGTAGTTGTACTGCTCCCCAGTCATGTTGTGCACGTAAGCCTGCAAGAAAAATGTATTACTGGAAAATCCCCGCCTCATTAACAGGAAAGTAATATGAATGAGTGGCCTTCCGTCCCCAAGTCGCAAACAAACCCTTTGTAAGTGAGTGTTGAACTGCATCAACAAGCGGCGCTGGAACTCAGCAAAGTGGATATAGAAAAGCTTGAGTTGAGAGCAATACTAGTGCTAACTGATGGAGAAGTTGGGTGCCTCAAAAAGAAAGTGCCACTCACCAGAACGAGGAAGTCCTTAGCATACCAGTAGGGAATATCGAGCAGAAAGTTGCGTACATCGGAGCTTGCCAATTCGGCAACAATAGCTTTCCACTTTGAACGGTCTGCGCCAAGCGTTCTGATGACCAAAGTGCCCTCGAAGTTGTTCAGCCATGCTGTGTGCTTTACTATATCTACGAAGTGGAAAACAAAATACCTCCCCAATACTGAGCAGTCGGGACGCCTAGGCGCGAATCAGCACAGTCACTTGAATTGAGAGGCACGTCCCAAACCATCTGCCACAGTTGAAAGAGTGCCTTTCCCTGGGCTCGATTCATTCAACTTTATTTATACGTAATTTTGCCAATAAAAAATTAAAAAACACACCCACACGTTCTCCTCTCAGTGTGATAGCACATGGAGCAAGCAATACTACCAACTCACCACTTCTTGGATGGAAAGTAGGCCTAAAGTCACGACCTCTTTCCAACCTCAAGTTTCGCTGACATCAGCGATTAACTTTCCCTGCCGCATAGCATAAGTCGAAGTAAAGATTCACAAACTAGCTTCCTACAGAGCATTGGTCTTGACAGGAGATAGGACGCCTTGGTCTGCTTTGTGATTGCTAGTTATTTACTAATGGAAGGCAAAAGTTGTTGGCACTTTGTTCTGCCTACATCACCCGAAGTTCACCAAAAGGTGGCTCTCAGCGACTTCTAATCATGATCCCGCCGACTCTCACCCATAAATTATCCCAGGGCGAATCGCGCCAACGCCCTGGATGATCCAGTTGTGTGATGTAAGAAAATTACTTGAGAATTTGTTTTCTTTCCAACGCAATCTAGGCACACACTGGCTCAAAAACAAACTCTGATAATGGATTAGCAATGGTTTCAAAGTAGTGCATATTTATTAGTGAACCCAGTCTTAAGCCACGTCTTGCAATCTTAAAAGCCTCCACGACACAGTTTCAAGGCATGTTCAGCATGTGGGAATGCGATTGGAATGCGAGTACAAATTATCCAAGTTCACAGCTGCGCCAAAGCCAGTGGGATGTGCGATGCTAGTGCGGGATGCGGAAAGCGTTGATTTTATACATGCTATGTTGAACTCGTGAACTAGTAAAACCATCATAACCGCCGCTGCGGCTGCTGCCGCTGCTGCTGCTGCTGCTGCTGCTGCTGCTGCTGCGTTATCAGATGAATCCGTGCGCATTTCACTGCCTCGGAGATGCGTTGCCACTTGCTAACGCCAGCCCCCGCACGGGCGCGCGCAAGCCCATAAGCCTGATTGTCCCCTTTTAGTTTTCAGATTTCAGAAACCATGAAAATAGACGTCAAAAAGTAGACTTTGCGTGTTTGCGTGTGCATGAGAGATGGAGAGGAGAGCTCACCATAGTCGGCACCAGAGGCTCTGCATAAGCGAGACAGAAAAGGGAAGCACAAATTGAAGTAGCGAAACAATTTTGACGCTAAATTGGCCTGCTCGACGGTTGTGCTTGGTGTATTACACTAGTTAGCATGACTAAAAGCACCCAAGAATACGAAAAGTTTACTATTTAACGTTTGATTTTAGGCTAGACGAATGCTATCAGCCATGAGAATACAAAACTCAAACTCGTTTTCCTGAAGATGATGAGCCCCTTCCAAGCAGTCCCTTTGCCCACGCTAAGGCAGCAATTGGGGAGATGAAATAATGCATTTCATATACTAAATGAAAAACGAGTAGCTACGACACTCACGCGGTATCTACTTCCGGTGTTATCACGGATTTGAAAGTGTGCTTAATGGTTCCACCACGCTTCCTATAGCCTGAAGTCCAAATGAAATGCGCAGGAGAAACCTACATCTCCAAGAAAACGCCACTGTTCAGCGTGTTCGAATTTTCCGCCAGCGTGGCTAACAGACAACCCTTTCTGGCTTGCCCCTCCTGACTGGCTGGAGGTGAGCCAACAATCCCTCCAAGTCCGAGGTCAGTCTATCACAAGCTGACTTTGTGATTCAGGGTCGGTTGCGTGCTTGTGCCTCTGGATTCCAGCCACTGGTCCCGAGCGCACGCCTCGTACTTCTGCACTTAAGCATACACTTCCGCCTTTGCGAATTCGTCGACTGAAGGTTCGAAGGGAGCCAGGGCAATTGCGCATGCAAACTCTAGTTTGTAGCAAACCACGTTCCCATCAGGGCCATAAACCAACATCCACCATGTCACAAATTTAAGTTGCTTTGTTTGCCATTCCTACGAATGTTTATCCATGCATGACACACTAATTAGTGTACAGTACCGCAAAGAAGGTGATTAAGATGATACAAAAGGTGTCAACGTACATTGTTGAGAAAGGAGGACAGGCCTAAAACCGCATAGAAATCCGATTGAAAACTAATGGACGGAGTTCTAAATGCACCTCCTGCTTGTGAATGTCGCGGACACGAAGCTGTCCGCATGGAAGTAGTAGACTTATGCCCATCGCAATCCGAAATAACACAAAGTTATGAATCTGTTCAGCTAAAACGAAGTGTCTGGCATGAAAAGTCTAGGAGATGAAGTTTGAATGTTGATTTTCTTCGAAAGACAGAAGACCTACTGCCATAGTCAGCCAGAACGAGTACCACATGGCTCCATTTGGAGTAGCTGGAGAGGTATTCGAAGATCGCCTCCCCAAAAGCATCGTGCGAAGGATGAATGTTGATGGCGAATCGGCTATTGGAGCGGTCAGTGTCCCAGTGTGTCTCGATTATGGGGATGTGGAATTGCTTGGAGACCATTCGCACTGACTGACGGATCAGCGGGTCCGGCGGCGACACAAAGGCCACCACTCCCGCCTTGAGCAATTCACAGACTGCCAAAGAGTGGACGCAAGGTGAAGACCTCCATGATCATGACCACAAGCCATACAACCGTAACAACAGTCCTCAGTTAACTAAAATTTTTAATACCTGTAAAGTCGCATATTTGCGAGGTGCTCTCGAGGCGAGGTTAATCAGGAAGTATTAAACTTTAAATAAAATTGCACAATTTTTTATATGAGATCATGAAGTAGAAGGTTCAATTTACTGGGAGTTTTGCTTATAACCAGGATGGACTAAGAAAAAAGACACTAAAAGTCTAAAAAGTTGAAGTATTTGCTACCATCGTTAGTTGCAGTGAGGAACTTTTCTTTGGGAATCCAGATGACTGCCGGTTTAATAGGCGGCTGACCACGGTTATCATCCTTGGAGTAGACCATCTTCACAGTCTGAAGGCCGCTAAGCATGGCCTGTTCCGTTCCGTGGTCCAGCGAGTCGAGGACAGCTCCTGTGAAACGGTGGCGAGAGATGAAAAGGCGTGGGTAAGAAGTTGCAGCCGCGATTCAGCTTATCTGCAAAGCGTGCCGTGGAAATGGAACCTCGACCCTCGCCAATCTCCCTAACATGAAAGCGGCTTAGCTAGGAGCAGCTTAAGAGCTCATGGCTAACTAATTACCCATTGAAATCTTGGATGGAGAATGCACGGCAAGGAATACTTTTCACAGAATCGAAAGGAGGTAAAAATTGACGGCCATTGATGACACTTCTGCTCGAGTTGTTTGACAACAAGTGGCATTACGCATGCAATGATAGGCTTTCGGCCACTGAAAGTTATTTGCCTCAAATCGGCACTTTGACTTCTGCCGAGGAAAGGAGAAGGAGTCAGTGGGGGGATGATGTTGCACGCAAAAGGGTAAACAAAATTTCACCGCAGTCATGAGTAATCGGGTGTAGTGCGTATGAGCGGCGGAGGACAATGCTTGTGCACTCTGACCCCATTACATTTTGAAATGTCAAGTGTAATGAAAATGAGGTGAGAAGGTTTTGGCAGAGAGCAATGGCTCCCATCTCCGCTTGTAGCACTGACCATGACTGGAATGTTCCAGCAGGCACACCAACTACCCATGCTATACATGAAGACGTACTTTGTTTTCAAACAACACTTTGTGGTATGCAAATCTACATTACTTCGCCTGTTGAGGAGTCACGTACACTCACATCTGCATCAATCGCTTTATCAGCGTCATAAGTAAGATCGCAGTTGATTCCCTCCTTCGAGAGGGAAGTCACTTTTCACAATAGCGACACTTACCAATGGTAAAAACGGTGGAGGCTTGTCTCCGTGTTCGATTCAGACCGTCGTCCGAGGCCGTCGATACGGAGAGCGCGATCAGCAGAACGATGAGACCACGCAACTTAATCATTCGTCTGAGCGTCTCCATACTTAACTAGAAGAACATGTCAAACACATGAGATTGCTTGCTACCGTGTCTGTTTGCAATGGCCGCCTTGACCACTGAACCCTGTTTCGATGCTGAGCAAGTTGAGTAAGTGGATTACATTTTATTTCATAGGGCCTGAATGGCTGACCAGCTGTGAAAACTGTGCCAGTCAATTCACAATTCTAGTCGCTTAAAAACAGGCTCGACGCTGGAAGCCTAACTACACCAATTATGGGGGCGAAGGGGTGGCAGCAGCACCATGGGCATTTTGCGGTTTCAAGAGCTCAAAATCGGCCTAGACCCACCTTGCTATCCTAAGCAAGATTGCTAGCCCGTGGCATCTTGACAAAATTCCTCTCTCCAACTCCATTAAGGTAGTGCTTAGTTTCATCTTTGTGGAAATCGAGTTAACAAAGTTTTAGGTGTGATGCAAGCTTAATTTTGTGCAGATGCTCCAGAAGTCAATAAATTGCTTCGGTATTAACTTCGTAAGAGTGACCTAAACAGACTTTTATTCGGCGTGCACCGAGAATGTGTCCATACAATCTGGTACCGGTACCGGTTGTATTTGTCCACTCTCCGAGCACCAAGAGCCTTATTAAAGGAAACCATTCCTGTCTGGAATGAACTCAATCAACGAATCAGAGCGGCCGGCGTAACCACACTCGCCTCTCCACGATCTCAGTGCCCCGGCATTAGGGCCTTGCACGATTACCCAGTCCGTATTCGTTTCTACGACCTGTCTGGCAAAACCCATGAAGTAAGCTAATTAGCAAGAATTCACTGAGTTAGAAAGAAACAGCAGCAACACAGACTAAAACTTTCAGGAGCCAGTAAACAGAGCATGAATTAGCTGGTACTTAATAGGAATGGTACATTTCAGAGGAGAGCCTTGTGAAAGGACCGTGCAATCCACCCAAACAATGCCATGAATTTTGCAACACCACAAGCATACACTGTCAATCACCTTTCATCCTATTGCTGATGGAATCTGCTTTCAAATCGCGTTTACCTTCACGGAGCAGACAGTGTTCATAACCACTAGAGAGAGAACTAACAAGTAGTTCTTTGCTATAACTCCAAATATACTTGTTCCTCCACCCTCCCGTTTGATACGCGATTTAATGCTTGCCACAAAGCACACGGACTCGCACTAGACCCCACGTCAGTAAACACATTGGCCTCGGGCACACTGATGATTTTCTCCCTTACTTCCCGAAGCGCAGCATTTTAGCGAGGAAAAGTGTTCTGCAGAGATCATGTAGGCTTTCGTGCATGAGAATGTCAGATATTCAACTGCAAGGGGAGGCATTCATTGTTAATAACGAGTTTATTCACGTCACCGCTTTTTTGTGTCACGCAACTTGAGGGTGGATTAACAAGGCAAATATCAAATTGGCACCGATCGTACAATAGTAAGCTTATTTATGTCAGAGAAGTCACACTATTCACGCTCATCCAAGCAAACCCTGGAGAAAGTGGGTTTCTAGAATATGGAGGCGCTGGCCGCGTCCAAAGACCCATAATGTCTGAACGCTACGAATTGGTGCATTTGAACCCATTTTAAGCACTTGAAAGGTATTCAAAGCACTCAAAATAAATTGGACACAAAAACATAAACTAAACGGGCAAATTATGGAAACCTGGACTTACTTTACTACAGGTTCTCCCAGTTTATAGAGGCCATTCACTGCAAACAACAAACGTTTGCGTTCCTACTCCGCTGCATACCAACCTCAAGTGACTTTCCATGCTTATTGCATGCCATAGGGAGGGATCTCAGTTCCCAGTTTTAGACTAGTTCACTCACCAAACCGCCAACAATATCCACTTTATCAACTGCTTCAAGAAGGCGATGTACAACGGATGAATGAGTGAGCTTACGAAAAACGATTTGGATGAAAAAGATACCAAGTCTTCGGAGGCTGGCTTGCGTGACTTTGCACAATTAAGATTCCTCCGAGTGTCTTTCATGATTTATATGCGCCAACGAACGAGGAAGGTAGAACCGCACTGGCTTGATTGACGTGAATTTCACAAAACACGTACTGCCAAATGGTTCAGATTAGGGGATCGGTCACATGTGGATAAATAAGCAAGTAACCACCACCACTCGTCTTTTATGACGAATACAAGCAAAAAAGTCTCATGCAGCAAATTGAAACATTCTTGTGTGATGAGGTACCAAACAGTAAGGCTGGGAACTTTGGAAGGAGCTAACATAATTGCTGATATGGGTGTGACGAATGGGCCGGTGAGAATTGATCGGCTAAGCATCATTTAAATTTAATTTGCATTTACAAAGGAGTCAGGAAAAAAAGAAGTGTTCACTAAAAATGGTAAAAAATGTCATAACAAGTGCGTAGTCGACTGGATTCAAACAAGTCAGCATCAGCGCAAGTTGCACTTTCGAACACTAAAGTTCCCGAGGGAAAATATAAGCGAAAAAGGGGAGTTTTACGCATGTGATGAAGCGTTAGAAACAAGCCATCATTTGACCACCCAAATGATTGACCAATCCAGCGGTACCAGCCGATACCCCTCAAAGTGGAGCACAAGATGTGGAACAGACAGTCAATGCGTTGGTCATAATCCACTACACAGAAGTATTTTAGCCATGAAACGCTTTCAAAGGCACATGTGGTTCATGAGTGAGATGAATGCGCAAAAGTACTTCCACAAAAGGCATACCGTCTCCAAGCGAAGGCTACAACCACGCAGATGTTGCGAGACTAGGCCAGTTGGTGGGAGGGCAAAAGGGCTACAACTACGAGACCAAAGAGAAACCCAACCCCCGAACGCCCGTCGAATAGCAGTGACGATCTGGCGTCGAATCACCACAAGGCGAATACTGTGCGCGTGCGTGCGCGCACGCACGCGGTGCAGACGTGCGACCAACATTGTCAGCTGATCGCGCGTCCATTGGCTGGCGGCGCCGTGCACGCACGGTTTGGGCCTATTGGTTAACGATTACCGTACAAAGTGTGGATGTGTGCAAGGGATCGCGAGGTTTCCCTTGTCGTGTGTTTTGTGCGTATAGCCTGACATGAGCAGCTTTATCGACTGATAAACAGTAGACCCTCGAGTGTTCCCGCATCGGACTGACGATCCACTCCTGTTCGCTGTCATATAAAGTGGACTAGCGTCCCAGAAAGGCGGATTATGCGTCCCACTACTGATTCGCTGCTCGGTGGAGTAATGTTCCGTAAATTTCTAAGTGTCTTGCTTCTTACAACCTTATTTTGGTTTTTCCAAGCGGACTATTCCATCTGATTTTGCCGCAATTTGCTTCACAATCCAGCCAGCAGCTGGTGCTGCCAGCAGTCGGCGATCGCACTCCCGTTCTGTTCCCTTCAATGGCAAACTTTGAACCGAGTCAAATTTAGCCTTTACATCTCCATGGTTTCCGACTGATGTCATTCCTTTCAAGTTAACTGCGGCGGGCTTGGTCACTATCGTTTGGCAGAGACTTTCAAGTGCCTGTTCCGGTTCCTCCGGTGGTTAGTTGTATTTATGCCACCTAGATTTCCTGAAATTGCGATGTTTGATACTTGCTCATAAATTATGATCCGTTTTCTAGGGAAAAGAGCCTACTTTAAACAATAAGTACAGTTTTTGAATCCTCCCAACCGCCTCTGAGTGTCCAACGAGATTGGCCAAGCTTTGTGTCCAGATCCCCAATAGTAGCACAAAATTTGGTGCGGAAAAAACCTCGCAGCTCTGGTGAGCATTCAAATAGATAGGCTTATGCCTCTTTTCAGATTTACTTTTAATAGCCTTGACGATTATTTCAGAATAAAACTGTGCGCCCTTTCAAGCCTTACCTTAGCTTACCAAACCACACTCGAGTGGCCTCAAATGCTTCAAACCTCCCCAGAACTTTGTCTACGCCATAAATAACTTATTACTTCAGAGAGGTCAACGTTCCCTGGTCTTTGAGAATGAGAAAAGGGCCTCAAAAATGCTGCATGTTAAAAAGGGTTTCAAGACATCAAAAATAGGTTGCTGTTAAATCGGACGCGGCTGCACTGGGAAGCCGATGAAAGTCCACAGCGGGTGATGCCTGCATTAATCACGAGGATCTGAAAGGAGCGGAAAGGAATCAAAGTTGATTAATCTTCCTCCAAGAAAATTATTAAAAAAGCGGGGAGCATAAAGAGCAGTCTACCGCGCACACCGAATCATAACTCACCTTCGTCGACGTACATGAGATTATGCATAAATGAGGTAATGAACCTTGTCAGCTGCAACGTCCCGCGTCCTCCATGAAAAAATTCAAGTGCACTACTTCCACGAGGGGGAGAGCCACCCCCTTCGCACACGAAACCCCACAAAAATTCCATTGAGAGAAGATGATTAATTAAGCTCAGCTCATTCAAGCTACTTGAATTTGGCCTACGTCCGATTTCATTCGAAGCCTGAACTGAGCACAGCACTTCGAAGAAACGTGCTTATCCCACATTTTCAATCGAATCCCAAAGTGTCCTTTAATGTCTCAAAAATTTGTGAACATGAGTGAGCGAGAGCGGCAAAGTATCAAGTCTAATCTAAGATATGTGAGGTATGTTACATAGTTTATCTGATGCCCATGGTAATGGGCCGTAAGTTCAAAATTACATCCAGACAGAAATACCCAGTCGAATTACCTTATGGGGGTTTTATACATTGTTCAACAGTGGATTGAACTACAGGGACGCTTCCTCTCTGCGATATGGCCTTTGAACGATACCAGCAGTCTCCCAACACTCTTACTTGATGTGACCAGCCGTACTATCTTGGTTTATTTCGACTTCCAAAGAAGACATGGGATCTTAAGTCTGTATGTTAGATACCCGCTAACAACGCCTAGCCTCAACTTCGCAGAAAGTTAGTCGAATTGCTCCGCAATGTGATTTTCAAGTTGGTTACAACCTCAGTGCCTTCTACTATTTCTAGATACTTTGAAGAGACATTTTGTCAAATGACCCACAGAGACACATTCTCTAGGAGTTTTGGAAAAGGGTTTAGCAACACTTACCACAATCATACCCATCTGACGCGTTTAACGCGCGGAGATTTGCTCCTGCAAGATGGACTTTAAGTCCTGATAGCAGCCTCCCAGCTCTTCTCCAAGCCAGCAACGTGGTGTTCCATGTAATTTACAGACTACAATTTCAAAGGAAACAGAAGGCTACATATTAAGTTGAGCTGTGCGGTGAAGTTTTGATATTGAAAAAACTGCCATTTTCTAACACCATTTTGTGCGGTAGTTAAAGTTAAAGTACTCCTTTGGAGAAAGGTTTGGCCTGGAAATAACGTAAGATAAGAATATGACATCGAACTCTGCACTTTTATCCACAGGTGCTTGACTCAACAATCATGGATGCCCCAGTATTGAGTTTGCTCAACCAAGTATTCCTGAAGGTGACCCTATTCATGATGGGTTCTGGCTATTCCCGGTAAACCGACTGGAATGCTAATCAGACGTACCACACGAACACCAGAAAGTGAATAATGACAGTACGAACCTGATCCTGAGACCGCAATTTCACATGCCTTGCAGGCGATAAGAGCTAGCATGTTAGCACTCACAACTTGCTAGGTAACAGCCAAATGTCAGTCACGAAAATATTCCGTTAAAGAGCTTCCCAACTTTCCCATGATCGGTTACGAGGGAATTTAACAATGCAGTTGCCCAATTTAAGAAATAAAAGTATGGTCACACGTGAAATCTACGTCCCTCTGGGACATATCAAACAAGCCTTCCCTAAACCCGTTACTATGTGAATCCTTTGAAATGACTTTCTCCGACTACTTGCTTTAGCTAAACGAGAAGCACCATGTAGCAGTAGTGATGAAATCCACATATATACCGTGTTTGTCGATTGGATGCCTTTTGCTTCATATCAGAATGCCAAATGGCATTTCCATTACTACAACTATAGCCTTTCAGCTGACCAAAAAACAGTGGTGGCAGCGAACAGGACAGCCTTGTTCCAATGCCTCAAGAAGATAGGCAAGACCGCCGACGCACTAAAACTTATAAGCCAGAATTTGCACAATGTCTTCTTGGTTTATTGCGTCCCACCATGGTTAGTGTGGAAAATATTCTAGCGCTGATTATCGTCACCAAAAGTTGACTAATTTCGAAGGATAACAATTCTGATATCAATGAGGCGCAAATTAATCAACAGAATATTCCGGGAAATGCATGAAACCTACTAATTCCGAAGGTTCACTTGATTCAAGTTAGCACTTACTGGCTGCATTAGGAGGGAACACTGTAGTAGCACTGAGTTTGCCCACAGTAACATGGAGAAAAATTTGCACCAAGAAAAAGCATTTCGACTTAGGACGAAATCATGACGGCACGCGAAGCGTAGCCTTGACAGTCAAAAGGTTACACAAAACAAAAGCTCTGCAGTTAATTAAAACGATCAAATATGACTCATTTACTTTCTATTTCTTATGTTTAAAGTCACATTGTGTGCACCGTAATACTTCTATATCGTGAAATAAAATGACCACCAAATTGCATTTTTATGTTATTTCGTGTTGGCTCGGAATATTAAGTCAAAATCGATGCATAAAGAGCGCCTCATTTCCTCGAGGCTGACAGAGATGCAAAATCAAACATTTTTAAGTTTGCAGTGTAATACCTAAGTTCTTGAAGTGTACTTTGTAGGTGGGAGCCGGAAAGGCGATTTGAACGTTGAGGTAGACGATTCTGGTAGCCCGTCGAACACCCAGGTACTTTCGTAATAACTGGCTCCCTCTCATTTCCGTCAGCCTTCTTACAGCGAGGGAAGAGGAAAAATAAGGAGAGGACCCCTCTGCATGTACCATTTTTCCTTAATCAGAGATAATAAACGCATTACAAAACAGTTCGTAATTGAGGTAACCATAATTTCGCACAAAAGTGGCTAGCTAACAAGTCGCTGTGTACATTTATTATTTATTCTCCCCAATCCAGACCCCTTTGTATTATGTGAGGCTTTGGAAATAGTATTCCTGTTTTCTGGTCTTAGAAATTATTAATATTTATAATCCGAGGAAAGGAATGGTTCTTTGTAATTAGGCGAACAGTCATATGGTAAAATTTAGATCAAATTTTGGTCTACAATTGAAACTTCTGATCTAAAATAGAATGCTAAGATTCGTAAAATGCGTAAGCATTGCAGAACAAATGTTCTGCAACGGCCGATTCAGGGAACATTCGCTTTTAAATGTTTAGGCCAGATTACCTGCGATTTTATTATACGCATTTAAAAGCAGTGGTGAAGTCATTAACGACCGAGTGGATTTATTTGCCGACTGGATGCGAGGATATTTTATTCGTCTCTTGACTTACGGTAGAAACCTACACTACTCACCTCTTCAAGGCGACGTCCTTCCCCATTGAATATGACAACCTAACCGGAAAAGTAATGCTGGCGATTAATGTGTAAGTGAGCGGTGCCACAAATTCACCCAAAAATTGAACAGTATTTGATTTGGAGAAATGCAGAGGACAAACATCTGCAGAATTAACGTACCACACCTTTCTGAATGGTTCAACTGGGCAAATTTGCTCTCGCATTAGGAAAGTCTACCTCTTGTGAACCGTAAAGAGCCACACACAGGGACGTCGACCCGAGTGAAATGGAAGGCCTGCAGTGGCTGTAGCATAATTAGTAACTTCAATAGCTACATTTACTTCCTAAGAAAAACGCTACTTGCATTGATCTGACAACTCTTAGGAACAAAAGTTTATTAGGATGTAGAGGTGGTTCTTTCAAAAGACGCTGCTCTACTCCCCACAAAAACATCGACAACAATAGGGTGTGTGGGTTACACGTAATAGAGGCGTCAGAGTGACGCCAACAACTAGCTGTATGAAGTGATTGTTGCCTCGCTGCGAGGTGAAGTGACATAGGCACAACCGATCGCACCGAGGTCAGTGCACAACTCTGCCAGGCGCCTCTACAGCTGCACCTTTTTGAAGCTCTCACTTCCACCAACCCTCAAAGATGACTGCAGTTTGGCATTTCCTATTCTTACCACGAAGCTAAATGCCCTGTTCACTAGTGGATGGGTATTCCAACTATTCAGGAATGTTTAAGGTACATTTTTATTCAGTTCAAATAGCGCGATAGCCTGGAGCTCTTCCAATCCCAATGCAGACATTATTGCAAGCGGCCCTCGAGCAGACGCTATGCACAACAACGATAGTTGTAAGCCAGTTGGTGTTTAATTCAACCGGTGTAACTGATGCAGTGTATGATGCGTTGATGGCGGTTTCTTGCAGTTCATTCATGGTCTGCTGCCATAGCAATGCATTGTTCTTATCCACCCTCACTAAATTTGCTTCGCAAAACGAGGGTGTGCTGCTCACTGAGAAGGCGTTAGCTCGGTCATAAAAGCACCCCAGAAGCAGTAGCTTTTGCCCCCACTTCCGCTTTCTTTGACGTTTAAGCAGTCTGGCAAACTGAAATCATAAGGGAAAGAAGGAATATGTAATCCTTAACATTTAGTGGTGCAAAAACCGGAGATCCGCATTATACATGGATTTAAAATGCGCTCCTCACCACTTTTTGCGCAAACATCTCATTCACCAGTCAGAATAGGAAACCACTGATTTTGTCTAACCTGTGGCCCTTTTCAAGAGGCACCCAGCCATCGCTGTCCGCGCTTCCCATGTTCTTCTGAACTTTCGCAACCAAGCTGACTTACTCTAACTTGATTATGTAAATTCTAGAAAGGTTGTCGAGTCCGGGGTTTGTTGCATGTATAAATCGAATATTGCTTTGCTCTTCTCTCTTAACTTTTTTATTCTGATTAAGAGGAATGTACAGAGGAGGCCATCGCCAGCCGCACAATGCCATGTTTTTCAAACAGTCTGAGTTCGACGCAAAATCTGGAGTTACCTTCTCTTTGAGGATTAAAAATATCTGCTTGCGACGAAGCTCCTCCAGTCTGTCAACTTGTCGCCTACAAATGAAATGAGCGCCCCATGGCTTCTATGAAGACGAAAAAAGCTGTGTTGCTTAAGCAGAAGGCAATACATCACATTACGACAGGGATAAGGGCCATCAACTCAACGAAGCACTTGGCTGTATCCTAAAAGCGACCAGTTTCCGCAACTGAGAGTTTAGTACACATTTAAGTATTGCAGCTACAGCTGAGATAGTTAAAGGTCTACATAGTAAATATACTTTCAACCAATCACACCCATGCCGGCTATCCCCCTCCCTTCTAAGCATTATCCCAGCACATCCCTAGTTCTTCACCTTCTTATACGGTTTAACCAGACGCAATCATCTTTACAATAACAAGAATAGCACTCACCTCGGCAAAGCAACCTTTTTTGTGTTCACGAATATTGCTTAATTTTAACAACCATTTAAATCAGAAAAGAACTAAGTTGCAAGATTTTGTCGAAGGCCAACTGATGATACCTAGTGTCGACACTTTATATTACCGAGTGTCCAAGATCAAAACTATGAGAGTAGGATATCATGTTATTAACTATGACTTGAATAATCTCTTTTGAAGCATCATCAAGTCTTTCAGTGCTTATTCTTTAAGTTCTTCAAAACCAGTCTCACTTCATCATTGTCCATCGTCCACGCACTTGGTGGATTGCCGTTCCAACCCTTCAGGCGGGGGTCTCCGCACAAATAGCCGTCCATCATATGGAGATGTTTACTTTTAGTAGTACGTGGACAAATTCGGGTATGGCGCTAATTCACCCTTTTGTCCCAAATTGTTGCGGGAGGGAAACATATGATGAGATGGACTTATTTGACAGTGAGGCTCTTGAATGGCCCATCCAGCTATCGACTCGCAGCAGATATCTCCGCTATCTACATCGCTCAAATCCATTTCTTTCAAGTGGAATGCGACAGCCGAGCTGCTTGGGCATATTGGTGGTGGGTGTGTAAGTGAATATCATCAGCAACAATCCTGGAGGGCTTCTAATACTAAATGCAAAAAAACCTAGTAAGTAAGTAGCTTGCAGACTTAATGCTCTTCAGCAATTAGGTTAACATTCTTTTTTAAATAAAAGCATCAATGCGGATTTAATCCAAGGCGAGGGTATTCGACTGCTTGTAAACTGCAGGAAAGCGCTCGAGGAGGCATGGCCTTCAGTAAAAATTGAAGTCCTTAGAGAGAGATTATTAAAAGAAGCCCTCTGGAGAAAGATGTGTATTATAAATAAGTCGAAAAATATACCAGCATCTTGCAATCGTTACTGTCTCCCAGTTGAATGCCACTGAGTGTCTCGATACTTCCTTGAAGACAAAAGAAGGCATAGCATCAGGGAGCAATGCACGTATATTCACAAAACGGGGGGACCGGGGCGGCCGGCGTGGCCTGAAGGCCAGCTCTAGCTGGACAGGACGATATGGTGGGCAAACAAACGATGTATTAGAGGCATCAGACACCGACCTAGGCAGCTTGCATGGCGTTGCCACCGCTCTTCCAAAAACTGTCGCTCCACTCCTCGCAATAACAGCAACAATAGGGTGTGTGGGTTACACGTAAAGGAGACGTCAGAGTGACGTTACGTGCCACCAACGAGGCAACGCCACGTTGCATGAAACAATGGTTTGTGAAGCAGGCGCAGGCGCCTCTGCAGCGGAGATTTTTTATAGCCCTTACTTACGCCACCTCTTAGCGATGGCTACTCTTCGGCATTTGCTATTCTTGCCACGAAGCTAAATGGCCTATCTACTAGTGAATTGACACTCCACCTACTCAGGAATGTTTGGGGCACATTTTTATTCAGTAAAGAAAAATTACTGAGCCTAAGTAGGTTTTGGCAATATTGCTGAGCGCAGGTTGTCTTCCCGAATGGAGTCATGGTGACTGTGTTGCCTCCCGGAGATGAGGCAGACGTGGCCATACCTTCCGCCTCACTAAGTGTAAGCCGGCGGTGGGGGATCGAGAGGGGAGGGGGTGACACTTGAACATCCCCTTATTCGTATTATCTCCAAGGGAGCAAGTGTAGAGCACTTTCATCCTGAGTCAATTATCCACGGTTCAGAATTTTGATTAGCGGGTTGATTACATTGCAGCACATTTTTGTTCGAATCGGCTTTTCAAGTGAGAGATGGCAGGCAAGCATAAACTTTGTGACGGACCGGACGCATCAACCCCCTCGCCATCAATGAGAATGAAGACTGAGGAGTGGGAGGTGGAAATACCAAGTTCACTACACACGAGGCGATGTTGTTGATCTTCATCTATTCAAGAGCCACACGGACTTAAAAATGAGGCCAAATGGAATGCGGTACCAGGCAGTCCATTTGCCGTCTTCTCCTACACATTGTATTCAAGATTCTCCCAGTAAGCTAATTAGGTTTGTTGCAATCGCGCCCTACTGAGACATAACAAGCAATCAGGTCAGCACCACTGTGTCGAGCTTCTTCGTTTTATGCGCTATAACTTGGAATGCTCGCCTTTTTCTATACTACTTGCTTTCAAATTATAAACTGGAAGTTTGTCCTTGACTCTGAGCCGGTCTTAGGACTTTTTCGACTCTCTCATGATAGGAAATTAGGATCGTCACTGTCGGGTTTTTGTCAGAGGTTATGCAAAGATCGCAAGAGTGTTGCCTGATCTAATAAAAGGGAAACTGCCACCGCAAATGGCATATGCATGCACCCGCTACAAGAGGAGCACCGTGGACGGTGATTAAACAGACGAGAGGACAGCGTAAAACGTGTCTCTTTGAATGGACCCTTTTGTGGAAGTGGAGATTAGTAACTACGGATTTCATGACGAATTGGCCGCCATCGGCTCCGTGTCTTTATTGTCACTACACAATAAAGCATCTCCTAGTTCACCCCATTGGCCACACCTTAGCGCATAAAGGCCGAGGTGCAGAAGAGGTAGCGGAGTCCATTCCAGCTAAAATCTCAGAAATGACGTAGATAATGCAAACAACAAATATACCAAGTTCAATTTAACTCTCGCACCATCAGTAAAAGCTTGAAGTGGTAAATTCATACATGCGTCAATGACGGTTTCTTGCTCCTCCCTTTGATATCTGCTACCATGGCGCGGAAGTGGCCCCGCCTACACATAAACCGAGCTGGACTGTTTCGTGGTTCCAACGATGGACCGGCGGGGTAACGCCCACTATTACAAATCTAGATGGATTAGCCTCCACTCCACTAGCCCAAGCGCTATCATCGGTTTTAGCTTTGACAACTTGCTTGTCATTCTCTCGCCTTTCGAGTAACCTAACAGGCTATTCGATCAGAACAACAGATTTATAAGTAGTTTCAGGTCTTTGCGGTTATTCAGGTCACTGCTCAGTAACCGCAGATTAGCATTAGACTTGTCACCACTTTCCACACCGAAATCCATCATACCAGTTGAGCTAAAATCCGCCTTCCTGGAATCTCCAATTTCTTTCAACTAGGAGCTCTTTTCTGGCGACAATCCAATTTAAGCCAACCAACGAAGCGAAAACAACAATACGGTCTTTTTGCAGCCGACTTGGCTTATTCCGACTCGACATTGTAACTCACAGGACTGCTCCAGAAGTGACACGAGGCGTAGGAGATTAGAGTGAGTAAAATGTCATCTTTATTATTATTGAAGTTGACGGCACCGACTAGTCTAAATATTCACAAAGATGAATGACACACCGGCGAGGAGGAGGACGTAGAGGAAAAAAATTAGTAGTTGTACTTAAACTTCAGCTGGACCAGGTAGCGAAGTCGTATTTGGCGTATGTCGTAAACAATGAACTCGTTGTACCAGAGTACGGCACTGTCCACCTTCGACTCGATGAGCTTTCCGCACGGCACCACTACACCGTCATCTCTACAACAGCAAGAGCAACGCATTACCAAATGGGACAAATGCACAAGTAACAGGATTTCACGCTTGGAGTGTCTACGAAGTTCGAGAACACCTATTCATCACCTCTGCATCATTGAATGAGGCAAAGACAAGGGCTTACAAAGTAATCCAAGTGGAAGGATCAGGCATACTGCGACCGACGCCCTGAACACTGTGCTTTCCCTTTGGCAGTTGGTTGGCGTTGATGTCCCCGGCCACGAGGGGGTTAATTTCGCCAAGGGAAACCTGAAAAAGACAACACACTGGTATACTTCCAAATCCAATTCCCTAAATTCATCTGACTATTCATTGTCAGCCAAATTAACTGTCGATGTGGTCCGATGCATCCGTACGGTACAATTACTGTCCAAAACAGTAGAAAAGGAAAATTTTGCAGTAATGCTACCATCTTTAAAGTTTAACAGAGTGTAACCCTTGAGTAGACAATCAACACACCCAAAGGACTAGTGATTTGGACAAATAGCCACTCAAGAAGTAGACCAATTTGTGTTATTGCCCACCATACCTTAGGTTAAAGGTTAGACACTATGCAGGCATGTATGACCAATAGCGAGATATGAAATGGACATTCAAGTTCCATAACAGGGTGTTAATGCTGATGTTTGAACATACAGTTCCAATGTTCCAAAAAAACCTCCACAGATCCATCACTGAACACCTTAAGTGAAAAGCTTCAGCGCAAATGCATTAAATAATAAAAAGGAACCTGGACACACACAATAATTCGCTCTGGCACTCGTTCATCACATCAGTAAGTACACGAAATAAATAGGGTTTTGCGGTAGGATTTACATTCACTGTATCGGATCCAGCGATACAATGAGAGGGAACGGCATAAGAAATGTGGAAACAATGACACGTATACAGGATGAATGCAAGAGGGGTTTCAAGTCAAATAATTCCTAATAAGTGTCAGCAGCACGGTGCAAATTGTCATCGCCTACCTCGCAAAGAGCCATGATGCCAACATTTTTAGTGGACGAAGGGTAGGTGTAATTGGCAGATTTAGAGGCGCAGTCGGCGAAGTAGACGCCCTTGCCAAACATGTAGCCCGTACAGGGTGCCTCGGGGGGCGCTATCTTCAAACCACGACCTAGAATGCCCATCCAATTGGTAATCCGACTTCCATGCCACAGGAGTCGCCTAAAAAAAAGCAGCACTCCTTTTGTCAAAGACCCGAAGCGAGTAGCCTGCAGTTTGTGTCCTCTAAATGTCCCATTTCCTCCCTGACGAACAAAACAAAATGTGTACATTGCAGAGAGCCAAAAATAAGAGCACGTGTACACACCTCGTGCCATAGTCGAGGAAGGACTCAGCCTCTCCATCCTTCTCCAACTCAAAGACCTGTAAGACTTCTAAGTCGTAGGAACTGTGTGTTGGGGCATGAGTGATGCTAACATAGTCTTTGATTAGCTAAAATAGAAACAAAACATACTTTATAATAAATTGTCCCATGAAAAACTGCTGCGCCCATACATTGCTGTGAGGAACGCAGACAATTACTTTACATCATACATCCTATACCACGGATCATAAAAGGTAGTCTTTTCAGAGCGGCACAACGAGGCCATACCTTGTCCATCTTGTCTCCAGCAGCAAGTGGCTTGATCCTGCACTTCAGGTTGTCATAGTTCCTGTCCGCAGGGTGCACATTCACCGCCTTGCTCTTCTTCTTTATAATGCTAAACGCCACCTCAATGTCCTCCAGCGCCTTCAGAAGGTCCAGCTCCGTCTTCACAGCCTCCGGTGTCGATATCAAAGGCGGAATCCGCATTCTGCAAATAACCATCAAAACAATACTCCCCTCCATGCACATCCCAACCTTTCCACCTTCCCACTACCACCACCTCCTCATGCCACCATCACTCCACCTTCGTCATCCACTCCACATGCCAGCCCTCACCAAAGCCAACTTTGAATCCACCATCTCACACAACGATGACACCACACATGCCATTCCCCAATGAGGTGGCACATGCCCAACTCTCACACACCCATCACCGCCACCTACTCAAGCTGGCCAGCAGTCCACACCGACACACACACACACACACCTGTATCTTACCCAAAATCGTGCGGGATACGAGTGTAGAAGGTGTTGCATGCCTGCAGCAGACGCTCGCGCACCTCACTCTCACTGCAGCCTTTCGAGGCCGCGCTTTTGCTGCCCCGACGCCTCCCCTTCCCACTCGTGCCCGACGACGCTGTGCACCTCTCCAACTCCTCTATGCAATCCGACACCACCTTCAGCGCCTCATAACCCGCCTTTATCTGTGCCGGTGTTAGCTTCCCCAATGGCGCCCGACGCGCATCATAGTTCATCTCGCGCATTTGATGCTCCATCGCCTTCACATCACTTATCAGCAGCACCAGCGCCTTCCAACAAACAAACAAACAAAACAACCACAAGTAACAAAGAACTGCACAACCTACATAGTACAATCACACACATCAACTGCACATTCAAGAAGTCACTCTCGAGTCATATGTACTATTCGTGCGATGCGCCAATCCCATTTGCCTACCATCAAGTTCCCACCACGACTACACGCTACACCAGCTCTATTGCATAAAAATCTGCAACCAAATCACCACTATCTGTGCAATACCAATTCTAAACTGTCACACTTACCAAGACTTCAGGAGGCAGACGAGACGACACCACCTTCTCATCCTTCGAATCTCCACCCTCCTCCTCCTCCTCCGCCTCCACCTCCTTCAACGAAACATTGCATGCATGCATCATTTTCCTCACCATCAACACACCATACCAACAAACAATCTGACGTAAGAGCCTCAAACGCTACTATTGCATGCAGGGGGCAGCATCAGGTTGGCTTAAACCTACCCCAAAGTCCTGTTCTATGAGATCATAGAGACCGCTGATCTTACTGAAATTGGCCCGATTTTGCCACTCGTTCCCGGTCTTCATGCGAAACTTCTTCTCAAACAACGTGATTGCATGCACCTTCGAGGGACATGGCTCCAACGACGTCTGTGCCGTCTTGCCCACCCGACCCCACCGAAACCACACTGCATAACCACCACCCACGTCATCCTCCAACACTTGGCCCAGGTAGTACTTGTTGTTATTGTGCTGCAAATTCGTCTGCAATCAACAACACGCACATTTACACCCCATTACACTACTCGTGCCGGTGACCACCAATCCTAATGGCTCGTATAATCCATGACAAAAACACACTCATGCATGCGGACACTGTGGCGCGATTGTCCCCAACCAACTTAAGCCACACACAGTACTGCAATGCCGTGAAATGAAGTACAACCAACCTGGTTCAGCATAAAGTTGAACACCTCGTCATCTTCTTGCAGAACATGCGCGGTACTTGCCTTCATCGTGCACTGTGGGTCTACGGGCACCTTGCCCTTTATCAGTATCTTCGTTGCTATAACACGTGTTGCAAATGTTTCAGTCAATTACCTAAGGGCTTGTTGTTTGTGGTAGCCGACGCTTGCGTAGAGACTGTGGAGTCGCCATTCTTGCCTATGAGCTTGTTTACGTAGCAAAATTCTCACCATTGACGGATGCCCTCGTTCTCTTTACTGGAGCCGTCTTTGAGGAGGTTGAATTCGCTTTTCGCTTGGCAGCTATGATTTATAAATATGAAGTGATTCTATCGTGCATACATGCAAACATTTATACCATTTCCTTCCAGGCTACATTATAAAAGTTGCTGTTTCTTCCATATTTGCACTACTAGCTACCATATCTCAGCCTACTAGTACATACTCTACCACATAGTGCTCTGCTTTAAAGTACCTAGATTACTTTGACGAACATGTAATGAAGCAAATACGTACAAATTCAGGAACCTGGTGAAAGAAGTTATAAAGCCCAACTAACTTAGGATCGTTGGCAGAGTGTACTGTAGGACAAATGCTATAAGATGAAATTAGAGAAGCCAACTCACGCATTTAAATGAAACTGTGCAAAGGCGTCTTAGGTGTACTATATTAGTCTGATGAAGGTCAAACGCTAGCAGAACCAGTTGCGCATTTGAACAAATGTTGGGCAAAAATCATTTTTTGGTTACGACTCGCGACGTAACTTTGCACCTTTTTTAAGACCTACTGATGGTTTTACTTGGTAGCGCTGCTGATTAGGACTGTGTCTTTCAATGTTTCCTTCTCTTTTCGCTGACTGCTCTGGTTATGGTAGAATTTTGAAAGCTTTTTTACTGCCATCAAATATTCCTTTATAAATAGTGTCGATGACATATAGCGGATATAGAATTATTCTTAAAAAGTTTCGTCCTGCGGCATGCTCATTTTTTGGCCTCGCGTGCCCTTTTTTATGAGGACCTTTCCCTCTCTTTGAGATTTAGAGTGCTTTGCTCCTTTTGATGCTTGTTGTGCCTATTTGCTCGCATCTTGAAGAAAAAATCAGTAGGGCCAGTGCTTTTATAATTAGACTAATGTGAATAGATAAATCTCTAACGCGTGCTTATGGTTAAATATGTGCCGATAATGACGATTCGTTGATTAAATGCAGCATTAATTATTACCGTCGCCTCCTAAGCAATCATAAATTCTTTTTTTGCTATGCACTTAGACTCCTCTTTTAGTTAGTGGGGCGTTAAGTCGTGCTTTTATAATCTCTTTTTCGCTCTACTTAGTGGACTTTTGTCGGGTGGAAAGACGTATGGTAACTTTGCTTTTACAAGGTCCAAAATTCGTACTAATAATCCCACCATGTCTATTTAATTGAATATCAATACGCGAATTTAGAATGAGAGTTGCAGCTTGGCACTCCTCGTTACACAGGCTGGATGTTTTCCATTCGTATTGCCCATGCTATGAAGGTTCCAGGTGGTTGAGCCGATGGTAGCCGGACAAAAACGCTGCTATTAGCATCATTGAGTGTATATGAAAGCGCTACTCCACCACCACCATCCAAAATTGTAAACTTCGACGCCGCCTCGGTCGCCTTTACTTGTGCCAATAAAAGCATTGGATTTGAGCTGTTGCTAGGCCAGTCGGTAAAGAGGGCATAGACAACAGGATTCTTTTCAGTAGCACTTTTCTGGAGATACCTATTAAGGGAGAAAATTGTAGATAAAGTCTAAATAGACTCAGTTTTTGAGCTATAAAGGCTACTGCAAATCGGCTATCCGCTATTGCAGACTACTTTTACCATAGGTTCTTGCGTCTGCTATCAACTTGATACTTCCAGGGCGTTGTTTTGTAAATAGCGTCGCCATTAATTTTCAGCCACTGTCCCATGGTCAGCAGTCTCTCTTCGTAGATCGGTGGAATCGTGCCCCAAGACGTTGGTCCCACATTCACCAGCAGGTTTCCTCCGTAGGCGACTACACTTATGAGAGTTTCTATCAGCTCCTACATACAAGTAGTGGTAAAATTTACCTCCCCTATTACACGTAACTGCTTTTTTAAGGCACCACGAAGTAGTCTAGGTACCTTTCAATAAAACAATCAAACGTTTGGTTTACCTTGGGCGATAAGTAATCGGTCAAACGGCTTTCGCGTCTGTAGCCCCAAGAGTAGCGATCCAGTGTGATACAGCTTTCCCACTTGTGATGGAGTACCTTATCGGGGTGAAATCTATCCTCACAGTTGAAGAAGTCTCCATGCTGACAGTTGGCATCTAAGCCCCATCGATCGTTCACCACCACCTCGTCCTTGACTGGGGAGTCGTTATAAAGCCACGCCAGGAACTCCTTTGCCTTCCAGTAGTCACTTGTCGCTGGGGCGCCATCAGACCACACGATGCTCGGTCGGTAGCGATTCACTAAATCTACCAGTTCGGGCATCGTTTTCCGGTCTACAAAAGCCTATTTAAAATCCAATGGAATTAGCACGGAGGATGACCTGAAGTCTACCTTCAGTTACTTTAAACATAGCATTCATACTTGTTCCTTGTATCCAGAAGCTTTATCAGCCAGATATAATGGATTAAACCATTCGAACATGGAATGATAGATCCCAAACCGAAGATCAGGTTGGACTCGGATAGCATTAGCTAGGTCACCCACAAGATCACGTCGTGGTCCTACGTCCACGGAATTCCAATTCCAGGAGACAGGTGATGGCCAGTTACAGTAGCCCTCATGATGCTTAGCTGTAAAGACTACGTATTTTGCTCCAGAAGCGTTAAAAATCTCCGCCCAGCGCTCGGGGTTGAAAAACTCTGCGCGGAAGCTTTGTGCGAAGTCGGGATACGAGAAGTCCGATCCATAGTAAGTTTGCATGTACACCCACACCTTAGGGTCTGGAGGCTTCCCTTGCCAGTACCACCAAAACCATTCGCTCCTAAGTTGTTGGATAAGGATTGTAATAAGTCAGGGGAAGTACCAAGAATCACGCTTGATGTAAAGGTTTTGTTCGGATGTAATAATCTCATATCTGATGTGCGGAACTTAATTTACTCTGGATTTATTACTTATGTGTGCTTTAAGCACATTCCTAAAAGTCTATACCTACAGGAACTTTAGAAATATATCAAGGTTGATACCGTGACAAGTGGCCACTCGCTTACTGAAAACATAGCACTTCAAATCGACTTAAAAAACAATAGCAAAAGTAAACTGGTGGTACCTACACATAGCTTGGAACAGAGAAGACTCCCCAATGAATGAAAATTCCAATCTTGCTTTCGTCATACCACGATGGCAGAGGCCGCGTGTCCAGAGAAGCCCAGTCGGCAGTGTAGGTGGTATTCGTAGAACCCCATGCCACACAGGAAACACAGATGATGATAAAGGCCTCAGCGAAAGCAACGAACATACCCTAATGATGTGTGGATAAATCTGATGGCGTAGTGATGATGCCGACCACTGTTTACATTCTGACACCGATGATCGATTAAACACAGGGGGATGTAAACAAATATTAACCAAATTAGGGCTTCTAGTCTTGAAAGATTGCGCTAATTGGTTTCGCAGTAGGGTCAAAGTATTGAAATTTTTCATAATTTCCCTTCATCCTGCTTAAATGCTTGCTTATACGTGCAACCAACTCAGTTTTGCATGAGCCCGAATCAGTGGTGAAGTGTTTTGCCAAATTGCGGGTTAAATTGCGCTGATGGACAGGTCTCTGTAAGTTCAGCATTAGCTCTTGTACATGACTTCAAGCCCAAGCCAGATTTCTTCACCTCTTCTATTTATTCATACAATACGTTCTTCCACAATGCTTTGCTTTGTTAAAACCTAAAAAAGGACTTGAGGAGTTACCATACAAGTAGTAGAGATGAGTAATTACAATCGAGATATTAATGGCTGAATATCATATTCTAAGGAGTGAAGAATACTAGCTTTATGACTGTCTCCACGGAAAGCGTCCCACGTAAATTTGACTAAAAGCTGATGCGGCTTTGACCCTCTACCACCAAAACTAATCCATTGTAGAGTCATCAATGAAAGAGTTTCGCGGATAGCTAAGCAGCATTCAAATAGGAGGCTACAGAGCTCTAAAATAAGAGGCATGAATACGGTATATCAGCACCATTGCGCCTTTTCAACTCTTTAACTCTAGTAACTAGTGCTGGTTGTAGGCCAGTCTTCATTACCAATCTGATGGCATAGGAGAAGCTCTATCTGTAGTGTCGTCCAACTTGAAGCAGTTACAAACGGGAATAAACTGCGGTCACAATGAGATTTTCAAGATACACTGATGATGTTGGGACATATTAATAATGCGCAAAGACCATAAAAGTATGTTTTACTGCTTTAGAGACGCTTCCGGAAGAAGTAATTGTGTGGTTATGCTGATGTAGGAAGTTGACAAGAGGGAGCCCGTACCACGAAGCTAGGTATTTATTGGGTGGTATCCAAATCTGTGTGTGTTGGAGTGCTCAAATGATCGGAAATTCATTAATAGTGCCCCTGGTCTGCATACAGAAATTATCGTCACCCATCCATTCTGTACGCCTTTGGCGTATGTAAATCGGGCGGCGGTATTGTTACCACCTTAAGCACAAACAAAAACCATTGCCAGCAAAAATTTATTTTTTTGCTAGATGCTGAATCAGCCTTTACTATTTAAAAATTTGAATTCTCATTAACTTTTAGTAATCTAACCTGAGTGGCACGTTTTCAACGATTCACCAGTTGGGGGAATTGCCTCAGAAAGCGGTCGAGATGCCTTCGGACGATGGCGGTGTGTGCTTTTACCTCACGTTGTTGATGTCCGATATGGTTTATATTTTGATTAATCGTTTTTGCAAGTACCTAAATGAAGAGCTAGAAGCGTATTTATTTGTTCAAATTATTTATAAGTTAATATGGATTCTTACCACCTAGTTTCGGTCATCTTCGCGTCTGATCATATCCATTACGAATTTCGCATCCTTTAGACTTTTGCCGCGTTTGCCGTTGTGAGGGCACGCCTTCACAGCCCCTTTTTTATCCTTGCATGTGCACTGGGAGCATAAAATACGTTCATCAAGAATGGTAAGGCAAGCAAATTTCTTGCGCATGTGTTCCTTTTCTTGTTAGCTAATAATTTTTATATGCGTTTAAGGTGCTAACTGTATTTCTATGGCTTTTTGCAGATTTTCTTGATCATGTTGCTGTTTCTAGCTAAATGTAATGGTACATTCGTTTACCGAACATCTTTTTAATAAACAGTTTGGTACAGTGGCTTCAATACAGCAAACGTCAGACTTGTGAGCTCTGCAATCATCGTTTCACTTTCAAACCCGTCTACGCTCCACATACGCCCTCAGTGGTGCCCCTACCAGTTCTCTTCTTCGGCTTGCTCACCGCCTTCCGAAATGTCGTTGTTCGATTCTTCCACCTTCTCGCCGTTGTAATTTCATGGCTGTTCGTGGTACCTCTTACTGTGTGTCGAATTTACCGGTGTTTTTTCTCGGGCAACCTTATTGGACTGCTGTCTCTTCCCTTGGACATACTCTCCACCGAACACGTTATTCAAGATTGCATACAGGTGTCTCAGTTATGGTTATGCGCAATGTCGCCCCGCACATTTGTTAACTATTTAATAATCTGCCGTGCTTGCGCTATGGTTTTTCGACGTGTTGACGCGAATTCACTCACGTGCTTAATCGCTGATAACTGGAGACTTTGTATCTTCGTTTAAATGCTTTTTCATTAGATTAGTGAACTATTGAGAGTGCTGTAACGTCCTTAGATCTTAAAAAAACTGTAGGGCACCAATTAACTTTTCTACAATACAATATTTCTAGTTTTCTACTCGTATTTATTGTATTTGTAGATACTTTAAAACTGGTGCAAATACTGGTGTCGCTTTCGAAGAATTTGTGAATATCACCTTCGTAATCGTCGGTTCTTACCGAGCTTTACGTGTAATTTCTCGCTTACAGGGCTTCTTGATTGTCTTAGTCGCTTTGACTGCTCTCTTTGGCTGTGTGTGGTTAAGGGAGCAGTTGGTGATTGGTGGAGAGCCGGACTGGCTTACTGATGGAGAGGTTGCAGCCGAGGAGGAGAGGGAGGGGGAAGAAGTGGAGGCGGAGGGTGCGGGAGAGGCAGCAGCCCCCAATCAAGTCGTTGCCACGGCTGATCCCGTGCCTGCTGCTGCCGCTCCTATTAACAGTGCGGACGATCAGGCCAACCCCCGTTAGTTCTTTCTCATTTCAGTCTGTTTTTACAGAAGTAGGTATTACTCTTATGATTCCTTAATGTTTTAGTTTTCAAAAAGTAGTAAAATGCGATAAATCTACCCAACATCTGTGTTCATTGGTGTTATGACGGGTCTGAAGACTGTAGAGTTGGCCCTGGGTCACCACGAGTTAATACATTTCCTAACGCTGTTTTCTATCAGCAAACCCTTTTGCTTGTGGAGCGACAAATGTCCATGAGTTTCATTCTGTTGTCGTTTCACTTGCTTGTTCTGTGGTTAAATGTGGTCTACACATCTTATCAATACCCTCGATCACTTTCAATCTTTAATCAACACCATACGGGCATATGTGTGCGTATTTCTATACGATTGAAGCCGATGGGGAGGAGGGGGAAACACAAGGGCTCGCACTGCCACTTCAGCCACCGCCGCAGCAGGAGCAGCCTGCAGTGGGTGGCGCAGCAGTGCCGCCTGGGGGCAACAACGAACCCGATTTTGATGCCGCTGCCGCGATGCCACCACTAACACTTGAGCGCATCTTCGGGCTGGATGGAACCATGACCTTTCTGGAGCACGTCCTTTGGATCATTGTCCTCAACATCCTCTTTATCCTCTTCTTCGGTGAGTGCCATCACCACCACCAACCGGCAGGTCTTTCTCATTAAGCGTAATGGCTAACGGTCAAATACGCTGATCTCTTTAAGCCTCCTTCCCATTCTACACTGGACGTACCGTGATATCTGCGTTGGGCATCAAAACATCAGTAAGTTATTCTGTTTTTATTCAACTAGTTATTGTAGCTAATTATTAATTAGGTCATTACATAGATTCAGTCTTGCCACTCTCGTGGTTGCTTTCCCAACCCTAAGCAACTTTGTATTGTTTTGTTAGTGGTTAAGATTCGTCATTATAAACGTTAATTCGGCTTGTGTTTCTGAGCTCCAGTTTCGTTTACAAGTCGGAGTGGTTTTACCAACTGCTGTTCGCTACTGACCCTGCTCAAAGTTGTAGTTGTATGCCATTTGGATGTGTTTACCACTCAGTTGCCCTTTTGACTGATAGTCTTCCACTTGTAATTCTACGGTTGTCCAATAAGATGGATTTAAGTGATGCGACGAAGGCATGCACATTTGGCGCTTCTCTAAAGAGTGCTGCACTTGAGCACTACCAAGTGCTCAATTTTTGGTTCCATTTTGGGGCATTTTGTCAGTAGGAAGTCAATTACTCGGTCTTAGCCCATCAACTGTACTTAACACTTTTGACCGCTGTACCTAGTATTCGTCTCTTGTCAACATAGCCGCTTTCTTAAAATCGAGATCTTGGGAGGTGGCAAACTAATGGCAAAACACCGTAGATCGTCTTTCCTACATTTCCTATCCCTGAACGGTGTGCTAAATGTCTAGTGGTCTTGTGTTGCTACCCACGCTCAAATGAGACGCCCGTCCATTTCGTTTGGCACCTGTATGCCTCGCCCGTATTATACGGTCGCCACCCAGGTGTAAACAGTTGTTGCTTAGCTCGTCTCAGTCGCTGCAGGTTGTGGTACTGCTACCGGCTGTTCAACACACGAAAATCCATTTTTAACTTGGGCTGCACTTTCAATGTTATGTTCTTGGTTCTCTCCCATTCCTGTTCATACATAGTCAAAAAACGAACCCCGATCCACTGATAAAGTACGCTACAGGTGGTGTGTGTATGGACCTTAAACCGAACTATGCAGATCTCAAAGGTTTGCATAGATGAGTGGATTTTACTTTTAAGACCGTGTAGGGCACCGTGAGGTACCGCAGGTCGCTTACTATTCAAAGCATAATTTGTTTCGGTTTTTGGGTGTCAAGGCGCAACAGAAGCTGGATCCAACCACCTTGTTTTAGTTAATTTCTCAATGTTCTCCGCGCCATGATTTCTAAAGCACCATCTTTTTTATTTCTTGCTTAACCATATAACCTGCTTTTTTTCATCCGGCATGTAATAATTTAACTTCCAGCCTCTTACTCCACCGATTGAGTTGATTTTGTTCTCCTTCATCGGCTACGTCGTTATGGCCACCCTTCTCATTATTTCTCACTACGTCTTCAAAGCGATCGGCTTACCAAGGTTGGTGAATACGCTCCAAAGATGTTGTTTTTCGACTGCTTATATGTCATAGTTACCGATAGAATAATTATGTAGTGCAGCTCAACGTTTATAGGCTTCCTAGTGCTTACTTATGTGCTGTCCACTGTTGTAAACCCAAGTATCCCTTTGCCCCACACTGGATTTCTCCAACGTTTTAAATTTTTAGGTCGGCTTCCTATTATGCTGGTTTGTGTTACATCTACATAAAGGTGCCCATCATAGCTTTCGTGGAGCTAGGCATTTTCACGGCCTTCTGTGGACTTTGGATCGATGCTTGCTCTTTGGCAAGTTTGACCCTCATGCGTTGCATTGTTGGCTATGTTTTGTTGAACACTCAGGACTGCTTACGTAACAGAAGGCTAGCAGTTACTGAAGGTGCCTCATTTGCCTTTTCCACCCTTCTAGGGCATGTTTAACGCGTCTGTAGCACAACGATTGCGTGCTTTTAATTACGCGCCTGTGGTGTTCAGCTTCATCCACTGGACGATGGGTCTGATGTACCTCTTCTACGTTTCCTCCCTCTTCATCATCATTCGTGATGTTATTCGACCTGGAGTTCTCTGGTTTCTACCCGACTTCACGGATCCCGACTATAGACCCGTTCAGGATGTACGTTTGGCCTCCTCATCACGAATATCTTGGTGTGACGCACTACTTTATCCACGCATATTTCATTCCAGATGATTTCACTCCCTGTGACTACTTACATCCAGCGTCTCGTTGTGAACCTTGTGAGTTCTTGCTCACCCCTGCTTACCGCACTCATTTGGCCTTATTTTGATCATCTCTTCAATTCTTGTGTTTAGTCCCTGACAGGAATAATCGTGATACTCTCCATATGGCTGCCCACCCTAATTACCCAAAAACTGCTGCCAGGATTCCTGCCATTTCAGATGAGTCTCGCATAGTATGTCATCATCTTCCATAATGGTTTATCACAAGCTAGCTCGCGGTTTCCGCAATAGTAATGTTTACTCTTGTGAGTTCGAGAACTCCCATACACGCGATTCTTCCACAAGACTTTGAATGATGAAATACAGATAGCCACTCTTGCCTGATATCAACTGCAGCATTTTATCCACCATAAATGATTTTTATTCTCTCTTTGGCAAAACACACACAGCCTCCTATTCAGGTCTGTTGTATGGCGGTGTCATGTGCTCAGTCCTCGGAAACCCTGTGTCGCGGTAACGCCATTGAGATATCCACCAACAATTTTGGGATTGTATTAGGCAAAATCGTCTTAACAGTGTGTCATTTACCAGGATGGCAAGTGGTTGTGTGCAGTGTTTACTTTGAGCTCTCTCCTCTGTTCAGCGACAGTCCAGTGGACTACTCGGTGGAGATAATAATTCTGCAAATAGTAATGCCCTTCTTGCTGGATGGCCAATTCAAGGTATTTCTCTCTGCCGTCCTACGCAATTGGTGTGTTGGAGCCGCGTGGATGCTGGGATTGCGCAGCTACCTCCTTGGTGATGTCGTCTTCAAACCGAATGTTGGTTGCCATTCCTCCTCCTCCTCCTCCTCTCATTAATAATTTTGGACTTGATCATTCATGCTCTCAATGTCACCATTTTAATTATCGCATTTTTCAATATTATTTGCAAAGTTGCCCTTTGGTATGGTATCTGTAAGGGTTCTACTCTTTACGGACTACATCTGGCAAATCGTAGGGTAAACTATTCTCAAAAGAGAGTGGTCATTACTTCAGGCCCACTTAACGATATGGAAGTTCCATTGTTGAGCAAGTCGTGAATTCGCTGTCTTCTATTTCTGGTTGTCGGCACTACTACCAGCAGTATTTTTATTGTACTAATTTCTTCGGCTTCTTGTTTTTCTTCCGTGTCTATAGTACGTACAGACGTGATGCCTTATTATGTGCTTGCATTTCTGAGTCATGACAATAACGAATTTAATCTCATTGTCCATGGAAATATTCTTGCGAAATTGTAAGTGCTTTCGATTAAGTTATAGCCTAGTTCCCTTATTTTCCATTCTCCATTATTACAGGATGAAATAGTGATGGCAGACGGTCGCCGAGTTCTCGCGTCAGCGTTGTCGAGGTCAACTTCAGGAAGCACAGATGGTGGTGATTCTGCAAGTCACGCCAGTGGCAACGGTGGGGATGGTGGTGAGGCGGAGAACGCAGCCGTTCCACCACCACCGCCACCGATGGGTGGATATGCACCGTATGCACGTCCGCGGTTTTTCGTGGTGCGTCTTTTCGGCCTGTTGGTGCTGCTTGTCGCCTCTCTTGTCCTTATCAGCCTCGCTGTCCTTGTGGTACCCGTCGCCCTCGGCCGGCTCATGCTGGGACACATGGGCCTTAGCCAGACGCCACACCATGACGCCCTCACCCTTCTTGTCGGTGTCTGCTCTCTCATGGGATGGGCCAAGACCCTCCTCTGGTGAGCTATGCTCGATTCTATGTGCCTTCTGTTGAAATCACCGTTGCTATTAACGTAAGGTCTTGAGAAGCTAGTGTTCGCCCACTTAATGCGCACCACCTTATGGCAACACATTCAGTGACTTAAATATTCGCAAATAATAACCTCTGCCGTGACTATTAGCAGGAGAAAATTGTAGGTTGTTGATGTGAAATCCGGATTTTAGTTCCTTCCTAATCGTTTGTGTGCCTAGAACTGCTCACAATTTCATCAGCTACTCACAGGCGCTCAACCACAATTCAGTTTAACACACGCCTTCTAAAGGTTTTTACCAATGTCGTGAGGAAACTATATTTGCTGTTTGGGGAGAGGATAATGTATTATGTAAAGTGATGTGTTGCAACCACCTTTCGCTATTGACGTAATGCGATGGAAACCTTAGTATGTATAAACTAAAAATGTCAGCAGATACGCGTGCAGGAATTAAGGTGCTCGGGCTCCTTTTTTGTTTCATCGCCACTGAAAACGAGACGATGAACTACTTTCTTACCCAAGAGAGGGCGAATTGTGTCGCATTTATGTGACATGACTCTCATCGGAAACCGTATCCGCATGATACATCTCTCGATTTCAATGCGCCAGTCTGTCCATTCGAAAACATTGAGATTTTGCGGGAGAATACGCGCATTTTAAAGATACCACTTTATGCGCTCTTTTTTAGTCTCCCGATGGTACTGCAGACCCTGCGCAACGTTTGGTTTATCCTCGTGGACAGAGCTGCTCATTTGACCACATGGGAAGGTTGGCGCTGGCTCTCAGAGTGGACCCTGGGGATAGGCGAGTGGTTGCGGGGCCATTCGTTTGCGCCGCTTTGGGTGCGACGTGAAGCGATGGCTCTGATGCTACCACCACTTGCCAACGCGCCGATCAACGGCGATGACGCCGACGCTGCTGCACTTCACCGAAAGCAGGTGCTACGCGAACTTCTTCTCACCCTCTCCGTGCCCCTTCGATTAGCCCTCCTTTCCAGTTTGTTGCTGGTCATATTGCCCGCCTCTCTTGGCCTACTCATCAACCTCGTCGTCTTCATCCCTGTCTGGGTCGGTCCCGAGAAGACTCTTGCTATTGGGTTTTCGGAGGTAAGACAGAGATGCCTTTCTTCTGACTCAAACTATTTGCAGTGTTTCCATTTCTTCATGTTTTGCTTTCCTTCCTGCAGAGTTGGATCTTTGGGGTGATGCATCTGAAGGTTTGGATGCTGATTCTGCTGGTTGGGCCACGTTGGCAGGTCCGGGATCGGCTGGAGGAGATTCACGACGAGCTTCTTCACAACTGGCCAACGATTCGTGTTTTTCGCATCATCCGACTCTCACTGCCCCTATTTGCGATTATCGGGATCTCACTCTCTTTTCCCTTCCTCCTCGCTTACTACCTCGGTCCGCGCCTCAGTGAGTTCTCATTATTTTCTCTTATTCGCCATGCAATTGTGCTATGTACCGGCAACTTGAAGCGCGATGTATTGCCTCCTCTTATTCCGTCTCTACTTAAGATATCCAGCCGGAGGTTGCGTTCCGTTATGTCTATCCCCTACTCTTTGGGTTGGTTCTGCTTGGTGTTTTGGTCTACTGGCAGATGCGACAGTGCATCAAACTCTACGAGCAAATCAAGGATGCCGAGTGAGTAATTGTTTAGCATTGTCACAGCCCCGTCACGCCATGACTCATCTAAACACCTTATTTACAGGTATCTGATTGGACGTAGACTGGTGAATTACGGAGATGTGGACAGTGCGGGGACACCGACATCAGGTACCTCGGCTGAAATGGGAACTCAGACAGACATTGGCATGAGCAATGAAAACATACCCGTGGCCACGTGATACTACTTCCCGCACAGTATTTTCTCTTCCTCCTCTTGCAAAGCACTGCTTCAGTCAACCTTGAACGATTATGCATCTTCCTTCCACACCTCGTGTAAATAGCTTTGTGGAACACAAGCGATGCTACACATGCTTCCCCACTTTCGCCTCGCAGGAGCGTTTTACGCCTATCTCGTGGGATAAGATCCGTACTGCATAAGGACAGAAATGGGCCGAAATGTAGATAAACGGTGGGATCAAGAGGCTTGTGTTCTGTGGATAAAATCTATTTTGCCAGTTGACAATCAAGGGGTATTTTACACTCAGAGATGCGAGAAATCGTGTGGGGCTTAGTCAACTCTTCTGTACAACTTAGGTGGGTGGGAGGAGGCCTTCTTTGCCTTGAACTAAAACAGAAGACACAATTCGATCATGAGTGCGCAGACTGGAACGATGAGTTGATAGAAAGGTTTCATCATATTTTGTTAAAAGCACTGTGAAGGTGTCACGTCATATCATGCGCCCAACCCAAGAATTCACAAACCGCCTGGGTTTAGTACATACCGGGTTTGTGGGTGCTCGCGGGGCATTACTCCTCCTTCGGCTAGCGAGAGGCCTCAAAATTTGCTACAAAGCAAAGTCGCTTGGCACATGGAGTTTGCGCATCAAAATCAACTGCAGCCACTTACTGGCGAAAGTTTTGTCCTCAGTGCTATCGATGGTACGTCGGATCTTGGTATATGCACCTAAGAGGATCAGTCACAATTCAGGGGGGACTAGATGTGCACAAATTGGAATGGGAATGCAAATTTTCGGAAAGGTGGCAAACTTGGAAGCATGGCTAAAGGTGAGAGACTTACAGCGTTGATATACCTGTCTATTTCACGCCTTTCCACGGGGAGACTGATACGTCGAGCCAACTTCTGTCGTAACACCAAGGAAGAAAGCGAGGAATTTTTAAAAAAAAATAAGCAACATCAGGGTTAGGTTCCTAGTGTTGCGAAAGAAACCATAAAAGGGGAGAGAAACAGCCGTTAACCGTTTTCCCCCATGACATTCGCCCATAAATTTGGAGTTTTTTACTCTTGGGTAAAAGTAATAATTGCACATTTTACAAAATTAATGCGCAAAGGGAGATGGTTTACCCTTTTACCCGAGCGATAGTCGGCAATGAGCTTCGCTGCAGAATGAATTAGCACGTTGTGTCTAGAATTGAGAAAAACGTACGTTAACAATTCCTATCCTTCCCAACACCATGACCCAAGCGGAAAAATGCTGACGACTGAGCAGGACGACTAAAGGGACATCAAAAGACTACAGGGGAGATCTTGCGCTAGCCAATTGTACCTAATTCTTTAAACTCCCTTGTAGCAAGGTATTGTCGTAAAACTATTCGAGAATGCTACCATAGCCAAATTCTTGCGTTCAAAAGTGACAAAACTACGGACGCAATAGGACACCCAGGAACGCAGACACCCAATTTTAACATTAAGCAGATGTTCAAATACAGCTTAGAAGAAAAACTGCGCATTAAATTCCACTTTAGGACTTGGATTTGATTTTACGAGTCTCTGAGCCTCATGTTCCTTAATCAATGCGTCCACACCTCACTACTTACACAATGTGTGGTCCAGGAGTAGTCAGTAAAGTTGAGTCTGCAATGTGAGTCGCGATGCGTTCTTCGTAGTGCCGCATTAACATGCTCAGCGTGGAGAGGTATTCACACAGCGAAGGCACGGCCCTCGCTTCTATAGAGAGGGGATTAATTATGAATTTCGCCAATTTTTCCTGCGCTTTCTGCAAATCCTCATCTTGCACTACAGGAACTAGACAATGCAAAAAATATGGAGAGTTAATATGGTCAACACGCACAAGAAACGAGTGAAAAAGGGAAATTACGCTGCCAGTACTCTCTAAATATGTCCTTCATCGCTTTCTTTAGAAGAGTGCATTGCGAAAGGTTGGAGGAAAGCCTGGCCTCCTTTAGTACAAGAAGGGGGGCCGTGTAGGGCAGAACATTAAGTCTGCAGGAGGCAGAAGTTAGTGCATCTCGATTAAAGCTAGAGGTAAGAGACTCAATTTCATAAATCGGCGAAACAGATATCTTTTTCAAGAAGGCGCATCGGTGATGATAGGAAGCCGAGATTGAGGAAATAAGGACGCCTATTCTGTCACTGACGTCTGAAAACGCCCTTTCGATGTCTCCGGACGAGCCCTTTGTTAGCAAATAGTCGGTGGCTTGAAGAAGGCTGCGGATGGGGAAAAATGGACGCATTGACACGTATATGCAGCACAGTATTTTATTACGACTCTGAATATCCACTGACTACAGGTTAAGAGGTATCCACACTAAATTAACATTTCTAGAAACATTTGGGCATTTCAAAAATGGGGAAAGTATGGATGATTTGGTCGTATTAATACTTCGTAACGCCTACCAGAACAGCATGTCAAGCAGAACCACTACATCACTGTCTTCAACACGCGGACGAGTTTTGACAAGAGTGAGCAAATCGGCAATATACACATAAATTCGTCCATAATCGGGAGCGATGAATCCTTTGGGTCCGCCCAAGCGCACCGCAGAGCATCCATTTTCCGTACCGTCAGAGCACTCCTCTTTAGCAATATCTCGAAGAACCTGATTCCCAACAAGATAAAATGTAGAACAGGCATCACAAGGCATAAGGGAAACGATATGACTTACCGATGATATCCCAGGTCCGGGTGAAAACTGAGCCGGCACAACCGACCTTAAACTATTTTTCATAACCTAAAGGGAGTAAATTCAAAGACAACCAGGACCTCAAGAGTGCTTTCCTCTGTGGAAATCCGCCCGGGTCCCAAATTTCCCCCAAAGTCAGCTTCCTCGCTTGATAAACACAAAGCGATAAGTTGCTCAATCTATTTAAAGAATGATTTGAAAAATAACTGACATCCTCAGTCTTTTTTGAAGGCACAGCACTACTCAATTCCTCTGCGGACAACATATTATCCCTAGGGCGGTGACAGGTAAGTCACACGAGCCTACCTTTCAAGCGCCCATATTATCTTATCCAGATCAGGAAGAGACCAATTCGATACAACTCGATGCAATCTATTTGAGACGCACACGTAGTCAGGCGCTAAAAGTGCCTGATTCCCGCAAGCAGCCATGCGAGAACACAAAACCTTTGTAACACGACAAGCGGCACCGCAAGCACAAGCCAACCCGAAAAGTCGACCGGTCAATTATGATTGAAAGTTAGGTGATGAAGATAGTGATTAAAAGTAGATGGTTAAATAAAACTCACAATAAAAGTGGTTTGAATTACAAAATAGAAAGATACGCGCTTATATTTAGTCGCAAGGTCAAACAGTGTGGACTGTGTGTTTTAGTAGAAGATATACCGATATGGTTAGAGCCCATCAGCTTTACCGGAAATACTTTGTTAACTTTTGATGGCAAGGCAGTAGGGGTGTTGCGATGAGTAGCCGATACGTTTAGCAAATTGGCGTTACCAATCGTGGATGGATTAATAATCGAGCGTTGAAAGCATCGTCATTTACGCTCCTCATATCTGCTAGTAACACCAGACCAAGCTTTAAAAAATCAGTAATAACAGACTTAGGATTGCAAAAAATAGGCTGGTTTTTATAAGTTTCGTTGCATTAACAGATTTGTCACTCGGTAACATGAGCAATTTTCCTACCGTTAAATTTATTAATTTATCTTGATTTGTTTTAGCTGCCTCTATTTGAGACTCCATGCTTGACGCGAAACGGGTTGACCCCTCTGTTTCTATCGTTTGCGTAAGGTTCGTATGAGTTGATAGTTTTTATGCATTGAACGGTAATTTGCACAAACCTTTACCTGAACGTCTCTACTGCGGTGCTTTGTACTTGCATCTTCAGCAAATGACAACAAATTATATCATACTATTCCACAACTATGTTTGTTGGTTAGTGCTTTTCTGGTCGGTTGTGATTTTTTCGCCCTTGCGCTAGTGCAGTCCCCTGTTGTAGCCGTAGTTTTTGGTGGGTGTACCACTTCATTTATTTCTAGACTAATCCATATATATTATTGATAAGAGATATTTTTCGCATCTAAATTAATGGTCTAAGGTGTTCCCTAAGCGAGCTTCCGTTCATCTCACAGCACTCGGTCTACCTTCACTCTTCACTTTTATCTGTCCTTTAGCACCGTTTTAAGTGTTTTTCAATAAAGTGGTAATTGTTGCTTTTTCATTAACAGGAACGTCACAATTAGTGAGGCGCCCTTCAACACCATAAGTATGGAGGAAGGCTTCATTTTGCCTAATGTTCAAGCTTTTGGTCTGCAGTATGACTATAAGGATATAAATAGTTGCGACTATTTAAGTGTTTAGGGGTATAGATTGTGTACTATATTCGGGATATTTTATCCTTTTCTACATTTTGCATGTATTTGCTTTGGAGTCGTGGCTCTATTCTTAAGCATTATTGAACAGCGAAATTCTCGTGGTTCTTTGTTTTCTCCTTAGTGCCTTTGGTTCTGTGTGCATTCTCAGCTATGCTGTAGTGCTTGTACCCAAGATTTAACGAGTGAAGACGTAGTACTATATTGTTATATTGGTTTTGATTGATCAGTTGGTGTTCGCTCTTATAAGATCGTAGGCAGGTTAGTATTTAGCTGTAGCCTGCTACATCGACAAGGTAGGTAGGGCTACGTTTCTTTACGCTTACTGATATCGTCTGTCGTATATCAGTTAAGTTTGATTAAATTTGTTAGGCATGGTGATCTCAGTAACTTGAACTCCCTAAACTATACAGTTCCGGATCTTTGCTGCAGAGGAGTAGGGCACTCTATGCTGGCTTTATCTTGAAGGACTTTCTCTTCATCCTTGCAAGTTTGACTCACATTGATTACTTGCACAAAATATGTTTTTTCTCCAGGAAAATGATTTCCAACAATACCATCATTTCAATACGCCGTGCAGTCCAACCAGGCATGAAGTTTGTGAGGAATTGGGGTCGCCCGCTAGCCGCCTATGGGGTAGGCGCTACTGTACTGGCCATCTACCTCATCGATTGGCGTGTCTTTGTGACGCGAATCCCCTTCTACAGGAAGAAGTTTGAAGAGAAGACAATTGAGTAGCTCGCTAGATTGAATAATAGAGAAGATTTGGTGTGAGCGCCCCCTCAGGATGTCGTTGATTTCTTTTTATATTTGGCTTTGAATAAAAATTACTCAAAAACGATGAGTTTGCTTGGAACAGTTGCGGTTGGTACATCTTTGATGGACCTGTTTCAAACGATACCAGGTAAAGTGTTAATTGAATTGAAAGCGAACTGCTCCCCTTTGTGTGGGATCTTGGCATTAGTATCAAGTCCATTGAAAAATGTTTGGTTCCTTTGCTTTTATAGAGCTGGTGATATTGGGGTCAGTTGCTGGGCTAACTCTGAAGAAACCAAACTGGCTACCGAAAAGTGATTGGGAGGAGATGCGTAGGGGTCCGCAGTGGATTTAGCACTGGTGGCTTTGGTTTGTAGTAGTTATGGGGTAGCACTGTAATCACCTAGACAGTGTTCTTTTCGAGGTACTGGCGTTAGATTCAGCTCAGTCAAATCCGCGGCGATTTTGTGGCTTGTACCCAGTGGAAATGTTTGACTGACAGAATCGTGCCAACTCCTCCACAAGGAGCAAGCTTGGTTAAATTCCTCTGAATAGGAGTTTTACCTCTGGCTTGTGCAAGCCTTTCCGTGTGAATGCCTATCCTTCTCTGCTTATGGCGCTTTTGGAGCCGCTGGTGCTTGTAGCTCCATTGTAGGGGACTGACATCAAGCAGATGTGCTAATTGATTTCAACCATCAGAAGTCGTTGCTGGAATCCATCTTACTGTTATAAAAGTACGGGGAAGAAAGCGACACTCTTCACCAGCCAAACTCCCTCCTAGTTTCATGAGCATGAGCTAATCTTAGGAAGCTAATGAATCTTAGACAGTGATCGACCATTTCTGCACAAATTAAATAAAGTAGGCCATTCCTAGTCGATAGACGAAGGATCACCTAGACGGCTCTATTAATGGGCGTTTTAAGCAGTAACAAAACTGCCTTTATTGGTTCTGATATAACTGTATTAGTAAAATCTAGCAATTGGAGTCTCTGTGACGCCACTTTTTGTCGAGTGAAAGTTTATTTGAAGGACTTGAAAAGTGAAATTACCAAATGGGGGGACTTATGCGGGTTGGGTGTGGTTTGTTACTGTAATTTTTGCTGGTGCCATGCCCAAGGGGAGGGGTGGGACAGTTAAAGATGGGTATAAAAGCCGCCGACCATTTCCATGCAAAGCTACCTCGCGTCTTTTGCTTCAAAAAGACGTACTCTTCTACGCCTGCACGTTAACACTTTTCTTCATTGTTTCAGACGATTTGCACAGAAGGAGGATGTTGCAGCCGAACGCCATGGCCCGTCCACTGCTAGTGAGGTTGTTAGCTCTTTCCGTACTCATTTCAACGGTAGTGACGAAGCCTTCGAATGGGTACGTTTGAATTATTTGCATGACTTGTAAAACAACTTGCTATTTATTATTTCTTCTACGGTTTAAAAGGCAATACCAATGCCTTTATTTGGGCAGTTTAGTAGCGACTGTCAAGACTCAATATGGTAAGGGGACTGATGGAGTGGAGGGATGCTGCAACTCCCTCTTAATTCCTCAGTAGCATTCCAACATAATTCACGATGGACATGATGCTGTTTTAGGCAAAAAAAATCGCACTTTCTGTCCCTTCACTCCAATCGACAAGACAAGCTTGTGCGAGGAGTAGTCGCAAGACGAAGAGCATTTCTTTACTTTCTTCTGCAGGAATAACTGTCCCGAGCCTGCGACACGTGAAATCTGTCAAAATGGCACCCTCGTTCTCGTGGCTGAGAAGTACCTCAGAGACGATGAAGGCAACTGTGTAAAAGTCGTCGACCGACGTCAGCTACCCGAACTGGGTTCGTCCACTCCCACTTCCTTACCACCTTTCTCTCCTAATTGTGTCTCGGTATTTACCTGCCTAAAGATAGCCATAATTGGATGCTTTTATGCTACAGTAAATGCTTCCTTGTCAAAAAGTGTCAATTGTCTACTGACAAGCTTTGTTCATAGAACCATGAAAAGTCCCTTCGCCTTGTCCTAGTATGCCCACCGCCTGAGCTCATAAAGGTCTCGCCGTGCTCTCCAGAGGGTCAAATGACAGAATTCTATGTGGCCTATCAACGAACCAATTGCAAGTGTGAAAAGGTTATTATGACTGAGCAGAAGACATGCCGTAAGTTGCACAGAGCACAGTGCTTGCCTGTCTTTGCACCACTTATGTCTTTAGAGATGACAACTTTGTTATCAGCATCTTCAGCTTGTTAGGTTCCACGGTTTGATAGGGTAGAATCGAGTCTTTTGGGCTTTTTAAAGATCCCCTTGGAAGGTTTAGTTGTACTGTTTGAATACTGCTTGAACTAATTTTATTCAAAACGTCTTTCTACTTTGTCATGAAAGCCTGCAAACCCTGTGAAACAACTCGTAGTGACTGTGATCCTCAAGTCAAGACAATTGAAGTCACTACAATATGCTACCGTCACGGTAACCATGGACTTTGCGAGCCTGTTCGTCAGGTTAGCTATGAACCCTGTGGAGGTAAGCACTCTCTCCTCCAAAATCTTACACTGCATCTAACAGACGTATAGAATAGATCCATTCCTGTGGAGTTCATCTCAATCCTAAGTTCCTCTACTGTTGCAGTAAGGTTATCTAAATAGGTGCTAAAATGTTACTTCACTTACAGACTGTCCGAATAGGGTAACAAGAAGGGAGCTGCCGTGCGACTACTGCAAGGGGAGACGTGATGTTGTGCTGGTAGCACAATTCAGGGAGGAGTCCGGTCCCAGAAGGTGCCTCGTGTCGGAGAAGCGAAGTAGCGAGTCCTGTGGTGAGCCAACAGGCTTATTCACTTCCTTACATTAGCCTCGACTTTTTTATGAAGTTCAACCGAACACTGCCTCACCTGTCAAAGCCACAAGAATGCCCTACCTTTTTAATGCCTTTAGAATGCAAACAAGGAGTGAGTGCTAAACTCGTGTGCGTGAACAATGATTCTCTCATGCGACAGATGATGCACAAAAGACAAATCTCCTGCTCCGAATGCAATATAAGGACCATTGAAGTGGTAGACAAGAAGATAAGTGAGTACCTCGTGTCCTAGCGTGGTACCTGTAGTTTGTGGTTTTTATTTCATGGACCTAAAAGTTGCCATTTTCGACTAGAATGCCGTGGCCAGGCTCTTGTGCGTCAACCCTGCAAACGCGACCCTATCACCGGGCTTGGATATCAGGAGATACGGCTCGTCAGTGAGCATCCCGTCAATTGTACCTGCACACGCTCCGTCCATGCAATTAAACAAATCTGCAGTAAGTATTTCTCTCCCTCTCTGCATAGTCACGGAATCACCTTGAGTTAATTGATGACCCTTATAATCTCTCTCCAAACAGGTTGTCCACTGGGTGTGAAACGCGAAACCGTGTGTCACGGTCACAGCAACACCATGATCGTGAAATCTACTCGCTACCGCCTGCAACAGAAGGATGAAAACCGTGCTAGATGTCAGGCCGTGGTCCATCTCAAACATCTGCCACCTCTGCCCTGCCCACCACTGAATGAGACAACCGCGGTGAACCAATCCATGCAGGTGGATGAGGTCTGCGATCCCGAGACCTGTAAACGTCACTTTGTTGCTAGCGAGTGGCAACTAGAGGGCTGCGAGTGTCGGCGAATGGTGCGCAAGGAGACCGCTGGCAAGTGCTGTAAGTGCAAATGTTCATTAGTCTGAACAGGCAAACTGGCACATTCTGTTTATGAAGGCAACGTTTTTCATTAGAATACTCCGACGCAATTTGCTGTGTGCTAGGAGGTTGGAGCCCAGAAGCATGGTCGTAGTCATCTCGCCCATGAGCATCAAATAGAGATGCAACTTTAATTTGAAGTCAGGGAGCAACTATAAAGAAATCTCAGCTTGTGGTTTCTGCACGCTTTGCATTAATTGTTCTTTAGGCTGCCCAAAGCCGAATGTTGAGGTGTCACCGTGCATTGGCAATCAGCGCTCCCTCCGGAAAAACACGTACATCCTAGTCAACGGGCAATGCTTGCATCATGTCACCAATAAAATTGAGCCCTGTAAAAGCAGTCTTCAGGATTTTCACCGCGTCTACTGCGACGAGACTCTTGGCGCTAAAGTTTATGAGACCTCAACTTTCAGACAGCTGGCTGAGGGCACACTCGAGACCCTCCAAAGGCGAACTATTCCAGTAGGTGAGTGCTGAATTGCGATGGTAGAATACGACCAGCAGTCAATCAAACCTCGTTTTTGTGTCTCCTCACACAATTTTTGTAATAATAATTTAATCGCATATGTCCGAAAATCAGCAGGAAACAGTTTGGAATCGTTGCTGATCACAAGCATTGTTCCTTTTTAACACTAATGCACGGTTCCCGACATCAGTCTGCAACGATACGTACGTGCAGAGCGCGGGAGCATGCAAGCGCGACTCAGAGACGGGTCGGATGGTCCGAACGGCTGTGGTGATGAGCAGTGGCCGAGAAGGCTGCGAGTGCACAGCGCCGCGTGCCCATATCCTCACCACTGCCTGCGACTGTGTGGACGTTGAGACGGGCGAGGTAAAGCAGGAGGGAGAGAGTTTTAGAGAGGAGGTGCCCTGCGAGGCTTATTGCACACCAGGTGGAGAGCTTTGCGGCACTCCCGCTTGTCAACGCAAAACCCGCTGGTTTAGTATGGTTCATCTGGGCGAAGGAAATCCACCAAGATGTCGTAAAGAATTGATCAAAGAGGCGATTGCCGATTGCTGTAAGTTCCTATCATCTCGAATTTATTTACTTTTCCTTGTATACAATCAATTATTAGCGAACCTCAACCTTGACGAAAAAAATTAGTAATTGCGGGCGTACAAAATGGTGCAAATTTCTAAAATAAGCAGAAGAATGTTGCCATCTTGACTCCTCAGGCTGTCCGGCTGACTCCAAAATCACCCGCACCTGCAACATGGACGAGGGAGCGAAGTGGCAGATGGCACAGACCACGTACCGTCTGGAGGCAGGTAGGTGCACGCCGCATGAGACGCGATGGCAGGAGGTGGTGAACTGTTCGGAGGGTTTGATGGGTCAAGAGCGTGGTCCTCGTCGTCCTGACGGGTTGCAGGAGGTGCGTTTGGTCTTCGAGACTCTCGTCGGTTGCAAATGCGTGCGCGCCGAGAAGCAATTACAGTGCCCCTGGCGTAAGTCTACGCTTCAGCACACTCCACCACTGCTAAAACTTTTGCAATGAAATGTGGTTCTATTCCTCACTAAATGTAGGTTGCCCAGAACCGACCCGACATGTCTACTGCGACACTGCGCTGGGTGGAGAATCGGTGGTGGAAGTTACGCGGTTCACTCTCATTGGTTGCAAGTGCCAACGTCAAGTGCAACGCAAACGAAGCAAGATAAGTAAGTCTCTGGTATTTTTTCCCTTACTTTGTGTTCAAGAGCTATCAAACGCCCTCATTGCATGTTCCAAATTGACTTATCATGATAATTACGACGAAATAATTCATAAAGTTTGCTTTGAAGGGTCGATCCTACCTCAAATTTGAAGCATTTCTTGAGAGTAGTTCCCCATCATAGGCAGCAGACAAGTGGTAGTATCGAATAAAACTCGTCAAATTTATTGAGGGGTTTAAACTTCTGTGTTGCTGCAGCCTGTCCAGTGTACGCCGAGCTTGTATCAAGAAATTGTTCAATCAGCACTGGCAAAGAGACAGTAGTTTGGAGAAAAATGGTTCAGGACGGATGCATGTGTAAAGTGGTTCTTGAAACCTCCTACGAACAATGCGGTAAGTTGTCAGCTGGTGTCCATTGGAAATATTTTCACTCCAAGGACCGGTTCTTAAGTGGTAGGCCTTAATGTTCTCATTTGCTATCACCACTATTAGGCTGCCCACCTGACGATAGGGGAAAAGCTATCTGTAATCCTGCAACCAATGAGCTTGAAGAAACAATCACAAAGTTCCTTCTGATTGGTGGAAAGTGCCGAGAGATTGTGGAGACCGAGAAACGACCAGTGAGGTGTTCGGAGGACCTCCTGACTACTGGTAGGGTGGTAAAGCAGCCGAAACTACGGTGTGACAAGCAGACAGGTGAGGGCGAGCTCGTGAGACCGGTGTGGCGAGTGAGCGAGTGTAGGTGCATTCGAGGAGAGGAGATATTGCTGCGAGGCCGATGTCGTGAGTTTGCTGTCGCACTCCTTCCACACACGAGTGCGTATTCACAAGTTATCTTGTACTCTCCTCAGAATGTGATAATTCAAGAACAACAACATCATGCGATCCCGATAGAGGTGTGAGCATCCATCAAGTGACGAAATTCACGCTGAATGAGGAAACTTTGCAATGCGTGCCCAACACCACAGTTGAAGAGGAGCCTCTCTGTGAGCAGATGCACACTCACTGTCTATTCAATGCAGTATTTATACTTTATTCCAATTTCAATTTATTCGTTTTACCATTTTACAGCTTGTCCCAAATCGGAAACGATCTTTACACCCTGTGACCCTTTAACTGGTAAGAGAAAATTGATTGTGGTGAGTTATGTGCCGGAGAATTGCATATGCAAGAGGCGAGAGAAGGAAAACTCTGTGTCCTGTCGGTGCGGAGTTGAGAAACCCTCATTCGGAAAACCAGTCTGCAATGTTCTCCTCCGCGAGATCTCGATGGAGGGCACCCTTAAGGAGTGGCGTGATGATGTCAATCAATGCGTAGACGTAGTAAAGCGAATCACCTTCCCACATAGTAAGATATACAAATCACGCCTTTTAATGCAATTGAACTTCTTATTTTGTGCATTAAAGAGCCTGTATTATTAGGGCACAATTCAAAGTGTGTGGGCAAACTAAGAGAGTTTTTTAAAATCCTTTCAGTTTGCAGTCCCAAGGTCAAATTTATACAGTCACCCTGTAGGAAGGGTAAGATGGAAGTAAAGAAGATCACCCTGGAGCCTGATCCTAATGGTTGCAAATGCATCACCAATGTCACAATCAGCAGAGTTGATTGCCGTAAGTCTACTTGCGCTGGAGTTGAACCTGAACCTCTGTGGATCGGTGTTATTGAAGTTGCCTTCACTTAGGATGTCCTCCAAAAACGATGATGATTGGAAGCTGTGACTCAGGCGAGGAAAGGCAAACTTTGGTCCACCTTGAAAGAGACTGGGATTCCCTAACCAAACAATGCATCTACAAAAACCGATATCAGGAGGATCTTGTTTGTGGCTGCCCTACCGCTACTGGATCTACAACGTGCGTTAAAGGAATGATGGAAGCCAGGGTGAGTCAAATGCTTGCAAAAAGATTAAGAGCTATTCATTGGCTATGTACGACCATTCGTTGTGTTTTCACGAGCGTTAAATTAATCCAGCTGTTTTGATCTTTAGTCTTCACCGAGTCAGTGAGTGATAGCATAGTAATAATAATAATAATAACGCAATAAATAAGCAGCTTTATTCACCGACACGCTTCCGGAATTGATTTGCAAAGGAGTCTTACCACAACTAGGAGCTCCCCTTTTCCAACCTGTTTCTCTTAGCGGACGCGCTTCGAAGTCCACTTAAGGAGATTGGGTTGCAAGCGAGAGGAGGAAGTGCAGCGTTGGCAGCCAAACTGCTCTGCAAAGGTGACGCGGGAGGACTTCGGACAGTGCAATCTCACCACCTGTCAGCGCGGTCTTACAGTCTTCGGCCAGATCTACAACCCCGCAACTTGTGAATGCGACTGGCAAATCAAGGAGGAGAAGCAATGCTCGTGCTGCGGTGAGTGCTTCTGCCTTTTAATCGTCTCAAAACCGTTCCCAGTCCATTAAAGGCTGGCCTTTTTGTGGCGAAATTAGCACCTGCTAATAGTACAATACTGCGTGTTTAAGCATTGGGCGGGTGTGCGTAAGGAACACATTTAGGAATTTGGGATTACTGCAATTGAGTGTTTTTTTTTCAATTTAAGGTTGTCCCGATCCAAAGGTATTCTTCACTTGCCACAACAACACAGAGTGGATCACTCGGTCGAACCACTACGTGCCACAAGTGGAGGGTTGTGGACATGTTTGTCGAAAGCACTCCACTGTCTCTCGTCAGCCAATTCGTATGTAGCTTTCGCATTTTTCAGCAAAAACGATTCTTAAAACTGTTCAACTAACCAAAAAATGGCCTTGCCAACCAAAATTCTTTTTCTATCGTGTGCTTACATAAGTATTCGAAACGCTCAGAAGAGTAATTGTGTGATCAGAGCAAATTACTCTAATAAGTAAAGCCGAATGTGCGCAACGTTTTGACCTCACGTTTAAGACTGCAGCGTGTCAGCCGAAGAAGCCGAGGTCAGGTGGTCTGAATGCGACAATTCAACATGCCTTCAAGAACTCTTTTACACTGAGAGTTTACCGATAAACTGCAAATGTGAAAGGAGGAAACACGTTCTGCAGACCAGACAATGCTGTAAGTTCAATTTCTTGGCTATTCTTTCCCTTCTTCTATACCCTTTGCACAAACATTAGAACCTTCCTCAAACAACAATCGGGTAGAAGTAAACGCAGTATAAGGCCTGAGAGGTTATGCATTTGTTTGCCGTAGGCTGCACCGGAGAGCCTGAAGAAAGTGACAAATGTCAGGATGGAACTCTCCTGCACGTTGTGAAAACTGTCAGCCTTGTTGACCATCACTGCAAGGAAAGTGTACAATACGTGACCAAGCAAACAGGTATGGCCGGACATTAAGTTTCCCATTAACAATTTCTAAAAATTTCCCTTCAAGTGGTGTATTAAATACTTTTTTTCTCAGAATGTGACCAACCAAGCGAGCGTAAGGCGGGAGTCTGTGATCCCTTGACCTGCAAACGGCCCCTCTACGAGGTCACCTACACCAGGGACAAAGGATCTTGCGAGTGCCTTCCAGAACAGAGGTTGATTGGATCTGAGGACTGTTGTAAGCTACCAGTTTTATCCATTTGCTGTTACTCAACTCTGTTTTGGCAACGAGACAGGGACAGGACCAAAAACATCGGTTGAGGAAATGCCTGGGAGAAAATCATAACCTTTCCTTTCAGACACCTAATCCCAGTCTAAGCTAAATTGAAACTGTTCCGCGCATGCAAAACCCGTTCAAACACTTTATTCACCGACTCTTCCAACACGAAGAAAATATTTGTATTGGAAACAATTTCGAAAATCGGACAAGTTGACCTTGCCTTCAATGCATTTAGAGGTTGGACAAGGGCGATTCAATTTACATACACTATGCAGAGACTAACTTTGCAAATAAGCAACTCTTTCTTCTACCAAAAAATTGGCCTTATCTTAACTATGAGGTCTTTCCACTTAAGGTTGTCTACCTCCTCCAAAGCCAACAAAGACGTGCGTTGGAGAGTGTTACGTGAATGTTCAAACAATGGCTTACTTTGACGAGACACAAAAGACGTGTGTCCGCACTGAAAGTGCCAGTCGTCAATGTCCAAGTAAGTCACCCGTCTTACCTATACATTGGACATGCTATTTGCCGGCTAATGCGCCTTTGTTCAATCTTCAACGACTAATAGCCAACCTGGCACCTTCCTTCTGGTTAATTAATGTAGGAGATGCTCTTTGTCTTGATTTAGATGCTCTCAGTGTCCGCGTGCATAATTTATGCAAACCACTAGTCAGTAGTAGTTTTAAGTTGCTGCCGTCCAAGCACACCAAGTCACTAGGTCACTTCCCCATTCAATCAAGATTGCATCGTCAAGTGCACATTGTCAGCTCACAAAAACCGCCTCTTTCTGTCGTCCTAGCCTGTCCATTGCCCTCAGAAGTGGCCAAGCCGTGTGGTAGCGCGGGTGACTGCCTCCAGAGTGTGACGCGAACTGAATATCATTTGGAAAACTGTCAATGCAAGCCTCGAGAGGTGGTGACTACCCGCAAGTGCTGCTGTCAACAGCTGTCTAAAGAAAAGGAGGAGGAGGAGGAGGAAGAGGCTGGTACCTGTCTACCTGAAGAACACGTCCTCCTCCATCTCCGTGTTACCTACGAGTGAGTGGGCTGTGACAGCACGTTATTTTGACGAATTTAAACTCATTTACATTTTGTCAGTCCTCTTATATCTCAAATATCTCCTCGGAACATTAAATTTTGAGGTTATTTGACACTATTTGATAGGTTTTAAACCTTTATACTTAGTAAAACCCCAAATAATAGAGGAATATTGCCTTGAGGGAAATAGGTTGTACCTTCTCTGAGTAAATCCAGTCCGCATTATTTTTAACAGCAGATTTTAACCATCGCCAAGTAGCGTTGGAGTTCTTCAAAAGAAGTGCATTCTCACAGATCACGGTAGATGGAGCGATGCTGTTTTGGTGGCATCCTCAGCATTTAAGTAAATGGCTGCTCGCTTCGCTCATTTCAGCCTGGTTGATGGAAAGTGTGTGAAGCGCATCAAAGAGCATCGAACGCCGGTGGAGTGCCCTCCGCATGGAGTGAATGAGTCGCAGACACTCGTGGAGCGGGGCGACTGCGACAAAACCTCGTGCCTTCGCAAAGTTAGACAGAGCAGGTGGGTCTTAGATGGGTGTCGGTGCCAACAAATGACCAGCGAGAACACCGAAGTCTGTTGCTGCGACCAGTTTGGGCCTCAAATTAAGGCAATCTGCCGGTCCGATGGAACCATTCTTAAGGTTGGCTTGGATTTTAGTGCATAATTTATGAAAGTATAATCGTGATAAAGTAAACCTACTTATTGATGCCAATAGGAAACCAAGTCTTGGAGAGTTAGCGATGGCAAGTGTAACCCGGAAATCCTTGTCAAGGTGCTCCCAAAAGTCGAATGTCCACCAATCAGAATACAGCCCACCGGTCCGTGCGAGACCTCTACGGGGCGTCAGTCCATCAAGTTTATCAAAAACGAATTCAAAAACTGCAAGTGCGAGCCTGTTAGTGAAACGATTAAGGATCGTCAGTGCCGTAAGTATCATGTTCAATTTGCCTCGTCCATTAAGCGCGGTCTTCCAATCTGATTGTTTAAGTCTTAATCCTCTGTTTTCAAAGAAAACGCTTTATCTACTCGTTATTAACTTGCAAAGATGCATTCTTTTAGTGAGTAGCTTTAAGGAGTTGTCATGAGTAGTGAAGTGCTGAGGAAGTATGCTGTGTTTCCAAGGCAAGCACTCTTGGAAGGTAAAGGTCAAAGGTAGTGTGTGTTTTTGTTTGATTTCATTCAGGTTGCAAGGAAGCTGCGAAAGCATACAGCGAATGCGACGCAACTACTTGCCTTCAAAATGTCACCATAACACAATACAGGCAGGAGGGAGGAGTGTGTAAAGCCCAATTGCCGACGACAAAACTGCAGCCATGCTGCTGCACATCGAAGGAATTGAAGTCGAGAGTATCGCAAAAATGCAATCCCAAGACTGGCTCCGTTAACGAGACTACAGTGCAGCACGTTTTTGACGCGGAGAAAAGTGAGTGTCGTCCCATCAGGACGGTGCGAATCCTACCACCAAAAGGTGAGTGCTATAGCATCTACTAGAAGGGGTTAATCAACCTTTCCAACATCAAACCATAGATACTTATGCCAAGCCCACGAAGACTGTGCAGATTTTAAGGATCTACATAGAAGCACGATAGAGTTGATGTTTTCTGTTGGGGTTCTACTGCATGCATCAAAGGTATCTGTGCTTCAATGGAAAAGTGATCGCAGATTTACTCGTGTTAGAGTGCCCCAAGAAAGCGCTGATCAAACGCGGCAGATGCAATATCGCCTCGGGTGTCGCAATCGACATTGTGGCACGCAGTTTATTTGACACTGAATCGTGTACTTGCAGGAAGTCTGTATCGCCTGTTCAACGAATGTGCGGTAAGCCACCGACACTTCTTCATGTCAGCTTACATTTTCCCTTCCGCTTGGTTATTCTTCTTGCCTCAGATTGTAGCCACCTTCCCACCATTCCGCCTGAAACGTACTGCGATGACCAGAATGCGGAATTGATAACAACTGAAACCAAATTTGTCTTGAAGAACAATGCCTGTGTGAACGAAACCAAAAGCTATCGCAAAAAAATAGGTAAGGACTTTCCTAACCTCGATGATGGATGCGGTTGGGGCTTCAGAGCCACAAACATTTATACGTGCTTATTCATCCTTCGCCTCGAGATTTCCCTGAAGGCGATGGAGGACATGATTCCTCGGGCTTGAAGACCACACCGCCTAGCCTAGGCACAGCGCTCGGGCTTTGAGTGCTCCCGAAAACGAAACGCTTAACACCTTGTAATAGATTACATCAAATGCTTTAAAAAACAGTTTTAGTGTTCATTTATCACCTATTCTTTTGTTTTATCGCAGAGTCTAGGGAAAGGAAAAGGCAAGTAAATGCTCAGCTCGCTGACCAAAATGATAATTTAAAAAAGGGCTATTATAGACCATCTTGATTGCTTAAATCAAAACATTTCCTTCATTTTGATTTTAAAAACCCTGCTTTCCTTGCACAGTCTGTCCACCAGTCCAGGAAACCACCGGTACATGTGACCATGAAGCCTGTCTCACCACCGTGACGACAACGAGGCACGCTCTGGAAGGCTGCAGATGTGTGGAACGCGAGGAAAGGCATCAGGAGGTCTGTTGCTGCCCCAAACCTCAAGTCACTGAAGTGTGCCTTGAAAATGGAACCTTACTACTTCAAAGACACGTCAATTACACGTTTAATCCGGAGAAGAGGTCCTGTGAAACCACCGTCAGAGTTGTTAAACAGCCTATCGGTAGGTCGGTTCTTAAACCTTCCACCTCTTCCCATGAAGTGGTTATACGGAGACAGTTTTTTATGCAAGGAAAACATCTCACCTTCCTCCGCCTAAGCTAGACCTTCTGATCTGAGGTGTACGGGACTGCAGAGGTCAGTGCATATCTTTGCAAGCATAAACCAAGACTGTTTGAGGAGCTGTCTTGCTGAAATGACTACTTTGCCATAACTGAGGGCGCCTAGCAACCCATTGCTACCCTAACCAGAGGTTGGTGATTTGGGTCAAGGTTGTCTAGTGATTGTCCAGTTCCTGTGCATCAACAAACCACCCCTCCTACCCATGTCGATGAGTGGAATGTGGTGAATAATAACGCATTCAAATCCAACGGTGAAGTCCTTCCTTAAAACCCCAAGAGCTCTTCTTGAATGAAAACCTGGCGCAGCACCTGTAAAGCCTTCGCAGTCGTAGATGGAACCGCAGATCCTACCTCCGGCCAAGTTGGAAATATACCAAAATGGATCGGCAAAGTTGCAATTTTGTCATGGTAATGGCTTCTTTGACTGGGACTGAGACCTCAGGGGAACTTTTTGAGGGTGCCTCGCTAATTTTTGTCAGTGTCAATAGTTTTTCAACAAAGTCAACAGTGTTGCCACTCGTTTGCTCCCAGACTGACTATATCTATCCTTGCGACTAGCTGCATTTCGCCAATGGCAGTGGCCGTGATTTGTTGCGACAGGCCATGCAATGTCAGGAGATTGAAAAAGGGAGTCCCTTTTGTCATTGCGCAAGGATGAAGGCCCGATTCCTGTGCTTCTGGTCTGTCAAACTGATGCACAGAATGTCCTGTAGAGCGACTTCAGTCCTTAGACTAGGCCAAAGCGGTGTCAAGTTGTAGATTGATGTGACCCGGGGCACCAGTTCTTTGGGCTGGAGTTTGTGTGCGCATGCCCTGGACCCTGTTGAGCTTCAAAATAGATAAATAACAGACGAGTCTACAGTTAATGGCCCACGCGGTGGGTAAGCAAGGACGGTAAGATGGACGGTGACGCGCCCGGCTGCATTCATGTCACGCAATAAATGGGGGCGACTGGCTTCTTGAGTGCTATTTTGTAGACTCCCCTGTCCCATCAAAAGTGATCCTCCACATTTTATCATGTAAACTTTTAGCGCCATTCACTCCTGCCCTATTTGTTGGTCAAGGAGAATTTTAGGCTTTGAGGTATCCACTGGTAAAAACGACGTCATTTTCCAATGCTTCGAATCTACGTCACATGTCACTTAATTTCTCCGAAAGCAAGCAATGAAAGCAAACGTTTAGATTTGTTGTTTTTTCCTATACTTTCAGATTGTGATGCAAACAGAAGTGTGGAGATCTCCCGTCATTGCGATACGACGATCTGCAGGCTGATCAGTCTGGTGGAGGTGAACACTCCGCAAAACTGCAAATGCACGCCAAAGCGTTTGACTGTGGTCAACCATGACCGGTACTGCTGCTGCCCTCCACCAAGAGAAACTTTTTCTTGCGAAAACGACCGTGGGCTTGTTACCAAAAGGAACTTTTCTTACACTCTTGAGAATGACACTTGCATTCCAAGGGTAGTAAAGTCCGAGGAAAAGATACGTAAGTTGACTGTTATGCTTTGCAATTAGCGATTAAGGTAATATCACTTATTTTAGTGTATTCATCATATTAAGTTCAGAATAACTTTAGTAAGATGAACTTTAAAATGTTAAGCAACTCTGTGCATCTTTTAAACAGGGCACTAGAAAAGGGGGTGTCGAATCTGAAACCTGTTGTTATGGTGTCTTCAGGTTAAATATGTCCAAGTTATTTTGCTTTAGGCTGTCCTGAACCCAGCGTGATCCTTGGACCCTGCAGTCACGGGACGAAAATGCAGGAAGTTACCAACGTCTCATACGCCTTGCAGGACTGCGTGTGTAAAAAGCGTGTCAAGCGATTAACGCAGGCTTGCGGTACGTTGGTCTCGCCTTGCATACCGATTGCCATCACAACAATGCCTCAGCATTAAAGAAACTTAGCGATAGCTTAACCTGGATTTTTTTCGTTCGTTCGATGGGATGCCAGAATCAGGCAATCTATGGTTGTATATTACTTAAATACTTATAAGTAGCCATCGAATATATGAATTGGGTCAATAACGCTTGTGCTGAAGGCTCCCTTTAAAGCCGCAGTTAGTGCCACGCAAAAGTGCTGCCCTCATAGCAGGCCAATGGAACCCTATTGAACTGGCTTCTCTAAAAACGCTGTAGAATTGCCTTAATTACACCTTGCACTTCAGGTTGCCCTGTCCCTGAAATCGCTCTGGGTCCATGCAGCAACGACAGCCAAACCCGAAATGTCTCGAGGGTTTCCTACATGCCACTGAACGGCACATGCATTAAGAATGTCAAAGTGCTGCACTCGGAGCCCTGCAGTTAGTCTGCACTGCTTTTACGATTGTTTCAGCAAACCTACCTTTGTTCTTCAAGTAGCATATTGCAGTTTTGCTATTACGCGTGCGATTTTGCATAATAAATACAGATCCAAAGTCTATATAAATATGGCTTGAACCACACGCCTTCAGTACTTACGTTGCAATGCAATATAAAGAGGTAGACTGTCCAACCTAATAACGATGTCTTAACTGTCCTCAGTGTGCCCTCCGCCAAGGACCACGAGATATTGTGCAGAAGGCAGCTGGATAACAAGGAATTATACGTACAGATTGATTGATCTGGATGGCAGAACGGATTGTATCAAGGAAACTGAAACGGAGAAAATACTTGTAACTTGTCCTCCAACAAGGCGACTCACCAGCTATGAGTGTAATACTCAGCTGCAACACAGAAACGTCTCCTTCCAGCACTTTTTGGTGGATCCGGCTACCTGCAAATGCGTGCCGCATGTAGAAACAAGGCTGGAGGCCTGCGGTATGCAAATTGTGGGAGAGAACACTTTTAAGCATCATCTTATTTACATCCTAATGTCATAATTTCTTCCAGATTGTCGTCGAAAGAACAGAAAGGAAGTCGTCTGTAAGGGAAGTGAACTCATTATCGATAATTATGATTACTTCTCTAATCCTGGGGATCAAAATTGTTCCTTGAAGACATCACATGAAGTAAAAACCATCAGTAAGTTGCTGGTGTTCCATTCTTAATAATCTTCTGTGGAAGGTAGCCAGCACTGTTAGTTGTCATACGCAGAGGTCATGAAGAGGCAGACGTTAAAAATGTATATTTTTCTTCCATATGTACATTTGACTTCATTTAGTATAGCCCAGAACTGTTAAAGTAGGTTTAAAATACCGTATAGTGGTCGCCTTATGACTTGTTTGGCAGCATGTCCCACCAACCGCGAGGTGGTGCGGCAAAGTGGGGGATGTGTGATCAAGCGGGCCAATGGAACCTACCGCGCTGAAGTGACACGTTGGCAGGAGTTGAAGCAGTGCGAGTGTGTGCATAGGGAAGAGGTTGTTGAGAAGCTCTGTGACTGTCCACAGTCCCAGGAGAAATCACGATGTGTGGACAACTCCCTTCTAATCATTGAGCGTCTTCAGTTCACCCGTCGAGGCGACCAGTGCATTGCGGAGCGGGAGGTGACTCGTCAAAAAGTTGGTACGACTGCTCCCTCTGCTGCTCCCTTCTCCCCCCCCTTCAAAAAAGACACAAATTCCTTTAAATTTTTTCAAATTATTTACGATTGACTGCGTTTTTTCTATTTAGGTAGTCATACGACTTGGCTTCTGTTCTACTTGTAGGCTGTGAGGCTGAAACCCGGATTACTGAAGTTTCAGGCTGCAATAAATTGACTAACGAAAGTTGGAGATCATACGAAACGGTGGCAGTAGAGCAGCATTATGTTGAGAACTGCAAGTGTCTCAAGAAACCCCTCACCTTAAGGCGACTCTGCTGCGCTCCACCGGCGAAAACGAGTCGCCGCTGCGATGCCAAGAGACACCAGTGGAGGAGCGCCGTAACCAAATTTGCCATCGTTCCTGGCGACGTGAGCAAAATGGTTTTTTTTTTCCTTTTTATCTTGCTCTCGGGCTTGGGAATTTAGTGGTGAACAAAGGTAATGCATTTACAATTTTTGGCGTTTCACTTCCAAATGCTTCGGCATCTGTTTAAAAGGAAGAATGTGTTCGTCTTGTTCCCGTTTCAACTTTTTTAAAGAACGTTTCAGTGTTTTCAAGATTTCTAGTTTGTCCAAGGCATTCTCAGGGGAAAAGGCTCTTGAAATATCTTAATGGGAGCTAATGTGTGATTTTAAATAAGTGAAACGCCTACAAAGAATCTCAGAAAAGATAATCGCGAGTAATTTAACTTTGCTTTGATTGTAAATCAAAGAACGAAGCCAGGATCCATTTCAGTATTTCAATATCAAGCTACTGTGGATCATTTTGGCAAATTGAACTTTATTTTTCTAACCATAGACGAGGTATTTTGTTTTCAAATGCCTCATTTCTCCCCTTTATGTTATTTCCTTTTTTGGTGATCTAACTGGGAATGTCTGTGACCCTCAGCAAACATCCCCGAACCTTTCAGGATCAGAGCTCCCTTTCCGCCCCCTTATTTGATCGCAAATACCCTAATAATCATTATAAGACCGAGGCCAGTCAAAATACGGTAGGCACGTCTTCAGTGGTCCGCAATCAAGATGACAGGATTGAGGTCTACATTTCTTTCGCCTTTTTCAGTTAGAAACTGAGCTGGGTCCAGTTTATGGCACCACCCTCAAACTTAAAACCTTAATGGTGTCTCACCTACAGATCCTTTTTTCCCACAACAATGTGACCGTACTCGACAATAAGGTAGCAGCCCTTAAGTACGAGATCACTGATGCGATCGTCTGTCCCACGAAGACCGTCCACGAGGACTGCAACAGGGAGAAAGGTGTGTGGACTCAAACCACCACATGGTACGAAATTGATGGCTGCACTTGCAAGAAACGGGAGGCGCTGAAAACTGGAAAGTGCAGTGAGTATTTTTCCCTTTCTCTGACAGAGATCTGTCTTTTGATACGTATCTCATCGTTTACAGAATTTTCCTGCAATGAAGTATCCTTATTCCTTACAACTGACAATGACTGTTTGTTGTTTAGTGCCACCAGAACACATTCATTTTGATGCAAGAACTTTGTCTGATTATGTCAAGTGCCTTCAATTACTGCAATTCCTGCGTAGTTTGTCCCAAGCGCGAGGTGTGGGAATCACCCTGTGAAAAGCATCACCGAACGGTGCGAGTCAAGTCCTACAAGCTAGTCAATGGAGAATGTCTGCCCCGGGTGACTTCAACGCAGGAGCGCTGCAGTTGCCCAAGCGGCTCCGTTCAGCGGATCCGATGCTACGGCAACGGCCAGTTAACCAAATGCGCTCTCACCTACACCTTTGAGGCGGCAACGAAGCAGTGTAAAGCTCGAACACTTTGCGTCAATTGGCAACAGACCTGTCCTGAAAGCAAACGGTACAACATCGGTGCTTGTGGCCCTGAGACGGGGTACAGGCAGAGGGTTAGTCAAGTTAACTACACCCTGGATAGGACCACCTGCAAATGCAAGCCTCGTATTGTCAACAAGTGGGACGCCTACTGCGGTAAGTAACAAAGTGGAATCAGTTACTCTTGATTAAGTTTAAAAACTGGCGTTGTTGAGGGTCTGTCAGCACAACTTTCTGCATATTCCTGGGGTCACTGGCTTCCTCTCTTTCAGATTGTGCTCACCTCAATGCTCAAAACGTTTCCTGTGACAATGGAGTTAAAACGACGACTGTAAAGACTTACAAACTCATTGATGGTGAATGCATACCCGATGAGACTTCCAAGTTGGAAAAGATAGGTAAGCAAGCAGCGACTTGTTCTTTATGTTGTAAGAAAAGGGGATGTCTAGTGACCCAATGCCGTTGAGGAAAAGACTTGTTGAATTTTATAGTAATGGGAGGTAAAGAAGGAATTTATTGCCATTACAGTCTGCTCATTACCAAGAGAGGAGATTGGCGTTTGTGACCGGGATCCAGACTCACCAACTCGCGGTCTCTTAACAAAGACAATTCACACGTATGATATCAACAAATGCAAGTGTACTCCAAGAACTTTCAACATCTCCGAAATATGTGGTGAGTCTACTTAGAATAGGACATGCTAATTCCACTTAACCACTTAATACCAACACCTTTATTCGCCAGACTGTAGTCTACGTTACGGGCAGAGGAATGAGACACAATGTCGAGACAACGAAGTAGAGGTTTCAACCACCCAGTGGACCCTGAAAGATGATGACTGCCATCCTACCATCAGCATTTCGCGTAGCAGCATACGTAAGTAGTTTTCTTCTCACTAACCCTTCGATAAGCCAAAATTGCAATCTTTTATCCCTCCTCTCGCTAGAGTGCAGACAAGAAGGCGTTGGGCCTAAACCAGTCAATGGACCGTGTGTGGTCGGCGACGATGGAGTTGGTAGACGTAACGTTACGTTCTACGAACAGAGGCCACAAAATTGTCTTTGCAAATCCTTCCCTGTACGAGTGGAAACGCAAGTTTGTAGTAAGTGGCTGGTGTCAAAGGCCTTCAGGGGTGCTCGTCCCGGTATTAGTGCTCTATCGTCTTTGTTCTCCTTTCCTGATTCTAGGCTGCCGTCCACCGAGCATAGATCGGAAGTGCGTGGATAATGGCACCAGACTGGTAGAGAGAAGAACCGTGTATACTCTTACAACCGATGGAATAACTCCAGTCTGCACTGAACGGCAGATTGAACGACCAATTTCGGCGTGTTCTCAGAAGGGTAGAAGTAAAGCGTGGACGGTTCGAGATCCCTGTAACTCTTCCACTTGTCAAAGAACGGTTCACACCTACAAGCATGCCTCTGAAGGATGCAAGTGTCTCACCAAGAAGTACGTCCAGATAATTTAATGCGCCTTTGGGAAAGCGTCCGTCAATCGACCAGTTCCCTAGTGAATGAATATGATAGCGATTTATATTTTTCAATGCATCCTTACATGCAAACTAGCTTCCCATTTGTTAGTAGCTTCAGTTCCTGAAGAATGCATCTTCGTTCCAAATAAAGCCCTTCTAAGAGACAGCTTTTAAATGGTGTGTATTTGCCATTGGTCTCTTAAGCCATCATTTCACTCGGAACCGGCACTAAATTCCTTATAGGTTCATATTACCTATTAGTCGTAAGTAATATGTACCAGAAATTCCAATTAAACTTTACGTCTTTGACTCACGTAAATCCACGTTTCAGGATGACACGCACCGAGATTTGCTGCTGTCCCAAGTCGACAACAGTCAATGCCACATGTCTGGCTAGAGACAACGTCCTGGAGAAAAGGTTCTCTTCCTATACCCTTCTCTCCACCGTGACCATAGATGGCAAACAACACGCTGTGCAGCCCTACTGCGTTGAACTGAAGCACAAAATACGACTTCCTGTGATCTGTATGGCAAAAAAGCCTCGCATTCTATTGGGACAGTGTCAAGCTGACCAAAACCGAACCGTGCAAGTTTTTGGCAGCCATCCCGTTGATTGCCAATGCAAAGATCACACAATTCGTCGACTGTCTATTCGTTGCGGTACGCCCAGCAGGGATGATCCCCTCATTTGAATGGTTCACCCTTTCCAAGTTGGCTACTCGTTACCTTGTTTGCTCAGGGTTTACCATGAAGCAGTTGATGTAATTTGTGAGAAAGCAGCCTCATCAATGCCAAACTAAGAATACTTATATTAACCCAGTTTAAACCTATAATGTGAGCATTGCTATGCTAGATTCCCTGGTATTTTAGGTTGTCCAGAGTTCCTCAAGCCTATCTATGGACAGTGCGTGAACGCGCAACAGGTGGAGAAGGTGGTCACCCTTCAAGCAGTGCCATACACGAAGAGCCTCAACGGCCAGCGCGTGAATGCGACTCGGTGTCGGCCAGTGGTGGTGAGCAGGCGCAAGCTGCCATGTGCGTGCACTGAGGCACCACAGGTCCTTAACAAATGTCTTCCTGGAAACTTCTTGCGAGTCAAGGAGACCAAGTTGCATTTCAATGAAAGTTCTCGCGCCTGCCAGAAGGACACAATTGAGCGCGTCCTTCCTACAAGTAAATCAACCTTCTCACCAGTTCTCGTTGGCAGGATTTTAGAAACGCGCCTGATTAATCATAATCCAAGCAACCATTTAGAGTCCAATATTCAAGGTGTTTTTATTGTTGGGTATAACAGTCTTCTATGCGCATATTCCTTTTTTGATTTTAACTTTAGCGGATTGGCTATTTGAAAATAAGGACAACAACGAGAACCAATAATGAGAGTTCCTTTGAACAGCCATCAGTAGTGTTCTTTGTGTGTTTTAGTCTGCCCACCACCGGAAAAGACTACTTCTAAGTGTGGTGGTGAGGAGACCGGTTTCACGGCGACTGAGGCCGTGACCACGTGGGCACCGATCGACTGTGAATGCGTCCCCAAGACCATCGAACGCCAATTTGTCTGCAACTGTACTGCCAAGTATCCATCGTATTCCAGCAAGACCTGCAAAATGGACCATATCCTGGAGACCACAGTAACCTCCTCCAGGCTGAAGGGCTACGAGTGTGTGCCGCATACCATCAAGTCCACTACTCAAATTAGTACGTCGCTTATGCGTGTAGAAGTTAGTTCTAGCAGAAATGCTATCATTAAAAAGTGGTTTTTACAATTGCATACATTAATACTGATTTTGAGGTCAAGGTTAAACCGACAGCATAACCTCTAGTGGCCCCCATAAATTGCCATTCACATTTTAATGCTAGTTGGAGCATATAAAATATGATCGTATCATTGAAGTCCTCATTGAGAAACTCATTGAATGATGAAAGGTGGCTTCAAACACCCACACGCCTCATTGATGCTGGTAAAAAGATACCATCGTGAATCGTTGTGTATGTGGATGAATACGGGTACCGCCGAGGCTCCAGCCACACCACTCATTCAACATGAGCCTTCAGCGTCAGCAGCTAGTGTAGGCCCGGAACACATTTTGACACGCAAACATAACTTTTGATCGGCCTTGACCTTATAGTGCATGCCGTCGCACTTAAAGTGTCTCCATATTTCCCATTTTCAGCATGTCCTGTTGATTTGAGGAGCAAGAAGTCACCCTCTTGCGATGAGGTCACCCATAAACGTCAAGTAGTCTGGTTCCAAATGGTTCCTGTAAACTGCAAATGCGAATGGCAGCCAATCACCTCAGCGGCTGTGTTAAAGACTCAAGGTCTGCCCTCCTTTGAGTGGTGCAGCTGCCCTGATCCCGTAGATGTGGCTTCCAAATGTCGTCCAACAGGGTCCGATCAGTATCTTCTCGAGAGAACTCTGGTGAAGTACCAAAGACAAGGTGGTGATTGTCTTCCTGTGTGGGAGACTCTCTACAGCAATTTCTCATGCAAGGAGGGCACGCATATCTACAAGTTAGTTACTAATTTCTGGGGCAAATTTTCGAACAGAGTGCCTCGGTGAACTTTGCAGATGTAGCGTTAGACAGTTTTCTTGAACAAACCTATTTCCAGAGCCGTGAGGCCATTTTACTTTCCCAACACGAATGTGGATGCTTTGTGTTGCACTGCAGAAGCACTTGAGGTTGCATAACCCTGATAAAAGTCCAAGCTGGCATTAAGTACTTTAGAGCTAAAAGTAAAAAGATCACACAACCGAATGCATAAATTTGTGCATCATAAGCTAGATGAGATTGGTAAGAGTGGTTAGAGCCAGTGAACCAGTTTCGATTTCACTACAAGTTGGCTAGAGCTCTTTGGCGTTCTACTTTATAATATTTCCCCGTAGTGGAGGTGATGGTCCGACAGGGACCAGATCGTCACCTCGAATGATCACAATTAAGTACACTTTTTTCTAAACGATAGAGCTGTTCTATGTGATGGTCTGGCGATTATTTCAGTTAAAGTAATCTCTCTCGTACTCTGTTATCCACGTCCAAAAGGTCCACCTGTGATCCCGTGACCGGTTTCACGACCGAGCACCGTGTGACGATGCGAGTAGAAGGTTGTGCATGTCGAGTGGTGGCCGAGACCAGTCGGCGCTGCGCCTGTGCTTGCACTTCAACCCCATTCATTCGCACCACATGTCGATCGGAGAATGGCCTTCTCGAGACTACCGAGGAGTCTCTGGAACTTGTGGACTGTGAATGTCGCAGAAGGGTGCGGCACACATCACAGATCGTTGACTGTCCGAAAGTAGGCAGAGCCGGGCTCAAGCGCCGTGAGGGTCTCTGTGAAGTGGACAAAGTCAGCGGTAATAGCTATCACAATGTCACCTGGACCACGAACGAACGTGAGGGCTGTCGGTGTGTCAAGCGTAGACACTGGGCTCGGGAAATCTGTGGTATGCTCCCCTTTTGCATACACAGCCATTACCATGCAGTGTCGAGGGGAGCAAAAAAATGTCCTTGATTACTTAATTAACATAGAATGTTTTTAGATGGATCAAACTACTAAAAGCATGCAGAATTTTTACCATTTAGTTAGTTGTCATAATTTATCGAATCGTTCTCCAGCTCTGCTTGGAGGAGGAGAAAACTACACCGAACAGCAATTGCATTGGTGGATGGACTCAGATTTAGGTTTCAAACAAGGAGGAATGGGACAATCGCTTAAGTTATGGTGCCTTCTCATCCTACCTAAAGCTATCCATACTACTACTGGTGTTCAATGAATTCATAGAAGCAACTGGTCTTTTAACCTCCTCTCCATACAACCTTAAAAAGCTAAACAAACCATTTAGCTAATAGAATTAGAAGCCCCCAGACGGATTCCGTTGATATAGTTAAAAAGCGTACCTTTTGCCTTCCAGCCTGCAATCCACAGGAGCGAAACTTCACTCGATGTGTGGATAATGCGAGACTGGAGATTAGAACAGTTCGACGCGTCCTTACTGATGGAAATCGGTGCGTGGAGAAGACGACTGCAAGGACAGTCTTTGCGGTGAGTTGCCCGGAGGCCCGGGTCTTAGCCAGTGTCTGTGACAATGTGACTGGCCTCGCGACTGTCTCCAAGCTGCAGCCTGTCATTGAGAAGTGCCAATGCAAAACCCAACTACAGCGTTACAAGGTCCCGTGTAGTAGGTTGAAGTTCATTTATTTATTTATTAATAACCCTCAGCCACCGACGCAGCCCTCGCAGAGGGACGAGATGTGTCGAGTCAAAAGATTACCTTTGTTCATTGAACATAAACCTTATGAATCTAGATTGCTTTTCGTTAAAATGGTGCTTCGTCTTTGTAGAATGCAATCCACTGGAGAAACTTGTCCATAAATCGCCTTGTAACAAAACAACTTGTCTTTCTACTGCCGTCTATGCCTACGAGGTGCCTGATACCTTTGCAAACGGTAGTTGCATAAGTAAGAAGGCAATCAAAGAGGTTAGATGCTGCTGTCCACCACCCGAAGAGGAGCAATTCTGCGAGCCTTCCAGTGGTATGAGTGGAACTCGGGTTCGCGAGTTCCACCTCTTGAATGGTCAGTGTGTACCAGTGATGCGGATAACTTCAGAACAACCACTAATTTGTCCACACAATGAGACTACCATTACTAAGTCTCTGAGGTCTGGGAAGATCCGATTCTTGCGGAAAACGACTGTACGTGAGGGATGCAAATGTCGCAACAGCAGTGAGACTGTTTATTCCCGATGGGGTGCGTCGAATCATGCATTTGTGTTGATGGCTACTCGCGGATAATCTACTGCGGGTGACACTGATATTTAAAATTGCGACTAGAGCATTGCCACTGAGTTTAAAATGGATATTTTTTTCTTTTCAGAATGTCCCAAATCCACTCGTAACAGGACGTGTGTGAAGCTTGATGGCACCGATCAGTTCGCCTGGCAAACCACCGTCTCCTTTTGGAGAACATCTAAAGACAAAACGACACCCTGTGAGCACCACGAGGTTAGAACAGACCTGGTTCCCGTCACCTGTCCCCCACCCAATGTCACAGAATCTGTCTGCTTCCCCGCGGACGCTTTCCACGGATTTGTACGCAATGTCACAATACATAATATGCGTGCCGTCGGCTGTGAGTGCGTTCTAGGCGAACCGGAGATCAAAGTGGAGGTCTGCAACTGTTCGCAACCCGCGGTGAATGTCACGTTTGTTGAGTAAGTAAATAAAGCTATCGTTGGCACAGTCAAGGTAATTTTATGTAGTCTTTAAAAGAAGATGCATGTCCTCAACGAATAATGTAGAGCAACTCGCTTTATCCCAAAATCAAGAGACTTTATTAGAAGGATTTTTTCATTCACCCAAGTAAGGCTTCATTTTCTCTATGCTCTTCAGGAAGGATGGTTTAATCACTGAGACCGTGATCCAGTTCAACGCGACATCAGATAGAAGTCGGTGCGTTCCACACGAGATTCAAAGACAGTGGCGTCTAACGTGTATCCCCACAGGACCTGTTCTTCGCACCACCACTGCGTGTAAGAATGGACGCTTCTACAAAATTTACACGAAACGTACTCGTGAGGGCTCCAAATGTCGCACTCTCGTCAAACGTTCGTCGCACCTTTGCGACTGCCCGAAGCCAGTGACCAAGACAACGTAAGGCTATTCACGCAATCCAGAGTTTGATGAAATGGGCCCCTTTGAGCCTATCTATGCTCTTATACTTCAAGAAATTCTAATTTAGTGAAAACCTACGGTATACTCCATTCTCATAAAGCTCTTAAATGAAGCCAATGAATCTCACGGTGTCGTCGGTAAAATGTTTCCTTTAACTTTTCTAATCTAACTTAGATCAAGGCTTGACATACAACTGATGGAACTTTCAAAAGCATTTCCTTAGCAGACTTGAATGTAACAATTTTAAAATGCAGATGCCTCAGTGACGGAATTACCAAGTTAATAACAACCATTCGATACACTCGGCGTGGAGTTGAGGGGTCCTGTGAACGAGAGGAGAGAGCTGTCAAAAGCGTCACTACGTGCGACAAACTACCCGAGGAGGAGCTGCGCGCTGGGCGTGACTACACCATTCGTCCCATTGCTGGTAACAGCACTCGCAGTATTCTCCACATCTACTCCTGTGGCACCGGGGGCTCCGCTTGCACCCGACGCGTCGTCCAGGTGACCATCGCTAGGGCTTCTGATGGCTGTCGCTGCGCTGTCAGGCGGCTGGAGGGTAGCGAGGCCTGTTGCTGCAATGCTGAGGGACTATTAAGTAGCAATGAAAGGCCGCAAAAGTCGCAGTGGGTAGATTGTGAGTCAATGAGCTATCCGATTTCTGTGAGGCAGCAGAGAACGTGGCATCTGATGGATGGGAAGTGCTGGCCACTAACTTTTACCACGTCAAAACCACTAAGTATGTTTTCAGGACATTTAGCCTTACAGTTTATTTTTGGATAAGTTAATTCATTTGCCTTCTCCATTCTCTATTTTCTCCCAGTTTGCTCGGATAAGGAAGTTGTGCGCCCAGTTGGCAGCTGCATTAATGGGACACAACGCTTTCTTGTAATCAAGTCTGTTCGGGATGAGTGTCGCTGCAAGATGCTGAAGTTGATTGAATCTCGACCCTGTTGTAAGTCATGAAGCATTGCTAGATTTCAAAATTTCTTCAAATATTAGTAACCCTCTATCTTCGTTTTGAAATTGGATGTTCGAGTTGAAGGTTTGATTTCTCTGTTGGGTTTATATCAACCTATCAGTATAGCAGTATGCCACGTGAGGTGAATTTTAAAATATCTCAGTTGGTTAAAAATGAATAACTCAGATTCTCTTCAGTAATATTTTGGGGGTATACTCCTCGGCATTAATATTTTTTGAGATTTATTTATGCAGACAAATCAATTTATAGTGTATGAAATTTGTCTAGGACCTACTGAATAGCTTATTGAGTAGTACCAAAAGCAGAGATAGATGGCACAAATATTATTGCGGGAGCGTATTTGTTCTAGTATGTCAGACGGTATCAGCAGCCGAGGTGATTTTCCTGGTGGACGAGTCAGTTTCCAGCCGAGTGTCGGATTACTCGCGCCGAGTGCGTGATATTCTCCAACTCACCATCCACACCTTCAAGGATGCGCATAATGGTACCTTAGGAGCTATTCGCTTCGCCGTGGTGAAATACTCCAGTGATCCTAGCATCGCCTTTAACTTGGGCCAGTATGATGAGCCTGCTCCTATGCTTAGCCACGTGGAACGTATCAACTACGAGGGCAGACTCTCAAACATTAACAAGGCACTGGCTCTCGCGAAGAGAGAGGTAACAATTTTTTTAAGGAGGGGAATTTGCTTTTAGAGAGTGCTTAATGATGGTTACAACACCTTACCACCAGGTCCTGCCAAGAGTGCGTGCTGGAGTCAACACGATGATTTACATAATCAGTGACGGTGTGAACGACAAGTCAGATGGTGCCAGTCAAGTCGCCTCGGAGTTGGTCACAGCAGGAATTCAGATCTTTGCACTCGCCGTGGGTGCCGATGCCAGAGGACAGGCCTTCCTCCGTAACTTGACCTCAAAGCCACGCAACCGACACTTCATACTCTACGATCTGGAGGAGAAGGCAGATGTGCTCTCCAATTGGCTTATCAATTCACTTTGCATTCAAGGTGCCTTTTTCGATTGGTCCGATCCATCATTGCCCTTTTGGTCATAAATTAATTTAGAAAAATTCCGAATATATAAATAATTAATTTGATACATTGCCTGTTAGTTACATTTAAAAGAAAGACCAAAATGTGTTTATAGCCTGTCCAGAGGGCACACAAACGCGAAGTCTCTGTTCTCGTGCAACTGGTTGCCTTGGCCACATCTTCGAGCACTCATACAGATTCGACGAGAATCTGGGCAAATGCGTTGGCACTTCTACACGACGACCCTATCGTTGTTGTAAGCCGTCAGCTGAGAAATGTACTTGGCTTCTCTGTCCACTTGCCAGTAAATCTGTATCCCCTCCACATAGGCTGCCTTGAGGCTCCGAGGGAGGAGAGTCGGTGTGTCAATGGAAGCTTAATTCTCACCAAGGAGTTGTGGAAATTGAGCGAAAGCAAGAACGGTCTATCCGTGTGTCAGCACTTCAAAGTTGAACAGGATGTGACGGGTCAACTGTTGAGAGGTAGGGATGAGACTCTCCAATAATTATGAAATGGAGACAAGATTGCATCAGTAATGTAATTCTGTCAAGCGCTAATTGGTGACCGTGCGTTTGCTATGCGAACGCTTGAGACACCGTTCAACCCAATTCATTACTCCCCATTGTCATTGGGGCCATTGCTAATAGTGAAGGTGTCGAGAAATCATAGTAATTTCAAAAATGCTTCCTTCATTACGGTAATTGCATCTGTAGAGTGTCTGCCGGAAGAAACCCAACAAAGTGACTGCACCTCCGATGGAGTGAGAACTGAAGTCACCATCAGGCGGAAGCTGGAAGATTGCAAGTGTAAAGTGAGTTTTGAGTAAAGCGCTATTGTTTCAACTTCATAATAACATGACTGAACTGGTGGAAAGATCTTCATGTGTGTTTACTCTTTGACCACCTTTTTGGAAATTCCACTGCTGATTTGCTGAGTGTAGGAATATGATTTAGAGGTCGAACTGTCCCAGCGACCACATTTTATGCATCAGGTAACAAGGCAGGAGGCAACGAAGCGGTGCATCTGTGACTCCAAGGCAAAGGAGGAGGAGCACTGCATCGGTGACAATGTAGTGAGACTCACCCTCCGGAAAGAAGTCCTCAATACCAACGGCTACTGTGAGGAGAAAGAAACAACCGTCAAAAGGCACATCTGTAAGTATTGCTGTTTCCAAGCTCCTATTTCTTTGCTTTTTACCAGCTTGGGAAACCACTCAAAGTTTATTGCTTCAAGTTTATTTGGTCATTATTGTCGATTCTGATGACTTCCCTGTAAAACGAAGGAAAATTTACAATCAACAAATGATTGGGTTTAGCTCATATTTCGCTTGTACTTTTTCCTTAGCGTGCGCGGAGCCAACAGCAATTGCGGGTGCGTGCGATCCGCTGACTTGCAGACGTCGTGTCATCTACGTGAGAGAGCAGCCGGAGCAGTGTAAATGCAAGGAGGAAAGGAAGACGTATTTTGAACCGTGCTGTAAGTTCTTCCACTTTATTTAGCCAACTTGTCTACCAGCAAAGCTTTTGTCCATACCTTATCCATTCCATGAGCGCAGCTTTACTGAAATACCTAGTCGCATACATAGAAGTCCTATCAAAAACTCTACGACTATAGCTTTGCTAACTTCAACGCATCCTTAACAACTAAACCGTGGATGAGAAGGTAATCAGTGTTGCTCACTTGCAAAATGTTTGCGGTTGCCAACGCAGCCTACGTCTACACGACTTTTAACACCGGTTGCATAGTGATTGCTGCCTAAGCATGGCCAAAACGCATTGCTAAGGGTCCCGACCAGGGACACCTGACCTTGAACTGCTCTGATGGCCAAAGAAGGCCTAGTGCTCTGACAGAGCGTGCATTGCCTTGGGCTACTGACGTGAGCCCAGAGGTCGGACCGTTGGGCCCCCGAAGTGATCCCTTGCAATTAACGCACCGTATAATCATTCTGTTGATTTAATGAGCTGCGCTATTTTCAAAACATTATTATTGCTGCAAGGCATTAAGAAACTGATGTAAGCCTTTGATTTTCGAATAGGTTGTCTAGCCTCAAAAACAACATTGCACGAGATTGCTTGCTACAATGGATCGACAAAGGTGACAATCGAAACCTCCGTTGACTTTTCAAAGAGCAAACGAGCCTGTGTGACAAAAACAGAGCGTACCTACGAGCCCGTTGGTAGGTTTCCCTTCAGTATGTTCCACTTAATATGAGGACTCTCATCACTATTTCTATCTGTGTATTTGCCTTTAGATTGTCCAGCAAGTTCAGTGTTTATTATGCCAGAATGTGTACGCTTTGGAAATGGCACAGATTTAGTAATTAAGAGCGAGAAGAGACCCGATTCTAACCTGCTCTACCGTCGGGTGGAGCTTATCTCGTGGGATCTTGTCAACTGTCAGTGCCTTGCCTCTCGTCGGTGGGAGTTCGAGGCCTGTGGATGTCGTGAGGTGGAGAATCCAGGAGTGCGTGAATGTCACGAAAAAGAGGGCATCCTAATCTCTTATCAATTAAGCTATCTCCTCTCTGTTTCTGGCATCAATGGAACTTATACCGGTTCTGAAGCCATTGGCAGACGATTCAACGAACTTAAACAAGCCACATGTGTTGCCGTGTTCTCTAATCGAACTATTTCGCAAACGGGTAAGAAATGTGGTCCACTGTTCACTTCTAGTCATTGCTATCAAAGAAGAGTTTAGCTCGTATTATGACAGTATGTTATCATTCTGCCTTACTTTTATTCTGTAACAGTGTGTCCGGATGACACAATGAAGCATGGTCCATGTGTCTACGAGGGTGACGGCGAAGGGCGAGCCTATAGAAAGGTTGAGAGACAAGCTTGGCAACGGGAGGGCTGCAGCTGCAAACAGCTACCAGTTAATGTAACTAAAGAACTCTGTGGCTGTCGGCGAAAAGTGTGGACTCAGAAGCGTTGCTCCAGTGAATCAAAAGACCGGGGAGCTGTTCTCTTAGTCAGTGTTATTCGGGAGCAACTACTTCAAACTCCCCATGGTCCAAGGTGTAAGGTGGACATACAACGACGGAAGCGACCTATCAGTAGGTTGCCGGGAAATCACTTTTGTATTTTTACTGTCAAGGTCGGACTAACAGAGATCTATTTCCATTTTAGAGTGTCCACTTTCAAGTGTACACTACTCCAATTGTTCCAATGGTCTGATGACTGTGACAGCAGACCTAGTAAATCTTGAAGCCTGCAAATGCAATATAAGTCGAGTCACCCGCCAACTTCGCTGCGTTGAAATTGCAATGGATGGAGGAACTTTGGCTTCACTTGGGATAGGCAATCATTCCAAAAATGCATCTTCTATTGACGAAATAATTCAGGACTTTGGCCAACTCCGAGAGCGGCTCTCAAACCTTGGTCTGTCTGATATTCAAACACCGGAAGGCGTAGAGGAGGGCACAGGCAGACAGCAATTTGGAGAATATTCCCAATCAGAGAATGGAACTGAAAAGGAAAGGGATCTCGGTAAATCAGTCCCACGTAAGAAATCCAGGTACCCTCCTAAGTTGCTCGAGCTTACAGAAAGCTTGAACATTTCTGAGAGACGGCACGCGACGGAACCGCGTCATTTGGGATATACAGACGGGCCACTTGTGATAAAAGCACCTCGAGTTGTCCATGAACCAATTAAGCCCAAGTCCGAAATGCTAAAGGTGATGAAACCTTTTCCTCATAAATTTGAAGAACCTGGAGTTGGTAAGCGCATAAGTCCTGTGAGACCTGCTTCCCGTAAATTTGTAATGCAGGAGAAGTCAAAAGAAGAGCTGGAATCCCGTCAGACCTCGATTGGACCGAAACTCAAGCCTGAGGTGCCCTCTGATGCCAAGGAGAAGGAGATGAAGCACAAATACAAACTACCCAAACAAAATGTGATGAACTTCATTGAATGTGCAGACCTTTTGCCGGCAAAAAAGTGTGTTGAATTGGACAAGGGTCCGAACTCGCAGTGTGATAGACCAGGACAAGTTAGGGATGAACTTTGCCGCAAGACTTGCCATCTTTGTCAAGGTATTTTTTATTTCTAATTTGCTGCCAGTGTGTATTACTTGCAGTTATAAATGGTTTTCGCAGAACTTTACTTATGATTTTTGGAATAGATTTCCCCATCAATCGGACAGACTTTACCGTACAGGACAGTGAAACAAATGACTGTCTGGTGACAGATGTACGCTACAGCAAAAGGTATCATCTCACTACTCTGAAAGGTGCCGGTTTGTCCCGCTGTAAGCACGCGTGCACCGACGACCCACGGTGTATGGGTTTCGACTTCTACGTTCCCCTAAATGAAGCAGTTCAAGGAAGTTGTGTTCTGAGCACGGTCGATCGATCCACTCTTCAACGTCGACTCAATTTAAAGAAGGTGGAAATCGGGACTAATGCGGAAGACCTCAGCCGAATGGATGCAAAGCTTTGTATTCGCTTTCAAAGAGTACGACGCCCACGTAAGCCTCCATGGCACGAGGGCACTTTCGAGTCTCATTGTGTCATGGAATTCTTCACTCAGTTTCATTTTTTATATTAGGCTATCTGGAGCCGACAATGAACTACCTATTCAACTGCACCTGTGAAAATCTGACCTCGGAGAACGCTTTGGCATCCACCGTCTCATCAGCGGAAGACCCATCATCAAAAAGTCGGCTACATTGTGTGAAGGAGGTGGAAATCAGAGCTGTCAATTGGCGCGGACAGGTCACGTGCCAACCTCCGGACACCCCAGCAAAGCTAGGAAGGAATGGATCTGGGAACATTACCACTGAGACTGAAAAATCCTCACACACGGATCCCTGCCTCGACATGAAACCAACTGGGTGGTGTGAAGAAGTGGCGAGAACTGCGGCTTGCTTGCAACCAGCCTTCAGAGCAGTATGTCCCTTATTAACGTTTTGACAACCGCGTATCTGGTAGTTGTGAATGGACAAATTGTGCAATGAAGAGTTGCGCTTTCACAAAAAATTTCCCTACACTCATACCCTGAGTTTAGTCCATGTGGTACTCCATCCACACCCACGCCTTATTGACAGTTAAGTAGACGAAATGCCTTAATATAGTAATAAAGATGCCTTTCCTCCCCCTCTACCCTCTCTGTAGGTTTGTGGCGGTACTTGTGGTGTATGTGTTTGTAATCGGAGCTACGAGTACGTTGGCAAGTGTCTGCCAAACGGAAGGATGACGGTAGTGAAGATAGAAAACGCCTACAGTTCCCTTCACGGACGCTGCATATCCACGAAACACATTCGTGTTTTCCCCTGTGAAGGTGAGCTAAACCGAGGGAGCCGCGTCGGCACCTTTTGCCTTAAGTTGAGTCCACTTAATCTGTTTCCTCCTTCAGTCTGCCCAGCGCAGCCGTACGAGCTCATACAGTCATGCAATCCAAAGACAAAATCTCGTCTGGTGATTCGTGTGATACCGCTCTTCAATTCCAGTAACCCCAAGAAGTGCGAACTAAAATTGTCAAAACAGGCTCTTAGTTGCAAGGACTGCATGTTTGAGGGTGTTCACAGCATCGAGCACAACAGCGTCTCATCGTGCAAGAAACTACGCGACGGAAGGCATCGCCTTATTCTCCGAATAGAATATGTTGTCAATGAGGATGGATGCTGCAAGATTAGAAAGTAATTAATTAATGAAAGCGAATGCACACCAGAAACTAGTTTATTTAATTTCGTTTCTTTACCGAGGGTGATGTGTTCACATGTGCAACCCAAAACTCCTTAAGGCGAAGTGAATGGCAGAAAGCTATAATTTGGTTATCATTTTAGGTCCCTTCGAAGCTTTCCCTGTGTTGGATGTCCAGAGCCAAGAGTTAGCCTTTCAAAGTGCCTGGGTGGCTGGCAACTCAAGACCATCATATTCTTCACTCGGCCAACGACGGGCAAATTTAGTGATGAGAGTAAAGGAATTCCCTCTTCAGCCTGCTTTAGACACGTCATTTCAACCAAGGAGCGATGCCTTTGGACGGAGACCAACCGAAGAGGTGAGCTCGATTAATTTGTTCCTTTTTTCTTTTCAGATTCCATTCCCTACTCCCTTAACCGACGGTGCAATTTCAGGTGGCTGTACCGACCAACTGGGTGCAAGGGAATGCAGGGAGTTCGGGGATGGTGATGCCTGTTTAAGGAATCCGGAGGTCGCTCGGAAGCTTTGCGCTAGGCAGTGTAATCTGTGCTAAATCTATACTTTCTGGTTGTGATATTTACATCATTTAAAATATAATTACTAACTACTGAAGTCTACTTTTGTCCAAACTATCTGAGCAGACCAGATAAGCGTTAAATTCCTGAACAGCCTGTTTTTGACCCAAGTCTTTATTTTTTTTAATTTTGTATTTAAGCATAATCCAGTGTGATCTAAGTCCTCCGTACCGAAAACGCCATGTTCAGTAGTTTAGTCATTCACATCTTTGTCATGGCTTCCATCCAGCAATAACTAGATCCTATGCAAGTACTCTATTCCAAAGGCGCTGTCTCCTCGGCTGTCGCTGAGGTTGCCGGCCATCTGGTAAGGATGTCGGTTCGTAGGGGCGTTGCACTTTCCACCGCATCCACAGCCAACCTCGCGTTTTGCCGCGAGAGGGGATTGCAGAGTGCGCTGTGTAGGGCCGCAATTACGCGCTTCCCCCACATATTCATGTCGTTTACCATGGCGGTGCTCCAAAATCGAAAGGCATAGACAATGAGCAGCGGCCACGCAGAGGTCATTGGAACCGAGCGAAAGATGGAATAGCGGTCCAGGACTGCTTCCACCAACGCTCGATGCTGGATAAAGTGGAAGAGGTAGGAGAGAGCTAAAAAGATTTCGCAGAAATCCTCCTCAAACATATCCGCGGCTCGCAGCAGAGATGCCGTAGTATCGTAGAGTACTGTCTCGAAATTCGCCGATAAACGAAAGCGTCGCATTAGCCTCCTACGTCTCACCATAGAGGCGACAATGAAGGCTGCCTCTATTCGACACGACGAATAAGCACTGTTGAAAGTTCGCAGAGTCTGATCCAGCCAACTGTTTGGAGTGTTCGCCGTCGCTTGAAGTTGGTTTCGAAGTTTGGAGTTATTGGAGGCAGATTCTATAATGGTAAGAATTTTGAAGCGCACGCAATGGCCCGGAGTGTTTCGATAGCGCAAGAGGTCATGCGCTAAACGAGTGAGACCAACACCCAGTATTTCTTCATCTCTCTCTACAACCCATTCACAATCGGCTATCACCGCTTCGAAGACGGATCGGAAGACTTCTTTAACGTGAGGCACATGAGCATCCATGAGCCGACCTGCCAAATCAAGAATATCGCGAGCTTCTGTCCCCTCTGGGGGCAGCATCAACACTGTCGGCATATCGTGACCGTGATCACTTCTTTCAGGAAGGTCCTTCTCAGATCCACCGAAAATGAACTCTGGAAGAAGACATTTAAGCAGGTATTTCTCGCTCCCCTTCCGTAGACCTTGCAAAGGCTCCTGTTGTCGAAATATAACATGGTCCACATCCAAAAAATCAAATGAATCAGGCCTTTTGTCATTAATTCCATTTATTCGAGGAACTGTTTCATGCCTGGGTTCAAGAACAACAGCATTCTTGCGTAAAATGGCTTTAAGGAGGAAAGGAAGCTGCGAAAGTGAGAGTCGCATTGTCTTACGAACCACTTTGCTGTAGGATATAGCCGAATCTTCGTCGTTTGTGCCTCCGTCGCCTTCCACTTCATTCTTGATGTTTTCGTGTGGAAGTTGGAGGATAATATTCTTGAGCAATTTTTCCGTTGGTAGAAATGACTTTAAATCTTCATTGAAGGACAATTTTTTGATGTACCTTCGTGAGTAAGGGTGAGGATACATGTGTCGAAGGCGATTGAGTCGCTCATGGAATGGATCGCTGTCCGCCTTGCGTGCAAACACGTTGACACTGCCCTCTTTCTGTTCGGTTTTTTCACTCCTGCTGGAGATACCCGATCTTTCGGAGACCCTAAGTGGAACGCTTGCCACTGTCCAAGGGTCTACGATTTTAATTAAGCCTTTTGGCGCCTTCTGAAAGGAAGCAGAATAGCGCGCTTTGAATGTTATACTCAGAGCAAGTGGAAGCGAGTCAATTCAAGTCCAGAATGTAGACATGATTGCCGATAATATCAGTAAACGTTTAGAAAAATTTAAGGATCACTTTCTTAACTGTTTAATTATTTCATGTATGGATTTTTGCCTTTACCAGATAAGTCGTCGATTATTTTTACCCCAAAGGTCTTTAGTCTGGCTAGTAGGGGAAAATCTGATCCACTGTTTGTTAGTTTGTTTTAATGAAAAAGTGTGCTAACTTTTTCGGCAAAGGAACTTCTCAGTTCACTATCGCCTTCATTTCGGTCAACCATGTCATCCTGCAAGTAAAGTTCCTCCTGAGAACGACCTCCTGACTGCGCTTTGGGCTCCTTTAGAGTTAGCATGCTCTCGTACTTTGCCTTGAACTCTTCAAGGTATGACAGTTCTGAGAGATGACTGAATAGCTCATCTGTGGATACTGTGTCCTCGTGAGAATCACTTTTAAGGGTGTCCACTTTTGCCGGTTTTGGAGGTATTGACAGGCCAGTAAATTCCTGCTTCATTGGTAGCTGCAGACTTGACTTCGCCGTTTGGGTCAGTTGATCTATTTTTAGGTAGGTGTCGATTGACCCATACCCTGTCAGACGTTCAGTACAGCTGGAGTCGAAGTAAAGCTGGGAGAAAAGCCAAAATGTCTCCTCTCGCAGGGGCGCACGACTGACGCTACTTCTACTGGCGATGTTGGACTCCAACCAGATGCTATCTTGCAGCTGGAGACTGGCTTTGATCCACCAGCGGCGGACAATGTCACTGGTCGGTGCGAATCGACGCAGACCCCTAATGGTCCCACTCATGAAGCAGTAGGTGTCGCGGAAACAGTTTTGCATTTCATTTAACAGCATACTTCTTTGTATTTTGCCTATGAAGTGTAGCAAATCTTTTTCAATTCGTTATTGCTACTTCCTCCCTCCTTTTGAGCCTAATTGATCTGACAGTTGTCAGGTCAATTCTAGCGTGTTGTCAAGCTATTACACTTTTGTTCTGTACAACCTTACAACATTTTCTAAATTCAAATCACACCCAGTCTATTACTTTTAACTGAAAAATATGCAAAATCACCTTCTATCGATGAGACTTTTATAGCACGAGTTCGGAGTTGTTGATATTGCTCAACAGCGCTGACCAATTTGCCGTACACCTCAGTCTCCTGCAACCACTCAGAGTGCTGCCTCTTTTCATGCGTTTGACGACGCAGCTTCGACTGCTCAGTGAGCCGCTCCACCTCCCTTGCAAAGGCAAAGGTCACTGGGGGGCATTTTTTGGCCACTTTGCATTGTCGTGCCCTAACTCCCAGGAGTCTAGCGGCAAGTCTCAGTCTCGCCCGCACGTGTCCTGCCATCTCCTGCTTACCTGGCCTAGATGATGATTGCAAAGTACATACCTCTTTGGTACTTCCTTCTGCTACTGAAGCATTGTAATTACTCTCATTCAACATTCGAAGGAGCTTGGTGGACCCGTCGGCAATTTCATCCATCTCGCTCCCCCCTGTATCTGCGCACAAGTCATCTTTCTCCTGAAATTTAGTTGTCATGGCTTCATTTTCGTGTTTATGAGGGCGTTGATTTCTCATATCACACCATTTTGTCGATGAGATAGTTACACTGTTCATAAATGCACCACGAGGCGTCTCGTTGCCTTTCCCGACCTCATCAGTAATTGAATCATAGTCACGAGTATCGACATCTCTGTCGCGCAAATCTAAACTATTTAAGAAAACAGACTCGCTTAAATCATGTTGCTCGGATGCCGTCGACTCACTGTCACAACATTCACCGTTGAGGTTGTAAAATTGCAACTTAGGGTCATTGGAACTCCCAATGACCCTAAGTAAGTCGCGAAACTTTAGACCCCAAGAGACATCATCATCCACGTCAGTCAGGCTGGGGATGAGAGAGCCCAATACCTGACTGACAGGTTTGTTAGGTACTATGGTTTCACTCATCCCTCGTGCCAGAGGGCATGGCTGGAACGGTTTCACAAGCACGCGAACTTATTGATCACGCGGTGCAAGCGTATATTATAAGCTAAAAGTAAAAAGCTCTCAAGTCCAGCACATGCTTAACTATTCATGAAGGTGTTTATTTTTTTGAGGGAACTAAACAAAAATGCAACCAAGTAAAACGACTGTATTCTCTGAAACAGTCTCGAGTTTTGACAGAACATAGCTTAATTTTTTCACAAACGACATCATTATTATACCACTGCAAGTGCATTCTATAAAAAATAGTTATGGGCATCACCAGAGACTAGCTAGTCAATGGGGTGCGATACTTTCGTTAGAAATAATTGGCGTATCGAAAACGTATGAGGCAGGTAATTGCGCTTTTTTAGCCACTCTTAAATAAGTCGTAGCTCTGCTTACTGAAAAAATGAGGGAAAGGAAAATTAATGCAATATAGCTACTGCATTTAATTTTCTTAAGCATGTCAAACTAGGTGTGATGAGTCGCCAAGTCGAAAACACAAGTGAACTCTCTTGCCTTGAAAAGCTTCAACAAAAGCAAAAATATTTGGTAAACGAGGTAAAATAATTTGTTTAAAGTTTTCCATACAATTTTACGGTGTTAAAATGTAGCATAAAACGCGTGGCAACCTTGCAAGATAGCAGGAGCAGGTCTCAAGCCTACCTCATTAATAAGTTAGCTTGATTTTTTACGTTTATTTTGTTCAAAATTCGTATATTACAGTAAAAATTTGTTTTTATTTCTTAGGTTTTATGCACGTTGTAGGATGCCTTGTTTTATTCACTTCCACTCCTTAGCGGCTTATTAGGATAGCCTCGTGAATACGGGATGGCAGAATATGATCTTACGAAGACGATAAGCCGGTATCTAGATCGACATCTCGTCGTTCCCCTGCTTGAGTATCTTTCAGTTAAATCGGTTTGTTTTTTGAGGCTTTTTAATGGCATGCTCTAAGATTTATAATAATGACTCCATCTTACGAAGTAAACTTGATCTCTTGATGAAAACTTCTATGGTTGACTTCACTTGCCTCACATACAAACTGCTCCATGATGTCGACGACGTGCCAGAGGGTAGTTATGTTTCGATTGTTAGAGTTTCTAGAGTTAATCAAAAAGCGTCAAGACACTCTTGACCTCATCAGAGTTATGGAAGAGAAGATGGCGCCAATCGACAAAATTTTCAGTACCGAAACTATGAAGGAAATGGTGCAATGCAAGGTGGCCAAAGAACTTTTTCAGAACCTGGAAGCCAAATATGGGTTTAAACCAGAAATGCTTGACGACATGTTTGACGCGGCTAGGGTACCCTTCCTTCTGTTGGTTATGCTTTGTTACATGTTTATGTGCATTTGCTCGTGGGAGCTTAATTTATTTAAGTATACAATCAGCTAATGAGTGTGGTATATGTGTTCCCTGTTGCATTTAATCAGTCAGACACATGGTAATTTGTCTTCATGTGCTCAGATCTTCTATGACAGTGGCCTTTATGATACGGCTTCCGATTACCTTCGCATCATCCGTCAACTTGTAAGCCCAACAGATAAGAGACATCTTCATGCCTGTTGGGGGCGTTTGGCGGCGGAGATACTAGTCCAAAATTGGGATGAAGCGCTTGATGATGTCGAGAAGCTCAAGGATGCTATTGACTGTCAGAGTGACGACAGAGTAAGCTAAGCCTCCTTATCATTGTGATGTTCGCTATTTCATCATTAACTTCACATTATTCATTATAGCTTCGGCCTTCCGCTGAAACTTACCTATTCCAGCTTCAGCAACGAACGTGGCTCTTGCATTGGTCACTTTTCGTTTTCTTCAACCACGTTCAAGGAAAAGAAAAGCTGATAGAATTCTTTTTGAACAATCCGAAGTGAGTTGCCTTAGATGAGGCGTTGTAAGCATCATTAAGTCTTTCACAGAATGTGTTCGCTAGCCTTTGCATATGACTCGGTTTGTTCTACCATTATGCCTTAGCGTATTTCACCTTCCTCGTAGCCATCTAAATGCTATTCAAACATTGACACCGCATCTCCTTCGCTATCTGGCCGTCTGTGTGGTTGTGAGTAACGACAAGAGAAAAAAGAATCAGCTGCGTGAAGTTGTTCATCTGATTCAGCAGGAATCGTACTGTTATAAAGATCCCATAACTGAGTTCCTGGCGTGCCTTTACGTCAAATTCGATTTTGACGGAGCTCAGCAGCAGTTGAAAATCTGCGAGACTGTGAGTCGGTCTTCTCTCTTCCCATTGTAGTTCCTTATCAGCAATGGCTGCTATGGGTTTAATATCTTTCCCTCAAAGGTAATTCCTAATGACTTTTTCCTAACGGGCTGCTACGAGGATTTCATGGAAAATGGTCGGTTGTTGATGTTTGAGACCTTCTGTCGCATCCACAACTGCGTCGGAATCAAGTAATTTAAGTGTTTCAGTTGCTTGGATGCTGTTATTAGGGCTTAAATGCATTAAGACTTGTATTCACTCTCCTCATCAAAGTATTTGCAGAGAGTATACCATTCACTTACTAGACTTAGACCCGATCGCGTTCCATCCTCCGTTGCAGAATGTTGGCTGAAAAGCTGAACATGAATGTTGACGATGCCGAGAGTTGGATTGTCAATTTGATTCGAAACGCCGAAATGGATGCAAAGATCGATTCCAAAAAGGCGAGCCTTCTGTTTATTTCAATGCAGTTCTAGGAGGTTTTCCTCACAGCGACCTATTTTACTGAGTTTTGTTGAGTTTGAACTCTGGTCCTCTTTATTTTAGGGTCTCGTGTTCATGGGGACACATACAGTATCACCTTATCAACAGGTAGTTGAGAAAACCATAAATGGTGCCTTCACTGCCCATAAACTGCTTGACAGACTCAAAAGCTCAAAGTTGGACGCTGAAACTGTATGTCCTCTTATGATTCTCGAATTTGTATATTGCTCTGCTCTTCCTAACCTGATATCTATAAGTTCATTTGGATGTGTGGGTTAGGCATCGATAAGTTATATGATTTCTTGCTTTCATAGTTTAGTTTTGTTAGGACTCCTGTTTTGGCTTGGGTCTATTTTAATCGCCTTTCTTTTCTTTACCTTAGTGGAGCGCTGCATCCAGGGCTTGAATTGTGTAATCTTTGCCACAAATAATAATCTGGTGTATGATCTGATCATGACCTTCCTTTACTTGCCCAAGCTTAAATTGGTGGTGATTAGGTCAAGGTTTTATGCAGTCAGATTGGCAGATAATGTTATTTTAGTTCTGTTTGATGCCAATTATTTGCCCCATTCTATTGGATGCGTTTGTGCGGGAGGCGCGATTGCCCTTGCCGCGAATGGATGCTCGTGGCATTTCTATGCATCGAGAGTTGTGAAGCTACCACAGAAAGGTCTCGGGTGTTTCCACCATCCTGGAGTTTTGGGTATCTTTGGATTATAGTGGGTAAGTCGTTTCCCTTTGATCAGAGATTCTTAGGGAGTTGAGACTACCTACTGCGGTGTTATTCGTGACTATGGGAAAATGGAGGGGGAAGACCCGGTTCTGGAATCTGAATGACAGGTTCGGCGTGCAATATTGAGGTAGTTTTCGAGAGTCTTACTGGTTATGGGCGAATTTGGAAATCAGGGTTGTTTCTGCGCCCGGTGCAGGAGCGATCCGCAAGGTGCTATAAGGGTGCTTATAAACGCGGAAATAGTTTGCATGTAAGGACTTGTTTTCAGAGGGATTTGCCGGCGATTCCTACAAGTCAGTGAAAATTGGCTGCGGCGGTACGGCTGCCGGGTTATAGAATTGTGACGCCGAGTCTTGAGTAGGATGAAACGTTTGGTTTTCGTGTAGGAATACATAAAATTCTAGCGCTAATATCGTCACAGATTAGCACATCTGGAATGCCAGCGAAGTTTGACGTGCAGCTGGAAGTCGAGATGCTATGAGGTTTAAACGGCATAGTAGCTTTTTGCCAGCAACAAAAACTAATGTTAAAGTTTTCGATATTTGCACAAAGTTCCGAGATCATCACATGATGCCATTGTATCAAAACGGGTAAGAGATACGCCGCAAACGAAATCTCCTGCAAATTGTCATAAAAAAGCATGCTACAAGCATTTGGAAATTGTGAATGCTTTTCCCGTAGGATGGTCGCGTTCTCCATGACTCCACATGACCAAATTCAAACGAAAACTTTTGCCTTATTGTTTTGTTAGTCATTAGTTTTTGTAAGTGTCGTGCTTAAAATTGCACAGGCTTTACTTAGTTTTAAGGATTTGCTCTGGCTTGTTTGTTCACATCAACGTCGCCAATTGAGCGCTGCACCAATGCGAATGACCAATTGGGTCATGGGATTCTCTGTGTTGGTGGGCTTTCATTAGAGATGGAAGATGATCTATACGCACAGGAGCTTGATAATTACGTCAAGCAGCATAATATTCATAAAATTCTGAGAGAGTCCATCGTAAATGTCTGTCTTTATCGGCCTGATGATCCTATCCGCTTTCTTCGTCAATACTTTGAGGCTCTTGATGTACGTTTTATTTGTACTTTGGGGGCCAATTCGTGTCCGTATATGCATTCAGATTGTCGAAATTTTAGCCTCTCCTAACGGGCCTTTTTAGACTTCAAGTCGCGCTGGGCCGGCGTCAAATCGTACATCAAAGACTGCAATTTCGGTCTTGAAGCAATCGTTAGACTCATGTGGTGAAAATGCTAGTTTTCCCCCACCATCGGCTGAATCTGAGCCATCTTCCAATCCAGACAACATTCCTATAGATGAGCTATCGACAAGTACTCAGCGGCGACATTCTGGTGATAGGTGTTCCAGCAATCAAAATGGGCTTAGTGACGTTGATGACGCCTACGGCAGTAGTGGCGAGGTGCAGTTTCTCTCATCCCCTACCCTCAATACAGCAAATTGCAGTTCATTAAATCCAATATCTGCTAAGCGTCGTGTCAGGCGTGGAGCTGTCAGTGGCGAAGTTTATACCGAAGAGGACGCGGCTTCGTATGTGAAAAAGGCAGGTTGTCATTTGTGTTAGTTTTCCAGTCGATAAATATTTTACAAAAAGGGAGCTATATTATATGCACCTTCAACCTCTCACCCATTCTCTTGTATGCTTCTACTCGTTATTTATTGATTCGTCCTAGTATTTTTTTAATGCTTTTGTGCCTTTAAATAACCCTGTACCACGTAGACGAAACTACATCAGAAGTTTTGGGGTTTATTATCTAAAATTTTTCTTGGTCTGCGCGTTTCCTCCGCTCACGTGTTTGTAGAATATCTACGTTTGCCAGGTTTTCATATTTTTTAATTCTCGGGGGCTAATTCAGGGTGTTTACTGAAGCTGGCGGCAAACGGTGCTAGTTTTGTTAAAAAATAAGCTGCTGATGTGAGTTTTTTTCATTCGCTCTGGTAGGTTGTCCCCAAGGACTATAAGACGATGACTGCGTTATCAAAAGCCATCGCTCGCAACGTCTTATTTGCCCATTTGGACGAAAACGAGAGGAGGTAGATCATTTGAAATTTTTCACGTGCTCATCTTCTGTTAATTATGCGGTAAATAAGGGGTTTTTTCTTTGACTACTTTGTGCTTCTGTTACCCAAGTGTTCTAATGACGGTCGCCTAGATTTGGCTAAATGCTTTGCTCTGAGGTGATTGCTGCTCAGACTTGACTTCCTGTACCCCTCGTAATGCTTCTCTACTGTATGGTTTTCATTTCACATCAGGTCTTTCTGGTGAAATTTGCAACCTTTCTTTGGTAGGATCTCGCTTTCACGTCTTATTCTTAGTAGACTTCACGGTCTTAGGTAAACAGGCAATCCCGTGGCGGAACTTTTTTACTATCATATTATTATTCATGCTGCATCACTACCCTATTCATTGCTTCCCTTCACCTTCGTAGCCAAGTTTGCGGCTCCCCTTCCCATCTGTTTTTGTTATGTCTAAGACAATTTTTTAATATACCAGGCTACTTCGTCTGACTAAGCAGCTTTCTTCATTGCTTTGGAATTTTTTTGAGCATTTATTTGAACGTTGCACTGAAGTTCTTTGTTGTTTCTCCGCTGCTTCTCTTCCCGTAAATCCCTGTTCAGCTATTTCACCCACTAATCTCCTCGCTAATTTACTCATTTTCGTATATACTTAAGAGCTTATAAAAATAGTAAGAGAAATCGGATAGACGCGGATTTTTGCATGCGTTTTCGATTCGTAAGTCTTTCCATTGTGATTATCTTATCTCCCCCCTTTGCTAAAGCGACATCTTCGATGCAATGTTTCCCCTTCACCGCAGCCGCGGGGATATTATAATCAAGCAGGGTGACGATGGCGATAACTTCTACATAATTGACCAAGGCAAAGTGGATGTGAGTCAAGTAACCTTGCTTTTTACTCCGGCTGTCACCTAACTACCTTTTCTTAGTCCTAGTTATTTCTATTTATGGGCTCCAATGATTATCAGGTGACCGTCTTTCGGAAGTTCTGTGGTTAACGTACCACGTTTAAGACACCAAGCACTACCTTACTTTATGTCACCCTGTAGTTTGCATTTCAATTGGTTCCATTAGTTTATTGTTTTTATTTCCACTCAAAGGGTTGTTCATTTTTTAAGACTTAAATGGATGTAAAATTTAGCTTGGCGAATTTTTTTGCCAAATGCGTGAAGCTGGAATGCTAGCTTCCCTCTTAATCTGTATAGCCTTAGCAGTGAAGTCGTGTCTATCACTCTCCCCGGTGGTTCGATCTCCGGTTCGAGGAGCTAGTATTTCGAACCGGTGGAACTTTCGGCAGTGTTAAAATCGAATGTGTTATTATTAGGCCTGGACATTTGGGAGTCTCCTCTCAACACATATCTGAATGTTTTACTGCTTTGCGGATTTAGACCTTGGGGAGATTGTTCGATTCTAACAAAATTGGTCTTCAGTCAAAGTATTTACCTTCCAATTGGCTGTCACAAAGGTGCGCCATATTCTGATTACGAATGCAGGCATGCGTGATACCATCTTGTTTCCTCCCGAAACCCATTAACTGCACCATCGATCGCAAATTTAGGGTTTCTAGTTGTTAATGTGCATGTTCTTTGTAAAACCCAGGATGGTGATTGAATTATGTCCCTTTCAGAAAAGCTGCATGCGTTAAAATTTCCCTAATTTATGCATTAATCTGACATTCGGTGGAATATCAATGGACGCTACTAAGGAGCTCAGGCGTCGATGCAGATGGACGTCTTCACTACGCAAAAATTCATGCCATTCCAACTTTCTTTCCAATTGTTTCTGTTCTAATATTTTTTCAAGTTTTCTCTTCATATTACTTCCTCAACTCTTCGGTCTTTCCATTTCAAGTATTTTCGTCTTCTGCACAGTGATTTACTACGGCTGTCTGGATTCATATAATTTCCATCCTTTCGGTGCTTTGTTTGATCAAATTATGCTTATTCTAGGGTATTTCAGTGGGTTTAGTAGATTTACTGTGGCATTCGCTATCGCGGCAATCCCATTGGCCTGCATTACTGTTATGGTTAACTCTGTCCTGTGGCACTTTCCTCCTTCAGTATCAGAAGTGCTGCTGCTGCTGCTTGCCTGCACCCATTAACCCTGGATAGAATTTGGTGCTGCGTACTACCGGCCGTACAACGCGGTCCTGGTCGGTCTATTTCATGGCTGTCATGTGTGCAGTATGCTCTGTTGAGTCTGTCGCTTGTGGTGTGAGTGGCTGTGTTTATGATCCGCTGGCTAAATCTCTTGGTGGATGGGACGCTTAAATTACTATTTGTAAAAATCCTAAGGGGATGTAGGTCAATATAGTTCATTGTATTGAAAGTACTACTGAACACCGATCCTGAACTCTTTGTGTATTCTTGGTGTGTTTTCACCATGTGTATTGGGCCATAGGTGTAAAGCCATTTACTTGAACAGATGAAAGGTTGTTGTCTTTTCCCATTCTGAATGAATTCACTAGCTTGTTGCATCGCACTTTGGCTCTGCTGACATGTTCTGCTCTGCATCTCTCTCCGCCTTAGCCGTAAAAGACGGTTATTGTTTCAGCCCACGTGGTTGTCTATTTGGAGTTCAGTTCATTTTTAACTACGCTGTCACGCGTTGTCATAAAGGTGCATAAGTATTGCTGTCCCTTCACTATTGCGAAGAGTCGTTAATGTGTACTTTGGTGTACTTCAGACCCAAAGTAATTAACGTAGGCTTGACCCTCAATTTCGTGAGTCAAAAGCAGCACAACTTCAATCATCTATCACGCTACTCCACCGTAGATATATGTGAATGGTGAACTTGTTAGCTGTATCGGGGAGGGCGGTAGTTTCGGAGAGTTGGCCCTCATCTACGGCACTCCGCGAGCAGCGACAGTGAAGGCACGCAGTGACGAGGTGAAGCTTTGGGGCATTGATCGCGACTCCTATCGCCGCATCCTTATGGGCAGCACCATTCGTCGCCGCAAGATGTATCAGGACTTTTTGGCACGTGTACCCATCCTAGGTGGGTCAAATTCGCCTCGTCAAATATCTCCTACCTACTCAGCCTTCTTGACTTCTCATGCTCCTACTACTCTTTCCTCTTTCGTAGACAATCTGGAGAAGTGGGAGCGACTGACTGTGGCTGATGCATTGGAGCCGGTCCGCTTCGAGGCGGGTGACTGCATTGTTCAACAGGGAGATCCTGGCGATGATTTCTACATCATAATTGAGGTATGTGCTTCTTTCGTGACTCGAATGACTTTGTTGTGCTGTATGTTAGGACTTCTGTTCTGTGTTTTTGTGCTGTCTGGCCTTGTAGAATCTTATGTTCTCCTAGTCACTACTGAAGAGCCTCTATGGGAAAGGCCTTCTATTGTGTTTTTTTTCTTATGACGACAGAATGTGTTCTTTGTCCTTCTCATGGGTTCAAATTGTCAGTTTACAATGGATGGTAGCTATTTAACTATTATTTGTTCGCCTCAAGGATTCTTTATTGCATTTATCCTTCGGTTAACTAAATTGCGCAGCACATTGAACTTACTGTGTTCTAGGTTCTTCGTAGTAGTTGGCAGCTATATATAAAGTGAACATCGTTCATTCCTCGTGAGCGTGTCATGTAACCATTTTGAATCACCACGCTGAGGTTTCTAGGTCCACCTGGCAGGTGATGTTTGATTGGGGTGTCACCTCGACCACATCGCCAATGTCTGGCACACGAGCGGATTTAGAGATCAGGCAATTTGGCTTCGGTGGTGCCCTATGTGCACAGAACTTTTCCTTTCATGATTTTTAACTGTGTTGCGCTTTCTTGAGGGAATTGGCAGCCCATGTGACGTGGTATGTCTTTTGCTGTTTCCTTTGACTATCACCACTCCTTTTGATCCGCCACTAGGTAGTTCAAGCTGAAGTATGACTGTTTTTGTAGTTTTTTGAAGTTTTTTTTCTTACCACTACCTATGTGACCTTTCAGGACAGTCTATGATTATGGTTCACGTGGCCTTGTGTAACATTCAATTCCCATTTCGACCGGAGAGCTCTGGCTAACGTGGTTATTGCCATCCTTGTATTTTTTTTATTGAATGTGCCCTCTATCTGGCAGCTTCACTTTGCTGCCAGAAGGAGCGACCATACTGAAGGCTTATGTGTGCAGTTTTCATGGTTTTTTCCCCTCAGTGAAGTCCAGGCTACGTTTGGTGCATCATGCTAAAGATTGACGTATTTTTGCCAATTTGGTGCTGTGCCGCTCGATTTAAGAGAAAATCGGCAAGACTTTTATTTTTATTAAACGCAGCTGTGTCGCTTGTGCACCTTATTCGCCGCATTCTTTGGTATCCTTGGTGGCGATTCGGCATTAATGAGCAAAATGGAAGAGTTGATTTTTACAATTTCATTTATCCAGCATGTATTTAGGTCAACCATCTGCCGCCATTGCCCACGATTTCTCCACAATAAATCCATTCTGAGGAAATTTTGATAACTAAGCGTTGGTTTAAGTGCCCTTTCTAGGCTTCAAAACCTATTTTTGTTTTGAAACGCCTCGATGGAACTTTAAAAAAGAGTTTGTTTCTGGTCCACAAACTCATTCACTTTCCTAGCATTAGAAATCCCCCTATTGAAGTACAATCGAAATCCGATTTCTATGCCTCATATGAATGTCCTTCCACGTTGCTACTGTGCATAGTGCTAGAAAACAATTTCCTGCCATCTACTATGGTTGTATCGCCTCTAGCCTTCCCTGAAAATAAAAGAACAGCATAGTATTTGGGCAGATTGTGCTGCGGTCACTGACTTGCCCTGGGGCTCTGGCCGCCAGGTGGAAGCGCCACGGCGGAGAGACCCTAAGTGGCTAATTATTAATACCGGGAGTAAAAAGAACACTTAAAGCATTACAATGGTAATCATGCCCACAAATTTTACCCTTAACTGTTTATGATTCAACAATTTTGTCATATCTTGTGATACTTATTCGATCTATCCTCCTCATTATCTCACCACTTTGTCGCCTGTCAATTTCTTCCAGACCATAAACCTGCCTTCATTCATTAGCATTATGTGAGCGTCCTCACGGTTTCTGTGGAAATTAGTTTCCCTGGTAGTCGAAACACTTTCGGTAATCTAAAGTGTTGTCTTTTCGCAGTACTCTAAAAGACTGTGACCACTAGATCATGATTGGCCAACTTACAAGGGGTTTACCATCTTTCCAGCGACGTGAGGTCCATTTAAATCTATGGCTTTACGCATTAATGCATGGGTGCGGTTTCCCCTGGCATTTATATCCCTTCAGATTTCTTTTTATGTTAGCAAGAAGCTGTATAGGAGAAAAATATGACTAGTCGGTTGAGTCGAATTTGATTTACTTTTTTTGCAACGTCGAACTTGCACGGGCTAGTGTTTGCTCTGCTAGACCTAATATTAGTCAGTTATTTGATGCACAAAGCGAATCCTGCCTTTGCGAGGGGATAAATTTGTCAACACTTCCGGGAATATAGTTGAATCGCAAAGCGGTCAATAGAGGTGCCTTCCGCTCTCTCTTCGGCGTTTAATTTCTTTTTTTACTGATCTCTTGTTAATCCAAACTTTAGTCTCGACACATGCACTTTGGCAGCTTACGTTGTTAATTTCACTGTGAAGTGTAAAACTCGTGTAGTCCCTCATCCTTCCAGTTGAGATGTTGTTCCAGAATCTAGTATTCGACCTAAATTTTCAACTATTCTTCACTCATGCTTTTCATTTCATCCCCTTCCAAACTGATTGGTAGATTTGTAATCGCAAAAACACGCATTATTTTGTTTGTCTTATTATTCGCCATTGAATCACCGCTCATGTTTGCTTCCAATCGAAGCGCGCTGTGGTTTCAGGTGATATTTTCTTTCTTAAGTAGTGTTTTTGTTTTTAATTTTCTTTCGAATCGGTAGTAAGCCTTTTTCCACTCCAGTTCTACTCAGATATGCACCTGTTTACCAATCTAATGTCAGTCCTGTTCTAACGTCAATTTTCTTTCCCCTAGGGCACAGCCGCGGTGTTGCAACGGCCTTCGGAAAACGCGGAACCCATTGAAGTGGGTAGGCTGGGTCCCTCCGACTACTTTGGTAACTGCTTCATCATACTTGCATGTTGGCTCTGACATACCCTCATGAGCTTGACCGTGCCAATTTTGTGGGGTTATCTGTTGGCGTGGGGTCCAAACTGTGCATGATAATTTAATGATGCGTGAGAGTCTAAGGAACTGGGTTCATGTGTTAGAGTATACGGACATGCGATTAGATTAATGGCGTTCATTTTATAGATGTTATAAATGTGATTTTAACATTGGCAGTGTAGAGACGACGTTTTTGTGAATGCACGTGTGCTTTAAGGTGAAGTGGCGTTGCTGCTGGACCGTCCGCGGGCAGCCACAGTGGTGGCGCAGAGCGCACTGCGGTGTGTAAAGTTGGACCGCAAGCGCTTTGAACGTGTAATGGGGCCTTGCTCCGATATCCTCAAGCGCAATATCGCCAAGTATAACAGTTACATCTCGCTCTCCGTGTAATGTTTGCTTGCACACACATTGCATACCTCCTCCCCATCCCTTCCCTACTCATCTACCGCGTTCAACTATTCCTTCAGTTGGTAATGAGTTGTTGGTCTTGATTCACTCTCTTGCTTCTTTCTCTCTTACCTGCTCTCTTAACTCTACTTGTCTTCCCTCCATCCTTTCTCCTATATGCCTGCGTACGTGTGTGTGTGTGCACCTCAGATGAATCATGTACATTTACTGTGAGTATTCAACTCCTGAGCCTCGCATTCGTTTGCCTTCAATCAGGGGAGGAGGTTGGCGTTTTCAGAAGGTAATCACTTTCATCATTCGATTCAAGGCTTTTCAACAGGTTGAGCTCAGCTGCGTGGTCATTTTCCTGCGCTGGATCTACCGTCCAGGAGTTCGAACGTAAAGTTGAACTTTCATTCGCAAAAGGCTTTCCCTTGTATGAAATGACGGCTCATGAAATGCAAGGATTCGGTCATCAAACTGTGTGCGTTGGTCAAATGCGTCTTTCCATTGACGTTTTGAGCTTCCTGCATTGGGTGGTTGCAACGGAAGTGATCATGGTTGGGATCATTTGCTGTCTCTATTGAAAACATGAAAGAACAGATTTGCATAAAGATTTCTTTGTGGGTTCTGGTGACTGCGATAGAAATATGACTTGTGGCTTTGCTGTTTTAAAACGTTTTTCTATCGGCATCGGGATGCCTTGCGATTTTAGCACTCTGCCTCGGTTTACTGTTTGTTTTCAATCTAGGGTGGAGTGGTAACAGAAGGTGATGACGCATTGCGGAACCTAGCCCTACTACACTTAATTAGATAGTCTTGGCAACCACATTTTTAAGCTGAAATTGCCATGTAATACCACTTGATCAGTTGCTTTCTTCGCATCGATGCGGTGCCACTCTACACGTGGCGCGCTTCAGGGACATTAAACGTGGTTGCACTCAACTTTGTATGGTAGTATAATCACGTAGCAGATGTGATACTCAAGTCCATCAAACAAACAAAGTTACCACGCATTGTATGTAAGCAAACGTGTTTTGACTCCGTCTTGTTTTTCAATTTTAGAAGCGATGGGATTGCACCAAACATCAATTGAAATCCTTCCAGCATGTTGTTGTTGATTGTCGTAGTGAGTCGGTGATAGCGCGCGTGTAGACTCAGATGCCATCGAGTTCCCAACTAGAGGGGCCAGGAGACAAGTGGTCTTCGGTGTGGATGCCTCTATTATTTGACGATGGGTGGGGGCCAGAGGTTCATAGCGTACGCGTGCGTGACTGAGCGGACTACCGATGCCACGGGGTGTTTCCATTCTCGTCCGTTTACCGTAACTAGTTTGGCCCTATTTGGACAGTAACTGTTAGCACATCTAAGGTGTGTTTTTGTCATTTCGATCAATCAGGAGAGTTGAATAGGAGAGGGGTTTTATGGAGTTTCTGAATGATCGAGAATCAGTCCGGAAGGGCTAACAGGACGCCTCCTGGTGTCGCACTTTCCTAGTGTTTACACCCTGGGGTGGCTGTTGTATTATTGTTGTTTAGTCTGGGAATAAGAGTGCATTCGCATGTTCAGTACGACAATACGAGCTTACTGCGATTTTTGAGAAAGATGTACTCTCAATGCACCACTCTGGGGCGTGACTTCCGGGTCAGGCTGGTAATCGCTAGATTCCTTCGTGCAGTACAGTAGCGTCACGCATCTGCACTGCTACTGACGTCGCGAGGTTTGAAATTTCAGGACAGATTCCTGTTGACTCAATGTTTTAAATTTTCTTGTGTCTTGAGGAGCACCGTACGACTGCCCTCAGCGTCTTAATTTTTGCTGTTCGACGCAGCTTGTTACAATGTCGGCGGTCAGTTACAACTGCAACTCTATAACTAGGTAATTGGGCAAGAATTTCCACAAGCTCTGGAATGTAGACTTCCTCTAATTTCGTTTTCAAATTGTCAGACGGTTCCAATGCACGCCATGGAAGAGGCTTTGCTGGCAAAACCGATTATTCGCACTGGATTCCCTCAAGAAGGCTAGGATTTCCGAGGGAACTAGAGTTCAAAGGTGTAGCTGAATGAAACGCAATACTTGACAACAACCAAACAGTAAGAAGTAATGCAGCAGCGAGACGAAACAACCGTAAGTCATGCGCTCTGAATTGTTTCTGCCTGATCTTTTATGCAACACACTGGGGGACCTTCATTATACTTGCCGTCTCTACCCAGACCTGCAATACGGAAACAGTCGATGGAAACAAAACCCTGGTTTCTGGCTTCATAATGCCCCCTTTAGTCACTTCACATCTAATTAACAGCGTGTGTGTCAACACATGTTATTGACATAGGTAGCGCCGCATCTCGTGATCACATCGGCCCTCCTATAGGCCCCACGTCTTATCCGGCATTCCACCTAGTGTTCCTTTCTTCTCATGGTAACGATGCCTTCAGCGTAGCTGGAGCATTATTTCAGCACACCCGAAACTGTATGATACGATTTGAACCTCCACTGACCCCACCCCACTTCGGACCATGCTAGTTAGTAGGGTTCCAGTGCTTCTGTGCATCAGTGATGTATTACAGTCATTCAATGTGTTGAATTGCGTGAGCTTTTCGGACCCCACAGGTTGTACTTCCACTCCGACGCATGGCCTTTAGACCATGTCAGTAGCCTCTCAACTATTCTTTAGGCCATTGATGCATATTCTTTTAAATTGCCTTGACTTTTTACGGCTTCGGTTAAGAGTGTAACACTATAATGCCGGAGCAGCAAAAAGGAAGCTCTGGGTTGGAACTGTCACCTAGGTAATCACCACATACCAGTAGTTCCGATTAATATGATTAGTGAATACAGTATCTGAGGTTAATTTTGCGGTAGCAAAGTCCAAGTTAAAAGTGCAGCACTATGACTATTTGTCGAACTCTTCATTCTGGTTGCGTGAACCATGCTAATAGCCACCCGGGCCTTTGGTTAGTCGGCAATGCAGTAAAAGTCCTAGTGTTATGAAGGTGTTCTTCTTCAGGCTGAACTGAAAGCACTACATTGGTGGCGGCTAAAATCGCACCCTATTCCAAAGGACAATCACCCTAACTATCCCTACTTAATGCCTATGCTGCGTGTGGATTGAAGATGGCCTATGCAATCGACAACTATCCCAGCCTCGTGTCCTGAAGGAAAGCCATAAACACGAAGTTACCCGTGGGACTTGCACCTCCTTCTAGCTGCATAGCAATTAGGTAGGTAAGGCTGGGAAGGACTATCATCATTGAGCAATCAAAATGGCAGGTACATTCTCATTTCCAATCTTTTAGTTCTTGGACGGGGCAAAACTTTAGATCCACCAGAGTTGTTAAAGGCAGTCAGAAACATTATAGTTACAATCCAATTTGGTGACTAGCGCGGTTGATTTGTGCGTTTTCCTTACACCAGTGTTTACGATGCGGTTGCTGACTCTGAACGCAGGCCAAAGTGAGGACCAGAATGAGTAGTAATTATAAAAGGCATTGATTGTTTACTTATCATTCTGCTTAGTCGTGTAGATATTAAAGACTCGATATTCGAGTTTCCACTGGGTCGGAAGAGTCCCAGCCCCGCTGCGTCGGCAATGCAGTTCCATAACTTCTCATGTCTTCGCAGAAGTCTTAAAGAGTTACAGGGATATTCCTTGACAGAACTACTAATTTTCGATGATTTGGCAAGCAAATTTAAAGGTAGAAATTTTGCAAAATTTGTAAGCAACCTTTACCCGGAAAATTGTTCTGGATGGCAGTAAGGTTGATGGACGTAGCAAACTAAATATAGCTTCAGGTAGTTAATCTTAAAACGCAACACGTATGCTTTATTTTACTCATTTTATAAGCTGTCACCAATTAAATAACCTTATATAATGCCATGAAAAAAGCTTTGTATAAAATTAAATACGCGTAGTCAGCTAATTTTATCCGGATCTAAAGTTAATTTATTTTAGATCCGGATAAAAGAAAGGCATATCATTTATAATCTCGTGACTGAACTGGGAGCGATTAAAACAAACTATGTGTGCTTGTCATGTGAGTCCTCAGGTTTGTGATTCGTCGGCGTATCGGAATCGCAGGACAACTGCGAGCAGCGCTTATTTCTTTCTTAATTTGCGTTTATATGTCGAAGTTAATTAGCAAAGAGTTTGTGTTCTTCTCCGGGAGCTCGGCGATTTATCTTGTTGTGACTTTGCCTCGATTTGTCTCCTTCAATACACATGTTTGTGTGTAAATTCTTGAAGACAGCGTTGTCTGAATCATACTTTGAACAATGAATGCACCGGTGACGTTTGTTCGCTTGACATTGCTATTGTATACTGTGTCGTTGTGTGTTCTTGCAAATCAAGGCCTTGATTTGAGCGAAAGTTGTTTACCAGCTAAAGGTATGACTTTTTTGGCCTGATTCTTCCATAGACAAAGCAAAGTGGACAAGGAGTCTGCACTTTAATAATAAATCTTTCTCCCTCAATATTGAGGTGAACGATAGGCCCTCTCACTGGATTATAAATTACATATTTGAGATTCTCATCCGAGAGCGTTTTGGGTACAGAAATATCAATTTTATTTACACTCCATGGGACTCCTCTTTGAACGCTATCAGTCGCCTCAACTGTGAAAAGTTTGATGAATGCTCCCGGCCCCCGCCCATTCATGTAAACCTGGAATTATGGCTTCGCACTGGAGAACAGGTTTCGGATCATGCGCCGTCGCATCGTGTAAATATGAACGGACCACTTGGCCCGATAACCCGATGGGGTCTCTATATCAATGAGGAATTATTGATTCGTCAGTCTCCAGTATGTCTCTACTTCCTAACTCAGTGATTTTACTGCGTCAAATATCTTAAATCAAAGCCTTGGACTTCTGTGTTTTGCTCTTGCTGTAGTTGGAATTGTTGGGTTTCTTCTATTGCCATAATCATTAATAGCATTAATTTGTTTTACGTTTTATGCTGTGAAGGCGCCGTAAGACCATGGCCTTACTCATTACTACAAAGTATTTTTACCTCATCCTGTAGGTGTTTCTGCAATCAACTGTTTATCGTTTTATTTTGGTCAAGGCATGTTTGTTCGATGAAGGCTCAGGTGTTTCAAGTACTTTGAAAGGAATTGACATGGGTCCTTTGTTAATGCATGCATTACATGCTTAGACCCACGCACTTATCAAATGTCGTTTAACGTCCCAACTTTGCCATTGTTAAAGACTACCGGTAATACACTTTGGAACTGTCCTATCGTAAATAGGACGAGCGTTTCGCAAATCAGGGCTGTGGTTTTCGAAGATGTTATTTCTACAACACGCGACATCTAAGTGGATTTCTATCTTTACATTCGCTATGAGATTCAGGAGCTTATCCAAACAATTTGTCTAGTCAGTTAATCTACCGCCCAAAGAATGTTGCTATATTTGGCGATCCTACTTTTAAATTGCTCCATTCCGGTTACTATTCATAGTAGGCTTTTGTGACGGAGTGCTATTTATTGTTCTGCAGTTTATTCCTAGTATAACTTTGTCCATTCTTTTGACATGATGTTTGTGCCTCGCTCTCAGTGTTTCTCAGCTATCGGTATTTGGCATAGTCTCACAAAGTTTTCCAGCTATCTAATTTTGACAATAGTGATGAGCGTGTCCTTAGAAAAGCAACTTCAACACGGTGGAGCATACTTTTAATTCGTTTTTATGTGTAGCATGCATGGGCTTTCTCCAGCGTTGGTAGTGGCAGGTGGAATATGGAAGTGGTCGTCGCTGTTTTGCCTGACTGGGTGAATTCCTCTGCTACTACATCAAAATATTTGGAATTACCCTTCCTTAACATCCACTCATTCGCAGAAGATTGAGGGAATTGCTAGTCATGCTCCTGTGCAAATAATGGGATTTAGAATGCTGGGGTCGTATGGTCCTTTATAAGTAAGACGATTCCTTCAGTATTTACTAAATTACCCACCATTTTGAGCTGATTTAAGCTAAATTTAATGGTCTTCCTGCCAATTCACCTTTTCGCTGATAATTGTTTTATTGGGTTAGTTCTATACCGTCAGGCATGACATCAAAACCATTTCAATCGGCTTTCCATGCTTCACTGTGCACAGCATCCTCGATACATTCGAAGTCACCATACAAAGCCTACGGCTTATGTCCCTATTCTGTGGTTGGGAAGCCTTCAATGAGACTGTATTCCAGAAAGATTTGGATCGGAACTGTGCGCTCTGGGCTTAGTTTTGCCCCACTTTCCCCATATTAACTTGCTACTCACTCGCCTAGATACGATCTATTGCATCACTTGCATCTCGGCTTCTTGGTGAAACCGCTTGGCAATCTACCTAATGGTACCGGTTGTAATAAAAGCGCTCACGTGTGGCAAACAACAATTAACCTGAAGGTATTCATTGTGGTTTTTCGTATTTATATTTGGCAGTTTTTTACTGTACTTTGCTGGTGTCTCAATAGCGATGAATGGTAGTGTGTGGGGCTTGTTTTGATTCGTATTAGAGGCTACTAACGGATTGGACAGATTCTGATCCGGTACATGCTGTGAATTCCCTGTTTCAGGTACTTTGCGTTTTGCTGTGGCGAGGAAGCGCTGCACACAGAACGACTGTGCCTTTTGTTGAGTCACTTTTGGTTGTAATACCCACATATTGGGTTTTCATATTAGCTTGAATTGGTAGCCCTATGCATATCTACTACTAGAGGTGATTTGAACTGCTCGTATTTGTGAAATCATGATGCTGTACGTCGGATCGGATTTGATATCCCTTTAAACCCACCACGCATCCTCGCGTTCCATTTCTTCGTCTTCACCTCGTTAGTGGACGCGTCAGTAAGCCAATTGGTGGGATGTATTACAGAATATCAGTGACACGCCCTACTGGGCATAATTTACTGTGCCTTCCTTTGGGGAGTTCCGAAAAACACAACTTTGCGTTGGTTATATGGGTTTTCTTACTTTATTAAAATCCGTATATCAGCGGACCCGCCAGCCAGTCAGTTTGGCTTGCAGAATGGTAGTGCGTTCCTCTGAGCCGAGGAGATTTGCTGAAAGGAGTGGGAAAAGGGGCTTATGGCAGTCAACTTATCGTCTTTGTTCGCTGTGGTAAAAATTCACCTCTTAGTGACTTGGACTTGATCATCATCCGAATAACTGAACTGTCGTGCTTCACATGCTGTAATGGCCCATTGCAAGCCGCTGAGACTTGCAAAATTTAACTGTTTGTATGGATTTTAAGTGCGTGCTCATATATCAGCACTCTAAGCAATGCTCTTTACCGTTTTCCTGTTTGTCTGGACTTCCATAAAGTGTCGGCCAAACATGAAGTAATTCGACCTTATCTTTTTTATGAACTGAATGTGACTCAGTTCTGGAATTGCGGGAAGTTATTGCTCGGCGTTTGATATGAAGGTAAGAGCTACCAAAAGTTAAATACCGCCTTTGGAGCGACTCCTTATTCCTGATGAAGAGGACGTACATATTGCAATCAAAAATATTTTTCAAAGTTAGCGTGATGCGATAATTTGTTTACGCTTACAACTGGAGAAGGTCGTGAAAGCTAAGGAAATGGGCTCCACCCGCCTTAACAACAGATGATAATAAACATCAGATTCGTTTTTGTCCTTCGCTCGTGCATTTTAGGTTGCTGACCGGCCTGTGACGAGCAGTAGTCTTTGTGCTGCACTGGAATGTTCGTTAAGCAAACAGTCATGTCATTGGTTATCCTCGAGCGATCCACTCACTACGCGCCCCACACGTCTAGGACGCGCGCCATCTTGTCTGTGGAGGACTATGCCTCGCGTGTGTGATGGACAGTCGATGCAATTTCTGCTACGCTTGGGCTTCTTAAAGGTCCAAAACTTCACTACCGAGGACTGTCTGCTTAATGTAAATGAAAGCTACGCAAGGAAAACTTACCCCCCAGAGGCAAGGCTCACTTAGGAGACGAGTTGCCTTTTAGGAAGGAAGGGGGGTAGCATCTCGTCTTACACACTTCCCCGCTATCTTCCCATCATAGCTATCACGTGTGAAATAGGTGTTGGGAAAATTGTAATGAGGTAGAAACGCGGACGGGCAGGGCCTGCTTGCTTTTTCGTTTTCAAAAGCGCAATTTGGGAGTCTGCCCTGTTAAAGGGTTGCGTATTCATTGGCAAAATACTCCAAGAAGTTCCCTGTTATCGTAATCTTTTATGATAACAGCCTGGGTCGGATTCTGCGTTCCGGGTTTTTTATGATTGCCATGGTCTCCAAATCACGCTTTGCCTATCTATCACATGGTTGTCCACACTTTCCTGACATCATTGTATGGCTAAACTCCTACGCACGTGTTGTTATTTGATACTACCTCGTTCATCTTGCTGTCTCGGTTAAGCTCGAGGTTGGTTCTGTCATAACTCAGCGTCAAATGGAAGGGTTAAGCAACTGCCTTGGCGGCAGCTTATCGGTTCACGAGGTCTGTTTGCACTTGTCTGGCAACAAGACTTGATTCAGCTGAGATCGTGTGATTCCCTTGCATTAGAATCATTTGGCTGTTAACAATGGCTACTCATTGCTCTGATCCCTATCCCTTCTAAAGTGTATGAGTAGAATGCACCTAAGGGCTTCCGTTCCTTAGGCATTCCATTTGTCTACATCGCATTTCGCCCATCTTACTCTGACTTCCTAAACTGTCAATTCATGGTGTAGAAAATGGGGTAGCCCCTGGGGATTTTGAAAACTCCTCATGAATTAGGCTTGGTGGCTTCACCAATGTGCTTAAGAGTTCTCTCAGAACTCTATAACCGCTACTGAAGGGCTCGTCAAAAACAGGAGACATATCGTAGGCGCTATCTCGAACATGCGCACGCGCTACTGGCACAGACAAGTTGGTGACATCTGTTCATTTACACCCGGAGTGACATGACCCACGCCTGTATCATCTATCCATCCTCCCTTCACTCTTATTGATGCCTTCCACAGACCCCCTAACAGCCTTATTCGTCAAAGTGTCTACTTGCCGACCGATTATCCGGACTGCTGCATTGAGCCCCGTTGGTCCGGTTTGGTTTTCCACCAACCTGTGTTATAGCTTATCTTTCAAGTTTCTCACACCAGTCATGCTTTCACTGTCTGTGCAGTGGAGGAAATCTTGTTGCTCCATCTGACTTAGTACTTTAAAATCGATATCCGACTCTTAATGAGCTTTGACAAGTTTGTGTTTGTGTATGTGTGTGTGCACAAGAGCTTGATCGGTCTTGATAATGCTTGTCAATGTGTCCCCCTTCTCTGATGGGCATATTTAATCCTCTGATCAAGGTTACGAGCCCAGTCGCGCACTTACCACTCAGAGGGTGCATCTGCCGTTTTCCCTGTGGCATGGTTGCTGTGTTTTTTTATTCCCATTCGAAAACATTCTTCCATCAGTTAATTTCTAGTGTTTCATAGCCAGCCACATTCGTCCACATGTCCCTTTTATCCTTTTTAGAAAGGATGACTTACTGATGTGAAGAGGAACACTATTGAATGTGATTTCAACTGTGGAGTGATGGATGTTTTACCAATCTGATTCGAAACTCACCCTCGCATTTAACTCCTTAACGAGCTCCTATTACTACTCGATTAACAGAAAGGCACAACTGTTTATTTAAGTCTGTGAGATGTTATAAGTCGGTTATTTTTAAACTGGGTCTGCTAATTTTTGCTCTCCTAATGCTCACCTCACGGGATTAGACATTTACTTCGTGTAGCGTTTTTATAGGCGGGCCTACTTCGAACCTTTACAAGCCCCACCATTGGCTTTGTTTGCATTTTAAGGCTTAAGTTGCTATTTTGTGCTCCCAAAATTAGCAATGCCACCTTAATGCTTGTTTAGTTAGAGTACCACCAACTTCGAGGGTGGACGCTCACAACAGTAGCGCATTGTCTGTCTGTGCCGTGCGTACCATACCTTCTTTGATGTCACTTCGATTAGTCACTGGTCGACTGTTTACTGTCCTGAGCTAAATTTTTGCATGTTACTCTAACAAATGGCTTATTTTGCTTAACTTATTCAATTCATTGCTTGGGGTGAATTTTTTGGGCCTGCAATCTCATCGTGCTTGATTCCACAGATTGACAAGTTAAAGGCCTCGAATGTGGTGCTTTTTTGAAAAGAATGTTCATTAATAATCAACGGTCATACTTTTTCTTTCACCACACCTGTTTCACTATCAATTCATGTTTAACGGTTTTCCACCCAATCGACTAACTTGCCTTCATCCTCTGTTCTTTTGATCTCTTCAAAATACCAATGCGGTATCCCGTATTCCATTTAAAGTGAACTCTGTTTTGATTACTGTTCCACAGCCTTTTGTCACGGTACCTTTTTTAATGCAACAAAGCGTAACCGTGTCTCTTTAACCTGGTGTTTACTTAGTTATCTTCTTTGGACGATACTGTAATCAGACATGACAGTTCACTACTTTCCAAAAGCTGGGTGCGCATTTTGTTTTTATTCCTAATTAATTATGCAAACGCGTTAATTTAAATAATGGTTTTTAAGCTTAATACGGGTTGTCTGCGTGTATTCCGACCTTGAGATCATTGCAATTGGTTCTCAAGCCTTGCCTGACTCGCCATCCATGGCAATGCAATATCAGAACTCAGCAGACGCTTTCTTTAGGGTGAAGGGGAAATTTGGGTAAAAACGGCGTTTAGTTACTTATTTTCCCAAAACTGATTCCGGCAGACACGTTGTAGGTGCTAAGTATGCGAGTTTTTAGCTGTCATCTAAGTTGCTTACACCAACAGCTTCTTGTGAACCGTTGAGCATTCAGACGATGCTCAGTGCAGAACTCATGGGTAATGAACCCTCTTTGATGTCACTTTGCCTTTCAAATACCAAGCACTTGAGTTGTGTTGTCATTAAAACCGCGGAAATGATGTTGAGCTCCAAGAGATAAGGGAACGATTTGCCCTTTAAAAACAACCTGGAAGTTAAAGCAAGTAATTGGTTTACCCTTGCTCATAACCCCTCCCATTCAAGTCATTTGGCTTTTTTGCATCTCGGAGAGCTAAGGTGTCACACTTTGTGTGCTTTTTATCTAATTTCTTGCAGTTTTTTGGGAAATACCATCATACACATTATTTAAAAACTGTCTGCGCGGATAGAAGGCGACGGTAGAGCCCCACTTGAATGCACTGCAATCTTGTGGTATATGTGCCGTTTCTGAATAAATCATGCCTGATGGCCCTTAGAAACAGCGTTTTTAAAGCTGTTCAACAGTTCAAGAGCTGTCATGTCCTGCTGCTATCAGCGGACATACTTTTACTTGAACAGACCTTGCACATTCGTGGTTTTCGATTGCTGTGTTGGCATTCACGACAGTACCAATAGTAAGTTGGAATGCGTTATTTGAGAACATCCTGAAGATTTTTATGCCTATGAGACAAACACGAAAGTGATTAAAGCAAGGCCATTCGAGGTCACCGTTTTAGGTCATGCAGTACGCTTTATTCTGAGATTAGCTCGGCTTCTTGGGATATTGTTAGCAATTCGCATTCACAGTTTCTTCCATGAGTAAAGCATCAATGGGAGATAGTTGTTCAAAAGGGTTCATTTAGATGCGGTTTTCTCTAGCTTAAAATATACGCTTTTGAACTTGCAGGCGACACTCATTTAGGAGGATCTTGTTACCACACTAAATGCAGTCATTCATGTTAAAATAGAGGTAATCTAGTTTTGAGTTCGTACCTAAAGAAAGGGTCTTATTGATTGGTGCTGATTTTCATTCCTTTGACAGCTTCACACCGACCCTCGGGTTTCCCAGGATGTCCGTCCGAATCAGTCCCTTGGCGAAGGTGTGCTCTTTTACGACCGTCCCTCGATGCTGGAGGCCTATAAAACCCTCCTCTCCGAGGATGGCATATCGATGGAGCTGCATGCGGAGCAGCGTCCAACCCAGTTCCTGTGGAATCTTACCTCCCAAGCCTCACGCCTCCCCGTCCTCCTTAACTGGTACCCCAATACCCTGACCCTCAATTCACGACTGGTACGCCTCGGTCTGCCTGACTGTGTCGCTCTGCGCGCCCGTACTCCTATCAACTCCTCTGTCGACTCCTCTTGCGCCTTTGAGGTTAATCAACTGATAAAGGTCTCCTGGGCTGGTCTTGCGGAGGCAGCCCCTCTTGTCACCCAGCTAATTGACCGGTTTCATATCAAACAGACCGACTACATTCAACTTCTCCGCCATGTAAGCATTCTACTTAGCTATTTATCAATAGGCTTTCTAGGAAGCAGAACTTACCTGCATTAAAATTGGGGAATTGGTGTCACAGCAAAAGTTTTGATGGAAGTTTGTGCAAGTATGAGAGACGCTTTCAGTGCTTCGTTGATGATTCCATCGCACTTGGAAGGGTTGTATGTGCATCGTACATCTCGTTCTTCAATGCCTCCAGTAGTCTTTAAGGCTTTCGAGCACCACCGCCAAGTAATTATCTTTGATCTTGCTGTTTGTTCACTGTCCACAAACATACCACTTACCTGCTCATAGCTTCTTTTCGATTGTCTTAGTTACTATCCTACCTAACGACGGGTTGAGTAATCGTCATGATCTATGATTGTGTGCAAGGGACCTTCGTCGCGGTACTCCTAATTGATAACGTATTGAGATTGAGGTTTAAAGGAGTCGCGTCTATGTTTAAATGCTTCTGCTCCTTCCATTCTTCTTGGCTTTCTCCTTACCTTAGCGTTCGATGCAAAACCGAAGTGCTTGTTTGTGCGTGTGAACATGGGTGTGCTTTTAGGACACCAACCTTGCGTGTATGCGCGTGGGGTTGTCTGTGTGCATTTGTACAAAGCGTAAAAGGCAGTGTGAATAGCGCAACACATGTCAAAAAGGCTTATTAATCACTCAGCGGCAGCAGCATAGTTTTGTGCTTGTGTGGTGGTGGTGGTGGCGGTGGAAACCTACCCCACAGACGCTCATTCGCAGGGCCAGTTACTACATCCTCCAGTCTTTAATGTTTGTTTCCATAAAGGATGGGGGTGGGGAGTCAGAGGGGTAATTTGGGGTTGAAAACCTACCCCTTGCCTTTGCCTAAGAGGTCTTGACAGACTGTCTCGACGCTGTAAATCAATTGACTCTTCCGCCTGCTGGAGAGGGATTATGGACCATTAAATTTTTCCTAAAGCAAGCTTGTTTCAAGGTTTATAAATTTACCGTGTGTGGCACTTTCCGGCATCTATTTCTATGCAAAGTGCAATTTTTTGCTGAAATGCTTTAGTATACAATTAGAAGTGGTGCTGTCAGACATAGACTTAGACATTCCCTTCCGCTTCGTGGTAGAGACTGTCATTGTCAATTGGAAAGGTGAGAATCACTTCACTCAAAAAAAATGAACGAGAAATTTTTACAAATGGACAAAGGTAGTTCTATCGGACATTACTTCTTCATGTTAGCGAAGTCAAAAATGAAGCAAATAAAATGGCAAAAAGCATGTCGCAGACGATAAAATTGCGGGACTATGTAGCAACGAATAAAGTATTCATTAGTTTCAGTCCACCCTCCCTGCCTTCCAGGTTAGCCCCGACCTCCTGAACTACACCGATGCTGTTGAGCGAGGCGAAAAGAGGCACTTTCGTGCACGTTATCGCGAAATGGCCTGTCGGTGGCTGCGGATGCATCGGCCGAGGTGGGAACAGTGGACTGAGGGGTGGAACGTCAAGAAGGAGATCATTATTGGGGGCATGTTCACATTCACGGGCACCGAGGAGTTCAATGATTTGGCTCCCAGTAAGCTGTCTCTTCCTCTACGCCTTTGGATTGACAGTTGCTTCCGCTTTTTTGTCTGGTCGCTTGCTTCCACTGTGTTTTTCCCACTGCGCACGCCGTAAGGTTGAGACTATTTTAAGTTAAACTCCTAAGCTGTGAACTTGCTCTTGAGAATAGGTTTGCGCTTTTTTAGCCTTCCCTTGCACCCAATTTATAAATATTCTTCTGGACTCCACTGGCATATTTACTCTTTTACTCTTCACCTCCTTTCATCCTGCCTGAGTACATTTTACTAATGATTTGTAGTACCGCCCCGTAGACATTCATGGTACTCCTCTAATCGAATGGCTTTAGTTTGCGTCACGCACTTAATGTTACTGAGACATCTCGCATTAGGCTGGCAATGCAGACGCCTGCGAACACTATTCCGGTTAAATCTTAAATTGTCTCCAATCGCCACTCCCTTGCAATCTGCCTTATGGTTTCCTGATCATGCCAAAATTCTTCCCCCTACTTTTTTTGCACTCACATGTCTCCCGAGTAGAATTGCTGAGTGCAGACCCAATCACATTTTGAAAAGTTCATTGTTTTCGCTTTGTTTGTATACTCGTGCCATCCCAAATCACTCTTCACAATTTTCTTTTAATTAACGGCTTTTCAATCATCTGTGACACATCATTTCATTGTGTTTATGGAATTATGTGGGCGTTGCGATTTCATCCCTCGGTGGATCAGCTTGCTTGCCTGGTCGCTGCTTCAAATGCCATTTTGAACCAGATTTTGATTGGTGGATGACTTCACGCCTGTAATTCACTTTTATTTATGTACAGGCACGCCTTGTGATTTAACACTAGGCGTGGTTCACTTGCACAGCCAATCTTGATCTCAGGAGGTGTTGGGGCTTCCTAGCGCCCTCTCCTCCCCGAGGTGTTCTCATAAGGGTGTAATCAAGTGTAGCGCTCTCCCATCGGGTGTCTGTTGAGCCGATTTGTGTCCAACTTGGTTGAAGCCTGTTACTCTTAAGCATGTATTCAAAGATAGCTTTATTTTAGTTTTCAATTTTGACTCCACTCCAGGACGGGATGTCATGCTTTCCCATTTATAAATTCTCATAACATTTTTAGTGCTTGTCATGCAATCCAGTGGCACCTTTAATCCCTTTTTTTCAATGTTCTTTCTAGGCGACTGCGTTCGGCTGACTTATCCAATCCAGATGCCAAACATTTTCATGGAAAATTACTCTTCCGATGTTATCTTAATTCAGTGTACAGTTGAATACATTGCAACGCTGCATAATTTGCTGTACAGCGTGACTTCTTTGTTAAGCCTTAGATTAATTGAGAAGTCACGAGTGCTCTACCAGTGCTTTTCTCATTGCATTAAAAGCCAACCATGCAGTCAAATTTAGGTTAATAAAATCAACCTCCACCCAATGGTGAGAGAAGTCGCTTATACGAATCTAGATATTTCATGTTTTTGCTTGCTGGCTCCACTAATGAATCCAAAGTGTCATTTACGTTGCTTTTATTCTCATGAAGATCCTTTGTGTTTCGAATCTTGGGGTCGCTGAAGCCATTTATCACTAGCATGCGTCCTGTAGGAAGGCGCAAATTCGCAAAACTTAGCTATTCCACACGCCTTCTCCCCTGCTCCCCGGTTTTCTCTACTTCCCCAAGGGGAAGGGATTAATTTAAAACCCGCCATGCCCAAAGAATTAACATTGCTATGCACTGATACTGTCAGTTCACTTTTTGATACCTGCCTTTTGAACGCTTACTTCGGTCTAAAAGGAAACCTTACATTTTTTGTTCGCTTAACGGTACATGCCCTCATTCTCTGCAATGAGAAGATTATAAGTAATCATGCATGTGCTCTACCGAAGACTCTTAACATTTATAATTACCTTTTGTGGAGCACTCATTCAAGTACTTCACCGCAACTGTTGAGGTGTTTTGTCTGCGATTAAGCGTTTAAACTGTCTCCAAGTTTGTTTGTTTCTCTTGCTTTCTCATTTACTGAACGAGTTGCGCAGACAGAAATTGGTTAATATCAACTGGACAGTCCTCAAAAACGCAAAACCTCAGTCTGAAAGCCTTACTTTTATTTGTGGCACCAGCGAAACAACTTTTTCTCGTATTTGCTTTGGTGCAAATCTGTTCCGCACAATCAAGTGTCTCTTCTTTTTTACCTTTTTGCTACAATACTCATTTTTTTTACAAAATTTGCACTAGGTATTGTCTTGGTTTCAAACCTTCCAGGTTGTCTGGAGATTTTGGTGTGTTTAGCCTGTGACCGTTCTTTTGCCCTGGCCTCCTCAACCTATCGAACGATGCGTTATGTTGTCGTCATGGTCTTTAGAAATGACAACTTAAGCGTTCATGAGCTACAACAGAGCGAGGGTTAAATAAATTGCATTGCTTAGTGGCTTCCATCTCTCTGAATTGGTAGTTGGGTTAGCGACGTTTTTTAACTTTGGTGTGCTTGTGTTTGCGTAGCTCAAACAATGCGTCGGTGATTTCCAACCATGTGCAACATCCTTTATAAATCTACAAAGGCAATCACGCTTTATCACCTATCATTTTGTGCTAAATAAGAGATCTAACGGCATTGTACTCCTTTTATGGGAAGAGGATGAAAAAAGAATATTTACTTTAAAAATTGAGGTGTATTTTCCCCAATGGTATAGCGAGAGCAATTCATGGTTTATGGAGAGGTGATCGGTGTTACCTTGAGTCACTGAGTGCTTTTCAATTAAATAAGCAGAGAAATAACAATGGATCCACTTGGGTTTCTTTTATTCACTACCATTTCCCGAAAACTTGGAAATCAACGTACAGGGGAAAAGACGAAGACTCGCTCACCTTTCCGCTCTTGGCAGGTGGCGAGCAAACGATGTTAGCTATTTTTACTAAGAACACTACTGTTATGAGATTTAACTATTGCGGCTGAATATACTCAACTATTTTGCTCTCTGGCATTGCCTCTTTTGACAGATCGCTCAGAGAGAGCTATCGACTGGCCACCCTCTCATGGCCGACTTTGCATTATTCCGTCTACTTTGCTGTTTTCATTTGCCTTCCATGCCCCATGTTTGGTTATCCTCAGTGCCTACGGTGGCGTTATTCGCATCTCAAGATCAACATCGTTGCCTAAGAAGAAGAAGAAAGGATGCTTGAGCTCGTTGTTTGCGTAGAACTACTTCAAGTTACCAATCTGCTTGAGTGGCTTTTTCTTGGACTCTTCTTTTCGCTATGCTCTTAATACCACCACCACTGGACGCTTGAATTCACAGAGGACTTAACCATATCTGGGCCTGATATTTGGTGTAAATGAAAAAAATAATGTGGACAGCATGAATTGTAACTGCTTAAATCTAATGTCCACGTTTACTGTGCCTGTCCAACTCTATCTCACATTTGGATTGCACGTAAGGCCCCAATGTTAAATCTGCATGCAGCAGGGTTTGGTTTGGAAGGTTACGGTTTTTAAAAGTACTGTAAAGTTGCGGAAGGCGTTTCTTCATAGCGCCATCAGGGAAACCCGATGTTCCCATACTCCTCATCTTTTTGCAGTTTCATTCCGCTCCTCACTGTATCTGAACTATTTTCTGCGTATAAGCTTTGATATTGCATCTGGTAGGTTGGATGTAGTACTACCTTTTTCGTGCCTGTACGCATGGGAAAGCATACTCCGTCTCCACAGTCACAGAAATGCAAAGTCTAGTCTGTGTCTTTGATGGTGTTCCACTGATGTTTAGGCGGAACCACCAATTTGATTGTCGTATCATCACCACTATCATCAAAAGTGGGCTTGGGTCGTGATCAGCACAGCACTCTCCCTGCATGCCCACAAGCAGTGGTGGGTGGACGCTTCATCACATTTGCCCAAGCCTTTTGTACTGCGGACCTAATTTTTACGGCTTTACACGTCTAGCTGGAGACGTAATGGGAGTAAAGTTACTCCTTTTTCTTTGAATTCTGCTTCTGCTGTAGTTCCTTGGACACGATCTACTGTTGAATATGTTGGCGAAAGTCTGACGTGTTTAGCCTCCATCACAATTGTTTGTTAAAATCAATCGCTTCTAGTAATGCTCTGGTTTGATCATCTTTACAATCTCATGCCTTGGAGATGTATTTGTTGCCAAATGGTCTCAGCCGTACTCCATCTGGAAGAGCGCCAATTTTGACCGTTATTAACTAATCCTTCCCGTATCCCATTGTTTCAGTAATGGGGTCTAATTATGCTTCATTTCCTTCTGCCCAGATGCCTTCCACGCAGTGGACGTCCTAAACGGCGATGAAAAGTACTTTGGCAACTCGGAGTTTGCCATTCGTCTTCAAATTCGCAATCTCACTTGCTCACAGAACGTGGTGCTCAACGATTTCTTCAATTTCCTTACCGTCAACCCCAATAATGAAAGCATTCTTGGCGTAATTCGTAAGGGGCTTTTTCGATTTTTGGTTTTCTGTCTAATTTCATTCAGTTCACTGTCGATGGGTCAATGAGCTCTCATTCACTTTCATTGCTATAGCTTCTCGGAGAGAATGATTGATTTTGTGCTTTCTACAACTGAAGTTATTTATTACTTGTCCTTTCGAACATACAGTTTCGCTCCCTCTTGGCCGCACCAGCGTTAAGGTAACCACGTAGCTGCCACCTTTTCACATCAGGTTTCTCAATTGAAGGAGTTTACTTCAAAAAAAACACTCTCGAGCTCAATGCATTTCTGTTCCTCTATTAGCTAATTGAGTATGCTCAAAGTAGTCTAGGCAGCTTCCTTTTTCTTGCCTCGATACTGATGGCTTGGCAAAAGTTTTATTCTTTGAGGAGAGAGCGCATAGACGCGCTTTTTCCAATTAAATAGATTCCCTTTTCGTGATTGTGTTTGTGTGTTTTGCGTGGGAGGATTTAGTGTGCAAACAATGCATGGTAAAGTAAGCTTTCCATGCATTTTGTGCTTGGTGAATTGAATGACGGTGTTGGTTTTTACATACGGGTAGGAAGTTGTTCAGCATTGACATTTACAATTCTCTCCCCTACTTCTGCTTGACTGCTGCCTCTTTTCATTTTCCTCATCAATTTTTAGCTTATCTGACTCCCTTTTTTGGCATCATCTGCTGGGGTTGCAGTAGGATCTCTTCGCCAGTATCGTCGCCGAAACCACTTAGTATCAGTATCCAATCTTGGGTTCATCGCTATCCGTATATTATTGTTATGCATTCATCTCATTGCCTAGAAATGGATCACATTCCGAACTGGCACGTTGAAACAGTTACCAAAGCTGCTTCGCTTTGTTTACTCTGTTTTGCTAATCCTCGGAATTTAGCATTAAACATGCTACATGGTCCCCATGGGAAATTCGTCTCATTTTATTGACACACAACAGTAATTAGTTTACTGTGCTCTGTTTCAGTTGCCCTTTGCCCCGATGCTATTGAGGCGACTGTGCGATTGGCTAACTTGCGTCGGGTGCTCGTCATCTCGCCCACTGTGGAGTCTGCCTCCTTCCTGTGGCAGAAGCATTACAAGTTCTTCTTTCGCACCATTCCCTCCGCCTACACTGCCAGGTATGCCTAGTGGCGGAAATTTCTTCCGCTCAAAACGCTGAGCGAATTCTGGAAGGCAGTTTGATCTGTGAACAGTCCTGTGTCTTGCCAAGCTTGGACTGGTTTCGGTTTTTCTGAATCTATTGATATCTTGCGATAGGCTGATCTGTGGATTGGTCGCCCTCGATGTTCCTTTTCCTCATTGTGGGATTGACTGTTTGACCAAATAAATTGTCAAATGCAACTAAAAGACTACCGGCATCGAGTAACTAATCAATTTTCTTTTTGTGGTTTTTTTCCATCGAGTGTGTAGGAAGTCAGCCAGTTTCGCGAAAAAATGCTTCTAATTCACTAAAATATGCAGTGGTTTCAGCGAGTAGAGCACAAAAATTGTCATGACAAAACCTCGATGAATGTGCTTGTAACGAATGCATTGCTGTGGCATTGCCGCCTTGAGAAGTTGGACACAGTCAATCCATTGTTGGAGATCGCATTCGTTAGCCAATCTCATACCATATCAAATCGTTGGCATACAAGTCCTCATGCACAATAACTTCTTTTTTGGTTCCCTCCTTCACGTTTTTCCTCCTTCTCTATTTTCAGTTTCATCTTCATACGCCTGTTCCAGCAGTGGCGGTGGAAACGCGTCGCCATGTTCCGGAAAGACGACCACTACTTCTACCGCGATGCCTTCACCGCCAACAACATCACCTTAGTGGATGACTTTGAAGTGAAGGAGTCCATGCTCACCTATGCTGTTGCTCAAAAGGCACGTTTTTCTTCACTTTCTCTTCTCTCCCTTCCTTACCAAAGAAAGTTCCAGCCATTTGGTAAAAGGCGCACACACATGTCCCTTTGTCCCTCTTTCTGTAGCCTGACACAATTCAAGGTCAAAATTTGGGCTCATTGGGCTGCCGCAAAGTTGAGGTAATCACTTTAACCCATTTGACTGCGTCAACAGGATCAGAAGCAGTAGTTTGCTTGTAGGTACAGTCTCCACTACAATAACCGCTTTTTCCACCTTTTTGTCTCCTGTCAAATCGTGGCCTTCTCGTCTTGGCAGTTTTTTTTCGGATGAAGTCCGAAAGCTACTTTTTGCTTTCAAGATAGCAAAACCACACTTTCATTTTTTCATAAGTGGTCTTTGAAATGCCAAAACAGGTTTTTTTAGAGAAGAAGATGGCTATAAAACCCCTATGGATATTTGGGGACTTCTAGCATCGTAAAAATTCGTGTTCTAACTCTTGCTCTGCTTCCTCTGCACTTCCCATAATTTTCAAGCTGTCTCTTCATCTGAACGCAAAAACTATCCGCACATTTTCAACGTATTTGGGTTGTTAAACCTGCAAACAATAACAGCAGCTTGTAGTTATTTGGCTACGAAATCCCTCTCCTGTGCTTTGACTGGCGACGTTTATTCCTTCATGGGTACGCAGAACGTCATGTCGGTGAAACAGCGCAATGGACGAATCATAATCGTAGATCATTCTGCTGCGGCAACCGCTATCATTCTTTGCGCCGCTTTTCATCTGAACATGCGTGCTGAAAAGGGTTACGTGTGGTTTCTTAGCCCTTGGCTCTCCAAAAACTTCTGGGAGTCCCCAGAAGTGGTCCCTCCCGAGTGCAGCGCCAATGATCTCAAGGTCATGCATGACTACTCCTTCAGTGTTTCACACCCCCTTCACACCGGCGCTGTCACTCACTCCAATCTCATGACCTCCATGAGTGGACCAAATCGGTCCTCCGAGGCGTCCAGCGGAGGTAGGTTTTCCTCTCCTTTGTAGACGAGAACTCGCTTTATTGAGATCAGTAAATCTGGCTCGACTTTGCTATGGCGCTCTTCTTACGGCAGATTGGGTGATGAAGTACTGAATCTATTTCCTTTCCTTTGTTTGCTTCTCACAGGCAAGCCTGATGTGCGAATTCGTTCGCATCAGCGCCAGTTGTACGAGCAATGCACTTTTGAATCGGTGATCGTCCTCGGAAGTGCAATAGCTCGACTTCTGCGTGAAAATCCCTCAGCTCTGTCGATTTTGAACAATCCCAAAATGGCTGAGTATGACATTGCGTCAGCAAATTCAGTTTCTGTGCATGCTTTATGCAAGCTCAGTTTACGATGAATTTGTTATTATTTAGGAGCTACTGAGCTCTGCGCCCTTATTATAATATCTAATTCATTCCAATATCAAGTGACGCATTCTCTCCCATTCGATGTTTTTACTCACCTGCAATGCCGTTGAAAAGCAGAAAATAATTGCCCATTTTTACGGCTCATCGCAGTTATTGTGGTTCCATTTACCACTTCCATGTAACTAACGTATTTGCTATTCTTCTTCAGGGCTGATTAATTTTTTACATTGTTTATACTGTCCACCTACAGTATCTGCTTTCATACGTGCTTTCATTTTTTAATCAAATTAAACTCCCGAATCGCTCGTTAATCGAAGGGTTGTTTGCTCTTGAAAGGCGTCTACGGACATTCGTGTCAAAAACCCACATGGAGTACTCAAGCAGGGGATACCTGGACAAGAATGCAGTCTCCTTTTTCAGTAACAATGTGGACCAGTTGGGCGAGACCCTGGTCTACCAATTTGGCATCACCCCACCCTCACCACCTGCGCCTCCACAGACTCCACCGCCTGCCTACGACGAGGATCCTCTTGCCAGCACTGTTCATCAGCTCAGCTTTGATTCCCACAACGATCGTCTTTTGGAGGCGTGGTTGCTGAAACAAATTCAAGATAAGACGACCGTTCCCATCACCCTCTGGTCCTTTAATGGACCTCTCGGTGGCGATGAGGATGGTGAGGTTAGACATCTTTTCCCTCCATCACAGCAGTTAGTTCTCGTGCTCTATAGAAAGTACAGGATGTAAATTCTGCCCTTTTCTTTTGCTGTATAGTCGACTACGCTGTCGGAAGAGATGTTTCGGCCTCATTCCAGTAGTGGTGGTTACTCATCATCTCGAGGAGTGTGGGGTGGGGGCAGGGAGAATGGGGAGGAGGGCGAGGACAATGGGGCTGAGGACAATCGGAACGACGCGATCGCCTTCAAGACTTTCGTGGACAACCTCTTCGAGAAGCCCTACGATAAACCGCGTTGGGGTGGTGGTGGCTCTTTGCGCCCCTCTGATGGTTCCATAACTGAGGCTGATTGTGCGTTTGGCTTTCTGTCGCGGTGGTTCGGTGTCAGTTGTGTCGTTGGCAACTGGATATTCGCCATGGGCGTTCTTCTCATCATCGCTATACCTGTTGTCGCGATAGTGCTTGCCTACTTCCGGCGACGTCTGCGGGAGGCGGAAAAACTCACTCGGAAGCCCTACGAAGAACTCTGTGCCCTTTTGGCTGACGTCAACGTGCGTCTACCTGTCAATTTGAGCTTTTCACTCCATTCCATCTGATTGAAGTTTCTTTTTCCATTTTCTGCAATATCAGTGTGACTTTGTAACGCTCAAGCTACTCTTATTGCTGTAATAAAGGTGGTGGGCGATATAGTTTCACGCATCTATACTAGATACTATTATCAATGAAAGTAAACCTGCCATAACCTTGTCATTTTGAAGAGCAGATTACCCGCTTTGTAGAACCAGCATTTTTGTGACAGTAATGGGAAGTGCGGTTTTAAATCACTCCCCTTATCCTCTCCTGTCTCCTCTGCTTTAAGTAAACTCGTTTCTTGGCATATACATGGACCATTTTGCCTACAAATGATTGCGCTGTTGTTAAGATAGTTTTAAGCATGTTCGTTTTCGCGCACAGATCCCATTAAGTGACATCGTCATCAATCGTCGAATCGGTGACGGTGCCTTTGGTTTGGTGTACGGTGGCGAGGCCAAGTTTGCGGGTCGATGGGAAGCGGTGGCAGTGAAGATGAACACCAACCGCACCACCTACGAAGCAAAGGTTGAATTTCTCTCCGAGGCCAAATTGATGCGGGATCTACGACATAAGAATGTGGTGCGCCTCGTCGGTGTCTGCATGGACCGGCCACAGGATGAGATCTATCTCATTATGGAACTAATGCTACTCGGTGACCTCAAAAAGTACCTCCTTGAACGTCGTCTCACTGCCCAGCGGTATGTGACCCTTCCATCCCTTTGGGTAGTGTGATTTCCCCATTAGTTCCCACCCCCTATTCGTGTAATTAAGGGCGTACATTTATTTGCACTAATTGGTACTTCTGCCACAGTGGGTTCATCACTTTCATTTCCCCTACTATAATCTTTAATAATTATCAAGAGTAGTTCTGCCTCTAACTTGTGTTAGTGTTGGAAGTATCTGATAGGAGAAATGTGACGAAACCACCTCTTCTTTCTTTCTTATTTGTTTTGGCGGCTCCTTCTCTTGAGCATCGAATTAAAGCAGACTGACATCAACCGGAATCGGGTTAATAGTAGTATCACAGACACACGATAGCTGTGTTCAGCTTTCTCAAACTTTTTTGTTCTACGTTTTTTTTTCGCCGTCAATCTGTGGAATTTGAACAAAATTATCTACAAGGCGTCCGTGGCCACCTTTGTTTGTGAGGAAGTTTTTTGAAACCTCAGATTTCTTTATTTATTTGAGGGCATGTGTCCCTCCTCCTCTCGATTCAGCTTACTCTACCTCAGGCCAACCGGGCTATTCTGCTAGTGAGTTTTAAATTCCTTCATCCATAACTGCCCCGAGAGAGGTTAATGCACCACCTCTCAAGAACTTTGAGGTACGCCAACTTCCACCATACTCATCGTGTGGTTTAACGTCTCTGAGCTTTGCATCAAACACCGACCTGGTGTCGTCATTTACTTTGGCGATCCTCTTCACGCGCTATATGTGTGCACGCGAGCACTGTCGTCGTTGTCACCTGAAGCCCTTTCTTGCCCCACCGCGAATCGGTGTGCGTAGGTGCCAGTGAGTGAGCAGGAATGACATGGCAACCATAACAGCTGCCCTACTTCACTCTGACAACTGGCTCACTGCCAGCCTTTTTTCGGCAAGGCGAAGTGATGCTTCTGACGCCCTGACTTCCTGTTGATTTGTTCGTTCGTTCTTACCATTGCCCTATTATCTCCTCCTCCTCCTTCTCACTTTTGGTATTACTAGTTCGAGAAAGTTGTGTGTCTGTACGATGCAAATAGACTGTCACCAACATGTGATATGCAAGCAACTTACACAAGAAATTGGCGGTTTAGTTTTGGCGGTGTTGGCACGAGCTACTCGCCGTGCGTGTCCGTACCAGGCATGACTATTGACCGAGCCACCACATGAACAGACACAAACACACACATGCACCCACCCGTCCACCACTGGATCGGTTTGCCAAGTGCGTTAAAACCGCGATGCAGGCAATAGGTCCTGTTTCATCCCCTAATTAGTCTATCTCCATCTGTCTCATGTTTATTAGTTCGGCGGCATCGTTTTGTCGGTTTGATTAGCTGATGATGATACACTTTTGTCAGTGTTGTTTAGGGGATGAGGCTGCCAGGCAGCTGCTAAGAGTCCTACCGTGCTCTGCATTGCTGTGTAGGCGCAAGGATGGGGCTACATAAATTAACTTCTTTCAGGTAAATTGGTGCAAAATAGCAGCCTTAGATGTTGAAATCGTGTTAGCGACCACGACCTTTTCCACCATGCTCTAGCCTGAGTCAACTTTTGCTTTCCATTAAACAAGAGGTCGGAAATTTTCTTAGGTTTTAAAAAGTGTACCATCGCTATTTCTCTTCATTATTTCTAATTTGCATTCACCTGCAAACTGAAGACTGCATAACCGAAATGTTCTATTGAGTCCAGGCGTTAATGCGTTTGTCACTTGTTCATTTGTGCTCATTGAACGACTTGAGTCTTGGCTCTCCCCTTCCTCTCCCTTTCTTCATTACAAACCTTGCTGTTTGCCCCTTAGTTTTACACAGTTCTCTCATCATTGAAGAAGGGATTTTTATTCCTGTTCACTCGAATAACATTGCAAAACTAACTCTATACCACACGTACAGTTGATATTTCGATCATGTTCATTCACGTCTTTTTTCAAAGAGAATGTGATTTTTTCCGGGTCATTCCACTAAACCTTACCCATCAGTTGGTTTAAAATCACAGGAGAGGCATTAGTACTTTCTATCATTCTCCTCTACATGCGTTTCTAGTTCACTTAAATGTTGAGCAGTATTATGTGCACCTTTTCTTGACGGAACGTCTCTCTACCACTTTCTATCCACAGGTGTCCGGACCACGAGGACATTTGTCCGGCGACGCTGACCCGAATGGCGCTAGACATAGCCGAAGGGTTAGCGTATCTACACAGTAAACAGCTCATCCACCGGGATATCGCTTGTCGTAACTGCTTGGTGGGTCCAGACCACGTGGTGAAAATAGGCGACTTTGGATTGACACGCGAGGCCACCGCGGGCTCGCCGTATGGCTATTACCGCTTCACACGCAACGTCGAGCTGCCTATTCGGTGGATGCCGCCTGAAGCGGTGCAGTTTGGCATCTTTTCGGTTAAGTCGGACCTGTGGTCCTACGGCATCGTTCTCTACGAGATTATTACCTTTGGCATGTTTCCCTACGCTGAACTCGGCGACGTGGAGGTCGTTGAGCGGGTTAAGCGATCTGAGTTCTCCATCACCCAGATTCTTCCGCCCGCTGCCAACGGGACTACCGTGTACGTCAAAGTCGAATCCTCATAGACAATATTTTATAGTCACTAGCTTTTTTCTGTTATTCTTCTGTCATGCACTCAGAGTCTACATCGGTTTACTCTGTAGCATGCGGTACTCTTGGCGTTTCAGTCAAAGTGTACACATTTTTGCTCTACTAAACTGCTGAGCATGGGATCCATAGGCGCTGAAGGGCTAATTTGATTTATGCCCTTAAGTTCTTTAGCGAACTTTTAAACATTCCTTCTTCAGTTACAGTTGGGATTTTTAGAAATACTTGGTCGTAACCTAATTATTCCATCAGTTTCTTCCCTGAAGTTTGTTTTTCCGGGATACCAGATAGATATTAGGCGGTTGCACCCATTATCCTTCAACCATTTCAGAAGCACAAATAGTAACAACAATGTGTGATTGGGAGAGCTCCTCCACCCGATGCTCCACTTTTCTAGCCGGTGTTACTCTCTTTCGGAATAGATTTTCGACTGAAGATGGTCTTCCTGTCAAAAAGAACCGAGCGTGGATTTAATCGCCAACACCGTCACGTGTTTCTGCAGGCTTGTAAACTGGGGCTTTTTTATCACTGCGCATGCGTTAGAAAAGATGGTAAATTTTGGGGATCTGTCGTGATCGTTGGCGATGCTTTAGGCTGCTAATACTGCGACTGAATTTTGGCTCACCCCTTTTTGCTGCATCACGTGGCGTGGTTCGTGTTATGTCGGTTCGTGAAGTGGAATGGGGGAGTCATCAGGACTGTCAAACCAAAAGGGAGACATTTCTTTGCCGCCCAGGCAAATGGCCTTCAAGTTCCTTGCAGTCGCCCCTTTCTCGCTTTGTCTCATCTATAATCAGGGAAACTTCTATTCAGGTACATCCCGACATTGCTGTTTTTGTTGCTGGGAACACGCTGCATTCGAGTGCATTACCCATATTTTCCTGTGTTGCTATTTACGTACAAATAAATCAGTACTATTACACCTGAATAAAGTTTATCTATGAAAGCGTTGATAGTATTCTGGAGGGTTCTTGAGACTGGATATGGGTCTACTTTATTTTCGTGCATCGGCATTTTCAGAGCTTGCTTAGTTACATGTTTCGCTCCCTTTTTCCCAGTACGTGTAATCACGAAGTCGCCTTTTTCTTCATGCCATGTCTCTGACTCTCTTGGATCTTTCTGTACACTCATCTCCCCATTCCTCTTTCTGTCCCTTTTCCTCATGTAGGGTTTCTTAGGTGGCAGAATCTCTCTTCAAATTTCCCATTTTGAACTCCGACTTTTGGTTCGATTATTTACAGCATTGATTTGAATCAAGGCTTATTTATAGAGCTACTTTTTTTTCTTTTGATCAGTTATTGCATACACACAATTCGGCCGTCCTCTCAGGCCTATCAACCGTCCACAGTGCTTCACAATAGTTGTGGTGCAAAATGCACTTCCAGTAAAGTAGTGATGAATACCACGAAAAATCCACTAAAACAGCAAAATTTTTATTGCTACAACCAAGATGTGCAGCTTGAGCGAAGCTGGAAAAAAACTGCGAAATAAAACAGAATACGACCTTAAGCCGAAAATTTGTGTAATTCTCCCAACGGCATTTACTGAACTCCGGAAGCAACCCGATTGCTAAAAAACATGCGCAACGCTGGTTGAAGGAGGCATTCCTTGGTAAATCACCCACCATTATGGTTTCAAACGTTAGCGTGGAGGCACCTCAGGCGCCAATCACCTGATAGGGCGCTCCCTTTTCGGTCATCGCGAGGATTGCATGACACCATAACAAGTGAATGGTAATCGGTGTAAGCGCTATCAATGGCCTTTGTCCACTGTTTAGGTGGCGTCTGATTGTGAGCTGCTGCCAGTACTACTGGCAACATCGTCCCGAGTCAATGCTTCAGGTGATAGAGGAGATACGAGCCAACGAGAATTGCATCCGACCCTACCTCACTGACGAACCACCTACTCTGGAGACTACGGCAATTCCAGTAAGACCCCACCAATTCAGTTGTAAAACCCTTTAATTGAGACCTATCTGGGATAATGAATGTGCATTTATTTGTGCATTGCTTCGGTCGTGCTATAAATGGTACTTGGTTGTGTATTTCTGAAATAGTTTTATGCCTTGTGGCCGTTCTGGGCTATTGATACGATAGTATCTCATCGTTGTCGATATTAAAGCTTTCAAATTTATCTAATTTCGCACAACATTACTATGCACTCTTTATAGCTTGCTTAGCCGGGTAGCACCCGTGTTGAGATGCAGCAATCAAGTCAATATTGCGATAATGAATGAAACGGTCAAAGCATCCGAGACAGAGTGGTGTTTGTGCACGAAATGAGCCTTTGTTGGTTTGAGACAGAAGCGGAAATTCATCTTATTGCTGGACGACAGTAATGCCTTACGTCTTTTCCATCCTACGGTTTATATTGGACAGTTACACTTCCCACGATCTGGATGAAAAGTAAAGATATTACTGCAGCCAACTCAATAACTCTTTCATGGGACCTCATCTGAAAGCTCGTTTTGTGATTAAGCGGATATCTCGGAGATGTTGAGTTAAACTTTCATTCAAGTATCTCCACCTCACGCTGGGAGTGTTTCCTCATCATCACACTTATTCCATCCATGATCGCACGTGTACTTCTATCAGTCCGGCTACTTAGTCTGGTGCAGTCTTATTTTTTTTAGCTTTTGGCAACAAACACTATTTCTCGGCAAAATCTGATTCTTCCCATCACCGAACACTTGAAATAAACTGTTTCCCAAAATTAGCTAAGAGCGAAGAATCTGATTGGCGTGATGCGCCATTTACTGCCCTTTTTTCGGGAAATCTGTCAAAAATACCGTTTAATTTAACAACAAATAGTCTCATTTCCTATGGCTAGACTTCACTCCCTTCACCGCTCTGGTAAACAGCTTATTTTTGTGCAAAATTTATCCAATTTCTTGGTGAGTGTAACCCTACAGGTATGTCTGATCCCGCGCCTTTCCCTGCGTAGTTCCTTCCTGGTCCGGGTGCGTGCATAATGCCGGAGCCACCGCCGGTTCCGCAGCCCGCCTTTTCGGCGCCAATGGGGGCACGTGCCTGGGTTGGCGGTGCACCATTTATGAACCCCTCGGCACCTTTTACGGAGCCTCCTTCAGCGGGCGAAGGACCTCAGCGCTACACTGCAGCCAACAGCAGCAGCGGAGGCTGTGGTGGTGGTGGAGGGTGTAGTCAGAAGGTCTCATTCTCCTCTACCAATTCCTCCTCTTCCCTTACATCCAACTCTGCCGTCTCCAGACGGCCCCACAACACCGCTCCGAGCATCGGACAAACCCTGGTCAGACGCGCTCCGCCCCCTACCTCCGTCTATGCGCCGCCTGGACATCCCGGTTATCAACCTGCGGAGGAATTTAATCCTCTTCTTAACCCCTCTAACCGGTAGTCTGAATTATAACTTTCCGATTCTAATTCTTGCCATTCATTTTGTTCCTCGATCTTTGCTGAAGGACGCATCAGTCTGGAATTATCCTTATGGCAAGATATTAAATCATGATGATGTGCGAAAACTGCCTGATTTTAAGAGGCAATGTCATTTTTAAGCTTTTGGGCCTCTAAGAGACATTTTTCAGAACAAAATTATGCCAATATGTGTTTCAGTCGCCCTGAAATTCGATGAGGAGCAGTTGCTGTGATCGGATAATATTGATTAAAGAATAAATCACGACACCTAATATCTATTTTATACGCCATTTGAAGATCGATATCCTTGGAGTTCTTGCAAAAGTCGGACTTCCACCTCCAAACGCCGCCATTGAAGAGGGCGAACGAGAGTGACATCGAGGGGGAATTAGAGAGAATCAGCGAGAGTGGAGACGTTGAACTTCGGCGCGAGGTGGAGGACGAGGAAAGCGAGGCGAATTTTCAAGGTCGCTGCACTGTGCATCAATGCACCTCTTGCCCTCAAAAACCCAATCTTTTGGGTCGTAGCCCTTTCAGTGTTCCAATCGCCCCCACTGGTGGAATACGACGGCAACAGCCGCTCGGTGCCAACTTCTTTGCACGCACATTTGCGGCCGCATTGGATCCACGCGGCGGTGCTGGGAAGTCACATTCGCGCCGTTCAGTGGGAATGGCCTCCTTCCTACGCGGCGATCAGTCCTCTATGCGAATGCGACTGCTCCCCTCTCTGCGCCATCACCATCAACAGCACCACTTTCATCAAACTGCAGCCGCTGCCGCTTCTTCTTCCCCATCCACCTCGCGCAATGAACTTACTGCCAAGTCTCTTCCTCAGGTGAGCAATGTCCGCAATCATTGACTTGCACGCATTGCTGTTTGAGCTCCCTGTTGTCAATTTCAGTGACATTCTTTTCTCATATCTCGAGGTGGAATTTTCAAACTTTGTCAAAATTTGTTTAAAACTGTTGTCCAAAGCCTTACTTCTCTTTCACCTCAAGGTGAGTAGCACCAACTGTCGCGCCTCTACAACAGTATCAATGACAAAGGCGTCACGGCGGAGCGCGTGTAGCTCGGCCGGAGACGCGCATTATTTGGCGCGACCACCTCGGCCCGCAGCTGCGGCCTTCTCCTCCGCGTCTGGTTCATCCTCAGTGGCTGTGGCTGTGGGGTCGCCTCGGGGCCAGCGACTGCCCATGCTGACGCAAAATGGTGCCGCGGGCCTGATCACCTCCAGTGGGAGCAGTCCAACATTTTGCTACCCCTCTCCACCCCCTCCCCCGCCACACAACTTTTTCGTCTAGGACGCAGCCCAAATCCCCTGTATGCGAATACCCACCCCTCCCTGCCCCCCTTCCACCTTATCTAAAAGCGCGCATCTGAAGAGTCCTGCCCTTGTGTGTGTATAGTCAACGGGCTCTGCGCTGTACTGATCGAGGCGTCTGTGCGCGCCAACTTCACTTTGCATATAATGTGATGATGATGCTAATGGCAATAATATATACGTATGTACGGCTAGCTCGAAGTGTGTGGTAGTTCGTAGCTTCGCAAGATGACTTCAAACCCGCTGCATCTAGAAAGTCTCCATTCTTGTGGTCATGGAGTGATACAAGCGCTCTAAAATAGGCGTAATTAATTTTGCACTAACGAATAATTCTGTGCCATCTTCAGCGCCTGCTAAAGTATTGGACGGGTTCCAAAGCAATGTGTCCAGCGGTTAAGTTAGAGGCGAAACAAATCTTTAACGAAAGCGCAAACCAGTCATCACAAAAAAGTGTGAGCCGCACGGTTGCCGCATTGTGCTTGCCTTTAATAATCTTATTTCGTATCAGTTTCTCAATGCGTTGGTTTGACCACCCTTGACGGTTGGCACTCATAGCGTTCACTTTAATCCTCACCCCCGTTCGATCACCGTCCGCAAAGCACTGAGCCATCAGTGGAAATCGTGGAGCCGGTTTTTCCAAGCGAATTATCCGATGCAGTTGTGGGTTTCATCGCAGGACCTTCAGCAGATACGACATATTTAAGAAGGCTGCAAGCCCCAAGGTAAAATGCTCCATTCAGACGACATCCCCGGGGACTGGTGCAAGATATTACTTTGCACGATTGGTATTAAAATTTTGAGCGACCGCAGATGCCTGTTTTTTGCGTCCAAAGGGCAGTGCTTTGCATCTGCAGGGCAGTTCGCCCCCGGGCTGTGTCATGGCCATTCGTCACCGGCTTCAAGTAATAGGCCCACTATAATGGTAGCATACGTTGATCATTAACATGAATAGCATACGGTGATAGGAAATATCACATTTCACCAAAGTGGTGGTAAAGTTAAAGTTGATCCAAAAGCAGAAAGACACGATAAGTAGTTGTGGTCAAGGGGAGTGTAGTAAATGACAGGGGAAAGGGTCGGTCAAAAAGAAGGACAAGAAAAAGAAGCAAAGCCGCGACGGAGATGCCTAGCCGTGGTGACTGAAATGCCAAGCCTGTGAGGGCGCTCCGTCGACACAAGGTCTCGGCACCGGTCGCCGGCCATCAATAACGTCCAGGCAGTAGCCTGTCTGGGCATTGATAAGTTTTCCGTGGGCCTTTTAGAAAAGGACGAAGAAAAAGGACATTGTCAATATCAGAACAACTGTTGAGGCATCAATGAGAAAATGCACTTTGCAAGTTCAAATAAACTATCAAAGAGCAGCAGTATCTCCACATGGGAGCGTTAGTAATTCGAAGAAAAACTGACACTTTCCACACCGCCAGAGAAGAGGAAGTGAAATAGCTTAAAGTTTGGCAAACTCCGATTGCCGCAACCGTAAATGGGTCTCAGTCCACAGTACTCACAATGCAATTTTATGATACTTCAAGGAAAGCAATGGTTGGTATGAGAATACACTCCAACCGCTACAAATGAAGACTTAATGCACGTTTGAAAAAGTCTTGTAAAAGCGAGGGTAGAAAATCGGAAAATGGGACACACCTCAAAACCCCTTGACCGAGGTGCGTCCCAAGATCTGGCATCGGAAACGTATGCGTGCCTCTATCAATTGTGCGACGACGTTTGGTTCAGACATACGTATCGCAGGGCCTACCCACCTGCTTAAGAGTAATCTACTAACTACCATTAGACCATCTTTGACTCATTGAAGTGCACAGATCGGTGTCAATCAGGTTTCTGGTACTAAATTACAAAATGAATCAAAAGTACGGGGGAGGGGTGTCCAAATTGCCACGTGGGTCGGCCTCCAAGCCGTGCCAGTCGCTCCAACTCCGTTCCCATGTTGACAATACTTATTCCGCCCGAGTATCACGTCATTTTTCGTTTTCAGGGATGCATTAGAGCAACACATTAGTAGCAGCGGAAAGCAGACCCCATCCTAAAGGAAAGCTACCTCAATTGCCCTTACTGAGCGCTACGCCTTAGCTTTACGGAAGAAAAGCATATGCTGCGGGTGAGAAACGGCGTTTACCTTTAGCAACAGAACCGTCACTTACCGCGAATCGGGTTGAGAAGATTACGAAGAAGCTGACTACGACGTTACCTAAACAAAGACGTCGAATGGACAGGACCCAGAGAGAGTGAGAACAAAGTGGCAAGCAGAAATAGACCCAAAACTCTATCCCCATGAAAGTATGTCAAATCCCCTGCTTTGTCATGTGACTCTGCTCTTAAGCAGGTATTCTCTGGGACTGATGACGCACACCCGTGGTGACCAGCACAGTTTCCCCTCTTCCAACACAGTCCCTAAGAGGACAAAAATCCAGGTTTGGGTAGAATTGCCAAGAGGGACACCAGTGACGCTGCTGTCAGGTGCCATCCCAGTTACATGAAAAGTTAATGACCGGCGTGGTTGGTTAACCGGTAAGTGCTTTTTTTCCGCATAACACCGACTGCGTTGCAATGGGTGACGCAAGAGGCTGACCAAGGTGAACGACGAGGATGAAGCCCAAAAGAGAGGCTATGCGATAACCTGATTGTCTTGGAAGATTACCACTCAGGCACTGCCCTTGCACCGCCTACGAGCAACCTGACTTTCGGGCTGTGTCAGTAGATCTCATCCCATTCTCTGTGCCAACAATGCATATTCCACCCGAGTATTATGTCATCCACCTTCTTCAGGGAAGTCTCGGAACGCCGGAATGGCCCACAAAGGCACCGCGAGAGCACCAAATCAAAGCTTATCTGTCATCAAGTATAACATGAGGGCCACCTACTCCCAAATTGAAAGAAGACTGTTGAAGCTTGCCAAATTTGAGCATTTGTCAAATCCAATTGCAGCTCGAGAGAAAACTGTTCCTACATTAAGGACAGACAGACGCACTTTTACATCCGAGTGCATGGGAGTTGCATCCAAACTGCAGAAACACAGAGCAAAATGAAGTTATTGCACACAGACCTCACAAACCATTCGCAACAATATCGGTGACAGCTGAAAAAATCAGTAGGAGACGGACCGTGGCAACAACAGAATACCACCAAGACTGGCTCTGCAATGATGTTCGTGCTACTGAGAAAATGATCCGATTTTATGGCCACTTTCTGCCATAAGTACATGAAATCCAAGGAAGTTGCCAGCAAAGTTCATTGCCCGAGGAAACCCTCAAGTTACATTTCTGGGCAGGTAAGCATAGTAGGTTCGGCATGGGTCATATTAGCCCTGTTGTCAACCATGCCGCTGTTTAAAAGCACTTAATCTTCCAAATCATTTGTTTTTCTTTGCATGAAACTGCGGATGATCGAAAAATTGCGATACTTGTACCTTCGAATACGGGTTCCATTGTCGACACAATGGAAGGTCAAGTCGACGGCTTAAAATAACAAAAAAAGATTCAACCGGCAGGAGATGCAATAACAGGGGAATTTCTGTTGTGGCAGTGGTCACAAGAAGCCTTAACTTGGACTGAGACGGACATTCATGAGCTGAAGACTGCAGTGGCAGATGATACCGCTAGAATAATTTGAAAAAAGGGCATGAGCCGCAAAACTTACATTTATTCATTGTTACGGCACTAAGTGAAAAAAACTCTGATGTCTTCGCAACACAAGGTTTGGTGAAATACAAAACCCTTGGACAGATAATAAGGCGAGAGTATTCACCCAAAAATCAACAACAACCAACGACAGCCTCGTGTCAAGACCTGGCAGAGTAAAAGTAGTTTTCTCTCTATCCACCTAGATATAAACTTGTGAATAGACAAATGATACTGTCAATAAGGACCCATAAGACAGTCCTCCCAAAAAAGAACTTGCGACTAAAGTTTTGAAAAAAGTACACGTCTTCTAGCTGCTTACCTATCCCTTTAAGCGCCATGAAAAATTTGGGGCCCAAAATTGCCATAGAGACTAGCCGTTATATAATATAAACAGGGCATTACCATTGTGATGATAAGACAGTACCATTTTTGGGAGGTATCCACTTTTCAAGCAAATACACACACCCTCGCATGGGTCTACCTTATCAAGAACCCAGCGAAAATGGGCGTTTCGTTGGCTGGTTGTAAGAACAGCCTGAAAACCCTGTTCTGGGTGCTTTGTCTGAAGCCGTTCGATGCGTCGCATCTGATCATCAACCCAGTCACGCCACCACTCGCGCTCCCACGGAGCCTCCAACTCCTCTGGAGGACAAATCTCGAGATCGGTGATGAGTTCAGAGAAGATCCAGAGGGAGGCTATCGGCCCACCCGACCGTCGTAAACGTACGCAGTTCCAATCTTTGCGCAGTAGGCCTGTCTCCGTCAGTGCGAAGAGGTTTGCCCATGTGTGGACAGTCACCTGCGATGAGGTGACCAACAGGCTCATTTGCTGTTTACGATACTCACTGCCATCATTGCCCCTCAGCAGGCAGTGGTTCTCAGCGTTGCAGCACTATGTGGAGTAACAACAGACAACAACATGTGTGCAGCGATGTGCCATCAGACTTGACGCATGATGTACTAGATAGTATGAGGAGTGACAAAGCCTAGCACCGTGAGTACCACACAGCCAACGGATGGATTATAACGAACGGGAAAGTAAGGCGCTGTTGTGCTCAAGAAACGAAGCGCATTTTGAAGTCCTGTTAATAAATGCAGCAATTTATTCAGTAAAGGTATCCCCTGTTTTATGCAATGTTGCCTTGTCCAAATGAAACTTTATTTGGCGTTTAGATAACAACTGGAAGTGGGCAATAGACCATACATTTATATACTGGGTTTAAGCTGCGTGCTAGGAAGGAGAAAAGAGATGGAAAAATGGATTTACCGATCAAATCAGCATATGCAGTCCTTTACGAGTCAAAAGAGTGATGATAACCCATAAAGTAGATTCAAGCTCGAAAACAATAACGTTGAACACCTGCAAGCCATGTCAAGGACTCCAATCAAAAGTTTGACCTGACATTTCCCAACGACCCCAGGCCTATTGTATTCCAACCTGCCCTTATCTAAACCGCCCTCCTACCTTCGTGAGTGCATTAAGAAATTCTGAAGCAAAATAATGTACAAAAGTGAGATGTAAGCACTTGCGCAGTGGTGCATGAAGGAAACACCAACGTGAAGTTGGTTCTACTGCGCAAGTACCAGGTAAACGTCGTTTGCTAATGATTAACAAAAGAACACCTGGTCGCTGTAAGTTGGCGAGTCGAAAGCCGTCACCTCCATACGAGGTCTGTTGGGTTCCATAAAAGGAGCACAATGGACTATGAATAACCACGAAGGCTAAACCCAGAGGCAATAAACTCAACGTAATTGGGCATATGTAGAGGGCCATAACGCTCTCTCAACGAGGCCTTAAGCAAGTTGTAACCTCACAACAGTGGTCAACAAAAAAACCTCTACGCTGATGATAAAACAGGCACTAATTTACTTAATGCCTAGGCAGAATGAAGGACTTTGGAGAGCGTAGGCCATTATATTAATCGTGTGAGTGGAATTCAAAAATAACAATTATGCAAGTTCTTATGCGTAAGTCAAAGCTGTTTTGAAAGATGGGGAAGACAAAAGGCATTTTAACTGCACTGTTGATGACAACTGCTAACTGTTCTAAAATTTATGCCAATTTAACGTGCTGAAGGAAACTATACTTTGAAGGCAAACTCCTCACCAAGACAAAATAAATTATTGAAACAGCAGAGTACGCATGTTAAAAAACTTACACTTCCATATCCAAGTCGATTTCGAGAGTAGACGAATTTGTGAGGGGCGATATTGTCAAGGAACCACTGGAAATTCCTGCAACCCAGATCGCTCCGAAGTTTTTTTCGCGCGGACACGTCACCATGATCCATATGCTAAAGTGAAATGAGAAAGATTTGCCTCTGCTTTCAAGCCAACGGGATGAAGGCCCGTGATGACACTTCCCCACCCACAAGCATGCGTATCGACAAAAGCAATGCACATTGAAGATGGTTGTGCATTGAAATCACGGTCCCTCACTAGAAGTTGAAGCTTATTTATCGGAGTCTCATGGGCTGTGCTTTGAAGTTGCTTAGTCGCTACTATGAAAGCGAGCTCAAGGAGATTGCCCTTCGTGTCTCTTAAAATGGTGAATGAAAAACGTTTTACTTCATAAAATGAGGTGCTTGAAATAGGACCTTAGCTATGCTGCATCGGAAAACAGCCATTTAAAGCATTATCTATTCCAAAACCGCATCGCCGCAGAAAATCAGGCTTTTATGAACATATCAGGTGGCAAATAAAGGTGTAGTAAGCGCAGCCTTATACCGGAATATCGCGTAAGAGGCGTGCTTGGAATTTTTGCAAAAAAAACAGCGATGCCTGAATTTTAAAAAGGGGTACGTATATCAAGCATGCAATGCACTGGCTGATCGCTGTGTTTTTCAGGAGGAACGGAGAAAATGGGATTGAGTAGGGTAAAATTCAACGCCTGTGCCGAGCTGAGAAAACGGATCAGACCGCTCACTTTGATATCACCACGAGCCAGATAAAAATTCTCCTTGTACATATCCATCCACACTTCAGCCATTCGAGCAGTATTGTATCCATTGTAGTCCTTATTGCCTACAATAAAAAAATACAATTCGTCGAATGTGAGGCGCAATGCCTCCAACAGACATCAAGAGAAATGGCGCAGGGTTAGTCCGTGTATTCCATGTATGAAGGCCATAGCTCCCATCCCAAAAACCGCTACTGTTAAATAGATGACTAAGAGGTAGGAGTTCACTAGACTGCTAGTAAATAAGGAATAAATGAGGGCTATTCATGTGCCATTTAAAGACGTTACCGCAACATGGACGGTAACTTATAGAGCACTTTCCGTCATATATAGGATTTCGAAACCAAACTATTGAAAGAGAGGTGCTATGCCCCTGATATCTTGTGAGTACATAGCTTCAGCAAAAGTTATTCAAGAAGCAGCACAAATAAAATGGATGAAGGCATTTCACGCACTAGGAAATGAATACGGATGGACGGCACGATAAACATGCCCGACGGTCGAGCAGGGAGAAAATTCAAGGGAGCCACCGCACTGCCAAATACGGAAGGACAACTCCAAGTTCTCACCACCCCAAATCTCCATTCCTTCGTCATAACCGCCAAGCTTAAAAAAGTAGTCCCGACGCATGGCAAAGAGTCCGCCAGGCATTGTGAGGGATTCAATGTTATCAGTATTACTGTGTCGCTTGACCACAGAGCTGCGAGGTGGATGCTCAAAGACAAACATCCCATCCCAGGCGAAAGAGCCCACGCGAAGACTGAGCCAACCGTCTTCAGTGTATCGAACATCAGTTCGAAAGATCTTAAGAGTAAATCTGTCGATATTTGCTATAGCGGGGCAAACAACTGCGTCAGGTTTCTGCCAAATTCGATACAATAGAGGCTCCAACCAACGATGGGTGGCTTCACAATGGGCGTCGAGAAAGACAATGACGTCGGCTGTTGCGACCTTGGCACCTTCAAGGCGGGCCCTGATCAGACCTGTACGTTGGGGAAGCCGAAATATTCGTACAATTCCATCTGGCCAGGTAGCCTTGACAAATTTGTCTAGATTATCAAGCAAATCGCCTGGTTTTCGTTGAAGAGTAGGAGAACACCTTACTTTGTGTACTCCCATCATCCAAAAGTATGACTTCTTTCAACAATGCCGGTGGACTTCGATTCACTACTGAAAACACTGTTCGAATAATTAGTCGGAAGGGCTCATTAAAGAATATTAATATGACGCTCGCAGTGGGAAGTTTATCAGGATAGGTAAAGGCAAGGCACCTAGGGAGAAATATCACAAAATGCAAACATACTCTTTGGCTGGGCGATGACCGAGCGAACGGTCAAGCGCAACTAACTTGCAGGCATGACTGTTATAGCCGTCCGCATCGTTCACACGTTTCATTTCCTCATCAGATATATGTGCATCAACTCCACGTCCCAACTCACCAGGCCCAGAACGAAACCGTTCGCTCAATATGTAGTTGTTAAAGCGCTCCGCACGAAATGCATAAGTTTCAGGATCGACTGAAAGTGCCCTAAGTGTCTCGGAATTAGCTGTGGAGGGAACTCGAGGATCCACATGAAGGCAAAAGAAAAGAAGTGCATATGTACATAGGACAAGTATAAGATGGGTTAAGAGAGAAGGCCTTCCATGGGAGCGAGTAAACAATGAGAACACACTGTGACAAACTGATCTAATACCTGGAGAGTTGGTCCTCTGAAACGGAAACATTGTACACATAACCAGTTAAAAATCGATTCCCACAGTATCAGCATGCCTTGCCGTTCAACTACTCAAGAACTCACAGAAATTCAGTCATTGATGGTGGCAGATCCATTAGAACAGATACGTTAAACACAAAAACACGATATGAAGACTTAAATAATCCAAACCCTACTAAATCTGTTATTAATGACATAAACCCGATGATAAAGGGTAACGTATGGAAATGCATCATTTCTCAGCTTATGGCAGTGCAAAATAAAAATTAAGGATGACTGATGAAAGCGCGTATGCAATCACAGAAAAGATACCAACAGCCACATGACTAACTTTTCAGTCAGGCCAGTAGTTTCATTATACCCTGACGTAGTCCACTAAAAGTAACGGGGAGCGAAGCAAATAACAATAAAACGAATACGAAAAGCAGACACCCAATCTTGATTAACCACTGAATATATTTTATAACTAATATATGCAGTAGTCAGAGTCGTTTGAAGAACGCTAAGTTCTTAAACAAGTTTTCCTAAATCATAGTAATTTAAGATGCCGTTTTCTTTGCAGTTTTGTTTTAAGAAGTGCGAAGTGCCGCCACAGAATGCATGCATTAAACGTTTATCAAAAAGATCGATGGACTTTTTTAACGTATTGTATCTGTTGCTCCTGAGGCTTTCCTGAAAACAGAACGAGGCATCATATTTTGGCAGAATGCATAAAGTTAGTATAGCGTAGAGCCTAAAGCTGCTGCCATGCTTTAGAGACCAACTCGCTTAGAAAAAAACAATAACGGAACATGGAGGATTGGGTAAATGACCGAGGTATTAGAGTAGGAATTTGATAGCATGGTAGTGGGTGTGGTACCTTGGGAATTCCATTGAGGCTAAAGAAATTTATTAAAATCCGGAAAGTGCATAGACGATCCTTGCGCCAAAGGGACTGAGGCTTCTGTCTTGGATAGTCCATTTGGTGAAGGCAAAAATGGTCAGCCAAGCTCCCATAACCGAAGCGAATTATTAAACAAACCACGAGCGTAATATAGTCGACTCCAAACTCTCTTCTACACTACTATAACGAGTTATCCTACAGAAACCTCATGGAAGATCCCATAGTTTTACATATGTATTGGGATCTTTTCGCAAATGCCTCATGGTGATATATAGCAAGGGAAAAGATAGTTTTGCACGGGGAGTTCGCAAAAGTGTGATGGACAAGTTGGGTAAACTTTATTGAAATAGGGAAAGCTGTAAAATACGTTCCTCATAATACTACCTAAAACGGATGTATATTCCTAAAATACGAGCCGATATGCTAAATTCTCTTCGGTGCTGCATTTCATGCCAGTCAAACGACGATGCAGATACAATCACGCATTGCGTGTGTAGGCTCATTGTTCGGCAAGCATTTAAATGAGCAGAAGTTGTTATTCAAGCAATTTCTTGGTCCTTTAATTGGTGGTTTAACTCTTGATTTCTGCGCCGAGTCACCTAGGACGCCTCAACTGCGTCTCGGACTGAGTCGTTACAGTAGCCCAAGATTTGCAGTGCTTCTGAGACAGCTGAATTAGGAAGGCAAAATTGTCAGTGATATTTGACAATTTTTTGGGTCTTTCAACTTTTGCCAAACGCAAGTAATAGCTGCATGAGTGGGAAGGAAGGGTCAACAATGTTGTGGACACGTGTTTTTTTGGACTTGGGCCAGCGTGGCAACTAAAGAAGTTGTCTGGCTTTGGCAAAGCATGTACATTTAATGCAGTCTCCGTTGCATAGAGTTCCAAAAAGTGGACGCTGAATTTACATGAGTGATTGTATTGACGACTCCTGGAGCAGTTTTAAGTGCTCCAAATGTAGCAGCTGGAAAGAAGTGTGCAAAACAGATCACAGGAAACAAAGTGTGCGTCAATAAGAAGATTTCATTTTAGAAAGCTTTAGCTTTGCAATTCTAAGGCATAACATTACGCGTGTGCTCTGAAGGGCAGTTAGTAGAAGGACAACCTATCTCCACAACTCCTCGCCGCTTAATCATCCATGTGTATTGGGAAGGATAGCTCGATTTTTGGGAAAGCTTTAGAAAACTAGAGTTTGTGTAGCCTACTGAGATTGCCCTGAAGACAAGCGGAGAAATGTAATACTCGGAGGTCAGGCTGCCCAGCAGAGGCACAATGATGAGTATTTAAAAGTAGTCTCGTTAATAAGACTGAGAGTTAGCTAAATGCATAAACCAAGGCTGAGTCAAGGCTTTCGGTAATCTCTTACAGGTTGGGTGTAATTAAAAGGCTAGTTTGAAAAAATACGTGCTTCTGCCTAATGGCAGAATGCGGGTTTCAAGTACAATTCCCGGCACTAGCCTCCATTCCCAAGGGATGGAGACGCATCAAGTGTGGTGTGATTTGCAGGAATGGGTGGGAAATGGTCTCCTTCCAACCAATCCCTCCAGGCGTCTCGCCTTTAGGTAGCTGCAACAAAGTTTTGTGTAAGTTAGAAGTCATTGGGTTTGACTTTCTAACAAGGAAAAGTCCAAGATGACCCGTTTTTGAGGCCCATTAACAATTATGCTTATATTTTACGCAAAAATACGCGATTAAGCTGTCCAAAATTGCTAAAAATTTATTGAACAAAGCAACGTAATTACCAGTTCCAAAGAATGTGCAGGGAATTATGATAGGTGCCTTAATTGTATCGAAGCACAATGGGTTCCTTGTTCTTTACAGATTTCAATCACTACCAGGGCATTATGCTCCCCTCATCTGTGTAACTAAGCTACTGGAGATTTTGTAACTTAATGATAAATACTGCCTCATGCTGACACTTTCCAGTGCATCTCTGGAAAGACTTGTATCAGGTTAGCAGCGTTATTTAAACCTTTTCAAGCTGGCAGTAAATTACTGCAACGCTTGGTAGTTACTTTGACTTTTCAGCATAATTTTGCAGGTATCGAAGGTGTCGGCGATGTCACCTCCGTGCGAAATTACCTCCGGACCATGGATTTGACCTTCTCAGCCCACCTATACGGATTCGACCTAAGTGTTGCATCTACATTCGCCTCCACTAAGATCTTGGAGCTCTACATTGGTGACAACGGAAAGCAAAACTAATCTTAAAGGAAATCACCTACCCTGAACCTTAATGAGGTGGAAGAATTCTATGTTCTGTAGACGGGAGAATCTGTGAAGAAGCTTAATGTCATATGATCCGCAGGTGCGATGTTAAAAATTAAGGCAAATTGCAAAGCTGTCAACCGCATCCCTTCAAAACCACTAATTTCTTAAACTTGCGAAGCCTCTTCTACCTCCGCATGGGCTGAAGAGATTCTACATAATCCACACCGATTAACTATAATTTATTTACATTATAGCCACTTTTGATAATCGTCCTAAACTCAATAATAATGCAGACGTTCATTAAATGAAATAATGAACTCAAAAATTTTTGCCCTAGAAAGCAAAGTTAGGTTGATATTACTTTGGTGGCACTGCTTTTGGGCAATCCATCTCAAGAATGGCAATCATAGCAGGAGTAACATGACCTATGCTTGAGAAGTATGGTGTCAGTAGTCTTAACCCTTTAATGCAGTTCAACTAGAGAACGGTATGGAGAATGCATTGGACTAACGTTGTCAGCCAATTTACTCTCACTCAAATAAAAATTAATGACTTACAGTTCAACAATTGTGCGAATGGTGGTACAGAAATTAAAGTTAAATGCACCAAAAGGGTAATAGCTGTGTAGAGATCTGGCGTTTCTAAATCGACAGCAGACGATGCAGGCTCTTTAGTTTCGCTCTCCGTATTTCTATCCTGGTGGTCTGGCTTTCCAGTCATTTCACTCAATATTAGCTAATCTGTACTCTTTGGATTGCTTCCGTATTTTAGTAATCTCATTATAAGCTAGTCAAGGAAGAAAGTTGTATATTGCTTGAAGGCCTTTTGGTGCGTTTAACATGTCCATTTGTGAAGGCACGCACTATGGAGCGCTTCATAATTTGTGTGTTTCGCAATTTGAGTGGTTTCTCGCACTACGCATTCGTAAGGGCACGTACAATCTTTATAAGCATCTATGCCGCTATCGGAACAAAGGTAGATCCTCAATGCTTTTGCCCTATAACTACCGCCCTCTAGCGTTGTTTCAAACGCTAAGCGGTGGGTAAAATGTGCTCTGAGTAGAATTTTGGGGTTTGCAAAGTGGTGTTTTTTTTCCGACAAGTTGTTTTTCACGTGCGACTCTTTTACTTGATGGCTGTGAAACAATCCACTTCTTAAGTATATGCTTGCCATGAAAGGCTTATGAATATGTCTTTTCGTTTCCCTAGACAATCATGCGTTTAAACCAGAGAGTCTGTGTCGTCTGCATTTCCTTGGCTTGCATTCCATGTCTTCTCCAATATTTTGGACTCGTAGGTATTATTGGATGGTTCAGGTATGCTGCTTGGCACAGCAAATTCGGTTTACTCCATTTTTTTACTGAATGCACTGGCCTTTTGTGTTTCGACACGGGTCACTTGTTATATTCTGGCGCGAAATGTTGGTATGGTGTTGCCATATCAATTACACACACTGGTGGGATGATTTTTATCCTGATATATTGTTCCTCATTTTGTTGGCGCTTGCCAAGTGCTAGCCTCATTGAGGACGTAAGCTTTAGAGCGTACAGATTAAACTTGTTTCATATACTGCAGCATTTTGATGTGCCCTACGCTAGTCAAGTAAACAAGAACCTGCATAGTTCTCGTGTTTTTAATATTATTCCTCTAAGCGTGTCTATTCCTTCATCCTCCTGCAGGACGATCGAAGAATTTGGGAAAAATGCGCATGCTTTTAAGGTTGAGGATATGTTTGAACCTCTAATGTGTTCTATAAATGGTTATACGAGCCCTGGATGCTATCGGCTCAAGAATTCTACTATCGTGGTCGATTTCCAACACGTTAAGTATTGGTATGAGGTAAGCAATGCAGTGGTTGTTCCCTGATTGCTTGAAATTTATGCAATATACTACAGCACAGTATTTCACCCCAAGAGCTGCACTGACTATTTGCGGCTTTTCACTGAAGTAGGGTTAATCGTTTTAAACATGTTTCAATGAATGAGTTTTATTTTGGCTGATACTTAGCCAAGCTAGTGAAGGAGGCTCATCTTTTCGAATTGACTAATAAAGAGCTTCGTGGATCGAGGCCATTTTTTTAATAAATTAAATGGTATTTATTTCTGCTCAAAAGTATTTGGAGTGTCTCACTTCTGTAATGTCCGTAGCTATCTTCATTATAAAGTTTTTTTCATGTAAATTGTATATAGGGTTATTTTGGAAACATTTGTGGGCGTTGGAGGCCTTATTCGTTCGTTTTCTGCAGTTGAGTAGCAAAGGTGAAGTTGATGTTTAAGATTGTGGTACATTAATTATCTTTACACGACGCAGGTGAATGGATATCTTAATGCCACGGGAGGTGTGTTTTTTATTTCCAATGAGGGCGAGCAGTCTACTCTACCTTTGGTACTGCGGGCGCATGAGCCCCTGGGGCCCTACATGGGCCACTCCTTTTCGGGCATCCCTGAGGCCAAATCGCGCATCCTTTTAGTCGATTCGGAGTACAGTAAGACCCTCTTTCCCCCTAGCCTCTTTCTATAGCTTCTTTCTCACGTTTTTGTCTGCTCTTTTGTGAAATCCAGACATTCCGATATCGCGGCAATGGGATCCGAAGGGTTACCCCTACCCCATTCAGATAGCCCAGTTCGGCTTGGCCTACTACGGTCGATACCTGACTCTGCAGAGTTGGAAACCTTCTCCTCGTGCGTTCTCCCATCCAGTGGTGATTGATTTGAAGTCCCAATTTGCTAATCGCATGAGTTGCAGCAAGAACAACAGCCGTTGTAGTTTCGGTGGGTTGTACACTATTTTGTTTCCATTTTCTGCTACATCTGCTAAGCCAATTGTGGTTATGAGATCTCATAAACGCGGGCATTTAATTCACTCACTTAGATAATGCCGTTATCCTGCAAACTTTACTTGGTTCCTTGCGAGTGTTTGAGGGCACTTTTTGTCTGGCTGAAACCTTCCTTTTATTCGTAGGGAAAAAGGAGGGATCCGTAAGCCAAAAACTGACTGGTGTGAACCTGTCTCATAGTTTGACCGCTCTTATTGCGATGGGAGTCGATTGGCCTCGTGAAACTCGGCTCATTATCAGTGTTTCTTTGGGTGCATCTACTCGGGGGCGAGCGCAAATCCACTTCGCTTGTTCTGACACCTATGGTGAAGGTAGCATCGCAATTGTAGGTAGAAGCTGAACACTAATAACGGGGTGTGGGGTGGTATATGCGTTTTGATGGCATATTTTGTGTTCCTCTCCAGAAAAACAACTACTGGGCTTTGGGCCACAGCCAGTCAGTTGATCTGAAAGTGGTATTCTTCCGAAGGAACTGTCAGAAGGTTTTGCTTCTTCAAAATCTTGACATGGTTCTCCGGAAGGCCGTCGATAGTATCAATCGTGCGGCTAAGGCCAAATCCGCATTTAGCAGTCTTCTTCTTGACTCTGTACTAGATGAGCCGTAAGTATGCTGGCATGAAATCATAGGAGGAGGTCCTCCTTCATCTCTCCCTCGCTCACATGCGCGCTTTTACTTTACTATTTGTCAGAATGGTTGTCGATGGCGTGGAGCTGAAGTATCCACAGCAGAGCAGGGATAGAAACAGGCCGGGGGTGCTACAAGAGCTCCTTCTTTTCGTTCCAATCAGGAAGGAGAGCGTGGAGGAGGTGGGAAGTGTGCGTCATCTGCTCATGAACATCGAGTTTGCGCGGCAGCGCTTCATGGCTGCGACTGAGTGGCTAATGCGAAATCAGGCACAGGATGGTTCATGGCGAATCCCCGCCAAACACATCTTCACTCATGATATCTACCTCAAACCCGGCTGGTGTTCTGCTATGGGACAAGGTCGTTTGTGTGATGGTGTGGTTTATTCAGCCCATGGGCACGAGTTCCCTCGCCCCTAACATCTTTGGTTTCTCGTCTATCTTGCAGGGCAGGGCATTTCCTTGCTAGTTCGTGCAAACTACATGACTGGGGAGAAGAGCTTCTTGACGGCTGCTGACCGTGCCCTCGCGCCCTTCAGGCGTTCTGTCGAACAGTCACAGTCCTCCGACGAGGCGTGTGGCGTGCGTGCAAACTTTCTGGGTCAGAGTACGCTACCGTGGTATGAGGAGTACCCGGTTGTGCCCAGTGTCTTCGTTCTCAACGGCTTTATCTACTCTCTCATAGGCCTCTACGATCTCTCTAAAGTGAGCAAAGATGAGTTCTTCTGATCGGCCCTCTTAGGGCTCTCTTGTCATGCGATTCAATCGCTTGGGACGTGATATTTAGGAAAAAAATGGATGTTATATCAGAACAGAATCTCGCGAGTAAAGGCTAGAGACATCGGTTATCTGCTTGGTGAGGGTATGGCTAATTCATGATCTCGCAAAGATGAGCAGTTTCATTGTTAACCTCGAGCCAACACCCATGTGGATTACGACTAGCCTTAAATTGATTTATAGGACGAATTAGTGCGGTTAACTCCCGGGTCCACCATCTGCACGGTACTTGAGCGTTTCGTTGTCAAAGTCGATAAAAGAAGTAGCAAAATGGCTCTCACAAGGGGAGCTGCCACGTAACCATAACAGAAATGAAATTATTTAGTTTTTTTGGGATGACAAGTTGCAGTGCACATTCATGAGGTTTCAAACCTTCTTGTTGGTAAAGGCAGGCAGAGACGTAGGAAGTTTGGATGGAGAGACTTGGATGTAATTGACCAGTTTTCAGGTGAGTTGCCCAATTGGGAAAGTTGGTTGTGTTCAGGCTGGCCAAAGTCAGAGTAATGCGTTTGCTTGCCTTTTTTACTTTCCCACTAAGGTAGCCAGTGTGAATGGAACCAATAATGCTATCATCGCAAGGGCCTCTCAACTACTAGAGGATGGAGTCGCCACGTTGGCGCGAGTGTTGCCACTCTACGACAGTGGCACAGGCTCCTTCTATGACCTGCGGCACCTCAGTTTGGCGCACGCTTTCCGTCTGTCACCCCACCTGGAGAGCCTAAAGTGGAGCGAACAAGGGGTAGCGAAGACGAAAATTCAAACACTCCAGGCTCTTCTCAAGGCTGGACCGAACCGAGCGCGGTGGCAGTATCACAGGGTTCACTTGTCACAACTGCATCAGCTCGCCACAGCCATTGCGCCTCAGCATGCCGACCTCTGGCACATCTTCTTCGATCGATGGCTCGCCTATTTGTGGGGCTTTAGATCTGGCCACAACTGAACTACATCTCACTGTTTCTACATATACACTTGTTCTTTTGTAAATTCAATTGCCTCATGCTTCTTCCGAATGCTTGATAGTTCTTTCAAGCCATTGTGCGCTTTGGGAGCAACATTTTGCTTGTTCGGAGGTGTGCGCTCTGCTTTCACTTAACGTGAGGTCCAAAGGTTACAGAGTTATGCCTTCTGGTCGCCATGACGGTACAGTAGGGAGCGCTTTGATTCAATCCTGAATGTCATGAGGGATCGGTGACATCAAGCATCTCAGTTGAGCTCGAATTTCAACAACTGCCGCCGTTAGTCTGTGTTTCCTGCAGCGCCGATTACGTTGTGGTGGCTGACGTGAGAGGCTTGTCAGGTGGTGCGCTGATGGCGACGTCCAAATGCCAAGGGCTGGTTTTGGTCCCGGGAACATGGGTGGCCATACTATCCTAGCTAAGTGAGCACAACCTGCAGGCCATTCTAGCAGCCCAACTCTCTATTTTGCTGAAAATATGTTCTACCCCGGTGTTGTGCCCTTTTTTTGTCTTTAAAGAAGTCTTGGGACGCTGCACTTTAGCGTGGTGGGCATCTTACAACGTGCTCTTTAAGCTCAGTTAGCGGCGTCAATGCGATTTTGAAGCACCTAGATTCTGCCTAATATGTTGAAAAGTTTTGAGGAATGCGCTGTATTAAATGAAATTGCACCACGTTAGGGCCATATTGTCCTAACATACAGCCTGATTGACCTTAAAATGCTGATTGAGACAGTGAATGGCTGAGTTGCGCCAAGGCGTAACCGAAATGACCCACATTCCCATTTTAGAACATGTGTTCCTTGTCTTCCTTTCTACTCTGCTTGTTGTGTGTGGTATTTCAAGCTGATTCTTGGGAGGTTTGACTTAAACATTTAACGATCTCATATTTAGCTTAAACCTTATGAAATTTCTTTTAATAGAGTGGTCCATTTAGTCCTTGTAACTGCAACTTCCCCGGAAGAGCGCATTTTTTACCTAGTGGGCAGTTCTAATCACCCTTCCCCGTTGTGTGCAATGATTTTACGAGGCGGTCCTGGTTCTAGTGTAACAGTGAATGAAACGAGATTTTTCGAAGGCAACGTCAGCGGGTCAATCTCCAGTACAGGAATTACGGAATCCACTGGGATTTTGATACAAGAGGTAAAGATCTACCTACCCTCGCTAAGGATTCTATGGACATTACATTTTGTGTTAAAAAGTTTGTGCAAATAGCGAATCATGAAGTTGGAAGGGGAACCAATGGAAGCAATGACCTGTGTAGTGTTGTGACCTGCTAAGCTCAACTAGGACAAGTACTTACCACAATCATAGTTGATTCAGTAAGCATTTTATATGGCAGCCGACCGCATAAGAGCTGAGCGTGACTTTGCGACATCAGGTTTCAATACTAGTAGTACAAGGCCAAGGACTGCCACAGAAATGACAACTGTATAGCCGATGAATTACTGGACGCGGTAAACGAATTGGATAGGAGGGCATCAGGTCAACTCTTTTAATCGATAGTGTTTCACAAGGGTTAACTGTTTGCAGCAGCGCACGTATGTGAAGCAATGTGCGACATAACCGATTCAATTCTAAGTGTTGCAGAAGGAAAGGGTGCATAAATTGATTCGTTAGCGTTTGTTTTATGGAGGAGTTTGGGTCTACCACGTCTCTTGATCCTGCTTGTGTACTGTCTTAGCGAATCACCTCATGGCTGTGAAGCCATCCCTTAACCCAACGCTGCGATTCTTAAATGTTTTCCTTTTTAAACTAAACAGATTTGTGATTATGAAGACAAGAAAGGAACTGCTACTTTTGAGAAATATGAAGATGCTCCGTGTCGAAACTCAGGCGAAAATCTGCGGTGGAGTCTGCTTCATAACGAATCGGACTTCGAGCGTGACAAAAGGGTGGTCCTCGGTTTTGCATCTGCTCATTGGGATCCTCCCAGTAATCGGAGTTTCCACAGTGTCAAGTTTAAGGTCGGTGTTGCATTCGAAAATAGACAGATGTCATCGAAAAAAGGCGTTCCATTTTCTAGTCGTCAACGAACGGTTTATCTGTGCTTACACAACTCTTATTACCTTTCAAGTTTATAATATCTGCTGAGAGCACCAAAAATGCTCTTCCACTTCCTGTGGGACGTGGATTTGCAGCCAGTATGCAGGTCATGGGACCCCTGGAAAAGACCCACAGTCGTCTCGGTATCAGCATGCTCATTTACACCAACGAAACAATCCACCCTAGTCAGGCATTCCTCAAAAGAAAATTATTTAACTTTGGCGTCGAGGAGGAAGTGGGAAACTTTCTGGTGAGTCACTCTTCCACCATCCGCCTTGTTTGAGACTGTCAAACTGTTTTGGTTCTGTGTAGTAATCAAAGTGGAACCAGTATCCATTCTTCACCGTCTCAATCTTCTGTACTCCGTAATTGGTTTTAAGTAACAAGAGAAATGTTTCCCTCCTCATAGTCAACTGCTGTTCTTCTAAACAAGCGTGAACCCCCACAAGCAGGGGATGAAGTGAATATGCCGCCAGCCTATGTCTTCTGGAGGGACGTGTGCTTTGTTGATCCAGTGGATCGATGGAGTGCAGGACGACACGTCGTGGGCTTCCAAAGCCATCCACGCCGGCAAAATAAACCCAACAGACACATCAACCGCTCCATTCCGATGGCTGTTTTCGGTTCCAGACGATTCAACATTCACGTACACAGCAACGATACCGCCGCCACCATGAGTATGTGGCTTGGTTTCGGCAGTCCGGGCGACGGATTCTTCGCCAAGACGAACTACACAGATTGGTGAGTCTTGCAGCCTCCGCACAACCGTGTCGTCACCCTTTCATGTATTTGTGAGTGCCACGGGGGAAACGCAGTTGCAGTGGTAATGTGGTGTAGGAGGAGTGCAGTGGAGAGAAATGGCTGCCTTGGGCTGATTAGAGGAGAGGGGGGCGATGATCAAGTTGAAAGGGTCTCTGTTTAGTTAGTCATATTTTGTGGATTAGATCAATCCTCCCTCTGCCCTTAACTTAGTCCATATGTTTGGGTGTGTGATTGGGCTATTGGCATCGTCTGAATCTAGAAAAGTGCGTGTGCTTCTAAGGCAGTGTTCTTTATTATCTGAGCTGAAGCTCGCTATGGATGAGTTCATGTCCACCAAAACTCATTCATAGCTAGTAAAAGGACTATTCTTCAGTTGAGTGGGGATCAATTGGACATGCTGAATGCATTTAGATGTTGACTTTTAACCGTCGAACACCTATGTGCCTTTTGACGACATTTGCTTGTAGAACCCCACTTCATAGGTTCTGTTTGAGTTAAAGTTGGGACCGAAGAAGGGCACTTTTCCGCATGTGACGCAAGCTTAAACACGCTACTGACAAGACCTTATGCTAATCACCCACAGGAGTTTTGTAATGGCGCTGGGAAGCCCACTGCTGTCGTCTACACCCCTGGCTGCGCGCCTACTCACTCCGCTCATTTTGCCACTATTGGTGCTCTTGGCCAGTTTGGCTTACTTTTACGCCAGCCAGCACTGTTGGCGTCCTCGTCTCAACGATGGTGCCGAGGTCACTCGGCCTCTTATAAACGAGGTCGGCGATGATGAGGCACATGGCGACGACAACGACGACGGGTATCCGGGATTCGGCGACCTAAGCAAAACGCGCTCGCAGGTAAACAGCGGCAGCAGTGGCGCTGACGAAGCTACTTCTGCCGCCACATCCTCATACGGCGCCACATAGGAGTCTCCCTTCCCTCCTGTGTCCTTTTTTTCTGACGCCTCCTTGCGCCAAATGCCAAAAACATGAATGCGCATGCCAGTGATCTTTCAATCACAGTTAAGAGGTCGTTGTGCTCACTTGAAAAGCTCATTACATGGGAACGATTGCACTACGGCTCCTTCCTAATGTGACTGGCCTATCAACGTTGGCATAGTTTTGAGTGCTTGATAGTCCTACCAGCAGTCGGCTGCTAGTGTAGTGTCGAGCGATCGTAATTTCCTTTCCGCATTCTTCACGTCCACTAGCACTGTCAATCGGGCCATCCCCTGTTAACTATGAAGTTGCAATGGTCTGGATCAGAGCGAAAATGTCCGCATTTGCTCGCCCACTGCCGCCCTATCTCTTAAAATTGGCAGGTATATAGGGCGTTTTACGAAACGCAGTAATGCCCTCGAAAACCTGCACACTCAACTTCCCGACAATTTCTCCCAAAAACACAAGCCGGCTGTGTGTGTTCGTCCCTTACCTAACGCGTGAGTGTAGCTAAACAGGCAAGCCAGTACATCAACAGTGACACTTGAGTACATGCCAGTATTAATGGCTTTGTTTAGAACACGGGAGCAGAATACTGATAAACATTAGGTCGGTGAGTTGGGAGGGGAGGAGTGAAGGAGGTCATCAGGTCGGTAGGGGCAGGGAGTCGGCAACCAATGGCAGGAGGTCTGCGGTTCGGAGTCGCCAGTTGCGGAAGTCCTTGCTCACTCGACACCACGCCTCGCCATGGCGCGGTTCCGCCGCTATGCACCGCTTCAGCACCTCTTTCTGCTGATCCTACGATGGAGGCAGAAAACACGAATGGTATTACAAAAAAGTACGCTTTAGCCGTTAAATGTGGTGTAAAAGAAGCATGAAGAACGGGCTCACTTCAGTCCCGTGAAGTTGTTCAAACTTGTAAAAATAGGCCCATGCATCTCCCAGGTCGGATTCCAACCTTACGGTTCGCATAAGCCAATTGCGAGCCTTCGAAATGAGTCGTTCCGCCCAGAACATTCTACGATTCGGTAATAAGAGTGGAAACATTAAAACCATGAGGAGAGGAGTGGAGGAAGATGAGAGCTTACTTTGAGACAGCAAGGAGGACGAGGGGATCGTGCTCGCACTTCTTTAATGCGTCAACCGACTTCATTTTGCGCTGAGGTCGGATGGTCATAAAAATGGCCTCCGCCCACAAACATCCCGCGTTTGGACATTCTTGCAGGGCTTTGGATAGCAGTGATTCTGCCACAAGCTTCAAATTGGCTCGCATCTCCAGTCGAATGGACTCCAGCCTAGGAACAAAGCCAACAGGAGCAAAGACATCCAATCATCTCTACTGCTGAGAAAGATCATTGCAGGGAGACAGAATTACCAGAGAGTTGGCTCCTTGGGGTTCTTTGATCTCCCTTTCTCTAGGATAGAGCGAGCCTTGGTCATGTTCCCTGTCTTCTCCTCCAGTCTCGAGAGGAGGATCCATAGGGTGGTGTTGTGAGGGATCTCTTTTGTCTACGGAAAAGAGGCAGTAAATGTAGTTGGTGTCAAGCAATGCCCTTTACTGAATATCACTAATGACTGAACTCGACAAAATTTAGTGATCATTATAATGCAAGGATTGAGTGTAGTGGCTACTATTCGTTTAAAATGCAAAAAGCGAGGTACCCAAAATGACAAATGACTGGAGGAGATTCGGTTTGATCAAAAAGATCTAAACTTGCTTAGAGGGCCAGGTAATTGCATAACTTGGGGTGTCATTTCACAAAATCACGACCTAATCATTGAGGGCACGTGACCTTCCCTCTTCCTAAGAGTGGGAATCCAAGGCAATATAAAAATAATAGAACGAGGATGGGGCGTACCCCTTCGCGGAAGGCGTCACGCGCCTGCTCGAGGAATTTGTCGTGCTCCTCAGGTCTCTGGTTAGCGAGAAATTCGGCCAGTTGGCCACGCATCATATGAAGCTTGGGCTCAAGGGGATACTTGGCGCAGCCCTCCTCGAGCATCTGCGTTGCTAGCTCGAGGTCGCCGAGACACCACTCAAGGCGCGCCGATTTCATCCACACTCGTGCAGTCGGCGCAGAGGAGCGCGCCTTCGCCAACAGGCGACGTGCGCGTGCATACTCCGAGTTCTCCGACTCCAGCTTTACCGCTGCCAGCCAGATCTCCTCTGAGTTGGGGTTCGCCTGGAAGGCGTTTGCAAGCGTTGATCGCGCTGCTGGTACGTCACCCTGCAAGGCAAGTGGAATCGCGTCAACAAGTATGCATATGTCTACTTAAAACTGTGAACCACCACCATCACCACTCCACAATATGTTGATGTGTTGTGATATCACTACGAGTTCCTCTTAACCTAAACCAAGTCAAAAATGCCCATCCACAGACATAAGGTTACAAGTAGTTGCACTAATGCGGGATTTTGTTACTTACCGTGATTCTCTATTTTTCTAGATGTCTCACACTTAAGTGTATGCAAAAACTTCGGTGATGCACCAGACCGTTTTACTTGCCAAATGAATGACTCAGCTTCTGTTCTGGTATAGACACGTTTGCTTGGCCTCGGCCTTATACTCCAGCCTGGTTTGTAGTTCTGCGTGGACGTGATATGAACGCAGAGGGGTATTCCAAGCCAAACAGAAGCGATAATACCAAAAGCACCCGCTGAGGAGAATCGGAGTCTAAAACAATCTATGTGCTCTATCCTTGACTTTTGTCAGGTTCTAACATTTGTCCATTCCAGAAGGTAGGAACCAACACACGAACTGGCTAGTAACAATGTGATTATATTCTAATAACCAAAGTGTGGTGATGTTTTTCTGCAGGTATTGACTTACAGCGAGCCACTTTGATTTGGCGGACATGAGCCAAAGAATCTCTGCGTGGGGACAATGCATTACTGCTTGGTCCAGCAACTCCTCCAGTGTTTCTCTTTAATAAAAGAAAAGGCAATTGAAACGTGAAAAATAATGCCTATGAAATCAAATCAGTGGTGGTAGAAGGGGAGAGGGTGAACATGCCTGGTACCATGATTGCGCTCAAAGTAGGCAGCACGAAGCCAAATGCTCTTCTTTTTAGGGAACTGAGCCAGTGCCACGGCGTAGATAGCCCGTGCACACTCGATTGCCCCGTTTGTTGCGCATGACTCCGCATCTGCCAACCATGTATGCTTCTTGTCCTGCTCCTCTATCCCATGACCGATGATAGCTTTTCTAGATGCGGGTAAAAGTCACTGATTATGGAGCGAAGTGATAAGGCCGGTCACGCAGATGTAGTCTGACATGGGAAGTAGAGTTTCAGAGGGTAGTCAATATTTACATGAATCCCGTCTAAAAATGTGAGCAAAATATTCCATGTAAGCAACATTCTTCAACGCATTATCAAATGGCTGATTCTGAATATACTTATATAATGTTTTGGAGCGCTGGAGAGAGTAACTGTACACACAAACTGTACTATTTTCGTCCGAATACAAAATGAGGGAAGCGGGACCTCACCACCGATTAATTTATCGTTGATCGCTGGAGCAGCGTTACACGAAAAAATCTGGTCAAAATAAAGAAAAGCAGAGGAACAACCAACATGATAGCCTGAGCAGTGAGGATGGACTTGGCCTTTTCACACTCCTCAGCCTCCTTGATCCACTCATCGCGATTTATCTCCACCATGTTGGCCTTGAGCGATTGGACCCCGGCGTCAATGATTTTGCCCACACGGGCGCACTGTTCGTTTGCCTCCTCCAGACGGGCGGCAGCAAACCAAATCTGCCGTTCCGTGGGAATCTGCTCATGCGCCTTATTGAGGACCACCCGCGCCTGCTCGTAGGTCTCTAGCCGCGCCAGCGCCAGCCAAAGCTCCGCCGAGGTGGGACAGCATTCCACCGCCAAGCTCAGCATTACCCGTGCGTCCTCCTCCTCCTCCAATTCCACTGCCAACTTCCACAATCGCACCGAGTTCGGCACGCTCTCCAGCGCTACCAAGTACAAACACAACCATTAGCATGAAGTTTTCACAATATGTAAAGGAAAATATCTCAAGGATCACCTTTCTTAAAGACGGTCCTCTTGGCCTTTAGCTCGGTTTCCAAGTTGGCGGCTTTGACCCAGAGGCCAACCGACTGAGGCAAGTGGGTGATGGCCTGTGCAACGATCGATTTCGCCTGATCAGGAGGACAGAGACGGGCCGCCTCCAACCACACATCCTCCGAATTGGGACATTTCTCACAGCCTCGCATTATTAGGTTTCGTGCAACCTAACAAAGTGCAAAAGCGGACATTTTCTGTATTGCAATGTCAACAAGGCTAATAGAAATTGGGCAGCTCAAGCGTTGGCCTCATAGAGAAGAGTAATTCCATCCTTGAGACACATTAGGTCCCTACAAGCACTCTTTACAACTAATAACAAGTCTTGGAAGCAACAAATAGTTAACTTATAAACAAATAAGACTTGTTTTAATCGTACATCAAACCGTCATACTCATGTCAGTTAAACTAATGCCAGAAGTCAGGCCTCTTTACGTGTATCATACCATCTTCAACAATAACTGGGCGCCATAAATCGTAAAGATACGACAAAGTGCAAGATAATGAAGTAACCTGCAATTTGCCAGCAATTTCTTCAAGCCGTGCAGAGACGATCCAACCAGGTGGGTGCTTGGGGTTAGTCTCACGCATCGACTTGAGGAGAAGTCGGGCCTTCTTCACGTCGTTGATGTCACCGGCGTACTGCGGAATCATCGACTGCAGGTCCGTCAGATATCCCTTTGGATCCACTACTGTTTGGCCTGACACGCTGTCTGACACCTAAGAGTAGAACAACCAATTAGCGCTGAAGGTTGATTCTCCACGGATGAATTCGGAAAGATATACAAAAAGTGAACTAGAAGGATAACTAAAGAGACCGCAGTTCTCATAGAAATAGATACCTGGTTAAGCTTAATATCCATTAGCGAAGTACGAGCTTGTCCAATTTTCTTCATGTCAATATCACCTGTCGGTGTTTGAGCTCCAAAAGGCGTGGTCAATCCGCCCAGAAGTTGTTCCGTTGGGTCCAACTTCGTATTTAGCTACAAGGGCAGAACAGATGAATTAATTAATCGACAAACCGCAAGCGTTCAGCATAGCCTATAGGTGATTTTGACAGAAATAGAGCTTCTCATCGTCGACGGAATTCTGTTGCAGCTCTGACCTCCATAAGAATAAGATAATTTTGTCTCAATAAACCACAGCAATTTTCACCAAAAAATACAGTGTACTTTTTGCTTCGGTATGTGTATGCATGAAGTTACAGAGGCATCATCCACAACTAATGTTTTGTATTTCTTCGAATAAGCCGTAGGACCAACCTGAGAATCCTGAAATCCTTTAGCCAGGATACTATCTGGGACGGGAGTGAAGACCTCGGCACGCGGGTTCCTCTGACGCTTGTTGCGCGAGTCGCCCACCTCGGGTAGGCTGAGCCACTCACTCTCTGACACACTTGCCAGTTCTCTTTTGAGGTCAACAAACTGCTGCTGAATCTTCGGTCGCTCCCGCCGATAACGTTCGATTTCTTCAGCTTCGCGCTTCTCTCTGTAAGTTTTGCGACGCTCGTCCATCCGCTCATCAATCGAAGCATAGATCTCATCTGCTTCCTCATCATCTTTTTCGTAAGGATCTTTTGAGCAAATACTACCACCGTAGCCTGTAAACTAATTTATTAAATGCGCACAAATAGGAGGGAAGACGGATCAGAAGCAACTTTAGCGAATATTAAAGATGTTTGGTTATGATATCCAATTACCTTGAATGTGACTGTGGGATTTATTTTACCATTATCTTACAGAAGTGTATTGCAAGACAGGTAAGTTTAACATTCTGCAGCCTTACCTGAAAGTCAAACAGTTATTCTAGAAATTCATTAAAGCCAACAGTGGTGAAGGTTCATCTGCCTTGGGGTTTGAAAGACATAAGACATATATCACGGATGCAGTACATATCATTAAAAATCACAAATGTGGGAGCTGATATTTGCAATAACCGCAAATACAGAAAACACAAACGATGGCTTTTGTAACAATGAAAAGGTCACAGGACAAACCTCATCATAATTTGATTCATTAAGATCCTCTTCAGTCTCTTCTTCCTTTTCTTGCTCCTTCTTTCGCTTGGAGGGAGCCATGTGACGTTCGTCCGAGACATCGGTAGCCTCTCGAGCCGGACCGATATCAGAACGAGTTGTAAAGCCAGTGGCGCCACGACCAACGCCAGCAACATATCCCAACGGTGCAGAGAGTCCAATGAATTCTCTCCTTTTCTTAGAAACCATTGACTGCGACATCGTGATAACCAACGGCACTTCGCAAATCCTTATTGACCGGGATGCACATTATCACTTCTAACAAAATCCACTTTATGACAAACTAGAGAAAGCCAACTACTTGTAAAAATTCTATACCTTTTGAGTGCTACATTAATTTATTAAAATTTTGATCTATTTTTTTATATTAGGTCAGATCTGATCAGATTGCTGGTGGTTGCCGTCTATTTGGATACATCGATGCTTGGAGATTCGTGCATGCCCAACTTCTTCATACCTCCACATCACTTTGTGACTCTGCGACACTCTCATCATGATTAAGTCTGCCTATTCCGTACGTCAAAGTGTTTCAATGTATTTTGAGGTGAAAATAATCCCACCCCACTTGGTGCAACAACCACCAACTCGTCTCCAGTCCTTTCTACTTAATACATTACAGTAGACTAAGCGAACCAACAAATCATGGCGACAGGTCGAGTGTGTGGAACATGTTTGGTGTAACAATACCAGCTTAAAATAGGGCGTCTCCATCCATTTTGCACCACTCAAACGATTGCTGCAGCTAACCATAGGTAGCGATTGAAGGGAAACCCAATCGCTTAAGAACCGCTCTGATATTGACATAACAACGCTTGGTTTTGTGGCAAATGTGAAAATGTCTGTTTTACTTTTTCATAGTTGCATTAATGCGTATAACTGTTTCATTATTAAGCAAGCTAGTGCTGTGGTTGGTCAGTTCTGTTATAATCATTCCTGCAGGATGACATTCTTTGCACACAAACATGCAGCAAGGTACTTTACCGTGTTGAACTGGTAGTGCTTTAATGGCATAACATTTTGTTAGAAAATTAGGTAACTTTAAGTCTGTCGCTGATTAATTTTGCAATTTATCACGAAATTATTGTTTTTAACGCCTGGCAAATTTCCTTTCCTTGCCTCACACCAAAACCACATCAACAAGTGGCAAAATGGATTACGCGTTTGTTAATGACTGCAAACTCAATCCCATTCTTGGCCTTAATTAGTGGTCTTATCGTACGCGCTAAAGACATCCCCAGATTTTAACTCATGTTGACCTTATTAAGCGCTTAGGTCTCAAGCGCTAGGCCCTACTATTGCCAATTAAGTAGCATGTAAGACGGTCAGGATCAGAGGCAGCACTTATATTAGTAGAAACATTTTTCCATTTAATAAGAAATACATTAGCTTTACTTATTTGCAAACAGTTCTTCGGGTTGTTCTTGTCTAATGGCCACGAAGTCTTGTGGCTGCCGGGAAGTGCATGCGGTGCCGAGCGCAGTGGTTTCTGTCCACCTGAATGGAGGCGTTCTTCATGTGGATTTGCCTCTCCAGCGCCATTTGTTCATCCTGAAGGTGCTTAAGATTATTTTCAGTGTTTGACAACTGATTCCTCAACTTGTCAATTGTCTCTTGAATGTTGTGCATCTCGTCTAGCATTCTAAAATTGCAAAGTATGAGACAATCCCACAGACATGCGTGAGTGCATTCTATACAACACTAAGGTGAGGGAAAATGTACGCTTTCTGTGGTGGATCACGGCAGTTTTCAACATTTTGTCGCTGGTTGTGCAAATGAAGTCGCGTCTGAACGGTCTGGACGTAAGCATCTTTGGCAACTATCGCATTCTCCATTTCCTTGATGCTTTGCTCCATTTTGAAAATTTCGTCGCACACCTATAATATAATAAACCACAGAATTACATTTCCAAGGACGGAAAATGATAAAATTCAAATTTGGGTGTGGGGTAGGTATTACAACATAATTTGAAGCAGAAAACTTGTGGAAATCCGACCACAGAGCTGACCTTTCTAAGTTTATCGGTGAGATTCTTTTTTTCGCACTCATACTCATCGAGTCGTCGTTGGAAGGCCGCGTTGACGGTGTCCTTCTGCTGGATGACGTCACGTTCGACATCATGGAGGATGCTTTCGCAGAGCTGGAGGAGATGATCGCTGGCAATGCGCTCGTGCTCCGAGCGTAAGATGAGGTCATGCGCGTGCTGTGTCCATGACTCTACTGTGGACTGGGCGGCCTGAGGCCAGCTACGGGCCTCGCCAGCGTAGTGCTGCTTGTTGGTGCTCTCGGGAGTCAGATTCGCTCCCTCTGTGTCCAGCATATCGGCCTCGTGCTTATCGCTCCACGCCTTCTCCAGGTTCGTCTTAGCCATGCGGTTCCGGCTAAAGGTGCAAACGTATGACATGCAGTTACTTGCCCATACCTCAAACCTACCCATACTTTCAAAAGAATTTCGTTGTATTTTTCTATAAGACATTTGATTTTTGTGTGTACGCTTTTCTATTAGTAAGAAGGAGTGCTAAAATGAGGTCCGCACTCGACTCACCTGTGCTCAAGTTGCTCAAGGGTTATCAGAACAAACAAAGAGCCTTACTTTTGCAGGTGCAAAGGGGCATACCAACATAGAGTAGGCTCTTAGACACTGCAGATCATTCGACACGCCGCTAGTCAATATCACAGACAAGGGCAGTAGCCAAAGCATAAAACACCGTGTGATGGTGATGATGACCCTCATGAATAAGGATGGGAAATACATAAAAATCCGCTCGCATGGAAAACTTCAAAACATCGCAGTTTGGTGCCAGGACGCTCGACCACCTGGCAATGCGGAATTTAAATGGTCAAAGGTTTCATGGCAGTTAAGACTGCTTACGATGAGTTGCCACCTGAAGCTCAGACGTCATTCTTAGGACAGCTAACCCGTAGCTAATGGGCGCATTGAGGCAGCATTGAGTGATTGCATACGTGCACATACACTTTGGGAGTGCTACTACACAATAGGTTCAAGGCTGCTTTTCGCTTTTGACCAGGAGGGATTAGTTGAATGGCCAAGTAATACAGTTCGTCCTGAGCTGGTGCGAATAGATGTCTACAAACAATGCTTGTTTAAGTTTAAACCAAACACTTAGTAGCAAAAAAAGCTATTTTCCTTGCAAGATTTTTGTTTTTCTCCCCTGTGCTTGACACAACAAGTTACGGTTCGGTTCAGACAACCTTATTAATGCAAACTAGATATGAGGCGTGTGTGTGGTTTTCCCGTCTTTAATTATGACAAAGCAAATAAGCAGAAGGGAGAACTCACTTCAGTTGGTCTTTGACCTGGTTTATTGATCGTTTAATCAGGGCAATGGCCTTGTTCAGGACGTCGAGCTCCTTTTCAAAAAGTGCATAGGAAGTTCTGATAGGTGGTGTTGAAAATGAGCACTTAGGGCATTAAAGACCAAAATCAGTTGGTTATTTAATCTCATGCGATCATTACATACCCTCATATTGAGCTAATCAACTTACGCTGTTCAAAAGTGGGTGAAGGCTAAAATTAGAAGAGATACCTGCATATTTTATCCAAAAACTTAAAGCAGTTCAATAGTTTGCCCCAGGTTAAAAGTGATATTTAGTAGATTTAGAATTTTACGTCTAATTGAAGACGCGTTAATGCTAGAAAACACTCATTCGAAGTGTCTTCCAAATATCATGAAAAGCTTTAATCGCAAGTATGAATTCTTTTATCCTGATTCTTCATAATTTTATGGCTATTAACCCATCACTCTTATTATAATAAAAGGTAAGAATGGGGGTTTTAGTTTCTTCCTTTTTTTGGGAAATGTCATGCTAATCATACTTTTATTGGCATTGATATCAAGTCTGTCGAAACCTTTCCTTATCTGTAAAAACATCTACTCTTGAAATAAATAGCCTATACTAATGGAACACTGTCTATTTTATTTTGGAGACTTGCAGAAAGAGTACGAAATAATATGGCAACTACCTTTATAAGCTGAAGTTCAACTTCGTCCTGCTGCAAGTCCTCACCAAAACGTCGTTGTCGAGCGTTCAAGCAGTCCGTTGTTAGCATTACGCACTCATCTAGCGCCTTGAGGCTGGTATTCAGCTCCGCTATCCGTTTAAGCAGCATTTCATTCATGTCTATTACTTTGAGGATCTCCTTCTCCATTTCAGTCTTCCACATGTGCAAATCGGTAAGACGTTCTCTCAGTCGCTCCGTGCTATTGTGAAAATCTGCTTTGCTTCGCTCCTCTGCCTCAAACATCATGTTCTTGTTATCAGTACGATTTTTTTCACCTACATCAACATCTATCTGCGCCAGGGCTAGCCGATTCTCCAGGGAGGCACGCGCCTCCTCAGGAGCATAGCGACCCGAGCGGAAACCAATGGTTGAGACTCCACTCTCTATTCCATTTGAAGTGGCATATACTTGCTCAGGAAAGCATGGGGGTGTCTCTCTAGGAGCCGCGCTCTTGGCTGGCGTTTGGGTGTCTGAGCAGAACATTGTGGCCGAGAGAACAAAAGATCTTCCTCCAACTAGCTCACCAGAAGCTAGATCGATGGGAGCACCTGTGCAAGTTTTTTGAAAGAGGTTAGATTGTCACCTGATTGTTGGCGCGAGGAGAGAGTAAGACTGGACTTGGGTTGTTTGCTGTATCACCATGTCAGCGCACATGTGTCTGTGTGGGCATTGGTGTGAATCGCATCGTTTGATGCTTTGGTGCGTAGCTGTGGTTGTCATGTGAGAGTTTGGTCCTTATCAGCACTCTCTTAGAACTAACAGCAGAGACATTTTCTTGTGAAAAAAAAATTAAACTACATTTATATCAGCTATTTGGTTTCAATCTAAGTTATTAATTTTAAATCGTTTTGCTTTTTTGTTTACTAGAGATGCATAAAGAACCTAAAATCAGGTGAAATGAGTGCAGTCAAATACTTCACATAGTGCCGACACCAAAAAAATTCACCAAAGTTTTTTTTGATAGAAACATCTAATTTTTTTCTTAGATCTTACAACGACGAATTTTTCTTGGAAGGGCGAGTTAGCCTTCGTCTAAAAGGAATGGATTTAGTAGTCAACTTGACCAACCAGGACACTTAATAATTGAATATTAGGGTAATATGACACATTTTAATTGCTAGTTAAGGAATAGAAATTAATGCAACTATGAAAAAGTAAAACAGACATTTTCACATTTGCCACAAAACCAAGCGTTGTTATGTCAATATCAGAGCGGTTCTTAAGCGATTGGGTTTCCCTTCAATCGCTACCTATGGTTAGCTGCAGCAATCGTTTGAGTGGTGCAAAATGGATGGAGACGCCCTATTTTAAGCTGGTATTGTTACACCAAACATGTTCCACACACTCGACCTGTCGCCATGATTTGTTGGTTCGCTTAGTCTACTGTAATGTATTAAGTAGAAAGGACTGGAGACGAGTTGGTGGTTGTTGCACCAAGTGGGGTGGGATTATTTTCACCTCAAAATACATTGAAACACTTTGACGTACGGAATAGGCAGACTTAATCATGATGAGAGTGTCGCAGAGTCACAAAGTGATGTGGAGGTATGAAGAAGTTAAGCAACGCTAGTGTCCTTGGACCACCTGTGTAGGAGGTGAGAACTGTGGAATCTGCCACCACCTCTGGTGCCAACTCCTATCGTGGCGTCACAGGCATCCCGAATAGAATATGAGAGCACGTTCCGGGGGACCTTAAGGACACTGATTAAGTGGGTGCTGGAGCTGGGGATTGTTTGGACGTGATGGGGTAGTCGAGTATCAGCAGTGTGCAGAAAATCGAAATGGAAGCTCAATTTGTAGGCAACGCAATACCTTCAGCATACTTCTTACATCTTTTTTACATGTCTGACACCTTTTGGCATGTGACACAGGACAACCAGGACACTAACATTACAGGCATACGTCACGTACTTCTCAACTCTGCGTGGGTTTTGGCTGGAGTGGGTTGGAAACGGAAATGCACTTGGAGTGTTCTCGGTTTTGGAGATGGTAGCAACCTTTGGTCGTGAAGCGGGGAGGGGGACTACTTGAACAACAAATTTTATGTAGACAATAGAGATGGAATATTTGCTTAGTGTCTGACAGAGAAAATGAGCATTTTCATTTGGACGCGAGGTTAGGCATTGAGAGTGTGTCGTGGGCAGAGACAAGGTTAAAGTAAAGTGAGAGCTTCAAGGGTTTGTGAGGGTCAATAGCATGACGGCATCAGGGAAGCTGTCCTGTTACTTTCTGGTCACACTTCCTCCGTGGCGACTAATACCGCTAGCATTTGCATGCATACCTTTGAAGCACTGGCCACTGTAATGGATCGTTCTCAGCTGGACGGATAGAGGCAGTCGTGCAGAATATAATATCACTCTGAAAGTGTCGTTCATGTGCCGCCTTCAAGCACCCATTTTCTGTATTGCATTTCTAAGACCATCTTAGACGAATGAGCTAATGTTTAGAGAGCCGGCGTATCAAGAAACGAAACTATTGTTGTAGAAGTGAGCGAGAGAACTATATGTTTGTTGAACCGCAATTCCTATTCGCCTATCTTCCATCGTTCGAGCCTTACTCGCCAAAGTTGTAGTTGACGCTAGTCTCCTCCGCGGTCCACATAAAGCATTGCATCCTAGTCCACTATTTTGCACGTCCAAGCTACCTAATCCTCTTTCAATCACGTAGTTGCTAGGTTTGTTGTTGTTGTTGTAACTCGAGTTTTGGTTGGCATACCAACAAAGTTTGGAGGCGTCAGGTGACCAAATCAAGCCATCTGCTATAAACATCTTCGCAATAACCAAGATATTGTTCAAATCGTCATTTCGCTTTATAAATTTGAATATGCAATGCGATACGATCAAAGTGATACGTCATTTGGTAGCCTCATGCGTCTTTGGTGCTCCTCCTCAGACAGATGGAGTTACATTACCATGTACTGACATGTCTTGAATTCTAGGTGATGTGCTAATTACTCTAGGACGAGATGGAATCAGTCTATTCCAGCATACTGAGGCCGAAATCTGGTTAGCGCTTGGAAGCGTTGACTGATTTATCTCCCTCTCGGCTGGAACGCATCTACAAGCACCACTGAATGGAGAGGGGCGTGCGAATGTAATGCTGTGTATGTTAGAGGAGAGTGCGTCGTCCCACCACCGCATCCTTCCCCTCTCTCCCGCCTCAAACATCACTACCCTGGAGATGAGGAGACGGATGCAGCTCTTAGTTGTTTGCGTCAGAGTGGCCAGCCTGATAATGCAAAGCTGTCACGTTGCTATGCTCGTGACAACTTTGTAGCTGGGTCGTCGAATGGCTAATCAGAGGGTCAGTGGGGGTGAGAGAGGCTGTAAAAACAGGTGGTTTCATCCTAGCGGCGTGATATTTCTACTCCTACTCTCCATTTAAACCCTTACAAGATACATGATTAAATTCTGTACATTTGTGATCATTCAGTCCGCATCACACAATAATTTTAAGCTGAGATCTGGTGAAGGCTTTGACCTTTAAGAGATGGTCTATTCAGAATCAAAATCTACTATAAATACTTAAACTGAGGTTATAATAACCTACAAGGCCTTTCTAGCGCCGTGGGTCATCGACTCATTTGAAACCGAAATGTGTTATGGCTCTACGGGTGGTGGATATAGCAACATCTAACCATATTTATCACACCCTTGCATCGGCTTTGGCGATAAACGAAACACTCATGTCCCCTCCTTGCCTCCTCCGCGCCATGAGCTTGACAGTTCGCTGCTACAGATACTGAGAGGTAATTTTATGCTTTTTTTCGCCTTAACCTTGTCTTGTCACCTGCCTGAACGACCATAAACACCAATTAGGCGTGGGGAGCATTCCGGTTCCACTGGCAACATTGCATGGATCAAAGTCAACTCGGCGTTGGAGGAGGGCAAGGGGATGCGTTGTATGCATAATCATTCATAGGCCTAGCAATTACCGCATGTTACCATTGGCGCTGACCGCTGATAGCGTGGTTATAGCTTTGACCTTTTGCCACATTTTACGGCAGTTCATCTTGCCTTATTTATTAAGCCTGGAAATGCGTTTAAGTCTCACCGATTTTGTACCCCAATGAAAGGGAAATTTGAACATATAGTCTAATCTCAAGCATTTATATTGGGGTAATTTTCCATGAATGCTACAAACTTGATCTTTTGTACACACGAGCACACGTTCCAACTGTGATAGGTGCCTTATCCAGTCCAAAATATGCAGCCTGAGGATTTATTTGCATCTTAAGAAGTTTAACATCATTTTTGGAAGCTGGGAAAGCGAAGCACATTGTTTAGGTAGTGCTGACACTTCCAACAGGCGTATCCCTAAAGCAGGAGGTGGGACCATCTCAAGTTACCCCAAGGGGTGAGGTGGGGTAAGGCGACAGAACAAAAGCAATTTGTACATTAACCAAATCCTATCCATCTCCCGTCCAGATCGGAATGCACATAAACACACAAAAATCGCGCATTCCTGTGACTAAATAAGATAGAGAGGAGGCTCTCCACCCCCCCCCCGAGTCTTTGATAGAGTTGTGGCGCAACTCGGCTCCTGTTCTCTTATCAGTCCTGTTTCACCCTCTCAGCCATCGTCGTTGTCTCTCAATCGTCTTTCAAAACAAAACAAGTGCTAGTTGGTTTGATGCCCATCAACGCGTGGATACATGATGGATGCAGCGCTAGGACCGAACGTTGGGATCCTTAAAGTTCCCACACGCACACCCAAACAACAGAGGATGATGTGACTTTTTGGTCGCTGTGTTTGAGGTAGGAGAAGGAAAAGGAGGAGGGGACGAGGCGTGAGGCTAAGAGGAGAGGGAAAGGTTTTTTTGCTTTTTCACACACGCACACAAGCTTACTACCGAGGCCATTATCAGCACCGCCGACGAAGCTAACTGTCGCGCATTGCCAAGTTCTCCTCTCTCCCTGCGTCATCTCATTAACGGCTAAGTAACCCTATGTTGGAGAGGCGAGAAAAGTGTAGTATACTTGTAGGAAGGCCTAGGCGCTAGCAAAACCTGATGCTTTGAATGTGAGGAATGTGGTATGGGAGGTTCACCACTGGTGTTTTGCGAGAAATATCTGAGACCGGGGGAAAGGGGAGGGTAGTGCAAACAAATTAATTGAAGGCCGGGTAATTAATATTACTGATCATGGGAACAGTTGCAATAGTCATGGCTGAGAGGGGACGGCCAAGAGGCATATGTTTAAAGTCTACCATCGCGCTTGATTAAGTTCAAACTTTTCAAAGTTTTATTGGATCACAGGAACAAAACTGTGAAATTGTAAGAGAAATGCATGACACAGATGCGCTTGAGATGAGGGCACTGATAACCTGTGCAAACATTGCTTTGAATAGGGAAATATGGCTTAGAAGGAGATTATCTGAACCACGATATAAAAAACAGTGTTGCATTAGATTATAATAGGTCAACATTTTATACGCATCGAGGCTTAGGCGTGCCATGATTGGCTAACCACAACTTTTACTGTGATTGGTTCGCATGCTCCTATATTTAACCAACCGCTCAGTCGGTATGATAGCTGACAATGGCCAACCTCCCCATGCTTTCTTTTGGCGGTCCACAAAGTTCCGCAGATGTTATTAACTTTCGGTATCAGCTAATGGAAATATTTAACAGATTACCTCCCCCCTTTCTACCATCACTGTCTCCTCAACTGCCTCCAACCCAATTAGCACCACCTTTACCACCACCGCCAGTTCTACGCCCAGCAACATTGGCTTCCACGCAGTCATGGACCTCTCAGAGCTTTCCACCTCTCCAGTCAGTAGGACGGTCACTAGATCGAGTGTACACTTACACGACAAAACCGCCTTATTCGTATATCGCTCTGATTGCAATGGCCATTACAAATTCGCCGAAGGGACGATTAACGCTGAGCGAGATATGCGCTTTCATTTCTTCTCGCTTCCCCTACTACAGAGAAAGGTATCCCAGTTGGCAAAATTCCATTCGACACAATCTCTCCCTAAATGATTGCTTTGTCAAGGTGCCCAGGGGAACGGAAGGCTCAGGTAAAGGCAACTACTGGACTCTCGATCCTGACTCCAAAAATATGTTTGAAGATGGCAGCTTCCTGCGTAGGAGGAAACGCTATAAAAGAGCCACACCGAAGGAACCACATCCACTGCCATCGAGGCATTCCCCTAAAGAGGACTCGAATGGATCGCAATACTCAGGACAATCGACGAGGGGAGTGTTTTCCATAGATCGCATCATGCGAAATCCAGAGAAGGGGTAGATGCAACTATTCATTTAATTTCGATTTGGTGTAGATAGTCAGAAGTATTTTTAAGCCTTGTAAACCCTTACTGCCGCGTATTTGTCTCATTGGATGCCAAAAGGTCTCCGATATTGTTTCCTTAATTTAAAATTTTATATCGGTAATACAATTTGTGGGTGTAAATTGTAAATAACTTGGAGTTAGCACCATTTTTTGCTCCTACCGGCTAATGCTAGTCGCTACGCTGAAGAGGAGGGGAGTATGGGCCCGGCTTAAGCCATGCCTACAAGGACGGCCTCGGGGTCGTGCGCATTTGGACTCAATTCTAACAACAATCACTATGACAACTGAGCTCAAAATAAATGATCTTTAGTGCTTACCAAAATCTGATTTTTCTATCGGAAGAAGAGAGGTGTAGGTGGCTTGATAAACTATATCGCTGAAGGCGTTGGGAGTGGTTGCCTTCACAAGTCTCTCATTAGTCGTCATCTTGTGATTAATTGCGTCTTAATTGTGCGTTTACCCGTTTGACTTGGGTTGGAAGCAGTTTTCAGTGCATGTACAGCTGCTGATCTGGGAAGGATAAATCCTGTAGTGTGTTATAATCTGGAAGTTAACCATGAAATGTTCTAAATGAAAATTAGTTCTGTTAATTGTGACGGACTCAGATGCATGAAAATGCAACCTTGTGAAAACATCTAGTAGACAATGGCCATCACATGTCCTATCAATGGTGGGATGATAAAATGATGCCTTGAAAATATGACTTGGTTACATTTTAGTTCCAGTCGCAAGTGGACGAACACTTGGATTAGTGGTATTGATGATGGAGTCTACTGCAGTTCGCTGTAGGCCACGTGTGCCAGAGTTGAACTGGCATGGTTAGGAAAATATGAATCTGCGTTGTCGAGCTGGAGGAGGGGGGAGGTGATCGACAAATATTTACAAATAGCGTTAATGAAGCGAGCCAGGAGGGGATACAGGTTGGGAGTGCGGTTTGGCTGTGGCGGTCTCACAGAGGTGTCCGTATGCAAACGAGCGATACCCATGTTGCTGCTGTTCTGCCCTCTCAAAAGCTTCTCTCATTGAAAACTGCAAGCTTTCAAAAAATCGCTTTAGATTTTTTATGTAGATTACAATGTGATACCATTGTCAATTATCAATCCAACTATTTCGGGGTTTATAAGATCAGACTTTTGTATCGTTACCAGTGCGGCTAAACATTTTGACTGCGAGTAGGCCCCAAAGCTCTTCATTTTAGGTAGTTAAGTTAGCTGCCGCATCTGATGATTTGATGCCGTCGACGGGGCAAACCACAATACACTGGGGGAGAAGGGGAGCACCTAATCATTTATCCACACAAATATAATAAAGGGTCGCCGTTTAATCAGGCCAGCGCGCCTAGTCCATTTCCCCTCCCTTTCCCCTCGGAGTCCGCCTCACTGGGTAAATGATCAGGGTGGTTCGTGCATTTGATTTATGGAGTCAGGAGGCGGCGGTGGTAGTGGACAGGGACACAATTAGTGGACACCAAAATCAACTACCTTCCCCACACACACACACACACACACATGCATTTGCATTCTCCTCGTCTCCCCCTTGCCTTTTCGGTTCGTCCTACCGGCCGCTTGCGCGCTCGCTGACTCGCTCGTTCGTTCGCCTCCTCCTTTCGCTCTCTCTCTCTCCCTCTCTGTGGTTTTGTAAACAGCTCCACGCTAATGTGATGAACGCGCGCACTCCCTTGCGTTTGTTTATACCGTCTCCTGATGCTACTGCTCGTGATGGTGGTGGTGGCGCTGATATAGTCTTTGCGCCCTCGAGTCCAAATACAATCTGGCACCAGGGGGTTGGGGCCAAGAGTGGAGAAAAGAGGAAGGGGGTGGGGAGAAGGGACAGACATCGAACCGCCCATCGAAGCATGAAGGGAGTGGATGACGCGAGTCCAAAATGGAGCTCACTCGGAACCAACTCGAAGCGTTGTGGTCTGCCTGAATTTTAACTTCACCTGATCACATCACCACTCAACTTCAAGGGCTACTTCAGCGTTCAGCGAAATCAAGGTGGAAAGATCCTGACACTAAGTATCATCTGTTTCCGCAGGCACGAGAAAGAACGGGATTTTAAAAGACCAGGGTAACACCGCGGCTACAGTTAAATCGAGACATTTTCTACCTAGTTCGTGCAGAGAATGATGATATGGAGATTATTTCTCATCCTTGTTCTCCCCTTCCCCTCTCACGCATTAGCACTCTCTCCCTCTCTCTCTCCGGTCTTGAGGGGATCGGCTTCACGACGAAATGGACAGGGAGAGTCCTTCAAATGCATCAACAGAAAGTGGATGCCATTAGCTGCTCTGGTGAACATTTGCTAAGCAATGAATCAGAGTCCAATTATACACCATAAGGACTCAAATGGTACTTAGGCCATGGTAACATTGATAGCGATGCTGTTAATGCTACTTGGATGGCTTCTCACCTACTGGGCCTTTGGAGGCGAAGAGTGAGAAAAATTTTTATCAGTTTCTGAATGAAAACTCTTGCCTTGTTGAAGCTGTGCAAGCAGATGGGTTCCAGTGGTGCCTGTTCGTTCTGACGGAGGGTGGATGAAAATACTCCTGGTCTCTATGCCTGGTCTTGATCGGTCCCAGACACAATCCTAGTCTACACTACAGTCACAGACCCACCACATGACTCAATCGAGTGTTCGTATTTAGTACCCAGCAAGGAAGAGGCTCACAACAGCAACGCTAAAGAGGTTTTGTGCTGTTAAGAAATGTTGGAGTCATTTATAATATCAATTGAACAAATGCAAGAAAGGAAGGTGTTAAAACCAGACGTCAAGAAACAAGATCGCATGTGTCAATTTTTAGCGTCATTCCCACAAACCTCTCAGACACACGCGTCCGCATCCGCATCGCAAGCTTCCACCTCCTACTTACCCGAGGTAAACAAGTATCAGCCACAGCCAGCTGGATACAGTTCCACACAAAAGGGGGAGCAGAGACCTGACTGACGCCTGGGGCAAGGCTTGTGGACCGAGACTTGCCTTACTGGAGGTCGATGTGAACCCAGTGCAAGACTGCGGTAGCACTGTGTCGCACATTCGAAATGCGAAATTTCAGCTACTAAACAAGTTCGTGCGGCCTTTCTTCAGTTCTTTGCAGATTAAAATATTCGCCAGAGCTGGCTGCAACCCTTCCTCATCCAGAAGTGGGCTTTCATTGAGAAATGTTGCCTCTTGAAGTTGACAATCCGGGCCACCTCATCTCCGTACCCATCTGGCCATCATTTTTGCTCTACGTTGCATGGGGAGAAAGTTGACCCACAGAGAGCATACGAGAGAGTGACACAAAAACCCTCCTCCAACAGTGAAGTGCAATATTCACGAAGGATAACTTGTGACTGAATTAAGTCTGGGAACTTTTGATTTTACCCACCAATTGGAAGGCGTACCAGCACACCCTTTCCAGCTACCTTGAGTAGGAAGCTTATGGTTTCCCAAGAATTTCATCGTCTGTGCTCCACCAAGTACCCGAAAGTGGTGCGTGGCAGAGGTGTGCCGTGCACAATCGCCTAACGCGTTTTGCACAAAAGCCACGTCGCAGCATAGATCCGTCAGTCGGTGAACAGCTCAATCTCCGCAGTGCGCTTATATTGTGTGCGTAGAGTAGAGAATTGAAAGTGGTGTCTCTCCTCGAACCCTAATGCCACCTGTCAATGAGTAAAATGTGGAGTCCAATTGCTTCAACTCTTTGAAGACAATACACACGTAAACCAATTGCTTAGTTACCGAGTTTAAATACTAATAAAATTGCATTTTCATTGTTAAGACAACCTTTAAGTGATTTGCACGCTCTGCGAATTCATCTACACCAAACACTATGCACAAACAATGAGGTGCTTTCGTGCCTTTACAGCCCGGCCGTATTCGGTTTAGAAAGTGGAGGAGGTTAGCCTGCAGTAAATTTAACCAAACCGCAAAATAGTAGCGGGCAATAAATGTGCAAGTACATTTATGCTTTATATGACTTTTAAATAATCGGTGTCAGTTAAAAGAATTTTTATAACTAGTTGCACGATGATGGCTTTGGTTGCATATTTGACTGCACCACCACCATCTCAAAATTGCGATTGCACCGATGGTTACCAGTCATTTTGCATGCTTACAATTCAAAATTTTTACGATAGAATGTGACAACGGTCCAGATCCAGGAGAGTGTTTTTGAAATCCTCGAGTTTTAAGGACCGATTGATGAATGGATTTACATGATTAGTAGTGACACAAGCACATAAGGCAACAGCCTAAGCAAAAAGCTACTTGAGAGTTGTCAGAGTGAAGTAAGCAGCTAAAAGGCTGTAAATTGACCGGTATTTCCTTTATATGAGACCCACTAATACAATTGGGAAATATTTGAAACCAAAACAAACACCCTACTGAGATTAAATAGGTAGCATCAAGTAATACACTGTGGCTAACCTTTAAACAACTCGACCTCATAATGGCACCCAGCTAAAGAGTTTAAAAGCGAAATCTTACAAATTTTAGTACTAACATAATGCACACTATCTGAATTTACATTTCGGACTAAAATCAGTCATAAAACAAGGTTTTCGTGATGGATAGGACTTTATTGGCCTTCTAAGTGGGAACCACACCCTGAGCTCGCTAAAAAAGAGTGATTCGCTCTAATAGTCTACTCCTTCCAAGACCATTAATTTTGTGGTTGAGGTGAAAAAAAACGAATTTATTACGATCGTGAAATTCCACACTTTATGGAAGCATCTCGGGCTGTCGCTTACTTGGGCTACAGTAGTGCATTCAGTACATCCAATTGAATTAACTAATGCATAAGTATCAGAGGAAATTTTGAAGCCATTCATTCATGCGCTGGTATGGAGACCTGCTACTAGATTTCATGGATCCTAAACTACCCAAAAGGTGGTGCTGGACAGCTAGAACGCACAACATACGCAAACAATGGGATTCGAGGTAATTCTTTTGGATTTAAATAATCTGCTGTTATACTGTGAAACGAGGGAGAGAGTGAAGTGGGAGTGGAGTATCGACCCTCCATCATGACAATGTAGTTGGTACAGACAATCGTCGTTAGTCATGGAGGAACAGCTGTTGCTCTTTCAGCGATGGACCAAATATACCCCGAGTAAAAATACACACGCAAAATGCTATTTTTGTCTTATAAATCACAATCATCACCCGGTAAGCGCATTCACGTGCTCGTCGGAGCGTTGCAGAGGTGGCGGACCAATGCTGTGTGGAACGAGTGACTGATGGCCAGATGGACAGACAGACCAATTTGCACCGAACTGAACCCCCCAACCGCGCACACTATCCACCAAGGTCTGTCGAAGCAGTCGTGCATTAAGTGACACTTGGTGTCAATATTTTAATACTCCTGGTTTACAATTCCTTGACGCATGTAATACTGCACAACTTCTCTGGAAAAGTCTGGAGCCAGGGAGCATGATATCACACCTCCTTTCTTCCTATGGATGGGCAATTTACTTTGCCATTAATCCGTTGGAAATTTTATAGACATTCGCTAAATTAGCAATCTGCCTTCGCTTTTGATCGTAAAAGCACATAAAATGCGCAGAGAAGGGACCAGTTGGATCAAAGGCTGAAGAAAGAATTCGCCTCCGGACAGGGGGCAAAGGCGGAACACATCTGTCAGTATGCCATTACGAATGCACCATTAAAGGACAAAATCTCTGACATTTAGGCACTTGTAGAATAAATTAGTAAACTGCCTTTCTCGAGAAAGATCACACTAGGTCAGCTTAAAAACAAACATCGAGGCCTGGGATGGGAGGAAAGTTGATACTCGAGCAGATTATGGGCTGCTGACGTAGGAAGAGCGTTAGAACCCACCAGCACGGTCCAAGAATCAGACCACCTGGCACCTTCGCTGGGTGCGGTCGGTGCCGGTGCTTGCCAGCAGCTCCCCAAGTCTTTCTGTATGCGGCCAATACACATTCAGCTCCAAGGCTGTGCCACCTTTCGTCTTCGGGAAAGTCACCGGTGCCAACGTGGAGTGTATTATGCAAAAGTTAGTGATCGGAGTGCTGCCTGTATGACAACTGAATTCTGTGTACTGTAACAGCCCCGAAAAGTAAACGTGCAAATGGTTTTACTGCAATTTAATTAAAAACGCTAATGCTCTGGGCATTGGGAGGGGCGCCTCGCGGGAGAATAAGGAAAATACTTGGAACACAACTGATTTGATAGAGAAACGATGCTTGAGATTGACTAAACAGGCAACGTTTAATTCCATTGGGACACCTCAACTCAACAAAAGTGATAGCTGCTGACCTCCTCGTCTCCCAATGTAGACAGGTAGGCAAAAAATGGGAACCCTGTTTTAAGGCAAAATTAAGCGCTATGCTCACGGCCCGCTGAAGGAACCTGTTGAGGCGTTTCGACGTTGGGAGGTGCGGGCACCTCACGCAATGCGGTGGAAGGCGAACAAATGCTGCTAGGTCCATCAACAGGACGGCCAAAAGAGAGCAAGACACGACGAGAACTGCTAAAAAACCCTGCTTACTGTTTTGATATTAGAATTGAGTAAAACTACACAGGTGATCCACCATCTGCTTTGCTAAATGGCGAGATCGTGTCCCTATTGAGGCAGCCTTGCCAACACTTTTTCTAGGTGGTGAAGAAAGCTAAATTTAAACCACAAACTGGCGGCTTAGTTCACTTCACACAAACCTGCCCAGACTACTCGGGCTCAGTGCTACTCACTTGACCCAGAGGTCATCGACCTCGACGAGGATGCAGTGGTAGTTGCTCCAAGCTCGGTCCGTTATCAAAACCGAGGGCTAACACAACAACCAAAGATGAACAAATTTGTTGCAGAGGGGCACATAGATGCGTGAGTGGCTTACAAAGGTCTTTTAAGGAGCAAAATGAGGAAAAAAGTACTTGTTTACCCCATTGATTGGGCGAACCACAGGAAGATAATGTACAAAACAAAGGAAATCCATTAAACCAAGGCGTTTTATCCTTAGCACCTGTAAAAAGCACTAAAAGGTTAAGTCCAAGTCCACTAACATTGACAAAACCCGCCAAAATTTCACCTTAAAAAAAAAATAAAAGTGGGCGCAAAACCGCCTTTCCTGCAGTACGTCAATCCAAGGCGAGGGCATATTTCACGACCGTGTAATTACCAAATGAACGCGTAACAAGCCCTAACCCTAAAATTAGCAGTACTTTTAATCAGTCCTGCAAGGCACGTTTCAATTATCGGTGCTGGTACTCGGGGGCAAGGCCGTCGCCCCCTTCCCCCCTGCCGCCCGCCGCGCGGTCCCCCGGTCTCGTTCCCCCGGGGGTGGTGGCTTGCACTTTGGGCGCTCATGCCTCTGGCAGGGCGGCGAGAAGAGGAGGGGGTGGGCGCCTGCAGTTACGCAGGGAAATGCAGGAAGCAGGGCTGATTTAAGGAGGTCCTGTTTTTCCTTGATTTGTTTTTTGCAATAAATGGAAGGTGCTAATTGAAACTGCTGCTGTAAGTTCAGCACACGGGTATCGTTGTAGGCGTTAATTATTATAAATAAAGTGAATGAAATGATTGGAAGGCAAGACGGTACCAAAAAAATCTCTTTACGAATGCAAGCCTACAGTTTTATTGCATTCCAAAGGCAGGATGGATAACTGTTTAAAAAAAAGCACCAAGGCATCATGAGAGTCTCAGCTGACAACCGTTCATTACAGTTGACTTTGATTTTAAAATCACAAGAATATAAAAATTGGCTTGACCAGAGAGAATTCACACCTCTTCATTGCTTTGAATTTAGCCAAACTGCTTGCGGCACGGTTCGGCGTATAGAACTCCTCGCACGCCAAATCGAAGTAGATTGCGCCCATTGTACCCCCACTGGGCGACCTGGCCTTTACCCCGTGCCGGTGGCCCCCCAGCCTCTTCTGCACGCGAGCAGTGCATAGTACGCCTGAGAATTGCGTCTTCTTTCAACTTCAAGGAAGTCTCAATACTCTACGTGCGTGGTGACGGCAAACGAGCCCGACCTGGGAGATGAATCGTGGTATGGTGGGAGGACGTGATACGTTCCTGGTTCCGTGGTCTGCTTGGTTGCCATTACTAAATGAAGTCACACTTGCCATATTTGGCACGGAGCTGACTACAGCGCCTGTATGAAGATACTAATGAGAGAAACATGCGGCGTCTCCTCCACCTCTCTACTGGCTGGATAATACCACGATGGATACTGGTGGGCAGCACTGGAGCGAAACCAGACGCTCAGCATTATTTTAAGCACCATCCTTTGCTATACAAATCTGCTATTAGGTTAGCGTTCCTGTGAGGAGAGGAAGAGAAAGGAGGGGTCTGGCTAGGTACGCCTTCAGCTGCATGGAAACCCGATGGCTGATATGGCTGGCCTGTGGGCAATTTCCTTACAACGCTGATGGTCGTAGTGATGATTGTTGACCATAGAGAGCGCCAGAGGCGACGTCCGAAAGAGAAAAGAAACTGTATAACACGTTCGTTGTTTGCTCGGGGCGCAGCAACCACTACGCCTGGTCGGTGGGTCGTCATAACTTCGAAATGCATTATGGGGATCCGACTAATGACATTAATGCAAGCACATGGTCAACATTGAAACAACAAAGTCGAGCGCTCAGAAGAGCCAATTTTTGCAAGACTCCAGTTGGCTACTTTATTTACGCATAGAATAGCAATTGCATCAAGTAGAAATTCCACAAAATAATTTCAAAACCTTTTTTTGGCGATAAAGGCATTCTGATAAAATTTGTCGTTTTAGATTCGACTTCGGCAGTTCCCCAGTTGAATACAATCAACAGGTGTGCCTGATCTCGAACGCAGAGGAACACAGAACTCCCACGAATAAGAAGGAGGAGAAGAAGCCTCTTTCTTGTGTACAATTAGCAATTTTTAAATCATTTATTTTTGACCGAATGAAGGAGAGAAAAGCAATTGCCATGGACTATTACGCCTACTTACCGTGCGTCGCCTTCGAAGACGTACGGTAAGTAGGCGTAATGGGCTCATTAAATTTGACAACCCACCGTCCAGTCGGTCGTTTATGGATACGTCCAATACAAATGGGCTATTAAAAGAAGAAAACAATCAGAGTTGCTTAATGCGGTGCAATTGTTGGCTTGATGTTACAGCTTATTGCTTTATTTTTATGAAATGGCAAAAAAGTAAATGGTTTACTTTTTGACTTATTGCTATTTATAAGGGTCCGATGTTTCTCTGAGGTCATAATATTGGGGCAGATAATGCATTGGTAAGGTGTAGAAGGTCTGGGAGGCCACCAACATGGCTTGGAGGCCTCGACGCTGGTGGAAGTACAGCTGCGGATCCCTGAGTGATCGCTCGGGTTCGTCTTGCAAGGAGCTGAGGCCAAAGTGGGGCTCAAGAAGTGAAAAGGCTCAGGAAGTCGGTGTAAAATTAAAGGAGCTTAGCAACGCAGAGGCGTTTCGGTAAGTCTTCAATACGCAACGCTCCTTCCGGTAGGCAAGCCCTTGACAGGTCAAGGGGGAAGCGGCTCCTTTGTGCAGTGAGTACTGAAGTGACCTTTGCAGTTGGTGTTGCCTTAGCCGCCACATTTGACCTTAAGCTTAATGCCATAGGCACCACGAGTATCAATGACAGGAAATGACATTTTGACGTCACAGTTGCTTATGATGCTTTGACGTAAGACCTGCAAGATTTTACGGCCCGATTGCTTAATGCATTCTCAGCTGCAAAAAACTGCCTGGAGCTGGAAAATCTTCATTTCCATTGTTTGTTAAACACTATCTCTACAATCATTTGCCTATTCAAGTGGCTTAAAGGTGAGTAAAAGTTGCAAGGAGCAAGTAAGTGAAGAGGACCTTAACGCCCATCACCCAGTCATCGTGTCGAGTTCTCAGAGTGCTGAAGTGCCTTTACTGTGGACTCATCTCTGCACAACCAGTAAAGTGGAGTGTGTTTGAAGGCAGGATTTGAACTTTAATGTGTTTCCTTTGCTCTGGAGGACTGCAAGGTCAGGCCATCAAAACGTCGCGGACACGCCTGCACCCAAGATGCAGGGTCATTGCCGTATTTCACAACGAAATAATTACCTAATAAGCGGGAAATGAAGCCTAATACAGTCACTGATGGTAAAAGTATGCGCCCTGCAATGTTTGATTAGGTTCTGTGGCGTGGAAATTCCATTCTCTAATCCATATCCTGGCTAAGCGGGGATTTAAGGATGCCTCCCAGCCTCCAGGTCAGTAATGCAATTTAAGCCATGTTGCCTGCCGTCTTATAACTCACTTTGCTACATCCGTTGCAGGAATGAGTGATACACAATCCCAAAGGCCGATCGCCCCGATTCCTACTACTGAAAAGCAAACTTTACTATGACGAAAAAAAGGGTGCATGCTGGGCGTGGGAGAATCTGTAGTGATTCCCACCAGCAGACCTAAAAATGGCGTCCCGTGTTCCACTGGAATGACATTAATAACTGAAGCGGTAGTAACCGTAAACCAGCCAGACAAGCTGTCTACGACGCTCTTATGCGGATCTCACGCATGTGAACGCATGACACCTTCACCTCGCTACTAACCGGCAGGAAACCAAATAATTGTGGTTAGGTAGCTCCAAAATGTCAAGGAGGAAAGGCTGGCGAATTTTATGCCTACAGAATTGTTTTAAATCCCGTACTTGACCAAAAAACCTTGTTTGTAGGCTAGTGTTTTCATTATCGGCGATAGACACACATGCTGTTTTCCACATTTCCCCAGTCCTTCCCTAATCCTCGGTTCCATCAAAGTAGAATGTCCATATTTTTAGTGGAAATGGCAGCAACGTTACCAGTTTTTGCCACCTAAATTGCATGAGAAATCGACGAATTGGCGCCATCGGTTCGTGAGAGATTTTCCAACTCTACCGGTGACTTTGCGGTGGTAGGAGAGAGACGATGTTAAAAGTAGGAGACTATGGAACAGGCTAATGGTTTTCTTAAATCTCGGTTTTGGCAATGAACCGAGTAGACTGGCATCTAGCCCATGCCAGTGGTTTCTCCACTCTTCTACGTGCTGTCCATGTACATTCTGTTGGAGTATCAAGTTGCCTTTCGTCTTCGGGGAAACCTGGGAGTGCCACTATTTTTATTAAATAGTCGCACTAGCCTCCCATCAATGAGTGGTAGATGCTGCTGTTGTGTTTTAAAAATTTTTAATGGGACAGCGCTATAGTTTGCTAGGTGGGAGATTAATGGATAATGAATAAAGCCTGTGGAAGTGGACGAGTTGGAAGGAGGGAGAAATAGCGCATTTTGTCCAAAACGTGTTCGCACAATGAGACGTTGTGCTCGATAGTAGCGGCACAAGCAGGTACTGAGATTAATTAACTTACTCGTCCAAACATTTTGCCCAAAATTGGACTCCTCACTGCAATTGCACAACATAATACGATTGAATCCAAAACTAAGTCAGGCATGCAGTGAGTCACTTCAAAGCCACAACTCCACATCCAATGCTAAAGCCTGTCGATCCGAGAGTTAGTACCTTTCGGTCAGCAATTCTAGTTAAATTAAGAGACAATTGAAATATATCGGGGAAATTCGTCCATATCATCGCGGTGGAGCCACAAACTTAGGGCTAATAAAGCGGACGCCCATGCCAACAAGATGGTGGTAGTGCCTAAAAATGCACCCATAACGTCCCATTCTTCATTGTATTCGTCTGTGTCTTTTTGCAACAAAACGGTGCCAAAAGTTATTTTCGATTTTGTGGGGCAAAATTGTCGTTGACATCTCATGTGATTCAACGTGATTTACAACACATGGTCTAAAATATCCCCTTGCTATTCAGAATTGCAAGTAATTTAAAGTTACCAGGATTAGTTTAAAATAATTTCAGATAAAACGGTGATTTAGTGACAACAGCAGAACACGATGTGGAGCCATGATTTAGATCACAAAGCATTATTTCGGAGCGGTCAGTTTATTCTGATGATGTCTGAAGTTCAGCAACTGAGACCGAAGTAGGGAAACGCTTGTTGAACCGAACAACATTTACAAGATCGAATCCGCTCAATAGTCCAGCGCTGGTCGGTATCAAGTCATCACGCAAGTCCACCTTCCCAGCCTTTAATTGTGGCAGTATCATTCTCTAAACAATATCTAGAGGTAGTGCATTAGATTCACACCACGTACCACAGGACCGGTAAACCCATATTTTCGGCTTTGGTAAACCTCCAAAAGGCATATTTTTTTTCTATACCTTTTGTACCTTGTGATCTCTGACCAGCAATCAGGGCGTTTGCTCTGTCAATTAAAATTATAAGAATAATGAGGAATCTGTCAACCTTGGAATTAAAGCAGCGAAATTTAAATAGCTTAGATTTTATATACTCTTTTAAACAACTAATTGGAGTTCCTTTAGGTGGCTCCTCGGTTACATTGCGTCGTCAGTAAATTCGACCAATTAAGCGTGCAGTCCGATAATTGGAGAAGCAGATGTCTTACCTGAATTTCATATTCTATTGCACTTCGTGCATAAAACAACAATCCATCTAATGAAAGGTAGAGCCCTTGTTCGCTAGGCAAAATGGCTCCCGAGATCGGTTCATTAGGTCAGTGCGAGACTGCAGTTTGCCTTCAGGAAGATGACATTTAGCGAACACTGCTTCATTTAAGGTTTTTAGTTTCCCACATTGTCGGTACAAGGATTTGCTTTATAGTCCAAAAATACGCTTCCTTAAGAGACATTTACTAATAAATCAAATTACTTGTCAGTTAATTCAGCAATAACTTACCAGAATTTTTTCCAGAAAAGGCACATTTCTGTTTTTACCCATTTGGGAGGCGAGTGAGTGTTTCCGCATTGATAAGGGCGAGGTGTGCAGAGCGGTCAAGGGGTATCGCCGCCAACACCAAAGCAGTGTCCCGAAGCACGACCTCTCAGGTAGTGTTTTGATGCCTCTGCAGTCATAAATAGGCTCAGCAAAAATAATTGCTACATTTCTTGCCCTTGGTCCTCTCCTTCCACTTCTTCTTTTCATCGTGAGCTTATAAGGAACCTAAGGCGTTGTTATGGACAGTTTGGAAAAGAAGAAGAATGTGTTGGGAACGGATTAAGTTAAATGCGGAAGGGTTGCTATTTCATCGACTTAAAAGTGCTCCCAGAGGAGTGGCCAATCTCTTGGGAGGAATCCCAATGCCATGAACTTGTAAATCCATGCCTAGACAATTGCACCATATTGTACGACGAGTGAATGGATGCCAGACCCAACAATTTTTTAATCGGATTATTTTTTGACGAGTGAATAGAGCTTACAGACATTGCACTTCATGTAACCCTCTCGTAGGACCAGTCGGGCATAAATCAGAGGACCGCTGAATATTTGCGCCACCACTATTCTGCCGCGTCTCTAGTTTGGTTAACAATTACGCGTTCGAAGTAAACGGTAATTTAAAGGAGATCAAGCAACACAATCGTCCAGCTGCTGCGTTGCTCTAATGCGGCGTGCCAATTCTTCAGCCATCATTTTTTTAGTTAACTTCGTTTCTTTTCAGCTGATACGTCAAATAGGAGTTATGTGGGGGCTTAGGCACGGAAATGGGAGTTGTGTGTGTGTGTGTGACTCAGGTTGATGAACTGGTAAGGGGCCTTGAAATTCAGCAAAGCGAATTGCTCAAAAGTATTATGGTGGTTATAAATTCTTCCCTTGGATTAACATTACATAACAGTTGGTGATCACTAGAGGGGACAAAACGTGACTTTTAGTGGACACAATCCCAAAACGAGGTAAAAAACGCCAGGCAGCGTAGGACGCTATTTTTGAATGCCTATTCTTGGAAGAGCGATTGTTATGTCCAACAGAATTCCTTCCTCAGGAAATTTGTGCACAGAAACAAACACTGAAGGAAAGGCCTTAATTTGGCAGGAAAAAGCGTACACTACGGATACAGGCGCGGGATTTAAAGCGGACAAGCTTTTACAAGACCTTAATGTATGTGAAATTAAAGCACTTCAATACTACAATTGGTTAGTCAACCGTGCATATCACAGGAAATTTGATCGTTAATAATATTGCCCTGTTGCACCAAAAGGCTTATACTTACTAGCTCAAGTTTCAGATACTGTGTTTAGTAACGTTTTTGTTGCCACTCTCTTCTTGCTCTGGTTCCAGACCGTCGGATAGAGATGCTAGGTCGGAGGAAATACACCATATATTGAGCAATACGGTAATTAGTGTTGGCCTCCTCCTCCTCCTTCTTCTTCTTCTTCTTCTTCTTCTTCTCCCTGGGGATCCGGCGACACGTGCCAAGAAACGAGGTTGGTTGAACGCGACCCAAAATGACGCTGAAGTTGAAAAGCTAATTTGGTGTGTCCCACTCACCAGACGTTGGTCACGTGAGTGATTATATTATTGTTTGCCTGACCGGTATTGTCGACACTGTGCGTATGGTACGGCCTTCTAGTTAAGTAGCTGAATGCTATCCCTAAACACGGTGTCAGGATAAAGAAATGAATATCTCGTTTACACGCCTCATTATAGTGAAATGAATCGCCGTTTATGGCTTCTAGTATTTACTGGAATTTCGTCGCAATATTACAGAGTGTAAGGTAGAGGCCAGGACGACCCCTCTCTAGGTCGGTAATCGCTGTTAAGGTTGGGCGAAATAAAGTAGAAGCGTAACCCCACTTCTCAACTTCGCTGCTTTTAAGACTATCCAGTTGCCATTAAATCCCCAATTAATTGTGGATCTTGGGAGCACTGCAGCGCCCCCAGACTTCGCTAAGTCGGAAAAAGCTATAATGCCAAAGTGTAAGTTGTGGATACTGGCAGGGCACAGGGCCAGCCAACCAACTAGGATACAATTGCGGAGCCCCTAAGAGCCCATTACCAAAACTGAGAGTTCAATAAACATTTACAGTAATAATATTGACCCTCTCCTCTCTTAAACGGAGTCTTTGCCGCTAGCCTTCGTCAACGTCAACTACGACAGCCATTACAGCGTGGTCGGAGCTGTCAGAAGACCCACCACGTGCCAGCCGAGGCGGTAATCAAATTTCCATGCAACTGGAGAGACACTTAAATGCAACGCTGCTGACCCGTCAGGGTAATTCTGAAGTTCCAGTCAATATGGAGAAGGGATTCGGGGATGGAGGAATGCGATGGATGGTATGCAAAAAGAATTGGCTTTATCATTAGCTCCATAGGGGTAGGTTGGAGCGTTCATTCCTTCTTGCTGCTCCATATTCACTCCGGAGCCGTCCAGTCGTAGTTCCCTTCGTTTTGCCTACCTAACAAAGGTGGTGGAGATATTAAGTGCTCACGTAATTGGTATCCTCATGCTGGTAGAGTGGAGAGATCGGCAACGTACTTTTGCGGATAGTTCACGGCTTGTGTTGCAATAGATGCTACTAGTAGCACTGGAAACACGAGACTAAGTGGTTGGAGAACGTTTAGATCATTTTCTGGCCTAATGCTAGGGGTTCTCTCCTCTGGTGACTTATGCACTTCTTCGTCCTACTGAGGTTTGCCGCCCTGCAAGATAGGATCTTGCTTTCCGCCACCATGGAGCCCGAAGAAGCCAATAACTGGGCAGATTGTATGCAGTTGGCTAAAAGAGGGGTTGGAGGCACCCGACATGACCCAAATGGCAGCTCACTCAGTGGAGTGGTCTCCTTACTACAACTAAGAGTTAAAAAAAAACAAGCACTAATAATGAATGGATGGACAAAACGAATTAAAAAAAAATACTCGTAGGGAAGGCATTAATCACCGGTAGATTTTAAGGAAGTTATTGACTTGGAGTTTTTCTTAAGGTATTTTGCACAGGAAAGTTAATTTTGCTGTTTCAGAGGAAAGGATAAATGTAAGCCCATTTCTTACTTAGGCCTGGGGGCTATATTTAGCAGGAACTAACTCGAGCCCGCCACTTTAGGAGGAGGACGCGTCTAAAAAGTGTTGTGCCCTCTGCTGGGTCTGTGTGCAGCTAAGCCAAAATCATCAGTGGTGGCCAGTGAACACGGCCGGGATGTACGGTTGAAAGTTGATGAATCCACTGGAGCTGCAGTATTTACGGGGCCAAAGTAAACTTACGACATTAGGGGACATAAAAGGGCAGAGGGCCAAGGAGGAGGTGGAGAAGAAGGCGGAGGGGTTGGATTCTGTGACATTCAGCATAAACAACCACGAGGCCAGCTCCTCTGAAGGTTAGTTCTATTAATAAATATCAAACGATAAATGGGTGATGATTCGGCGCGAGGAGGTGGGTGGACGAACACTGCCATTTCATAATGTGATCGAGATAGTAATGTGATGGAAAGGAAGGTCGTGTTTTCCGCCTGGGAGAATACACATGGCTTTATCAAAGTGTTGATTATTTGAGTGTGGAATGGCACCAAAATGCAAATATTCAAAGGGCAACTAAAATGCTGCCGCACATACAGAGCATCTAAAATTGCTTGATTTTTCTTCTGCAAAGCTGAGTGTGTGGGGGTTGTTAAATTTGTCGAAGGCGCCTTTACTCCAGTGGTAGAGGGGAAGATCCGATCGCACCTTCTTCCTGTTTTTTGTCACGTGATTTGGGAAATGGCCTGAGTTAATTCGTAAGTCGTCCACTTGTGCGCTGTGCTCCATGCATTGCAAACCCTTGAGTAAGTAGATTGATTAGGATCTACCGCTTGGCCGAAGCTTCACCTCGCAACCCCTATTTGCATTCATCAAGCACTAATTTTTCCAGAGAGGCTGTTGAATAGGCTTTGCATCATGTCATTGTCTATGGCAGTTACATCTAGCAGGAAAGAATTAATGAAAAGTGTAGTTAAGTCTTGGTGAGGGGTCTCTCAGGGGTCCCGCCATACGGTCTGACCACGGAACCATGCCAGTAGTCCTCAAACCCTTCTTTCCTCTTCAGGACGCGCTAGGGTAGTCGAGATATGTTATTTTTATTTGCACCACTTAACCCCGTTCAACAATCCTGATTAGTAAATGGAAAGTGTCAGGAAAGTGACATTAAAGGAAACGCTAATAAGTGCAAAGATGAAGTAAACAGTAGGTTTGTTCAAACAAGGAAAGGGTACTCCTGTCAGGTCCAACTTTGCCCGATGTTAATACCGCCATCTCAGAGGCAGCAATTTTGCTGGCAGTAGGACCTATTTTTAGAAGAGGAGGAATTTGCGCAATAATCTGCACTGTCAAAGAGAAATGCGGTTTTCTACTCCCCATATGGCTAACCAAACACCGCACGGAGGTAATATGGCGTCTGTCTATCTATGGAAGGTGTTTAATACCGAGGGGAGCGAGCACTGTGAAGCCACTTGCCTGATGCAGCACCTCGAGACTTCTCTGAAGGCGCAAAAAGTAGCAATGCACTGTTGTCGAGTGAACGTACAGAGGCGCAATTGTACAGCCAGAATAATGCCAAAAAAGCAGGCGACCTTGCATCAGAATAGGACAGCTACATTCATTCATTCATTCATTCATTCACTTTATCACGCCTGGTGGAAGTGTTTTGAAAGACGAAGGATGAAAATTGCACTGAGGTCACCCAAGTGCCAATAAAGTAGTTACAGATGGCCAAAAAAGGAGGTGGCCTGAGATAAACGTACTGCTGCATTTTATTTTTATGCCTTCCACTTTACCCCGACGACACAAAGGTCCTGAGTTGCATAAACGCCTTTTACGGGAGGTTCGTTCAACAGGGAGGGAGGTGGTTTTCACAACTGACTGTTGGGTGAGTCCTTGAATAGCCCTTTTTCTATGGCGATAACATAATAAATTTTGGTAGAATTTTGCATAGTTCGCGCCCAAAGTTTGAGGCCTTTTCTATTATAGGAGGCAGAGTCTTCACATGGTTATTGGGCGCCTTCAGCAAAACCTGTTCGGTCCGGCAGTTGCATCCAGACCAAATTTCAGTGGATTTTGTGCAGAACAATGCAACCATACCATAAGAATTTTATTTTTAGAGGTGCATGATAAATACTGAGCCACGTGTTTGTGTTACTGATTCGGTGGAATTTGTGAATTCTATTGTCAAGAGGGAAATGCCACAGATGGATTTGCCATTTCCTCGTTGGATGCTTGCGCGTACAGTGCAGCGCCTCACCAGAGAAAGGTTTCTCCTTCGTTGTTCTGCTTTGCTAGCTTGTAAAAAGTACTATCAGGCTTAATATTGGTCTATTCTGGGTGAAAAATGTACACCTTCTTATTTTTTTGGGGGACTGGATTGTCAGATACCCTCATAACTTGCCCTCACGATCCACCGGTGAGTGGTTGTGAACACAGGTGATGCTAATGACTTATGTCGAGGATTATTTGGCAGCCCAAAGGAAGAAGAAACACAAATAAGACTATCAAAGTGGTACTTTCTAGGGCGCACAGGTGAAAGAAAACACCTTTAAAATGCCAAAGTCACGTTTGCTAGGTGAACAGCAAAATCCTGTACTTTAAGTGCACATGTGATTCTCAGCCTGGACTTGACACTCTTTAACCCTAATTTTTAAGCCCAATCGTCCACTGCGGAGGGAGTGGTGGGAGGATGGAGGCAAAGGTGATAAGGTTAAGACAAAGGCTATCTGCCCGTTTTGCCCAGACTCGATGTACCGTTGTGATGGTGTAGTCGACCGCCTCTTCTTACAGCCAAACGTGGGAAGGAGATTATAATGGCCCAGGACTGGACAACTACATCACTCGAGGAGGCTCAGTTTATTAGGCCTGGTGTGAGCTGAGCAAAGACTTTGGCAGGTAGGTGGTCACTTTTTGCTTATGAGGAGGTATGCACTAGTTACCTCACAAACCGGTTAAGCATCTGTTTTGTTAATGATGGTGCCATTTGCGGATTACAACCGAATGATGCAAAAGGGCGCCAATTTCGCTGCGGCATGTCAAAGGCATTTGCCATTTACATCTTTGACATTCTTGAGGAAAAGCAAATGAATCACTATCAGTATGGGTGGCTACCCACCTTAGACATCCGTTTTAATCAACTGAACTTTTAGCAAACCCAGCCTTTTCCTTTACACAATGTGGATTTTTTCTCCTGTGGCATAAAAAGTGGCAGCTAATTCTATTGCCATCTTAAAGTTAGGGCTACTGGCGTGGCCGCCTTACCTAAACCGAGTTGGGCAAACTCCCCACCGCACTTCATAGCCTCTCTTCTCTTTGGAGCGTCGTCCCCAAACTTCCATTCGCTGCAGCCATTGCAGGTGAAAGATTAACAGGTACTGATCAACCGTGTCAGTCATTGCATTCTGTATGGAAGCTAAGTTCAGGCACGGGCACCGTACCGGCCACCACGCGTCCATTGCTGGTCGTAGGAACACTGGCTCACAAGCGGTCATGCAAGAAAGGACGGAGATTTGTGCGATTTTATAAGGAATTTCTAACGCTTCTACCCCTTTATTTCACCTTTTTGCACTTCAGTGCTGCCCAGCCATGTCACTGGGTTGTGTTAAGGTAGAGGAGGTATCACCGCTTCGCATAATTGACGCTATCATGTTGGTTGCTGACAGCTTTGTAATGTGCTTTTCATTTAGTCTTCACGGGTGTCATGGATTCAGCAATTGTAATTATAAAGAGGGCAGATATCATTTTCAGCCATTGTAGCATAAGGTTGTCAAAAATTCTCCCATCCGCAGCACATAAATTGCTTCCTCCCGCTAACATTTATCACCCAGCTATGGAAGTCGGGATAAATGTCCTCTAAAATCGGAATTTTCGTTCTGTTGCCACGCATGCAGGGTCCTGAGACTTTCAAAAATGTGATGAGCCACTCACCAATGGGCCTGAGGGCCTCTTGGCAGTGCTCAAAGTACCCCCTTCATCGAAACTGAGCGTTTGACCTCTTGCTAATTACAATCCTTACGCTTTCGCTGTTGTAATAGTGGGATTTAGAGGGTCTTGATTAGAAAAGCAGATAGGTTTTTCCAGCTTTGTAAGCTACCCCGGGAAAGCTAACCGATATTGTTTCCGCTTCTCACCCTTGATGGAAGTGTCTATTCTGGTCCTAGAGCTCCCAAAATTGGAGTCTAAAAGTCAATGGAATTGCTGCAAAATCGCTTCTGTGAGATTGTCTTTCTAAGCTATAAATAGATTTAGTGCAGTTTATGCTGTACACCCTACCTTTAGGCGTGACTAAGGCAGCAGACTACGTCTCTGGATGTATGGAAGAGGCGAGTGTAGGCTTCCATCTGTCATAGTCACTCCAACGGTGTTTCCAGTCAGTATTCACTGCTGACTATTATGTGACAGTTAAATGCCAGAATATGGCTTGCGACTAGTTTTGATCCAACTTACCGCCAATCGTACTTTCGTTTACCCGCTATCCCAAGACCCCTGCGGGACTTGGGGCTTATGCATTTTCGGACCCTCAGGTTCCTCAGTTGACCAGTTACCAGTCGGGTGAGTGGAAAGAAGGTTGATATCTGGCTTGACTCGTTAAGACTATTGTGGTGACAAATTCTTTCCAAACTTAGCTATGTACTTTGGCTACTTCTCTAATAAAGGATCGAATGCTGTCTGGTGTTCGGAGATTTCTTCCATTACTTGCAACTACACTTCGGGCTGCGTCCAAGTGTAGCTGGGGAGGAAGTAGTGTCTCAAGATAGATGTGCGTCAACTTCAGTTTCAGCTAAACAGTTCTGAAAAGCATTGTTCGGGAAATTTAACTGTAGGACTTTCGTTGTTTGTTCAACTCTCAGGGTCTCCATCACTTGCTGGTGGCTTCGAGCCCTTCTCTACGCCAAAAACGCGCATTCCGCCCGAACAATACGGCTTCAAGGAGGCCTCTTTGTGCTAAAAGCAATATCAAATCTTATAAAAGTTACAAGCTCATGACTTTCAGCCCCATGGTACCGACTTCGAAACGTCCGAATTAAAGCGTACCTAGTCAGTAGCTCGACACCTCTGAATTGACTTGACATTTCGAACCCTCTTATGGAAATTAGTACTTAGGGGTCACGGGTAAACGTGGACTTTGAAAGTTAATTTAAAGAGGCGCGACTTGAGTTTTGGCACTTGTCGTCCAACCAACAGGGTGTGATTCTCCTCGTTCGAGCGAAACGGCTTCAAGGCCTACCTTTGGTTAGTAGGCAACGTACCGAGATTCGGAAGCAAGTTTTCATGCACCATTCATTCGACGCTTGCTTAAAAACAAATAAAAAATACTTTATTGAGCAACAATAACTTGTACCAATGCTCGGATTTACTTATTTACGACTACCTCACTTAACGGCTGTGAGTTGCCCTTGAACTTCAGCCCATAGATCCGCGACTATAATGCCTTGCGTAGTCGTTTAGTGCAATTTTGAGTGTTTTAACTGGATAGTGGACTTTGGAGTGTGTGGGAGAGATACTGGAGCGATATTTCCAAAATCACTCCTACATGCGGGATAACGAGGTCAACCTCGAGTAAATGCAAGGCTAGAAGACGCTTATTCACATTAAAGTGACTCACAAGACCCTCGGTTCTATTCTCAAAGTGCTTCCAACCCTTAGTGGTGTGCCTGTTTGATACAGAATCCTAGCCTTAAGATCCATTACTTCGAAAGACTTAATTAGAGAGTGCAAACTAAAAAGTAACTTCCCTCTCCTTACCATTTATTCCACTGCAGGCTCATTCGAGGATTGGAGGATTCACTTACTCGTTAAGGTCCCGCTCACAGAATTGGAGGGAGTGGAGGGAGAGGAAGAAGGGGGAAATCGTTTTCTTGTTCAAAGTTTGGGCCAGCGGTTTTGCAAGTTTAGTAATATTTTCGACTGCAATTCCCAAGCATTTGCTTTCCCCACCTTTATGGGCTAGCCACGTGGCTGCGCTATGCTTCCGGTGGTCACGGTCAATCCCGTTCTCCGAAGAATTGACTGAATTTGCCACGATGAAACTGGTGGGCGAAACGCCCTCCATACAAGGGCAACTTTATTTTTTTCCTTAATTTTTTTGAACTACATGGAATCAAGTGGTGAAGGATGTGTTGGATTCTGTGCATGAACATAGGCGGATGGTAACTTTCTAAACGACATTGACAAGGTGGAGGTTTTACCCGATCAGCACGACATAATTCATATTTGACACCGCCTTTGCTATCATAGGCTAATTTTATGTGCTGTTTAAAGTCAACTTACCACCAGGAAGGGTTTAGCACTGTCAGAATCCATCGTTTGCTGCACTATTCAGTAACTTGCAAGTGACGAATAGAATACCGAAGTTTAGGAGCAGCTGATAAAATTGTTTTAGCACCTCGTTGTCAACTGTATAAAGGTTTAAACGGCAACTCATTTTCTGTTAACTCCTTCCAAAATGAGAATGCTAATGAGCAGTAAATTGCGCTTGATGTGTTGAATTGTATGCGCTGCGTAGACCTTTTTATCGCGTTCGTCGTGGAACTGTGTGTAAGGAAGCATGAGGTTTTACGGCCAAATAGCCTTGCACAAGTGGGATTCTCTACCAAAGAAGTTACTAGTAAGGAAGCGTTGCCATGAGCACCCGAAACTAACGTCACGTAGAGCAATGGGTACAGAGTAAAGAAGGTGCGATTCTGTACCAACCTGCAGCAGCATGCTTTGCAGGGCTCCACGGAGGAGTAATGGATACTGATTATTTTAGGCATAACAACTGCGCTGTCTTTGGATCCTGCATTAATGCGTGGGTGTGTGATCAACTCCAGAACACAGAACACTAAGACTGCAAGAAAAATAGTGGATCTTGCTAATGCTGTTTATTTCCAAGTACCCAATGCACAAACGTTTGTAAAGCACCAAAGCTAAGAACATTTTCAACCTTCCTAAACTTCAGGCGATTCCCAAATACTGCTTTGGGAATTCCCGAAATGCACAGCCTTATGTGCTAGGATAAGAAAGAATTTATGTTTGAAAAGGTTAAAGGAACATGATTTTTAAACATTTATCACTTTCTAAATCTTCTAACTCTGTGTACCAGTCCTTATTTTGACGTATTTGGAAGGAAATTCCGGCTTATTTACGGCAAGTGTAATATTTAAACCTGAACAACCATCCCATTTCGTATTATATGAAAAAATATAAAGCTTCTTCAGTGCCTTAACTTCCCTGAAGAAAGTTTTATTCACCTTAACCAGTTGTTTTAACGCACACATTTGCATTCTCAGGCCACGCCAATGCTCCTGATTAGCTCTTGCAAGCGGTGTGGACTTTGAAAGCGGTGACGTCTCGGGGACCCGCGATTTCACTAGCATCTGCTGAATCCTTCCCCCAAAGTGAAGTTCAATCATGATTTATGCATTCAATTCAAGCGTTTTTTTTCGCGCGAGATGATTAGCAGGAATTGTGGACATTATGAATGCAAATAAGTACATTCTTGGGAAGACCATGTGTTGAGAGAGCCAGTTACTTTCCCAGTCGTATGTAACTAGTGAGATTGATTGCGTCAATCATTTATATTACAGGACTGAAGGTACTTTACCCTCACTCCCATAGCGCTGTGGTTTAGTGACATGCTCGGCATACCTTGTAATCTAAGAACAATCCATGGACATTGGTTTGGCCAGTTGTTGGAATGCGCATGGTAGCACAATAGGAGGGGACTTGGTGGCGCTCCCACCGAAGTGACCAAGTTGTAATGCATGTGCGTATGTCTAGTCTACAGTTTCTGGATAATTATTTTGAACATTTACAATGCGGATGAAAGGTCTATTTTAATTATTCAAAAAATGAAAAAGACCTAGGCGGCTAATATAAGTTCAGTAATGAAGGTAATGCTGACAAAACTTACACTGTACAAAATCGCTCATCCTCACTGGATGCAGAAGCAATGTTGTGTATTTTTTCAAGCACAGCTCGGAATATTTTCTGCCACAGAAAAACAAGTGCAAACAGAAGAGCACAGAAAACATGGGATGCATGTGTGTGTGCATGTTCGTCTATTGGCAGTAAGGAAATGGGAGAAGGAGAAAAGGCGAGAGTGAGAGTGTGGGGTTAAATATCCATCACGGAATCTTCCACATCCCTGACGTTTTCAAAGTAGGAGCTCAAGTACCTAAGTGGAAGCAATTTTAAGAGCAATCTGCCACAAGAACTGCGATTCTGCGAGGAGGGGAGGGTGGAGAAGGGAGGAAGATGGAAGAGGAGTGATGAAGTAGGTTGAGATGAGATGTACCCAATCGGCCCTACTCCACTTATATCGGTCTGAGAGAGGCACGCCGGAAATCCTTTTCTCTCCTGGGTGTGGGGACTACTGTGAGGGGAATAGAAGAATGGTGCAGTACGTAGTCGCTGACACTTCCGAAAACCGTCCTCTTAAGAGCACTCACCCCTCGGCTCCCCATTACAATAAGGTCGGCGTTCAAATCTCTTGCTTGACTGACAATCATCTCTCCAGGCTTTGTGCCCACCGTCAGCGTGAAGTCACCGGACACTCCCTTATTCTCCAACCTGGAAAGGAAGTCGTGACTCAGAGTATTCGAAAGTTCAATGTGCTCCTGGAGCATAGCATTGATCTCGTCAGTTTTGCTCTGCCCCAGAGTGGTGAGGGAGAAATTGTTGGCAGCGTAGCTCGGCTCGCAAATGTGGTAGAGGTGAATCACATCGGTGGGACGAAAGATATTCGCCATGTACCACGTCATCGCCCTCTTACTTGACTCACTCCCATCTACAGGAAGCAAGACCTGACGAGGATCGTTGAACATGGTATGGGTTTGGAAATTTTGAAGTGATCGCCTGCGAGAAAACATATATAGACCTGTTTCGGACCTGACAAAGTGACGCCTTCGTGACTGGTGTGAAAAGACTCGTTTTTTTTACCCAACTGACCAATCAGCCAGCTGCATTTATCAAGCCGACCAATCGGATGGCGGGTTCATGAGGACCCAATGAAACGACGGCACAATGATCAGCAGCAGTCGGGTTGGGGGAGAGCGTGCCGACAAAATTATTGCCCTCCCACCAGCAGGTTTTAGTGCGTGTCTCTATCTGTAAGTCCAAACACCATAAGGACCTAAACGTGACAGAGAACATTTGCGTTCTGACTATGCACTGTCCGGAAATGCAAAAGGTTTGACGATTGTGTGATGAATAAGCACTTGTAACACTAGTATATTTATAGCCAACGTCTCTGCTATTTTAGCCTTCTTATCCGTAGACTTGATGGATGGGGAAAGTTGTAGCATTTCACGCGCGTTTTGCTGCGCGGTACCTGGTAGGCAGTTTTACGCAAATTTCAAGTCGCATTTGCACCATCGTGGACCGGCTGGTCGACCAGGCTTTTAAAAACGGCAAGGTAACATGGGGTTAGGTCACGCCTAGCTTAGGTGCTTCTGAAAAATGGAACAACTGTAGGGATTTTATTTAAACCTGACCTGAGCTTGGAAGGGTCACGGTGACTACATACCAGACGGGTAGCCCCCTTGCGCGGAATTAACAGAACACCTCTGGGATGCAGTTTTGCCAGTTAGTGGCCAAAAAGGCCCACTTTAACCACTTCTTGAAAGAATCACTAGCATGCCTTTAACGCTAGGCTGAACGACAAAATGTCATTCTGGTTTCCCTTGACCTTTTCACCGCTCTCCGTCCGGAGTTTTTGCAACTGTTTTTTTAGCAACAAAGCTTGCATGATGCTAGCAAAGTAGTGGCAAAAAAGCAAGTAGATCTTTGGATGGCAGTCTAAATCGCCTTAAATCTCCTTCACCATCAAGGGAGCATAAAAGGCTCAGATGACGGTACGAGTTCGCTTAAGTATGGCACACTATGTAGCATGAAGTGTTCGCATCTCTTTGTTGGTTATTTTGGTCGACTTCCAATTCTATTAAGGCCCAAAAGAGCTTGCTTTACGGTCGCTGCAATAAATCACGAACATTTCTACAGGTGATCTCGAAGACCATGTTTTTTGCAATGGTGACAACGGAAAGCAAACCCGACTTTAAGTGACAGACTCCAACGCGATGGAGGAAACGTACATTTCGGGGATGGGAGAGTATGTGGCGGTTGAAATGCCATTCATCTTTGTCAACTATCCTAGCGTCATGTTAAGTAGAAAGGCTAGCAATGAACCAAGTCAAAAGTTCGTTACAAAGCTGCATACAGCACCTGCATGACTGTGGCAATTATGAGAGCATGCGATATGTCTTCAACTTCTCCTCCAGTTGGAGAGATTCCAGGTAAATATGACAGAGGAGGAACAACTTTAAACTTCGTCCTGCGTTACAAGACTCTGCTTGTAGGCTAGTGATGTTGGGGCTAGCAATGGATTTACGTGATGGCCAGCGCATTTTTGCATTTCCGCACCGCAACTTCCAAATGGAGCGGAACGCCATTACTTGGTGAAATTGCCAAGAAGGGTAAGTGACGCTGCGGTCAAGTGTTTCTTTAACCGCACGCAAGCTTTGAGCTGGCCCCTCGATCATTGCAGTAGCTTCAATCCCCGACTATTACGCATTATTTCTTTATTAGGAAAGTTTCAGGACCCCATACAGATGACAGGAATAGGAAAGGTGGTTTTCTTCATTATTACTTATGCGGTTTACAGTTTCTATAGCAGGGGTGCTTAGAGTTGTCCTAAACTTGGCACATCCAGATATTTTTGTAGGCAATAGAAACTCGAGATTCACAAAAATCTAACTTGTCAGCCTCCTAGTCTGCTCTGTTATACACACTAGTAATTTCTGTGATTGTGTTGAAAGAGAATGATTTACTTGTAGTAAAGCTATTCTATTGCAGATTTGGAGGTTAAAACACATAACAACCGAAAATAAGTAATAGGATATCCGCGAATGGAGGTTGATTGGGAAAAGTAAAGACCAGCCGTACCTTGTTAATTGGAAACTTCACTTTCTGGTAGTTGATAGCTAGCTTTTTTCGACTATGGGGTCATAATTTGAAAGAGCCATTAACGCCCTTTAGACGGACGCCAAGGCTCTCGCAAAGGTCAGGGTGTACCAGAACTATTTAAAAGTGCCTTAAGATGGAGTCCATTCCAGGGGCCGGCAGCATCAAACATAATCGAGGTTGAATGTAAGCAGTCGGGATTTAAATGCACCCACAATTTCTTAAACCATGTCGAAGACATGGTTACAGATCACAAACGGTGCGGTGTTAATGAAACTCTTCGTTCCTAGTTCAACCTAACATATCTATTCATTCTTGTGCTTGTGTGTCCTCTCTATGTTTGCTTACAATCGATACGATTCCGTTCAGGCGTGTGCTACTGCTTTGTCCTTGCCTGCGTAACATTTGAATATAAGTTTTACGCATTCAAGTTGAAACTTAAGGCAATCAAATATCAAAACAATCCCTAAAACTAGTAAACCGAGATAATTAAAAGCAATTTTAGTGAATGAAAGTTTTGGATTAGCTAAATAAAGGTTAGGTAGGTTGCTCTGTAATACATTTTGTTCAACTGCCGATCACGGTCACTTGAGAGGCCGTATTAGCCTGTCAGGCTGAGACTGGCCTTCGGTCCACGCCAGCTGACCCAATCCCTCTGTTAGTTAAAAGTATATGTTCTACTTTAGTGTTATGCCATCCTTTGCCATCAGAAAAGCCTCGGGATTCTACGAGTCCATTGTAAAGGCTCCAGTATAAATGGATAAGGAGGCCCGCATACTAAATTTTCCCTTTATTCACCGTAACACATTTGCCGTGTGTTTTCTGACCTCTGTGCCAGAAAAGCGGTGGATAAACATAAGCAAGATTCTTTGGTGAAGCCTCATGCAATGCAAAGGCACCTTTGATAAGCTAATCTAAACGCAGCTGCAGTGATGAGGTCGTTGCGTCTGAATGTAAGTTACTACTATGCAAAGGTGTTAATACATTAATCCTGGGATGGCTTTGACAATCGATACCCATACGATGGCGCATGAGGTGCTGTGGGGCTCGATATAGCTATTTCAGATTTTCAGAGCCATTAGGGATGCAAAAGCCGTTTCGAGTATTTGATTAAAAGATTAGAAAAACTAACTATGGCTAATAATTACTATTATTTAATGGCTTAAAGTGAACAAATCGGTTTTAACATATGCGATATAATATATAAACTTGCATTCTTTGTTTTAACTCTTCGAATTTGTTTAAGATTTCTTCATTTTGATTGGTGAAATGCTAAAGCACGCGTTTTGATTTCCTTATTTGGTGTGCGCAGATGATGGACAGTTGCGTAAGGTCGGACGTATCTGTTGCATCTGTTGTAATTCCTCATTCTCTGACATGGTTTAAGGCGTCACCAGCGGCGTGCTCGCCTTGGTCCAACGACGAAAGTTGTGATGTAGCTTTTATAAGCTACGAATTCTTGTGCATTTATAAGTTGTGTCTTGATACATCCGAGTCGGGTGATGGATACTTTTTCACTTTTATCGACCACTTCAAAGCACACGATCAAAATATTCATTCCGTCTCGTTTCCTACACATTTTTCTGGTCCTCTTCTCGAGAAGTGCTTTGTCACATGTGGTAATGACCGTTGCATAAGAATATGGTCTGCCTCTTCGAATAGGTATGCGTTGGATAAAGGAGTGCAACTTGGGCAGGACACGATTCCGAACACCTGTGCCGCTTGTTTCGTTTCAGGGTGTCTGTACATTCTATCTGCTAGTCTTACCGGTCACGTTATAGTTTGGGAGCCGATGAACCCTCACTTAACCCTGAAACCCTTGATAAAAAAGTTCAAAAAAGACATTGCCTCCAGCTGTCTCTGGATGCTGCCTGATACTGATGCCACGGGGCTCATCTGTATCATCGGCTATGAAAGTGGTGATATATGTGGCTATTCCTATGATCACACCGACCCTACAAACAAGAATCCTCTGGGCATCCTCTTCCGCAAATCTGCTCATCGATTTGACATCTGTAGTCTTACGGTAATAAGCGATTCTGAAGGCGATTGTCGATTTTTTGCCAGTGCTGGACGCGATGCTGATGTCAGGGTATGTTTTCTTAACCCATAAATTCGGTAAGGGTGCCTTGTCGTATGATTATCTCCCGTTGATTTTGGTGTTTTTGTGCATTTTGGAGAAGAAATGGATCTCTGGTTAAGGTTGTTTACCAATTTCCACTGTAATCTTTATAGCCTTAGCTCCAACATCTGTTTGTAGCATGGGTTAGTTTATCAATTTTCATTTTACTGTTATGGTTTTTGATCCATTGCACTGTTAGTTTGACATCTCACATTTTGTTTCAGCTTTGGTCTATTACTGATTACCAATGTAAATATTCGTATCATTTCCGGACACACCAGAAGGGGAGTTTGAATCCACAGGAACCAGTGACTTCACAGGGCAAGGCCTGGATTCCTTTGGCTCCAACACACGTTGCTTCCCATACTGCTCCACGATTTATAGCATTCGATCCAAAGGGTAATTTGCACACCTTCAGCTGCATTGACAAACCACTGCTATGCGACTCCACTTCATTGCCCCGCCACAATGGACTTGTCTTTTCGCTCTTTGCCATTCCCAACTCCCAAAACCTCTTTATATCCTTTGGCATGGATTCACAAATAATTGTCTGGAAGAACAGTCACAATGACTGGCTAACTTTGACCCCTGTAGCGAATCACGTTTGTCTCTCCTCAAAAATTAACTCCTTGAGTCAAGGGCCTGGATTTTGCAGCCCTCTAGCCGTTGGCCTCTCCGACGGGAGCCTGTTGATCCTCGGCAATGTTCAACCTCCTGCGCCAAACACGTTTACGTCGATGACTCGACTATCACCCTTACCACCCTCAGGAGCTGCCGTTGGCATATCTGCTTTGGCATGGCATCCGGATGCTCAATTCGAGTATCTCTTAGCGATTGGGAGTAGCAAGGGACACGTGGATATTGTGGATGTTAGAAAACACCAAAGACGGGGGAGAAGTTTCAACCAGTTGGAGGGTTGTGTCTACCGTGTTGTTTGGGGTCCTTGTTTGTTTGGATTGTCGAAAACAAATGGCGAAGAAAATGAGCACACAGATGAGGAGGAGCGACTATTTGTCTATGCAATCGCAAATGGGTCCGCCTTCCTGTTACTCTCCTTGAAAAAACCTCCTGTGGATTTGGGGTCCAAGTTTACCATGCTTTTGACTGACCCAGCTGATCGGAAATTGGCTGACATCGCTTTTCGACCACTGGAGGAACAAAAAGATGTCAAGTTTTCCTGGCTGATCGGCCTGGGTAGTATGAACGGAGCTGTTAATATCCTCGGTCTTCAGCGAAACAATGGAATGGCAGTGCCTCTTTCCCGTGTAGATATGCATAAAAAATGCATTAATTCTATGGTTTGGTCACATCATACTGACAAGTACCTACTTGCAGTGGGATCATCGGAATCCTACATCACTATTATTGATGCCACAGAACAGGCAGAAAACGAAGGTTCGAGTGCACAATGCGCTCAATTCACCAGTTGTTTCGCTGTATTACAAGGACATGGAACTCGTATTTCATCCCTCGAGTGGTCTCCGTGTGATGCCGACTTGCTACTCTCAGGGTCCTATGACTGTACGGCTACAGTTTGGCGAGTAGGGTTGGGAACTTCTGCTGCGATTGCTAACTACCGCAACCACCTGTCCCGTGTATTTGCCTGCGCTTGGTCCCCTCATGACTCGGATTTTGTTTTCACTGGTGAAGAATATGGGTACCTCGTTGGTTGGCGTCCCAGCGCTCAAGGAAACACAGCTCCGCCCCCTTACCGCAAACATCGAAATCCATGTAGCAGAATTCCATCCCACCCGCAGATCACTGTTCAGGAGGAGATTGAAGAAGGTACTCAACCAGGACCCGATTTGGCAGTTCCAGCACCTCAGAAGCGACTTGAGACCTTTGTGGGCAAAAAGCCCTCTCTTCTACCCGGTCTTTTTGCCACTTCAAGTGTCACTGACTGTTCCATGCTCGCACTGAAGGATTCGCCTCCAATCAGAATGCAGTCTCGATTCTCTGTTGTGCTTGATTTTGTCTCCTATTCAAAAGACCCATCATCAGTTCCTGAGGAGAGAATTTTGCCAGAATTTGACTTACTCTACGCTGGTGAGGCTTTGAGACGGCGGCGTTTAGTTCGTTTCACCGAAACTGAGGCGCTGAAACACCTTTCGGCCTCTTCAAGTGGTCCCAATAAGCAATCTCGGCTTGACGCCTACTTTAGTCTCCTTCTGTGGCTGGGCAGGGCTGACTTGGTGGCAGAGAAGTGTGTGGAAGTGCAGCACATGCCTTTTTGGTTAATGTGGGCCTTGGAACTAATGTTGAAAGGTTCTGCTCCCCGCACAAACACTAATTGCCTTGTGGAGAGTGGAGCGCCACAGACCGATAGCGCCCCTGACGACTTTCTCAGGCACAAGGTGAGGCCTTTCATACACGAATATTTCCGGCGTTTAGTCTTAATTCCCTTTGCTTCTGTTGATTTCGTGTCCATAATTGAATTGAATTTATCCTCCATTGGTTTTTGGCTAGATCATTCAATTGAGCGCCTCCAACGAATACACTTGGGCCTCGACTCTACTAGTATGCGCGGGCCAAACCAGAGAGGCGGTGCGCCTCCTCTTGCAGTGCGGACGTGCCAAGGAGGCCCTCCTACTCTTTCGTCTGCGCCTCAACCCCGAGGCAAATTTCGATCTCCAGTCGAGGTGCCTCAACCTCCTCGCCGAACGCCTGGCCCATAACGGACTCCCCTACTCTGCACTTGCCTTCCTTGCCTCGGGACAGACAGACCGGGCCGTCACAGTGGTGCGCAGTTCAGCTGCCGCTTCCGACCCTCCGCTCGATCACATCGTCGCACTCTGGACTGCTTCTGCCATTCTTCCTGATAACCTGCCTATGACCTTCAAGTTGGCCTACTACTGCATCATTTACGCAGCTAATTTGAGCATCGAGGAGGAGCGTGGGCGTTTTTTGGCTCAGTGGAGGGCCGCGGTACCCATTCATAGTGATGCAGACTATCTACTGAATTGTGCGAGATTTATACTTCTCAGCGAATGGACTGGGGCTGTTGTCCTCCCAGGAACTGAGTTGGCTCGGGTTGTGAGTGATAGACAACCTAGCCTGGAGGAGACGGAGTGTGTGGCGAGCGTTGTGGTGGAATTTGCTGCGGCGTGCTTAACCGGAGATTCGGTGTCTCTGGAGAAGTCGTTGGCGATCCTAAAGGAGGCCCACCCTAATGCATATGCTGACCTCATGGAGAGATTAAATATTAAGAGAATCAATTCATCTATTCCACCTACGTTTATAAATATTTGTCAAATTTTTTGACGAAATCCAATTTTACCATTGAAGTGGTTCTTCTGGTTTTAATACTGTGTAGCGCTTCCACGCATTCTTCTAATCCAGATGCCTTTTTGCTCTCTCTTCCAGTAGATGAGTGAAAACGAAACTGTTGTGATTGAGGAGCACACCTCTTCAGGGCAGACTCTAAAACCGGTATTTATCTATTCTCGGGAGGAATATTTCGATACTCCTCTACCATCCCAGAAGTGAGTGATTGAGTTTTGAAGGCTGTTGATGCTCTCTCCCACGCATCTTTCCATTTTCGTGAAAGAAGCTTTTGAGGCCTTTCCTTTACTTATAGAATGTCTGAATCTATACATTTTTCCATTTTTCACAGTTCATTAAATGTCTTTTTTTGCCTTGCAAGATGTGGTGCCTTAAACTATGCCAAGAATTGATTCCATCTTTGTTCACTCTGTTTTTAGATCACATCAGGTCTCGACCCTGAGCGTGCCTCGTGAATCGCCTACTATCATTGCCATGCCTAAAAATCTTCCTTGTAAGTTAGGCTCGGGATATTTATCTGAACTATGCTTCTCTCAGAATTCCTAGAATTTCGACTTTCCGCTTCAAACCATCCCTAATTCGTTCGGATTATTTGAGGAATGATTTCTCTTTCCACGCTCTATCAGCCCTAGAGAATCCTAATGCTGTTTTGAAAATAGCAATCGCGACGTTCGGAGGTTTTCAGTTGCTGATTGGAGCCTTACGCCCATCATAGTATTTGCTGTCAAAATATAAAGGGCTTCATTCATGATGCTACTAGTTTTTTTTACAGTCAGACGGTCTAATTTCTCAAAGTTCTGCTCTGTTTTTTTTCCGCATGGTCTCACGGCCTGTCGTCAAATCCGATTGTAATTTGGTTTCTGCTCTATTACGCGTTCTTAACCTCTTTTCCCGAACCCACTTTAATGCTTATTCAAAATACATTTATCTGTTGCGCACGCAGAGGTAAATTTCCGTACGTTGGTGGTACCATTTTTGTTTCGGTTTTTTTTGCACCGGTGGAAAGGTTTCAGAGACTGATAGGCAATTCATGCTGAATATTTGTCGGGAATGTTGCTGCAGAAGGTTTTCAATGCCCGTACTTACCAGTTTCGTAGCTCTGATATCAAAATTTTTAGCAACTCATGGGTAACTGCCACTTTCCTTCTTTTATTTTCTTCATTAAATTAATAAATTGCGATAAAGAAGTTGTCATTCTTCAGGAACAGTGACAAGTGTCCAGGTGTCGAGGCAATTTTTGTTAAAATCCTGATGACTTCACCACAAACTGGTTCATGAAAAAAAGGCCTCGTCGAGAAAAGAAATTATTGTCCATTTTGAAAATATCGGCTCTACAAGACCCTCGTCATTACCCTGACTGTTGACTCGCTGCAGCATAAAGGCTAGTTCAGCTCTTAGCTGTTGAGTCGCATGCAAATGACCTCCACAGGCGTGCTTTGTTACTTCATACCCGCATCCTCCTGGTCATTACTTGTCGACCACCACGTGACTTTCACTCTACACCCAAGTGACATCATACAGGTGAATCAACGTGTTTACTCTAGTCACTTTATTGTCTTTTAATGGGCCGCAATTAATGGGTGATGTATTTAGCAATTACATCAGCTAAATCTCTCACCTGCCTTTGGTACACGAGGAAATCGGGTGATCACCTTGCTCTGCTTCTGACGAAGCACAAGGTTGTCTGTGTTTTTGCAATCAACTTTATCATCTTCACTCCCATTTGCGTGTGAGTAAATTTTTTTCTCATGAGTGGGCGTTTTCACAATTCAGCATGCAAAATGGAGGACGGCGGCCTGTTGTGACTTGCTCACTCGCCTTGAAATCACCTGCACGGGGTGAATTGGGGGAGGGGTGAAAGGTGGAAGAGGGGGTATAATGCCACTGTCACCTGGTTATTCCGTCACTCCAGACACATGCACAGGCCGGTGGTGGTAGCTGCGTCGCTGGATGCAGAAGTATCGCTCTCTCAGTTTTTGTATAGATTTTCCTCACTCGGATCTACCTCAGACTTGCCCGTTTTCTTCCCCCCTAACTCGATTTACCAGTCAAGACTCCATATGAACAGTACTTTTGTCTGTTTTTGCTTGTTTTCCAAAGCCTTTTTAACCACTTTTTTGAAAATATGATTTAAGAAAATGGTCATGAAAAGTGGGTATGATGGTATCGTCTGATATGCTTGACGGAGTACAATCTAGTCGCATTATGCTCAACCAATATTGTCATAGCAAAGTCAAACAAAGTCAGCTTACGTGGCTACCAAGGCTAAAAGGTTGCCTATATTATTTTTGCACCACAAAGATCAGCGTCAAAAACCGTATGTCAGGGTGTGGTTAAGTGAAGCTAATAATTTCGCGTCATTTTAATCCAAAATTATTGTGCTGAGGGATTTGGAAGCATTTAAAAAACAAAATGTACACAAAGGTTAGGAACGTCTGATCCAGGCCAATCTCGAGGGCAGTTTGCTTCTGCGCCTCATCAAGTATACATTTCAGTGTTTAACGAGCCTAAACGAGCATACTTTTCTAGCTATTGATTGGACTGGAAGATGTCGCTATTTCATTCCACCAAGCGCCTCTATTTTCACTTGTTCGGACTACTTTTTTAAAGGAAATTCAAATTTTTGATCGATAGCGATGGTACACCAGCTCAATGCTTCTCCACGCAAATTAAGTTTCGTTCTTCCGTCTGCTTGAGTAGTCACCGACTTTTCCAACCAGATTTCCAGGTCTCTGCACCTTTGCTGATCTACATTCGACCATCTCGACTCGATTCTCTCTCACTGTGGAGCCTTGAAAGTATCGGTCACTTTTGAGTTGGACGATTTTCATTTGTATTTTACCCCTACCGAACATAATTTCTTCTACCTGCCTCTGTGTGTATTTTTTTGTGCGTACCTTGACATGTCCAGTCGTGTGTCATTCCACTTTCCCCGGGACTTTCCAGCCTACATCATGGCGGGTGAGTACGCGGTACCGAATGCACAGCTAGTGCGACGGCGCATAGACTACCAGGAGACCGCCGAGTACCGTTTAGTCCGACCTGTTACCGGCTCAGCCAGTGACATTGACGGCCGCGGGGATGTCTCCGCCAGTCTACGCAAGCCTCTTACAGTCAGTATGGAGGAGTCTCCCAAAACAGCTGGTGACGAAAAACTGTCCACTGGGTGAGTTACCGGGATGCTTCATCTTGATCTTTAATGTGAAATAGCGCACGCTTTAACTAAGGGTTCAGAGGTTTTGCTATCTCAGTTTTACTTTTTTTGACATAAGTGACGAGGTTTTAAGGGATTGGTTTTCGAAGAGGATAAATGGTAATTTACTATCTGGGAATGTCCACTTTTATACCGTAATGAGCAGGGAGGGTAGGCTCTTGTGTTACCTTTAACACCTGGTCGTTTAAGTCCTGTGTCGAAATCAGCCTAGTTTCAGTGAGCTTTTACTCACGTTCCGACTCCCTGATATACTAATGCTCGATGTGCCTTCCTCTAATGCAGTCGTCATTCTAATATTGGCGTTGATCCTTCACGTTGTTTAAATTAAAGCTTGGCATCTCCTAGATAGAACGTATTACTTGAAATACAGACCGGGTTACCATGTCCATAATCTACATTCTCATATGATAAAGGCTTTACTGGCGGTTATTACAAACCACAACGTTCCTTCAAGGGTAGCACTCTGCTCTTTTTTCTCTTTGACTTCTTACTTCATAACTTGATGGGAAAGGCAAATGGTACATATATCTGGTCTTTAAACTACTGGCTTATTTTAGCCAGCCGAAGGCTACAGTGTTGTGGTAATAGTTTTTTTGCTGTACACATGCAAACACTTTGGGTGTAAAGAATGATTGCTTCGACAATGATAATTACACGAAATAATCTGTCTCAATACTCAACATTCTTGATTTAGAAGCAGCTTATCATCCTCAACTCGTCGTAGAACTCGGGTCTCGATTATCGAACCCACAGATCGTGTGCTTCGATCGCAAAATCGGAGGGTCAGTTTCCGATTTTGAAAGCTAGAATCATGTTTTTATGCTCCTCTTTGGTCATTTACTCCTTCTTCTACCAGGGTGTGAGTGTAATACAGAGAAATATGAACTACGGCATCGAACAGGAGCCGAAGGCTTCGTCTGCAGCTGTGCTGGAGGAGAGGGAGCTTACCCCTACACCACTGGCTTCCCACAATCGTCACACCGCTGTTAGACGTCGCGCCACCGAAATCGAGCCGGAAGAGCCCACTTACCTTCATAACCTCGATGTCACGCCCCCCGATGGAGGTCGTGCGCCAACGCCGATGCAGTCCTCGCGACCGTGAGTATCTGATTATTCTCTTTCTTTGGTGTTTTCATGACGTTGTTTTGCCTGTTGGAGTGCCCATCTCTGTCACAATCAAGGTATTTATATGTTAAGTTGTCATGCTTTTACTTTTTCCTACAATGGCTACTCCTCAGTAATAGCTGATCTGATAAGGTCACTTTTGACTGTAATTTTTAGCGTCTCTGTAATTGATGGATTCATTTTCTACTCTCGATCACCTTCAAATCGATAAGGAGAAGTTTTATTTTTTTCCTTTGATGCATCACCTAAATTGGCCTGTCTTTAAACACTGGATGCCTGAGGTACGAAGGGGGCCTGTAAATATGTGTTACTGTTTTCCTACTTGTGTCATGTTTCCGGTTTCAGTTCTTACGGTGGCGGTGTGAACGCATTGACGAGCCGTCCATGGCACCTGCCCAGCATGCTGGGTAAGTATTTTCTCCCACCACCTCTATCCTTATCAAAAAACTCTCAATAGTACGTCTTTTCCATCGACAACATGCATTCCTTTCTAATTTTATGCTGGTCTAGTCGTTTTGAGTATTCACTAGCTTTAAATGTTGACTTTTAACTTGAATGTCACAATGGGGAATTTTCCAGCAAATCCAAACTTCGTTTTCTCCTGAGTCCAGTAAAAAATTAGTTCTGGAGGGGTATATTTTAATCAAAACAGTCTGGCAGGCCAATTACTGACTATCAACCAGCAGTTAGTTTTTTTCTCTTTCCATTTCCACGCTTTTTAGGCTTGTCTGCCGAGCCCTCCTACCGCAGTCCATCACTCCACGCTGAAGAGCAAAGGCGTTGCCACTCCACCACCACCACCACCACTACCACTGACACTAGCTCCTCCTCTCATCGTACCTCGTGTTTTATCGCTTCCTTGAGGCACCGACTGTACTCCTGTCTTCTTAACCTTATTGCGATTCCTTTGGTGCTCTTACATTACCTCTCAGTTGCCGTCACCGCCGCTGGAAAGGCCGTGGCCTGCACCCTTTCTAGCATCTATCACAGAACCACCATCAGAGGCAGCAGTAACAGTTCAACGAAGCATTCGAGAGCCTATAGGAGGAGCCTGTATGATGAGCCCGGTCTCGCCTACCCGTGAGTAGTGGAGTGTCGCCATGCAATTAATTGGTCGGTAATATGACTTTAAATATTCCAGCTTCACAGGCGATTACATGGCTATTTATTACTGTCACACTTACTCTGCAATCCTTTAGTGAAAATTAGTAAGAGAACCAAAATGTGGTGCATCGACTGAAGTGACAGCCAATCCGCTAAATGTTCCAGTTAGTCATATGCATTCACTCCGGTTCTCTTCCACGAGCTGGTGAATCGTCAAGTGATACTTCATCGGCAGCTTTTTTTCTCACATCGGAGTTTTGAAGCATAATAAACAAATTTCATTTGTTACATTTAGTACTACAATCTGGTAATGTTTGTGTCTCTTAAGGAGGATACACTAGTTATGTGTCTATCCAAACAGCTTTATTATTGCAAAAATGAAACACGTATGTGGTGTTATTTTCACTGCGGCTAGTTAGTTTGATCATCACTTGCTATGCACTAAGGTTCTTGTGCAACTTCTGCTTGCCTTTAATGCTGCAGCTCGAATGGTTCTAAAGGCACTGGCTATCGTGGTAATCGCTCCCAGGCCATTACTTCCTCGTTGTACTGTGGAAGAACTCCAGGTTATTGTTGTCCTCTGTTCATCCTTCTCCTCCTACTCTTACTGGCCACTCTAGCTGGATTCCTCTTTCGCCCGGCAGGTAAGGTGATGGAATGAAAAAGTGTCACAACTTGAGCTCCATTTGACGGTTAAAATATGGGTTTTGTTCCCTTTTTACCCACTCCAGCTTTTCTATTTAAATTATACATCACTATTTGCTGATATTCCACTGAGCCGTGAGTAATGGCCGTAGCTGCTGCCTTGCTTTGATGATTAAGTTGCACCACAATCATGGACGATTTTCATGTCCGTGCACATTCTCAAATATCACTTTGATGACCTGCGCGATATATTTCCGTTGCTATGACCAATGCTCGTATGCGCGATCTTGCGGGCACCGCCATCTAGACTGATTTTTATTCGTCTGTTGGGCAGAAATGATTATTCGTTCCTCCCTTTGGAGTTTTGTGCTTTCTCATACGCCTCATGCGTAATGTGAACACTTGCAGAGGTCAACCCGGCGTTAGACGAGACTCCCTTCTTCTTCGGCCTTCTCCCTTCGGACGCACAATGTATTCGCCTTGCATTTGCAAACTCCCACGCCTATGCAGATGATACTGATGCGGGTCCGTTTCTTGCTCCGCACGACCTTCGCTGGAACTGCCTCTCATGGAGTCTTTGGGAACCCAGTATCGCTGCTTTGAAGAGGCAGTCTTCTGTTTGGTGGAGTTGGGTGCAAAGTCTTTTCCAATTAGACTCTTCTGCTCTTATACCTTCGCAACCAGATAGTCTCTTCACTCAGGGTTAGTACATTTGTCTTAAGGAAACTTACTATGGCGGTAGCTGGCAAACATAATCAGACTAGAGCCTGCTCAGTTATCACTGTGTGCAAGGCGCTAAAAAACTAGTTGGCGAAGCTAAGCCAAGCCTAGCCTAGCAGTGTACTGACGGTTTGTACTTTAGAGATTCGCGATATATCCATTTTTCTGTCATCTAGATTCTTATCAACCGATTACATCTTTGGAAGGAATTGACAAGCTACTGGAGCGACTCCGAGTGATTAACGTTGGAATGACTGACCTCAATAGGTTCGATTGTTGAGTAATTTTTGCGCTGTTTTCGTACTAACTAGCCATGATGTTTCGGTTACTCCAACTCTGCTCCAGCTAGTTTATTTTTTATATTAAATCTACCATTATCACAGCCAATCATCATCTTTGCGTACTTTCTTCACTACCTTATGCATTAGGTCCCATCATCGCTACTTTTAACTACTTTAGACAAGTAACGGAATTGAAGAAAGCAAACCAGGAACGGTTTGATGTCCATACCAAAGAATATGGCGTTATCAGCACCGATGTCAGCCAACTACAAGCAGCCATTGCTTCATTGAAAGAAAAGATCGCCCTTATTGCTGATAAGGTGGCTGAAGGGGACGGTGATGAGCAGCGCCGACAGCATATCATTGATGAATTGGTTAAGCAGGCGGCATTCGTGTCGACGGCCTCGTTAGATGCTCGTTTACAGGAGTTGAGGAAACAGCTGGAAGCGATGATCAGTGGAGGTGTCGCCGGTTCGACTACCCTAGTTGGTGATCAGCAAACTGAGCGGATCGAGAGATTTGAAAAGACTCTAGGGGAACTGGGGGCACTTGTGATGGCGCAAAAGTCCGATTTGGAGACTAAGGTTAGTCTCCGTTTCCGAAACTGGCCTTTTACCGTTATGAATGCTCACTAGAAAGTTGCCTTGTGTTGGATTGTTTATAGCTTAAGACCCTGAGGGAGGAGCTTAAGTCACACAAGGAGGAGAAGGTCGCCTCGCTGGAAACATTGAACGCCAAAATCTCAGGTGATATCGTCTCCACTGCGGCAGAGTCACACAGTAACTTGGTTTCGCTAGAGAAGCGACTGATTGCTGATGTGGAGAAAATCTCCGTTCGAATTGGCTCCATCGAGCGTCTCGTTCAGAATCTGGAGCAGGCTCTTCAAAAGCTCACCTCTGGTAAGTCATTTGAATAAACGTACCGCAAAGCCGTATTTTGTTTGGAGATCTGTGGGCGAAACATTATTGTTTTGTAGAGGTCTATGCGGAGTATAAACGATTTGTATTAAACAGCTCGTTGAGGTTCTATGTGGATTCCAATTTAAAAACTATCGTCATAATTACTAGGTTCCAATCAGTTTGATCAATGTTTTCTTAGAATAGTACATAAATATTTGAAATCTGCCTTGATTGTATCCGTTTTGAGAGGACATTCTGATAGTTATGTGGTTTTGACTTTTTCCTCAAACTGTAGAATTGGCCTCATTGCAAAAGACCGAAGCATCGCAGCAGCTGATCTCCAAGGCGCGCCTGGAAGAATTGATGGAAGAAATGAAAGTCACCTTCTCTGAAAAACTCGCTCTTGACCTCAAACAGGTGGCCCTTTTTAATGCCTCGATCAAAGATTAATTCATTCAGTTATCCTATACTTCATTTAAAATTGATATTCCTTCCTACAGAAAATTATGAAGGAATTGGCTCAGACCACCGAAACAGACCCGATGACACAGGTTAAGGTGATTGACCTCATCAGGAGGACTGTTGACGAAAAACTAAAGGAGACTTTTGGAAGTGCGTTTTTACAGCGAAATATAAGTGAAACTTTCTCAAAATAGCTAGCTATGGCTATGGTCTGTGATTTTGTTCTCTGTAGGCGCACCGAAATCTACGACGGGGAACATTCCAGCCGGAGTGTTGGCCTACATTGATTCAGTTTTTGAGGTGCTTATGGCAGATGGAACGGGTAAGGCGGACTTTGCTCTCGAGTCGGCCGGTGGGACTGTGGTCTCCACGCGATGCACCCGCACCTACACCAGCTTCAAGTCGGCTATCTCCCTCTTTGGCATCACTCTCGCTTATTGGTCGCGTTCTCCCAAGTAAGCGCTTCCCCATTAAACGTGCATATGCTCTGTCGTCTGGATTCTAGAGAGTCATTAAAAACAAAGGTATGAGCAAAACACCACTCCACCGGGGAGTATTTGAGACGGCAGAGACTGCAGAGCCCATGCACTTGTATGTGCAAATTGAAAAGATTTTGGTCGTTATGATTCCCTGCTAGCTTTCAACCGACCTGAAAGATAGCCTATTCCAAGTGGGGGTGGGTGTTCATCGAAATGTCACCTTTCCTCTGACAATGGAACGTTATATCGCTACCAATGCTTTTGTGTTTATTAAAGCAACTATTGTGTGAGGAGGTATTGTGACCTTTTGCATAGCAGAATTTCACGAATGGGGTTGGGGTCATTTAGAAATATGAACCATTGGAAAATTGTGGCATATGAGCCTGTGTTGGGTGAGTGTTGGAAGGCATTTACCGCCTTTGGGCTTCTTATCAGTGAACGGTGTTTTAATCAGACTCGGTGGAGGGAAGTTAATGCAACGTAAATGATAGTAGAAGCGCTGTTAGTAGAACTGTCAGCCTTGTAGCACCATTCAGACCTAATTAGAGGTGGTTTTTTGTAGTTTCCTACCAAAATAAACTCCCTCATCCCATTTTCTTGAATAAGAGAATAGCACCAAAGTGGGGAGAGTTGCTTTCACGCAATGAGCATATAATATGGGCAAATGAAGTGGATAAAGAAGCGGAATACGGTGTGAAGGCAGTGCAAAACTGAAAAGTACGATACAAGGGCCAATTGATAGTTTCAAGAGACCAACTTGGCTACTGTCTTATAGATACTACGTCGAATATAGCAAGTCTGACACAAGGCTGCAAAACACTTAAAGGCGGGCAATCTTTTGGGAGTCTTGGAAATCACTATGAGCCTTTGGCATAGTCTTACCACTTAGTATACCGCTCCTTCCACTTGGTGCCGATAGGCAGAGTGGAAGTGCTCTACTTCCTCGCGTGCCTTCTGCGACCTCGAATAAAGGAAGACATGGGTGTCTCCCAGCTATTCCAGCTGCTTCTCTCCGTGAGAACTTTATGTTAGCTTCTTCCTACTTTCAGGCGTAAAACATCATCAATCCAACAAACAGACGTAAGGACACGTGAGCTATCCATTAGCTGAAGTCAGCTTTCTGTGCCCACTGTTAGAGGGCACAAGAAGTAGGGTGACCAATAAAGTGCCACCAGGATCACCTCTCCATCCCGCTAAATTGGCAAGAAGACAGGGCACAGAGCTCTCTTTGTTTACCCAATTGTTATTATGTCATTGAATGCACGTCGGTTTTTTAATCAAAAGTAGGCGTAAGGAATTCATACGATATGATGGTGAAAATGGCGCTTCTGGTATCATGACAAAAACTTCAGTTCCAAAGAAACCTTAACCAATTTACCCAATTATGAAATTTCCACAACTTTAATATGCGCAAACTAAAACTGTATGCATTGTTGAAAGTGGAAGGAAAAGTTGTTGATAGTCCATTGCTAAGTTTTGAAGTGGTGTACTTTGGTGAATTTGTACGTTTGATCATCTGCGAAGACATTAAACTGTGCTTTGGCTTGTTTCAGTGAGATCCTCCAGCCAAGTACTCACCCTGGCGAATGCTGGTGCTTCCATGGTAGCGAGGGTCAGGCGATAGTGCGATTAGCGGTGCCAGTGCACGTGACTGGGGTTTCACTGGAACACATTCCCAAGTCCCTGGCCCATACTGGGCGCATCGACTCAGCTCCACGGGACTTCCTCATTAAGGCCCTCGAATCGGACTCTGCGCAGGATGGCGAGGTTCTCGGCTCCTTTACCTATGAACAGGATGGCAAACCCATTCAGTATTTCCCTGTTGTGGTGCGTATTTCTCCATTTAAAGTCTTATTTAGGTGGAATTACTGTTTGACAGGACAGAGTAGCCTTTTTGTTTCGAAGGTCGAGTGTCGTTTTCCACTTAATCATTAATGTACCTCGTGAGCATTTATCAAATGCCACCTTATGTTTGATCTAATGCAAGAATAAAAAAATAGTTTCCAATGGCCTTGAGCAATTTCAATCCGTTCATTTTGGCTAGGAGTTTCGATGTCAGTTTATATTGCTAATCTCATTCTTCTTGGATGTTAGATGTTGACTCCTACTCATAATACTTACGTTTATCCACTGTTTATCGCATTTAATCTGATGTGTGTCGATTTACCCGCATTTATTGCCCACATATTTTATTACCAAATCTAATCGTTATTGAGTGATAGCATTATTCCACCGCATGGTGATAAATTACTCCCAAGCTATCCCACTGGGCTGAGCGCTGTCCCTCCCCTTGAAGGCCCGCTCTGATGGCAAGCCGACGCTATTTGTCGAGTTGGTGATCACCAGTAACCACGGTCATCCGGAATACACATGCGTCTACCGTCTGCGTGTGCACGGGCATATGGCCACTGAGGCGGACGCGAAGTAGGCTTTTCTATTCTTATGCTCAATAACAACTCTTTTTTCTCCTTTCCTTGTACGCTTGTTATTCGGTGTATTCTCCTCATCCTTTCTTCAGTGTATAAAGCTCAAATTAATGCTTAAAATAAATTTGGGAAGTGCTTAATATAATGGCTTCTTAAATTGCATCCGCACAGCCACCTTTTACCGGACCTGCGGAGATTTGGAGGTGATGCAGGACTCTGGTGGAATGACCGCTACCTAATAATCCACCTTTTGGCTGGAAGTTAACAACTTTGTGGTGATTATGAATTGCTACAAAATCGTTATCAGAAGAAAGTATACAAAAGTATTAAAGAAGATGCTCTAGTTTGAACACAATATGCTGATTGGAGCAACCTCCTGTCTTAAATGACTCTTGATAGTGGGATGGGTCAAATGATAACATAAGCAGTAGAGCGGTCCGAGGGATTTCTTTACTTCCTCGTTTGTATCGCATGTTTCAATCGGGTAGCTGTTTTCATCCTTGCAAGTACATAGTGTATCAAGCAGCCTGTAGTCCCAGTGACAACCCCATGTAGGGTCCCGTGGTTTGGCGCACTGGGCTCTGTGCCTACACGAGGTGCTATCATTGATCCGAAGGGCTCCTCTTCCGCCTGTCAAATAGACTAATCGCGTTGCGGTGCTTACCGCCGATAGTAAGTTACTACATTTTCTTCGTTCCGATGCTATTAAATCATTGAGGCGTCGTTCCAAAAGTCGTATGGATTTACCTATGCTAAACAGGAGCCTTTTCTTAGAATGCGTCGGGCGTCGTCATTCACGCTGGGCAAAACCTCGATTAGCGTAGTACGAAACTGGAAGCTCATTTAACCTATCGATTACCTTGTTCTTCCAGGAAACCTTTTGGATAATTCCATTCTCGATAACTCTATAAGTATTCAGAGATTAACTGCGCTGTACGGGCGCCAAACAATCCACCAAACGCTTTGAGGCGGCTACTCGAAACTTCTGGCATTAGTATCGAAAGCTTTGCTCCTGCGAAGTTCAACCGTTGTAAAGTCAATGTTTTGTAAATTCTGCTCTAGATTGCTGTGTTCTCTGTTTATTTACAGGAGAGCCGTGGCCGTTTTAACTCAGTTACCGGCAAGCACAGCACAATAAAATCTTAAAACAAATCGAGAAGAGCCTTACTTGTTTCAACTAATGCCAGTGCGCGACCATTTGCGTGTCAGAACTTGTCCGATTAGTGATAATATTGTAGTGCTATAATTCGCCAGTGCGGTTTAAAGAGGTCGCTCTATTGTTTGCATGAATATGTGGTGTCATAAATAAAATCAAGAGCCAGTGCAAGATTTTATATCGATGTTTTGTTATTTATCCTCACATGACTACGAATGTAATACAGTTTTTGCAGCCCTTACTTTAATCTGTCAGCATCTGATGACTCTGTGTTGCATAGCCAAGCCAATTTGCCTTTTTTGAAATTCTTACTGTTTCAAAGCCAACGTGGGTGGTGAAAACCCTTTAGCCAAAGGACTGACTAGCAATAATACATTTAAATAGTGGTCAGATAACCATTTAAAACGCAAGAACTAGTGCTCAAAGGGCTCAATTTCTTAAACTGAATTTAGGCATCGGATAATTCCATAACATCTCTTCATGCCAGCCCACATGTGTTGCGACCTAGCCTGGCTGTTCACTATTTTCTGGGGGCTTGACTAATGGAGCAGTTAGTTGCAAGCATTAAGAAAGCTGGAGGTTGGTGCGTAAAATTTTCCTTAGTATTATAGACAATGGACCTGAAATTGTTGCGCTTCTTGAGAGGCATTCGGATTTTTTGGCAAAGAATGTGTCATCCCTCGATCAACTTTTGGCGCACTATGAAACTGAGCGGTGGACATGTCTCTATGCAGCTGTCATGTAATGAAGTTATTGGTTATATCTTTAGTCGAGCTAAGCTTACGGCGGCCTCTTCCGTTGAAACCACCCATCTGATAGAAGCGCGGACATTCTTTGAAGCCTCTGACTCGAAGCAACTGCACCTGGTTAAGCCTATAGGTATTCTGTTACTTTTGCTCATAACGAATCACGTAGTACGTGCGATCGGCAGGATTCTAACAAAAAAGCTGATAGCTCAGTCGATTGCGATATCCGGGATTCCTGTTTTGCTTACGGCTATTAGACGAATGCAAGAAACCGCAAATCGCTTGACCTGTTTGCACGTGTATCTCTGTCAAGTATATGAGTTTTGCTTATCATTTTTCACTAGCTAGCGCTTTCTGCTAAATTTTTCAGCCCACTTCTTCCGCTTTTGAATGCAGATCTTCTTGATGTAGATAATGATGTGCGTTGCCTTTGCTTCGTGACCGGTTTGATTTAGAAAAAAGCATATTGTATCAAAGATGTCATTTTGTACTTTTACTATGGCGGCATGATATATGCAGCTCTAAAAATGTGGGAGCGAAGTTTTCAATTCTTCACCATGGTAACATTTCTTATGATCACATGTACACCTTCTAGGCTTGTTCGATACCTACGCCGTCTTGTTCGCAATTGTTGTTAGCAGCAGCAAAAAGGCTTGTCATTATCTCTATACTTCATAAGGGAGAGGTATGTGCTTAGCTGTTGAGCTTCTTTCTTCACTACGAAATTTTACTCGGTCTATTGGGGGTACTGGGCGCCACAAACCATTATTCATTGGTCACTTTTCCTTTTAATTTAGTTCAACATAGCGGAGTATCCTCTCTTCCGCAGATGGAAAGTACGCATTCATTTGCTGCCTTTTGTGTTTGCGAGTTTACTTTTAATTCAAACACCTCTTTCGGTTCATATGAATTGCAAATCAGGCGTGCATTGACTAATCAGCATAATGATACCTTTTCAGTACTCTCTTGAGCCGTACATGAAACTGGAGGAGGCGTTTTCGGGATCCAATCCAGCCGATCTTCATGAAGTCATTGAAAAGAATTCGTCGCTCTTTGCCGCGGTAATGAAAAACATGGATTTCTTTGGTGTTACCAGCTTCAATACTCGAACCTTATGCTTTTTTACGTTGAAATAGTAGCAGGAGTGAATATTATTCCTGTGCTCCATGAAAAGAATGTATAATCTTTATAGGATCGTAACTACGGCCTCGTCAAGCAACTGTTTGATTGTCACGTCAAACACAGGATCCGAAACTTAACAAAGGTACGCGTCTGCCAATCCTTCAGTAAGGTCTAACATGTGAAATGACCTTCCATTGCGTGGTTTACTCATTTTAGCCATTACTCGTGTAGACATCCAACTATTACTGTTCAGAACTAAATGCCATATTTGCACTGCCGTTTACTTGAACGCTTCCACACACTGCGTCTCGTATCAGCTTCGTGTTCGCTACATGTACACCTCGAGTTGTGTTTTTGTAATTTTCCTTCAAATCTGAATAATTTTCGATATGAACTGTCCAATTCATGTGCTTCCCGATCTCCCTAAATGAAGAATTGATGTGTTAAATCAGATGTACCTTATCCCTCCTTTGCCATCTTGTAGACATTCATGTCGTTGTCGGTGAAGGATTTAGCAATCCGGGCGCATTTAGATTCCCCTGAAATCGCCGAAGCACAACTTCTCGAAATGGTAAATTTGTGATTGTTGTTTTAGAGGTCTGTGTCTGGAGCACTTCTACTTTCATTTCCGCGTTCTAGGCTAATTCAAAGTCAATATTTGTGAAGATTGATCAAAGGAGTGGATGCGTTCGTTTTCTTGACAATCCCGAGCGATACGAGTCTCCCGAAGTGCTGGACTCACTGGTTCAAAAGGTGAGTCTCTGTCAACTTCTCATGGATGCTTACGCTGCGAAGTTGTTCATGCTAAAATGTGTCCACCGTTCATTAAGTAATTTTTCATTGTGATCATTATTGATCTGCGGTCGTTGCAAAATGTATGCCTCACCTATTGGGTTTAATGATGCCTCACTTGGACCTTCTTTTCTCTGTAGCTGAAGGCAACAATGAGTTATGATATGACGCTGAGGCGGATAATATCCGAGGAGGCATCGATCACTGCGCTGGACGAAGCAGTAAGTTCCCTAACCGCACCCACTGCATGTTTGATTTTCCGATCGGACATGACCGGCCTTTTTTCCTTCTACCCTCGTAGGAGGTGAGCCCTTTAGTTAAATAATCAAGATGCATTTAAAAATCGTTGTGCGCTTTCCTTCTGGTTTTATTGTCTATTATCATCCTTTTTTCCCACCATATTTATCAGTAAATTAATGAAATGTACAACGCAGAATAATGATTTTAGATTTAGTGTGTCAATTTGCGACGTCTTGCGATACATCTGCTCCAGTCTATAAAACCGTAAGCTCACCTCAATGCTTCGTCACATTTGGGTTATTCATTTTTTGATTATTTAAAAGCGTTTCCTGCCCTTTATTTCACCTTATAGCCATGCTGGTTTATCATTAGAAAACTTGAAAAATTTCAGTTGATTACTTGTCGCATAGTCTAGCCATTTGTTCTCACCGCTTATACAACTTTTTAGGGTCAGCACTCCTCAGGCCTTCCTGTGTTATCCACCCCAGCCTGTAAAAGGAAATATCCATCGGAGTGACTATTAGTTTACTCCCCAGGCCTGTCTTCTGTCTCTTCTCTCCCCCTCCCCTCCTGCCCCCACCTGAGTGACCACAATGCCATTATACAAATCAGTTTTGCTCTATTTCTAAGAAAAGCATTTTCCTTACTGCCTTCTTGTGTCGCAAGCCAACCTTTGTTTGGCAAGGAGGGGGAAGTTAAGGAACGATGACTTACCGTCGTCGCCAGCCCAACAGGTCTTAAGTTGGCGCAAGTTCGATGTCGGTGCTGGCATGTGAATGGAGTGTTTGGGGCGAGAAACCGGGTCACATGCGGTCGGAAAATCGATTGTTAGCAGTGGTCACGTGCTCATGGGGTAATCGATACGTGTGCATTCAAACGGTTGCAGTTTGGAGCGCCTGCTGTGATTTGGGGGTCAGCTGCAGCACAATGCTAACGGATGATGATCTAAAGCAAAAACAGGCAAGTCTTTGGCATTAGCCTTCACAATGTTTCATGCTGCTGTTTACGCTAAATAGTAAAGCAAATATGCCTTTTTGCCTTTTGAAACTGCCGTGTTGCCTCCATAGTCCTGCTAATCTCACACATTCTGCAGTAGCTTTATAATGCTCACCTTTGCAATGTTAATTTGGGGTTATAGCACATCTTTATGTAGAGCAAGTAGTAAAAAACACGTGTTATGTGACCGTTGGCATGAGTTGGTTATTAACTTTTTTAATAAAGCACCGTCTGCTAGGAAGTAATCAGTGCGATAGACTCGCTTTGACTTCAGTTTGTCGCATTAATTTTGTGGATCTATTCGTGAGGTAGATGTTGCTGAATGTATTGATAAGTTGGAATTATTTTGGAAGTACTGATGGATTAAGTAGTTTGCGGCCTCTGATAACTCGTGTGACACTTGCATCCGAGTCAATAAGTTATTAGAGGAATGGGAAGTTTGTACAGGGCAAAGGGTTCGTACGATCACTCAAAGGAGACATACATACATTGTGAATAACCGATTTTACAGGAAAGAATCCGAGGAGCGCGCGAGAATCGGCGTGCTCTGATTGATGATCGTCATATGAACATTCTCATGCGTTTGGAAAGGGCGTTTGGCGTTGAACAGCAGACAGCCTCCGAGTGGCTTCTGGACTATGGCCAACTCGAGGCCTTAAACGCTTTCTTCGAGGCTAATGGTGCCAAAGTGCTTATGGTCGCCTTTGCCGACCAAAACTTTAACGTTCACAGCACTGCTAGTAAGCTAACTTCTCAGCGTTACCAGACTATTTCCAAACACCTTTCCAGTTGTATAACTTACTAACTTCATTTTAACTCTAACAATGACGTTTGGCATGGAACCCTGTCTAGTGTGATCGAGACACCTACTGATAGTTGTGGTGCTTTGCCTGATTAATCCAGTAAATTTATAATACCATAGTTGGCATATCCAGTATTTTTTTGCTTCTTTAAGTTCTTGTTTAGCTGCGAAGGATAGGCAAAATCACTGAAAAGAAGGAAGGTAACCGGCTGTATCTATCCTTATGTTATTCTTATAAAATGATAAATTACACCACCGTGAAAACGATAGTGGTTTTATCTTGAGTATAAGAGTCCTAAAGCAAAGTCGCACCTTGAAGCTAAAAGTCTCAATAACTCGCTTGATTCATACTTGTTTATGGGATTATATTGCCTTCTACCCCTCAGAGGAAGCATTCAAGATTCAAAAGAAGAATCTTCGTGGAACCAAACGATACTTCTTTCACAATGGCCAACTTCCACTTAAAACGGAGACTTACGTATTCATACGTGTCTTCTTTGACGGTGAACTGACTATCAGCAACCTCAATGCAGTAAGTCTTCATGACTACTACTGATCCTTTTATATGTTTGCGGTTACAACATGCCCCTCTGCCTCTCTATTGTGTTGCCTTGACTGTTGATTTGGAGTTTCAGGTGCCTGATTTGAGGAGCAAACTGTTATCGAGTTTTAAAATGAAGCGATTTTGAATAAAATGTTTAGCCTTTATCACACTAGCAGTTTGGTCTTACTAAAAACCCAAAATAACATCCTCTAAACACTTGAATGCTTGTGATTTCTCAAGCAAACTACCAGGTTCATTGTGACGAAAAATTCCCTTAATTACTTAGGAGACATTTTCATGCAAGCTTGATCCAACGGCTGGATTTGTGGTGCCAATGTTTGATTACCTGAGAAAGTTCATCCTTCCTGGAGTTCAAGTTCAGGCGGCCAACATGTATCAACTTACGCCTCGACAGCACGACGACTACTGCGACTACCTGGTCAACTATATTAACAGCCTTGAAAGTAGGCATTATCTGTCTGGACGTATGTCTGCCTATCTGTCAGCCTGTAATTTAATCCATTGATACTACGTTCTTTAAGCTATCATCACCTGCTCACGGGAGCACGTCACCTTACCGCCCTACATGCTCTATGAACAGGTCCACTTCAGTGATATGGAGGGCCTCATTGCACTCTCCAAGACACAGGAGGGACTGAGCCTTATGGAGGAAAATGCCAGTGCTTGGATGAAAAAGATATATGAGGTGGGTTTTTTTGCTGAAACAAAAGTAGTTTATGTCGACTCTGATTTTGACGATCGTGATTTTCTTGCATTTCTATTCGGGCTTGGACCTCGTTTTAGGAGACGAAAGCAGTGGAGTTGATTCATGTGGAGTTAAATCAGACGGGACCCAATGGAGAATTTCGATTTTGGAAATGCCAAATGACACGTATGAATTCCTTGGTACAAGAATTATCTCGACCCGATATAAAAAATGTGATTTCCGTACTCGATCAAGCCAAGTCGAACATCATACCTGTGGGTTTTGATCCTAAATGGAATTTGCTGTTTCTCGTCTTCTCATCACGAAAGCCAACTAAACTGTGTTAACACTTTAGACTTGGGTGCAGTTGGATAAGAAAGTGAAGTATGCCATGGCCGAGGCTACGGCAAACGTCAAATACCTCAGCACAGTTGAAAAATTGTGTGCTCCACTTGTCGTCTCAGACCTTGTGAGTTATGCTTTGCAAATGCAACTTAACCTTCCACTATAGTGTATAGCATTACAAATTATTTAAATTCATGTTTTAGAAAACAATAATTTCGTGGATGCCAAACCTTATGAAGTCGCTTAAATTGCTCTTCCAGTGTTCACCATTCTACAATACCTATTCCCGCATGACTGTTCTTTTAGTGAAGGTAATAATTTTTATAAAGTTGTTACTAATACTACTTGTCACTGAGTTTAATGTTAGCAGCATTTGAGAGTAAGGGAAGATTGTTGCTTCTTGATGAATAAGTGGAGAAAGCCCAATTTCTTTGGAAGCAGTCAGCTATTGTAGCGTTGTTTTTAATATTTCACAGATTATCAATCAGATTATCTCCACATGTAAGCGTTATTTGACGCACAATGGGACCAAGTCGATATGGGAGCAGGAGAGTGATGAAATGGTGGCCCGAATGACCGACTGTATCGAAGTGAACCTGGCCTACCAGACAGCCTACCGAGTGACACGACAGGAGATGATCGATGCCAATGAAAAGCGTGTCTTTAACTTCTCCGAGGTTCAGATATTTGGCAATATAAACCTTTTCACCCAGCGTCTCGACTATTTGACTCGAGTACTCAAAACTTTGAAGCAGTACTCTGTCCTCCACGACTTCGTTCTTGAAGGTTCGTAACAGATCCAGTTATCGTCTTCGACCATAAACTAGGACCTCTTTTAGTTTGAAGTTTGCATCTGATAAAGATGTCACATGTGTTAGGGGCTATTATGGAAATCAGTTGGTTTGCAATAAACTCTCGACTATCAACAAGTAGGTTTGTCTGGGTAGTACCGATGGAATAATTTGGTTCAAGTTCAGTTCAAATTCCATCTACGACGCTAATCTTTAAGCTGCAGGGAGTTATATAAATATTTTGCACTATTTAATGCCTTGTCTTTTTGATAGGTAAAGAACCGATGATAGCTAAGTTTGATCGCCTCAAGGCGATGATCGTATCGAGGCCCTATGACTATCTCGATCACCGAAATTCAATGTTTGAGGCCGATTACGATGAATTCAAAGAGCGAATTTCTGAGATTCACGTAAGACTATCAACACAATGTTTATCTTGTATAAATACAGATTAACACGCCCCTTCACCTTTGCTCTTTTCATAGGATATGTTGCTGAACATCATTAGCGTTAACTTCGCTAAGCCGAGTAGTTTGATGAATGCAGTTAGGCTACAGGAGCGTCTCGAGACTATCAACATTCCAGGACTGGACCACGGCACTCGATATCGCCAATTGTGCGACAAGTTGATGCAGGAGATCACCACCGTCATGGACCAATTCCAGGCAAACTTTGCATCACCTCCTCTGGAGCGTAACATGCCCCACTTTGGGGGCCGGATTGCGTGGGCGAGAAATTTCTACAGACGACTGGAGGAGCCAATGAATGCTATCTGCACAAAGGCACCCAAAGCCCTCATCTCACCAGAGGGTCAGGATCTCGTCTCGGCATATAACGAAGTCACAGCAAAGATTGTTGGGTATGAGATCGCCGTCTATCAGACATGGACTAAACTCGTAAGGCTGCTCCTCCCCACTTTTGCTTGCCCTGTTTGTGAGTGAATCTAAAAATATCAGAACGTGTGATAGCAATATAATAGAAGAATCTTCTCTTTCCGTTTAATGAAGCAAATTCCATACTTTTAATTTAAAAATAGTCGTTTGCTGTTCTACTTGACCATCGAATAACTTTGGCACCGAAAAAGATTTGATTTGGTCCATTGAGGAGGCTTTATAAGCACCAACTTTTAATCGTATCTTTCAGATACTCAAAAAGCTGAATGGTCTCTCGGCATCACTAATTGTCTACAGTCATCACCCTGCACCGTTTGGTAGACCCTATGTAAATCTGGACCCTGACATTATTGGTCTTCTTCGTGAGATATTAGTAATGGATAAACTTCAATGTCCGATCCCTTCGTTTGCTAAGGAAACCCTTCTCAAGGCCAAATACATCAAATACCACTATGAGCAACTCAAGGTAGGCTTCGGTTTTGGAAAATTAGGGAGACAATTTCTTAGCACATGTGTAGCAGATACGTTAAAATCACCAGCTCTGTTCCCGAGAAGTACCACGTACTGGTCATACCTTACATGATGAGAGTCAACCAGGCGCTTGAACCTGGATTGTACCTGCACAATTGGAACAGCATCACAACTATGAACTACGTAAATGTAAGTATAGAAAAAGCATTGATCTCGCATACCATTAAACTAGATTGGGGACCAAGATTTACCAAAATATGGTTATTTTTACTTTATTTATATTAAGTTTTGTCGAAAGTAGCGCTACTTAATGATGTTTTCTTGAAAGCTACAAATAAGGTATGCAGACAGTGATGAAGTTGTACATTCTTCCAGGATGTTCTGAGCACTCTGACAGATTTTGAGCGAATGTTGAAGCAGATCGACGACATCTCCGTCAATCGAATCGATCTCGTGTTGTCAGAGCTAAGTCGGACGACGATACTCTCATTGCCTGGTCCAGATGAGCCAGCTTTAGAGATCTTTGACCTCGTTCGCCTTGCCAAGGGTCAGATTCTTACGGCCGCGGACACCATGAACGCTCTCACTATCACTGTACTCAAGGCTACCGTTGAGTTGCTTAACATTCTCCTAGAGGACTACGACAAGTTTGTAGATGAGAACAACCTCGAAAAGATTATCGCCGATGAAGTGCAAATCCGTTATGCACATATGGAAAACCAGGAACCTAATGGGGGTAAGTTTTCAAAAAGGTCATTCGTGCTCCAAGCTTTTTGTGGCTTTATAAGTGTAGTATGACCCAGCTAGGGAGTATTTTATGATCATTCGGTAAAATTTACTTATATTTACAATAATAGAAGAAAAAAACTTACCAAAGTCCTTTTTAAATCTCCAAAGCTACAGAGAGTGGGCACAGCATATACTTACAAAATCAAAATTTCCTGTTCTCTTTACAGGCGGTCCGAACCGAGCGAAAGTGGTGAACTCAGAGGCGGCTACGTCAGGCAAAGCTACTGCAGCAACGAAGGGTAATAGCGCAGCAGAGGTGCAAACCGCAATGCAAACGAAGGAGGAGCTTAAACTGCCACCAGACGTGCAAGCCTCCCTGAAGACTGCAGTGCAAGTGGCCCTTGCAGCGGATGACATGATGATGAGCCTTGGCACCCGCGCCACTGAGGCCGTTTGTCAGTCGGTGCGCGCTGCTCTCGACTCCATTTGGAGCCGTCTCGCAGTCAAAGAGGCTACTGGCATTCTCAAGGACATGCCCATAGGAATGAAAGTTAGAGCAGGTAGAAAAGTGTAGTCGTGATGGGTGATCTTGAAAGTATCATCAAAACTTTTTGATGCTGACATGGACTGTTTAGGTTTATTCGAAGATAGAAGAAAATGGGGTAAACTGTGCAGAAAAAATGTGGTGCAAAGTCAATCAGGACTCTAATCTGATTGCATTGTGTTCTGACAGAGGGCATCCGGCCACAGCCGCTGGTGAGGTGCTATGCGCGATTGGTGGGCACTCAGGTGGACATTTGGCCGCGACCGACGGAGATCCAGGCAGCATTGCGCAGTATCGTAGGTGGCATAGAGGGCAGTTGCAAGGGCATTCTGGCATGGGGCACGGACGGACGAAAGCGCGAAATCAACGAGAAGGCTCTTACTGCGGGCCCGGTCGGTAACGATCTGGTGCATGACGGCACCTCCGTCACTGCGGGTAGTAATTCCCAGACCTGTAAATCTCATTTCATGTATGCTTGCTCTCCAGTATTTACTCATTTTTACAATCCATCGTTTAGGTGTAGCATTGCCCAACTTAGGATAGGTTTATTGCTGAAGACCTAGACCTTTCTTATGTATGGTAAAAGGCAAAGATACTTTAGGTCAAATCTGTGGCGTTTTTCCAGCTGTCCCATTTTTTGTGGAATCAAACGTATGACAGGGAGACCCGCAGCAAAACGCACATACAGCTCTACATTTGACCATTTCCTACACTGGATACAGGTGGATAGTCATTTTCAGGAAAGTAGAATTAGTACCTAAGGAGTGCATCAATAGACTCAATCGCTATTTGAATGCTGAAATTCGGCAGCTTCATTACAGACTCCTTAGCCTCCAAATTATTTCTTTGGGCAGTTTGAAGGTGCTAAATGAGTGGCCTTTAAGCACCTTTTGAGAGCTCGAGTTTATTATTTTGTGTTTATCGCCCCTTCATAATTTTATTCGCTTTGTAAGTACATGTTTGCGTTAATCAGTTAATTAAAAAAGTGGTTATTAAAAGGACATTTAAGGTGGTTTACGAAGGCGAAGATGTTTGCTTGCCAGCCCATTCGACTTTGAATCCAATTGGACAATAACGCTAAAGAAAGAAATCATCTTTTCGAGTGAAGCCTATAAATAGCGTGCTCATGGTCATTTGAAGGATCAACCTGCGTCGGTCTATTTTTTCCACTACAAAACGAGGCTGCTTTGTATGACATATGCTTCACTTGTTCGCTAAGGCAGATGAAAAATACAGTGACGCGTTCTCAAATAAAGTTGTGTCTGCATGAAAGCGCCATCTGTATACAACGCATACAAAAAGAAGACGATTAGTACTTGGGGGATCTTTTTATATGTTTTCAGCAGCGGTAGATGAGAAGCACGGAAGCATGTTTGTGCCCAGCTCCAACAGCAGCACGCGTACGGAAGCCGGGGAGACAGGGAGTTCATTATCGCCGCCAGGACCCCCAGGCCCCTCGGGGTCGACGTGGGGCGTCGAGGACGAGGGGGGCGCAAACGCCGACACCCAGGGCCTCCAAGGCTCTGGCGGGGGCACCAACTCCGACAGTAATTCAGTGAGGCATTCCTTTTATGCGCTATTTTCTTTGGTACAAAAGAGCATATTTTACAATTACCAACGTACAAAGGCGGGCTAGTTTATGATGTTTTCAATTGCTATCCGTGTGGAGTCCCAATTACACATAACAAAAGATACCAAATGCAGATTTACCAATTATTATGGAGTCACTTAAAATGACTATAAACTAACGATCAAAAGTGAGCTGATGTCTTTTTATGCTAGAGGAAGATGCGGAGCTCAAGAAACACGTTATTTGCCAAACAACTTACGGGAAGTGAGTTTATTCAAACGGCGTTGTTGCTGTTGAAACTCAGTGGGCTGAGGTACTATTTAATGCCCCATTTGGATTTAGTGTTGGAAACTGAAATAACTCTTCGATTTAACACATACAAGGAGGTTCATGGCGATAGAGAGATCTATCGTCTACGCAACTTTATCTCCTCCGGCTTGCAGCAGATGAAAAAGATTGTTTTCCAACACGACGGTAAGTGAAATCAAACACCAGACTTCAGCACTGCATATATGGAATTATACAGTGTTATCTAAGGAAGGCAGTCAACTGACTTTTGCCAAGATATTGCTACCACAAATGCTCCCCTACCCAGTGCTGCACATTTCCACTGTTTCCCTTATCTAAATCAGCTAACGTTGGTAGACTGGAGTATCGCCGGTGCACAGAATTTTTAGGTCGTAGTTACGATAATACTACTCCATTATGCCACTGTGCAAACCGATTCACACCTTTCACCTTAGGAGGAGTGTGTTAGAAGGTGGCAAATTATGGTTTTTTTGGGGTAAAAACGTTTTTTCTGGCCTTTAGGATTCATCTACGAGACAGAGTCCCTCACCTCCTACTTGGAACAGTTTAGCTACATCTACAAGTGTGACGTCGATGCCGAGATGGAAGCCTTTCTTGGATCAGAACCTGGTATGCACGAGTTTCAGTTAAAATTCTCCGAATTACAAAAATTCGAGGAGCGAGTGGAGCGGGAGCCTGACCACTATGTTGTTGGTGCCCTTTACGTTGGTTTGGAGGACTTCAAACGCAAGATTAGAATCACGCTCAATACATTGAAGAAGGTCAGCTGTACCTCTCATCCTAGATTGAATACTAAATACCCTCCATACCCTCATTACTTTGCTTAAGACATTTTAGTCACTTGTTGACTCTTGGATAGGTACCTGTACAAGCCTCAAGCAGCCATTGCTTCTTGGGCAACAATAAATGTTAACTGACCTTGCTCAGGGCTTCAGATATTTTGTTCTATTAGCCTTTTTAATTATTTAAGTTTTATATAACACATCTTATTGTATAAAAAATGTAACTGTGCAGGTTATCCTTGTAGAATTATGTCCAAGCCTTCATCAATGAGTTCATTTCCCCACTGGATGAAATTCAAAACCAGATAGATGAGTGGGACCGTAATCTTGCGAAGAACGTAACCAACCTCGACGACATTGCCTTCGTCATGGACACCTTGGCTGACATTCGAGAGAAGGACATTAAGCAGGACATGACGCTCATGCAGTGTGAAGTGAGCCACATACGCTCCCTGCACAAGTCACAGTGATTGTGTTATTTTGCTGAGAAAATTACGCTAATTTGCTTTCCTTCATGTAGGATGCAGCAAACCTCATCTCCAAGTACAATATGCCCTTCCCGAAGGAACTCGCAGATCGTGTGGAGTCGTGTCGATACGCCTACTTTCGAATTAAGGAGAAAGCATTGCAAAAACTTGACCACATTCTTAGTATCCAGGCTGGGTATAAAGATGGTCTTCTTGAGAGCATTGGAGCCCTGCAAGAGTTGGTTGCAGAATTTGAGGCGGACTATGACGAGGTTGGCGATTTCATTCTAGCCACTGTGCGAGTGCTATGCTTAGGGAGAAAGCGCGCCTATATGTATTATATGATTAACGTGACTGAATGAGCCTTGCGGACATTGACTGGGCGACTGAGTCAAGGGACTACTTCCTTACTTTGAGTGTTACACCAGCTAGTAATGCGTGCTACTATAACTCTATTCTTACCCCGGTCTATCCACCTCTATCATCGTCAACACCTTTGACTGCATCAAGTTAGTCTTACAGCAACCTCTCAATGGTCGTAGCATAAAGCAGAATTCTGCGCAAATGATGAAATTTATTTATTCAAATTAGTTGCATGAATGGGATTGTCTTCCTGCCCACAGAAGGGACCAATGGTGCCAGGGCTACCACCACAGATTGCACTGGACAGACAAGTTCAATTCAAAAATCGGCATGACAACCTTACACGCAAGATGTTGACGGCTCGCAAAGGTGAGGAGCTCTTTGGTCTGCCTATCACCGACTACTCACGTTTGGGAGGTATCGGCAAGGAGTTGGACCTTCTACAGAGGCTCTACGGGCTCTACAATGAAGTCAATAAGACTGTCAGTGGCTACTATGATATCGTCTGGCGTGATGTTAACATGGAAAAAATCGCCGCTGAATTGGAAGAATTCCAAAAAAAGTAAGTTATTGCTTCAGTGAGTTTTTTCAATCAAATAGGCTAACGCAATGGAAGGACCCTCAGTGCCATTGGCTACATATTATCTTTGTACAAGCATGTCCTGCATTTGAGACCTTACTCTTGGTATGTCCAAGTTGCATTAATGTGAATAGGCAATGCAGTGTATAGGCTTTGTGATGATTGTGTTCATGCGCTATATGAACTTGTGCCCATTCCAATTTAGTAGGTCATAAACACCTCCCTTTAACTCATTTCAGCCAATCCTTTTTGCCAGCTTTCTGATTGCTTTTTAGCGACCGAATTACTTCTCAAGGCAAAGATGTATGGTAGCATAAATAGGGTTGGAGGATGCAAGATCTTTTAAACAGTAGACTGAACATCCGCGTATTATTGTGGTTTATTGCACCGAGGTTAATACGGTTCAATGTACTTGTCATCTGCTTGAATCTACTTAAAGAACTCTGGCCCTAGGCATGAGTAAACATTTGGATTTAGAGGTAAAAATCACCTTTCCATCCCATTTAGATGTAAGCGCTTGCCGAAGGCTCTTAAAAGTTGGCCAGCCTACACAGACTTGGAGAAGATTATAAATGACTTCAACGATAAGGTGCCACTGCTGGAAATGATGACCAACAAGGCAATGAAGCCGCGCCACTGGCAGCGACTGGCAGCTCTCACAAATTACAACTTTGATGTGGAGTCGGAGAGCTTCATGTTGAAGACTATGTTGGATGCTCCACTTCTTGAATCGAAGGACGATGTGGAGGACATCTGCGTCTCCGCAGTGCGCGAGAAGGATATTGAAGCAAAACTCTCCGGCGTTATTGCGGATTGGACTCACCAAGAGCTAAAACTTGCGCCTTTTAAGTCACGCGGGGAACTGCTTTTAAAGGGAGATCGGGTGTCTGAAATTATTCCTATGCTTGAAGACTCTCTCATGATTCTTGGCTCGCTAATGAGTAACAGGTTTGCTAAATTTTTCCATCAGGTGATGGAGGAAATTTCACAATGTATGATAGTCGTCAAATAGGATTGGGAAGTTTTTTCCGATTCTGTGATTGAATAGTATGACCTAATGTTATCCTAGGGCATTTAAGTCAGTTGCTCACTGTCCTACTTTTTGTGAGAAGATGGTAACAAATGCTAGATAATATCATTCCTCTACATTTCTAAATATTACGCAGAATTTATGGTGCAGAATACTGCTAAGGTTAATTTTCCTCTCTCCAGATACAACGTGCCATTCCGAAAGCCTATCCAGGAGTGGGTGCAAAAGCTCAGTGTTACTAGTGAGGTGCTGGAGAATTGGATGCGTGTCCAGAACCTTTGGGTGTACCTTGAAGCAGTCTTTGTTGGTGGTGATATCGCGAAGCAGCTACCACAGGAGGCAAAGCGCTTTCAGACTGTTGACAAGGCATGGGTGAAGCTGATGGACCGGGCGCGCGACAATCCTAGCGTTGTCGCATGCTGTGCCGGTGATGGATCGATGATGGAGATTCTTCCTCGTCTTCTAAATCAGTTGGAGGTTTGCCAGAAGTCACTCTCCGGCTATTTGGAGAAGAAGCGGCTCAAGTTTCCACGCTTTTTCTTTGTCTCCGATCCAGTGCTGCTAGAAATCCTCGGTCAGGCCTCCGATCCCACCGCCATCCAGCCCCACCTGCTGGCCGTATTTGATAATACGAAGAGTGTCCTCTTTGCAGAGAAGGCGCCCGATATCCTGGCAGCATTTTCGAGTGAAGGTGAACGGTTGGACGTAAGTAACGTTGTGGCATTTTAAGTCAGTGCCAGAAAATTCTGTCTGCTATCATGCAATGAGTCAAAATCACTTTAATTACTTTAAACCAGTGTTTTAGTAGCTGTCTATTGGGAGCCTTAAAGGACACTTGATGTTTATAAATCGAACCTCATATAATTCATGTCGTGAGATGATTGTGACAACGGACCAAAAAATACTTGAGTAGCGGTTGATTTAATGTCATCGGGGTGAAAGAATTTGGGGAAATTTAACTACGGGGAAAGTGAACCTGTTAAATTGAGAGCTACATTATTCTCAAAACGAAAGTGACGCTACTTGTACAGTTCTGTGTTAGCTTTCATTTACAAATAGTTTAACCAACTTTTTGGCACTTACCAGTTTGTAGACTAATATTTACCAAATTTAGTTTGGTGCTGTAATGGAGATTCACTGCCAAGAATTTATCTAAATATCCTACCCCACTTATTTCTGTTCTAACTTAAAAGCAAATTAGGACCAATTTCTTATGCTCACACTGTCGAAGTTCTTGCGTGCAGACATCCTCCTTGCATTGCAGATGTTCGCTCCGGTAAAGTGCGAGGGTCAGGTGGAGAGTTGGTTGAATACCCTCCTTATTACCAGTCGTCTATCACTTCATCTCAGCATCCAAAAGGCCAGTTTTCTGATCATGGATCCCGCCTGTGAACTCATAGAGTTCTTCACCACCCAGCTGGCACAGATAGGCATATTAGGTCTGCAAATTATTTGGACCATGGACGCCACGGAAGCACTCAAAGAAGCCAGAATGGAACCCAAAGCCATGATAAAAACGAACAAGCACTTTTTAGACGTCCTCAATCTCCTTATCAATGAAACTACAAGGGATCTGAACTCTGTGCAGAGAACCAAGTTTGAGACCCTTATCACTATCATGGTCCACCAGAGAGATATCTTCGATGACCTAGCAAGTGGATGAATCTACATCACATTTATCTGTTCTTACGTGTAAACTAAGTACCTGCATCTGGTATGTAGGTTAAGTTACAGCACGAACTTCCACTAAGGTTGGCTATTAAAAATACCGGGTGGATGTATAGTAAATGATGCTACGGATCCCTTTTTGGCCAATTCTAGGTACTCATTCATTCCTTTCAATGACCAAATTAGAGAGGCATTTAGCAGCAGTACTTTGTGATATTAATCAGAAATAAGTGGTTGGAATTGCACACCTACTTCACTATCCTAATTTGCTTACCTATTAGAATAATAGTGTGTCTGCCAAACATCCCAGTTTATTATTAATGAACGAATGAACGAATTTAGGTCAAACAAGGCATCAAATCACCGGACGACTTCGAATGGACCAAACAAACTCGTACCTACTTTAACGAAGAAGTGGACGCCTGTGTTGTTTCGATTACTGACGTTAATTTTGCCTACCAAAACGAGTTTCTCGGTTGTACTGAGCGGTTAGTTATCACTCCGCTTACGGATCGGTGCTACATAACTCTCAGTCAGGCCCTCAGTATGCACCTGGGCGGTGCGCCGGCAGGTCCTGCTGGCACGGGTAAGACGGAGACCACTAAGGTGAGAAGCTTTTTCTCCCCCTCGCCACCAGCAATGGTCTTGTTTGTGAATCCAGATGCATCGCTTTCTTCTTTTACTTACTCCCTTAAAGGATATGGGGCGATGTCTGGGAAAGTATGTGGTTGTCTTCAACTGTTCGGATCAAATGGACTTCCGTGGTCTGGGTCGCATTTACAAGGGTTTGGCTCAGTCTGGCTCATGGGGCTGCTTTGACGAGTTTAATAGAATTGAGCTGCCTGTGTTGTCGGTAGCTGCTCAGCAAATCGCCATTGTCCTCGCTGCTAAACGAGACGGTATGAGTAGCTTCATTTTCACAGATGGTGATGAGGTCTCTCTGGATCCCGAGTTCGGTATCTTTTTAACCATGGTATGTACCTTTCCTTCCCCTTTCCGCCCTTCTCAGCACCATTTTATCCGATAACGTGCATATTTATTCCTAATAGAATCCGGGGTACGCTGGGCGTCAAGAACTTCCAGAAAACTTAAAAATCAACTTCCGCAGTGTGGCCATGATGGTGCCTGATCGCCAAATCATTATTCGTGTAAAACTAGCTGCCTGTGGCTTTGTGGATAACATTATTCTCGCACGAAAATTCTTTGTTCTTTACAAACTCTGCGAGGAACAACTAACCAAGCAGGTAAGTGTATCTCCAATGAAAGTACTCGGATGGCAATCTACCGTTTTATATCACGGTATAGCACTCTAAATTGGATGGTGGTAAACTTTTTTGATTCTCATAATTACTACCCAAAGAAGTTTGACAGTTTTGGATTCAAAAGGCTTGGAACAACCTGCATTCTGCTTGTAGATTATCTTACCTGTCTTATTGAATGTGTTTACTTTAAGGTGCACTACGACTTTGGTTTGCGGAACATCCTCTCGGTGTTGCGCACGTTGGGTGCAGCGCGTCGCAAAAATCCGAGAGACAGTGAGGATCGTACGGTAATGCGCGGGCTGCGTGACATGAACCTCTCGAAGTTGGTGGACCAGGATGAGCCGCTCTTCAGCTCCCTTATTGATGATCTCTTCCCTGGGACTGCCCTTGAGAAAGCCACCTATCCTGGGCTTCAGAGAGCCATTGAAAATGCCTCCTCGCAGTTCAACCTCGTTAACCACCCGGCCTGGAACCTTAAAGTTGTTCAGGTAACCTCACTTTCTTAGTATTCGTTTAGCTTCGTCTGAAGCCTTTTGACCCGCTGTGTGTTGATTGAACGGGGTGAGTAGGGCTGACACTACGTGATATTCAACTCCTGACGAAGTATTTCTTAAAAAGCATCTTATTAAATCGGTTTAGAGTCGAGGAAAGTGTATTGCAAAAGAAGGGCTGCAAACGCGTGTACACATTTGGAAGACCAGACCTCCAAAATGGATGCACTTCATAAAGATCAGACTCCTTATAGGTAAAGGTTCAATCTAGGAGCTATCAAGGCACCTCATAGTCCAGCTTTTTCACTATCGTAATGTAGCTACTGAATCGTACACTACCAGCTAGCTAGAAATAGTAGTTGTTTGATTTTTCGAATAGATGGGAAGAAATTTGATTGGAGCGTCGATTTCACCTTATTCACAGTTCTGTACTTTTTGTGAACTCAATTGGAAGAGACGCGATGGCTGACTTTCTGCTGCTTGTGACTGAACCAACCCCACAACAGCTGTATTTAATATGTCATTAATCAATCGTAGGGGCGCTTTTCCAAAAGCAGAGCTATTAAATGCCAAACCAAATTCACATTATCTTGGCACTTTATCACATTACTGCTATTCAACCGCTTATCGTCTGTTCGGGTTCTGTTCAGCTACTTCGGACGTAATAGACGTATCACCTATCTGTGAACTTGACGTATCTTCGTGTAGCTTTCATTGTACCAAACTGTTGCATTGGCTCGCCTCATTGTGGAACACTAGATGTGAATAACAAACGCTGGAGTTACTTTGACCTTTTTGTGAAGAATTCTCACAAATCCACTTGTTCATAGCGGGTATCTTCTGTGCTGTTAAGATCCGATAGCTGATCAGAAACCAAAAGAATGGGGTCGTTATGCAGTCTTCATAATATTCTTCCTAAACCGTCTTGATATGGGAGACTCATTGTTTACATAAAGGGGGTTGAGAGGTTCCTGGTGTGGTCCTTCAGCTATGCTGTTGAGCTGAAGTACAACTTGCAAAGACTAAATCGTCGTCATATTTAAACATAGAGTTGAGCTAAATGTCTAGTTATTGTCGCCGTCAGTTGGACGGATGCCTCAGATCTCATGAGCTGTACAGAAAAATTTTTGTAGAGCTCCTGATTTACCCTATGCGTCCGAACTTTCACTGAGTCTGTAGTTTATAAGAATGTTGTATCCTGTTGCTACGTGAAACTGCAGGGATCATTTAAAAAATAGCCACGTGAAGTAGAGGATTGTCCACGATATATCTGTTTGTGCTCCCAAGTTCCACGGTATTTACTTTGGCAATTGAATATATAATGCAGCGCGGATGGTTGTCTATGCTCTTGTTAATAATTTGACTTCAGCTGTATGAGACGCAAAATGTGCGTCACGGAATGATGGCGCTGGGACCTTCGGGAGCTGGCAAGACTGCCTGCATTAGAACTTTAATGGCGGCAATGACGGAGTTCTGGGAGCCGCATCGGGAGATGCGCATGAATCCCAAAGCTATTACGGCCCCCGAAATGTTCGGTCGATTGGACGTCGCGACTAATGACTGGACTGACGGCATCTTCTCCACCCTTTGGCGTCGGACGCTGAAGAAGAAGCCCACTGAGCATATTTGGCTTATCTTGGATGGACCAGTAGACGCTATTTGGATCGAAAATCTCAACTCCGTATTAGATGACAACAAAACTTTAACTCTAGCCAATGGGGATCGTATTCCTATGGCACCTAACACCAAAATTCTCTTTGAAGTGCATAACATTGATAATGCATCTCCTGCCACTGTCTCGCGTAATGGCATGGTTTTCATGTCAAGTTCTGTGCTGGATTGGGATCCAATATCTAAGGTAAAATCATCCTATTAAGTTGGTTATGCTAACTGTTATGCATTATCCCATCATTTTTTTAATCACTAACCCTTGTTTTCTCAGGCTCGGCTGAGTTATAGGCCTGAAAATGAGAGGCGAAAGTTTCATGAACTCTTCCGAAATTCCTTCCCGCAAAGCTATAGGTTTGTCTCACAGAGCCTTTCCATAAAAATGCCATACCTGGAAGCCTTCTTCGTACATCAGCTATGCACGCTGCTGGATGGGTTGCTTGTTCTTGAGAACCAAGTGTGTTGAATGTCTGTTTGATTTATAAATCACATGAGCTTGAGGACCGACGCGTGTTTTCTGCTCTTTTAGCAAGGCAACACGGATGAATATTTGGAGCGTATCTACATTTTTGCGCTTATGTGGTCTATTGGAGCTTTGCTAGAACTGGACGATCGAAACCGTTTGGAGAAGTTCTGGAGAACGGAACTCGGTCTAAAACTCAATCTTCCGTCTGTTGATGACTCAAAATCCGAGAATGTTTTCGAGTACTTTGTTGGTCCCAATGGTAGGTCCACCTTATTCACTTCACATCAATACAAGTGTAAAAGACGCATCGACTTAATCAACAGATTTATTCGAAAGGCGATTGGCTTCACTGGTCAACTCGTATTGACGAATACAAATACCCAACTGACAAGGACCCTGAATTCTCCACTATTTTGGTGCCAAACGTTGATAATATCCGAACGGATTACCTTATCCGGCTTGTGGGCAAACAAGAGAAGGCTGTTCTTCTAACTGGTGAGCAAGGGACAGCAAAAACCGTCATGCTTTCAAAATACATGACCAGTTTTCCCATTGATGCCTATACCTTCAAATCCTTGAACTTTTCGTCGGCCACGACACCGGGGCTTTTTCAGGTGCCTTATTTTCAGCATGGTTGTATTTATTTGTGTGCATTTGATTATAACTGACACTAATTATTTCAGAGAACCATGGAGAGTTTTGTTGAGAAGCGCGTGGGTACAACATTCGGTCCACCAGCAGGGAAGAGGATGATTGTCTTTGTGGATGATATTAGTATGCCAATGATCAACGATTGGGGTGATCAGGTGGCGAATGAGATTGTCCGTCAGACTATGGAAATGCGAGGTTTCTACAGCCTAGACAAACCAGGCGAATTTACCAACATTGTTGACGTTCAGGTAGAAAAATTGATGAAGCCCTTTTATTGTGGTTTCTTTTTTCCAACCATATCTATCACTAGTCTTGATGATTTTAGTTCCTCGCAGCTATGATTCACCCTGGTGGTGGTCGCAACGATATACCAGAACGTCTGAAGCGCCAGTTTGTCTGTTTCAATTGCACTCTTCCAAGTAACAACTCCATTGACAAGATCTTCAGTACTATTGGTTTGGGTCACTACTGTCAGGCGCGTGGTTTTACTGAGTCAGTGATAAACATGGTGCGAGATCTGGTTCCATTCGTGCGAAGGGTTTGGCAACAAACCAAAGTCAAGATGCTCCCTACACCAGCCAAATTTCACTACATATTTAACTTGCGTGATCTCAGTCGAATATGGCAGGGCATTATTTATGGCAATAGTGAAGTGAGTCTCTCTAATTTCGTTGCATAAAGCAAATAGGATAAAGTAAACTTTAGCCAGCACACAATTCGGAGGTGTACTTTAAGAGATTAAAACGACTATTACTGAATATATCTCTCCATCGCTTGATTCCTTTACCTTTTCACTGCCTTCCTTCAATGAGTAAGAGCTAATCTCTTCACCCATTTAGAAACTAATCTATCCTTTATAGGTATTCACAACACCAGGACTATTAGTCAAACTGTGCAAGCACGAGATGACTCGAGTCATCGCAGATCGTTTCACTGATCCAGCAGATCTGGTGTGGTTTGACAGAAACTTCAACCGCACCCTAGAGGACATGATGGGCGAGGAGGTGGTTGCTTATGCTCAAGATGAGGTCTTCTTTGTTGACTTTATGAGGTGTGTGAGGAGGAGTATCTCATTATAAAGCAAATGTCAAGGCAAAACGGTAGTACGGTGGAATTGATGTCGTTTCAATAGGTGTTGGTATATCCAAAGTGTGTAGACTCTCCTACGAGTGTACTTTGAATGTAGGAAACGTTTGAACCAACAATGCAAAGTAATTCAACAAAATGAAACTTGGTCAATAAAACTATCTATGCTTCATTCGGCAATCTTACTTGAATATTTTGCAGCACCTCTAGGAAAGGACTACCAAAATGTACTCCTTTGCAGATTGATTGGTACCCTACATAACTGCTTAAGATACTCATTTTATGCTCGAAAAAATTGGGGCATATTTTTTTCAAAACCTCAGTGTCAACCCGATATAACACTCACTCTCTCGCATTAAAATATCTTGACTTATTTCCTTTGCGATTAGCAACTTGAATCGAGTAGAGCTAATAGACACCTTTCATGTCTACCTCGTTGCAGTCTCGTGGTCTCCCTTCCCCAATTTTACGTGCATTTGCCATCACTATGAAAGTTAACTGTTTCTCAAAAGGCTAACGTTTCCCGCGATTTGAATCATTGGGCAACAGGCATTCCGCCGGATGCAGATGTGTCGCTTTTTAGCATTCATGACAATAGAATATTTACAATGGTTGTGGAGATGGGTGTACATCATGAAGGACGACATCTATCCTATGTCTACTTCTTTCATTGGAATTGATAGAGATCCGCCGGAAGCGACGGGAGAGGAGGGTGAGGATTTCGACTTCTCTGCTCCAAAAGTTTATGAACCCGTAAGTTGCTCAGTAGTCAACAAAGTTTTGAATGAGTCGATTAATCACTCGTTGTTAGGTCGCTTACCAGTTTTTTTGCATCTACGGTCAACCGAGTTTTAAGTGGTGTTTCAAAGCCCTTGAATAGGTAGATAGGGTTTGGCTTCATCAGACAATTGGTTACGCACTTGTTCGCGTTTTCGTTAGATCTTTGATCTGAGAGTTCTAGTGGATCGTCTTAACAACTTCCTGAGGGAGCGCAATGAATCTGTTCGTGGAGCACCGTTAGACATTGTATTCTTCAGAGACGCAGTGATTCACCTAGTGAAGGTGTCGAGAATCATTCGAACACCTCGAGGAAACTGTCTCCTAGTGGGTGTTGGTGGCTCTGGCAAACGATCCGTTACGCGACTTGCAACATACATCGCCGATTATGTTGACTTCAACATTGTCCTCACAAGGTATATTTCTTGATTACGCCGTGCAATTGTCCAAGCTGGACTAAACTAACCAAAGATTTTCATGCATCATTCACATATTGTCCTTGGTAGATCTTACAATGTGAATGATTTCTTGGATGATTTGAGATCTCTTTACCGCAAAGCCGGTCAGGAGGGCAGGGGAGTTACCTTTATCTTCACGGATTCTGATGTGAAGGATGAGGCCTTCCTTGAGTACATGAATAATATGCTCACTTCTGGGATGGTGAGTTTTCCACACACATACACAGTTGAATCAACACTGTTACTATCACTCTCCGAACGCTTAAAAATGTCTTTTCTTTACACAGATTTCAGGTCTCTTTGGTCGAGATGATATTGACGATATCCTAAATGCCCTCATCCCCATAATGAAAAGGGAGTTTCCTCGTCGTCCACCAGATATCGAAACTCTAAACGAGTACTTCCTCCAACGCATTCGTAAGAATCTACACATTTGCCTTTGCTTTTCACCCATCGGTAAACGTTTCCGCACTTGGGCGCTCTACTTCCCTGGTCTTATCTCGGGTTGCACTATCGACTGGCTGCATAAGTGGCCCAAAGACGCTCTGTTGGCGGTGGCGCAGCAGTATCTCGGCAATTTCAGCATTGAAAGTTCGCCTTCAGTGAAAGAGAGCGTCATTGATTTGGTCGCCTCTGTTCATGATGGTGTCGCTGTCAAGTGTGAGCAGTACTTTGAACGCTATCGTCGCACTGCCCATGTGACACCCAAATCGTACATATCTTTCCTCAGTGGTTACAGCAAGGTATACAGTCAGCAACTATCCAACATACAGTCTCTTATCAACAGGCTAGCATCCGGTCTGCAAAAACTTGACGAAGCCCAAGAGTCGATTGCCAAGTTGAGTGTTGAATTGGTCGAAAAGAAGAAGGAACTTCAGATAGCCAATGCTGAGGCGGAGGTTGTGCTAGCGGATGTGATGCAGCAGACTCAAGCTGCTGAGCAAGTGAAAAATAAAGTGCTGATTGTAAAGAATAAATGTGAAACAATTGTTAGTAGCATTGCAGCGGAGAAGTTAGTAGCGGAGGAGAAGTTGGAAGATGCTAAACCAGCTTTAGAAGAGGCTGAGGCGGCACTGAATACCATAAAGCCTGGCGATATTGCCACTGTAAGGAAGCTAGCCAAGCCGCCTCATCTTATCATGCGCATCATGGACTGCGTACTGCTCCTATTTCAACGCCCTCTCCTTCCATTTCAAGAGGACCCCGACCGCAGCGGCTGTATGAAACCATCTTGGAATGATTCGCTCAAACTTATGGCAAACACTAACTTTCTCCAGAGCCTTTTGAACTTCCCTCGAGACTACATAACAGAAGAGACAGTCGATTTGATGGAACCATACTTTATGGCTGAAGATTATAATCTAGAAACCGCAAAAAAGGTATGCGGAAACGTCGCAGGTCTGTGTTCTTGGACAACAGCTATGGAAAAGTTTTATTGGATCAATCGAGAAGTCATCCCTCTGAAAGACAATCTGGCCAAACAGGAAATAAAGTTGAATGCCGCTAAGACAGACTTGGCCAAAGCGGAAGCGGTTTTGGAAGAGAAGGAGAGACAGCTGGCAATTGTGCGTGCTCTCTTTGAGAAGGCGATATTGAGAAAGAAAGAGTTGGCAGAAGACGCCGAATCCTGTCAGAAACGCATAGCTACAGCCACCACTCTAATTGATGGACTGTCAGGCGAGAAGGTGCGATGGACGGAGGAGACTCGCACTCTCGGCGACCAGGTCATTCGTCTCGTGGGAGATGTTCTCATGGCTACTGCCTTTCTGTCGTACTGTGGATGTTTTAACCAGGATTTTAGAAACCGAATTATCAACTCATGGGTGAAAAGTCTCATAAAAATGAAGATCCCTCATACTCACAACCTTGATCTTATCAATATGCTAACTGAGGGTCCAACGGTAAGCGACTCTTATAAACTTCTAACGAACTAGATTCCAAACGCCCATAAGTGTATTAGAATATCAATCTAAATAAACTTGCTATCTTGATATGCTAGGTTGTAAGTAGAGGAACTGCCAATCGAGTGGTTTGTTTCTGCACATTCAGTTATTTATTTTAGATTGCTGAATGGAATTTGGAGGGCCTTCCCAGCGATGATTTATCAGTTCAAAATGCGATCATTGTCACACAGGCCGCAAGGTATCCTCTTTTGATTGATCCACAGAGTCAGGGTAAGAACTGGATTGTAAAACACGAAGCTGCTCACAGCATGCTGGTGCGTTGATACTACGCTTTGCTCGACTTGCAAAGTATCCCTTATAAGCGTGCATTTTCACACAAATTTTTATTTAGGTGACTACTCTAGAACATCGGTACTTTAGAACGCATTTAGAGGACGCCTTATCACAGGGACGCCCACTTCTCATAGAGAATATCGGTGTGGATTTGGATCCCATTCTTGATAACATCTTTGACAAGAATTTTCTCAAGTCTGGCACCGGCTTTAAGGTGAAAGTGGGAGACAAGGAGGTGGAGATAAGCTCGGGCTTTACTCTCTATATCACCACGAAGCTACCTAATCCAGCCTACAGCCCTGAGATATTTGCTCGGACATCTTTAATCGACTTTACCGTTACAAGCAAGGGTCTTGAAGACCAGCTGCTAGCTCGCGTCATTCAAACGGAAAAGGAGGTAATAGAGGAGGAGTCACTCTCCCTTTTCTTTAATGTAATCGCCTTTTTCATCTTGCCTACTTGTTGCACTCTTAAACTTCATCCCGTTCTCAGGAACTTGAACAGATGCGAATAAATCTGGTCGCTCAGACGACGGCGAATAAAAGACGTATTCTCGACCTGGAGGACAACTTATTGATGCGATTAGCAAGCACCAAGGTTTCCCTTGTGGATGACCAAGGTCTGGTAGACGTGCTTCAGACCACCAAATCGACTTCTATTGAGGTCTCAGAGCAGATTGCACTGGCACAAGAAACGGAAACCGAGATCACTACTGCCCGAGAGGAATACCGTCCTGTGGCCGCGCGTGGTTCCCTTCTATACTTCCTCCTTAGTGAGGTCTCTGCGGTAAACCCCATGTATCAGACAGGTCTGAGCCGATTCCTCAAGCTCTTTGATGAGTCAATAGAACTGTCGGAAAAATGTGTTGTCACCGCTCGACGAATTGTCAATATAATTGAGTATATGACTTACAGTGTGTGGTCTTTTGCTGTTCGAGGCATGTTCAAGCTGGATAAGACAATGACCACGCTCATGTTGGCGCTTCGTATTGATCTGCAGCGGAAGGCTGTTCGGCACGAAGAATTTATAGTCTTTATACAGGTACCATATCACAAAGTGTGCAATATATTCACTAATGCTGTATTTTATCGTGAATAGACTTGCAAACGCGTTTAATGCCTGTGAATAGTTCCAAAAATGCATGAACCCTTTTCAGGGTGGATCTGCATTGGACCTCAAGACGTGTCCACCGAAACCTGGAAAGTGGATATCCGATCTGACATGGTTGAATCTGGTGGCCCTTTCCAAGCTTACTGAATTCAGCAACATCGTTCAGCAGGTGACCAGCACAGAGAAGCAGTGGCGGCAGTGGTTCGACAAGGAGGCACCAGAAGAAGAGACAATACCTTGCGGCTACGAGCACACCCTCGACGTCTTCCGTCGTCTTCTGCTCATTCGCTCATGGTGTCCGGATCGAGCCCTTCAGCAAGCCAAGAAGTACATCGTTCACTCTCTTGGCCAGAGTTACATTGAGGACGTACCTGTCAATATCGTAGAGTAAGCGGGACACTTTCCTGCTCTTAACGGCTGTTACACCTTCTTCGGACGCATCCAAAATTTTTTTTTGCTCCCTTACCAGTCTCTACAATGAAGCCGATGCGAAGACGCCCTTATGTGGTCTCCTTAGCATGGGTGCTGACCCCACTCCCTTCATTGAGCACGCAGCTCGGAAGCTTCGGATCAACCTAGGGGTTGTTTCCATGGGCCAGGGACAAGAAGTCCACGCTCGTCGGCTGCTAAAAGCAGCAATTGTTGAGGGGAATTGGGTGCTATTGCAGAATTGCCATCTTTGCACAGAATATGTACAGGAATTATTCGAGTTGCTCACCAGTATGGGTGATATCAATCCGAAGACCAAGGATAAGGAGGGTGCCGATGGGGTTGTTGGTGGTGACATGGGAGGCCAAGGGGAGGCAGGTAGTGGAGGGGGCGGGAACGAAGGGGGTGGCGGATCCGGTACGCTCGACTCCTTTATGCCTGCGGCTTCCAAATCCACGTTTGTTCATGATCAGTTTCGGCTTTGGATCACCACTGAAGAACATAAGAAGTTCTCTATCAACCTCCTACAGATCGCCATCAAGTTCACCAATGAGCCACCAGAAGGTATCAAGGCAAACCTTACACGCACCTATCTTGGCATCACACAGGATTTTTTGGAGATTTGTGTTACCAATCACTGGCGTATTATACTCTACTCGCTGGCCTATCTCCACTGCACTGTGCAGGAGAGACGAAAGTATGGACCTTTGGGTTGGTGCATTCCCTACGAATTCAATCAATCCGATTTCAATGCCAGTGTACAGTTTCTCCAAAATCATCTTGATAGTTTGCAGTTCAAGAAGGGTCAGAAGATTAGTGTAAGTTAAAATCGCTTCTAAGGCCTCTCTTTAGTCACTTTAATGTTGCGAAAAGATGTTTAAAGTTTGTGTGAGTGAGGACACTATCGAGATCTCAACTCCAGCGGTCAAGGAGTAGGACTTCAGGAATGAAGTCCCCAATGGTGATAATGTGAGAAAACATGCCAGGGCATCTAGTGTTTGTATTGGCCAGTGTGAAGGAGCTTGCCGAAAACAAAAGACTTTCAAATAGACATTTAAAAACAAAGATATTATAACTGTTACAAGGCGATCACTACTCATTAGTGCCATCGCTTGGGTGTAGCTGTCATGCACAATCTTACCAAGGCCTCTGAAACTCTACCTTTTAGGGAATCGACTGGAAATGCACCTGCTACATGATTTCGGAGATACAGTACGGTGGAAGGGTGACCGACGACTTTGATCTTCGATTGCTCAAGTGCTTGACTCGTAACAACTTCCAAGAGCCAATGTTCTCACCTGAATACACCATGGTTGAGCACTATCCCATCCCACTGTTCGCAACAGTGACTGAATATCTCAAATACATTAAGAATGACTTGCCTCCACGGGACAGTCCCGAGGCATTCGGTCTTCATACTAACGCAGACATTAACTACTCTACACAGACTACGCGCCAAATTCTCGCGACCATCGTCTCAATTCAACCGAAGGATGATTTGGGCGATTCTGGAGAAGGAAAGGATGAAGATGATAGCGATACTGGGGTAACCCAAAAGCCGGTCGTGGAGACTCGTGAGGCCATTGTTTATCGAATCTGTACGGAGCTTCTGAAGAAGCTTCCACCGCCCTACGTACCCTATCAAGTAGCTGAGCAATTAAAAACCCTCGGCGCCCTGAAACCCCTAAGTATCTTCCTTCGCCAGGAGGTTCAGAGAATGAATAAAGCGATTAAACTGGTTCTTGCCACCCTGACGGATCTTCGCCTCGCCATTGATGGATCCGTCGTGATGAATGAGGATCTCCGAGACGCCCTGGACTGCATTTACGATGCCCGAATTCCTGCATTTTGGATAAAGGTGCTTGGACGCATGTTACAGCACAATTAAACTCATTAATGATTTTTTTAACACTTTTTTCCTGAGCTAGGCATCCTGGGACTCCTCAACTCTCGGATTCTGGTTTTCGGAGCTCTTGGAAAGGAATACGCAATTTTCGACATGGCTAGAGAAGGGTCGTCCGCTGTACTTCTGGATGACAGGTTTTTTCAATCCTCAGGGCTTCCTTACCGCAATGCGTCAGGAGATAAGTCGTTCTCACGAGGGTTGGTCACTAGACTCGGCAGTGCTTTCAAGTCACGTGACCAAGCTGAACGTGGACGAAGTGCGAGAGGCACCACCTGAGGGTGTTTTTGTCTACGGCCTTTTCATCGAGGGTGCAGCCTGGGATCGTAGGCTGGGAAGGTTGATTGAGGCTCGTCCGAAGATCCTCTACGAACCCATGCCCGTCATTCATCTGTTCGCGGTGCAGGAAAGCAAAAAGACTGTGGTAGGGCGACTGCCCTATACGTGTCCCATCTACCGCAAACCCAAACGAACCGACCTTATGTACGTTACCTCGCTGGAATTGGCTTGCTCAAAGAATCAAGACCATTGGATCAGGCGGTCCGTCGCCCTCCTTTGTGACATCAAGTAGTCTAGCATGCAAGGCGTGAGCTTCGACCCTGTTTACCAATAAAGATGTGTCCATTTCCTAGTTTGTTCAATAAGTCGTTAAGATGTGGTCAACGGGACATCTCACGAAGGCTTACAAATAGCAGGCCGCCCGTTTTGCTCAAATTCTGAGCCCCGCCGAGTGGTGATGGTTGCAAAACTGCAAGACAGAAACCCACACCTAACCCCGCCCATCCTCGCAGCCGAGACAAGACCCACAGACCAGATGGCCCTGGTGGAACCGCGCCCCATCGCTCACTCAGTGCATGACCACCGGGTGAACAACGCCCCCCGACCCAATCAACTTGCTACGAAATGCAAAGCCATGCGCATCCTGGACACCAGACCCAACCAAAAGATCGAACACAAGTCACTACAAATCTCATCAGGTGGGATACATGTTTGAAATAATAACCAACACAAGTAAACATGACACACCTACACCCCACGTTTCGAAAATGAAAGCATAGTAAGCTGGAGATACGGCCTGATTTAGCGTACCCCGAAAAGGGCATGAATGGAGATGCCAAAATTTTATTATCAAAATGAGCAAGAGTTAAGGCACGAAAATAAATAGCATGTGATGAGCATAGATAAATCTAGCGAATCTGGAAGGCGGTCGACGTTAGCTGCGGGTCATACCTCAACTCCAGTAGTTGCAATCTAGAAAGAGGACATAAGATAAATGCGATGGACCCACCTCTCGGTTTTATTATAGAAGTAGCCCGTCAGTTCCCCAGTCGACTTTTGCAAGCATATGTAGTAAAAGCCACTGGACGGTTTTTTTTCTGAGGTCCTGTTTGGATATGGCAAAACAAACTTCTCTTTCCATCGCATGTACACGTGATCAAAGTTCTCCAGCTGAGAGTAGTCGAAGTTGTCTCTGTAGTAGTTGGGAAAACGCGCCATCACATTCAGTTCATTCTTCCGAAGAAGAATACACGGTAAAAAGGGAACACCCTTACCCAGTGGTTTGTGTCCGTTTCGATCGATGCGCCCCACTTTCCTGTGATAAACGGGAACAGTCTACTTATGATTTCCCCATTAAAAAATGATGTGACTGCCTTTCCATCTGCATTTTCGAGGCTCTCTGAGTCACTGCTGGCCTTGTCAACCTTTAGGAAGCCGCAGAGCGTTTTCGCTGCTAAATCCACCGTCTGTAGTAAATCGGCCAAATAACTGAAACGCCTACCAGAAAACTGACATCAACGGCATGCTTTTTGCATCGTGATATTTGGGAACCAATGAAATGAGCGCCAGGATGGATGCATGACGTGTTCACCGTATTGATGGGAAAAAAGGGACATGGGCCAAGATTCACCCAACTAGTAACCAAGTTCGACGGGTTCATTCTAAGGCTAATAAAATTACCACAAATTAGGCTTTGAGAAATCCTCAGCTCAGACTGAATTCATGCACAAAAGGAGTTGAGTTGATAAAAGAAAACCAACCCAAATCCCCTGAGTTCAGACCTTTTACTTCTAATCAAAGGACTCACCGGGTTTGTGCGACACCCCTAAAAGGAAGAAGACGCGCTTGAGAAAATGGAATAAACAAGCACCAAGGTAAGATAAAGTGCTCCATCAGAGAAATAGCAGCTTCGCATTGGAATTGGCCAATATGCAAATACCAGCATTACTGGCAAATTCCTCGAATTCGCCTTTGTCTCATCGCATGGCTAAGTAGGCGGTTCACCATTTGGAAAATAGAGATGTGCAAAGAGAGAACACACACAACCATTTCTCGGGAAAAGTTCTTCAGAGGTAAAGAATGCCAAGAATGCCAAAAGGACGCCAGCATATGGGAACAAATAGTGGACTAGAATGTGAGAACTCCGCCTGGAGTGCCACACTAATGTGAAATTCATTTTTCATAAAACACGACCCTGACCGCATCTAGTACCGAAGACATGAACAAAACAAAAGCAAGTCAAGAGAGACAATAGCCTAGAATTTAGCTCCAATAAAGGTTTCATAATACAAAGTCTAACGCAGTACCCCAGAACAGCAAACACTTGCAAGACAAATAAGAAGCATTTGAAACTGGCGTGATGACAAATACAATTAAGATGTGAAAAAAATAAACAAAGTTGCTCAAAGAAAGGCGACATCACAGCAAACATACAGAAGACGAGCCCGCAGCCATCTATAAGCCTGGTAACAACGCAGACAATTAGGTTACTAAAACAAAATCACCAAGTAAAAATGTGTGAATAGAATCACATTTTTAAGTAGCTCAGTCATAATGGCCTCAATGTGCTAATTGTTGTTTACAAAACAAACGCATAGGTTTTAACAAAAGGATGGCAGCGGCACTACAATCTGTGATATTCCTGGCTATTGTAATGTTTTCCAATAAGAACCACTTGGGGGAATAACAGGTAACCCAAATAGACAAAATTTAGGATTCAAGGGCATATTCTTTTTAAGTTGTTTTCTTAATCTAAAATGCTTCTCGTACACTCGTAATAAGCGCTTTGTCCGTGATACTATATCTTATTGCTAATCTAACCAAAGTTGCGAAGTGCTGCGCTGCCAAGAGCATTAAAGCTGACCCAAAAATAAAAAACAGCCATGGCCTCATAAATCGTCTAAAAAACACTGTGCGCTATGATGAAAGGCTATCTGCCGCATGCATGCTAAAGCTGTTATGCTTCTGTGCACAAAAATTAGGGACGACCTCCAATTTTGACAAGTCTGCATTATCAAATTTCGCTCAAATCATTAATGGTCCCACAGGTAAGCGTTTATTACACTCACAAGCAAATCCCTTTGTGTCATTGCCAGGAGGTGTGTTCATTTGACTGCCAGTTTCGATCACCAACTTAGGTGCCGTATTATCAGCGCCGCCAAGGCTGATCTCTAGTCTACAACACCAACCTCAACCCTTTTATCACCGCCAAAAAATGCGTGTTTGGCCTTAATGGGCCTTTTTGGAACGTTGCAAGCGTCATGCCTAAAACGATTTGTTTGGCTATCAGTTTCGCTTACAGTCACTTGAGTGGCCATTTTGTTCTGTCCAGCTAAGGCCAGTCTTTGGGCCCTGCCAACTACCCCAATCCTCCTGTTTGCTAAATATGTTTATGTATTCCGCTCTGGTGCCATGCCTTCTTTAACCTTCATGGAAGTCTTGGGACGCTAGAGTGGTGGCAGCAGAAAGCGAACTCGACCTTATGGGACTCCTATCCTGCTTGTGGCAAATTTTGTCGATGCAAAAGTAGTTAATAAACAGCAGATAAAAGAATCTCTGACGTCCTATAGTAAAAAGGCTAAGAATGGCATCTGTCTTCGTCACCTACCCCATGCCGGTTTTTTGCAAGAAAGCTGTTAATAACTGGGGCGATGCTAGCCGCAAACCACCTAGGTAGGTTTCTTTATGGAGATTTTCTCAATGTGCCTGCTCAAGGAGACTAGCGCTCTAACGCCTTCCTATGAACATAATAATGGTTGAAAAAACCTCTTACTATCGAAGTGGTTTGCAAACCGGACCAAACTACAAATCTTGTCTAACTATCAAGAGGGATAGGTGACGTTGTGGCCGAGCTTGAATCACTGGCATCGTTATCTCGTAGATGTTTTTCCCAGCGCTGATTATGATCCGATGACTGACGTAGAAGGCTTACCAAGGGAAGCGTCGTTCAGATGCTTAAAAGAAGAAATGAGAAGTTTAGTCACATTGAGATCTTGGGCGAAAGTTTACTAAAGTGATGCTATGCAAAAGTCCAGTGATTGCTGAGATGCATTTTTGCCTATGTCAATGGTTTTTTGCCCACTCTTTAAGCCATCATGTTTACAAGAATAGTTTACATATTATGGCAAGGAGAAATGGTTGACAGATAGGCACATGAGGTTTAATCCAGCTGCAAGCAAAGAAATGATTCGAAAGCGTTAAAGTACCGTTACTGTGGACTGAAGTAAGCTTCAGAAGTACGCTCATTCGTTGTTACGACGTAGAAACTAAATGAATATCTACAGTATTTGACGTCATTGGCAAAGAAGTGTATCATGTATAGACTGGTATGTTATGCAACTCTGGCGCTACAAAACCCACCACCTGCGGTTACTTCATCAGGGTGGGTTCGTCTATTTTATTAACAATTTAAAAAAATTTTTGACATTAACTTGTTATTTTGCTTCATACGTTTGCTTTAATATCTGCTGCCGGAAGTCTTAAAACGTGTTTTAATCTTGAATCGTAATGAAGTAAACTAATATATGCAAAAATTTATACCAAATGCACCATGTGACCTATATGCTACTTATAGTGAAATGAGTTTAATCCGGGTCGGCGTTCCCTCACTTTGATTTATGAAGGAAATAGGCGGGGACGAGGCTGAGTTTACACAGCCATTTTTAGACGGAAATTTGTCTTGTTGTTTGGACTACGATTTTCCGCAAATTCTTCGGCGAAATGCAATTAGTGGTACTTTTCATTTAAATAAACTTATTTGTCCTGTAGACGACAGTTTATCGCTTTTGACGTTCAGTGACTTGAAACAATTAGGTTTGACAAAAGCCGACATAAGGTAGTGCCTGTTTCCGATCGCATTCTTCAGCACTCTTCATGACGCTTATTGTAGAAGTCTAGAATACGACAATGCTTTACTTACCTCACTTTTTAATGAGGAAAAGAAGGATACTAACAACCCTTTCTCCACGCACGTATAGCATGGGCTTTCTTCCCTCCGTTTCATCGTTGTGAATTCTTTCTCACGAATAAATGGCTCTGCTTTTATGCACTCTTCTTGACCCCTCTTAATAAATTAAGCTCGATCTACTGGCGTCAATTGTAGGCGTATCCACGACTATGCTCTAAAATGGAGTCAGTGTTCAAACTCGGTAAACGTGGTTTAGCAGTGCCGATGGCACTTCATAAAATGAATCGTTCAAGGCTTTGTGAACGACTTCGAGTTCTGTGGTCGTCTGATGCTCCTCCATCGCCGACGTTGGACGGCGTGTATGTCCTTCTGCAGGGAGGCTCCAGCGTGCTTCATGGAGGCTCAGACGCGGAGATTGTTTTTCGCCAGGTATCATTGTGCCTTGAACGCTGATGAGCATCACTACACTCCTACTGTTCTAATCTCGCCTCATTATACAGGAATCTTATTTTCACTGGACCTTTGGAGGCCTGGAACCGTATTGGTATGGCGCTATTGAAGTTGCCACACAACGCGCCATCTTGTTTATTCCACAAATCTCGGAAAGTACTGCCGTCTACATGGGAGAGGTTCCGTCTTTGAGTGACGCAATCATGAGATATGGTGTGGACGAGGCACATTATGCACATGAAGTAAGCATTTAAGTTACGAGTTTTTGAATTGTGGCTTTGTTTAGAAGTCCAAGGCTAGGTGCCACCAAGGTGGGTGGGTAAAGCGTTCTCTCTGTTCATAACTTTTATACTTTTGGATTTTAGATTGAGGGATACTTCTGCGAAAAAAATCCAAGTCTTCTTTTAACTTTGGTAAGTCTATAATTTTTAGTCTACAAATAGTACTTTTTACTACTCATTTTTAACAAACTCTTGTTTCACAATATCTGCAGTCTTTCGCCTTATTTAGTCTGATTATTTCTTGCCTAGCACGGACTCAATACGGACAGCGGCGAGTACACTTTAGAGGCATCGTTTGATGGGATTCACAGGTGGTTTTTTCACTTACTCAACTTCGCTTATCTCGTTCTTTCTCGACTATTTGTATCAAAAAGAGGATTCTACATTGAATGGCGCCTTGTATCTCTTTTATTTTCTGTACCAATTTTTACTTGGGGAGTTGTTAAAAACGTGAATGTAAGTGCAAATATGATAGAGGATAAGATTCGTTTTTAATAATAAAACAAGCGCATTGTCCTAATATGGCTTGTGTTTGCTGCACTTTAGGTTCAAAGTTGATAACAGTATCCTCCATCATGAGATGGCCGAATGGTAAGCCACATGACGTGAAAGTCAAATTTCCTCACTTCACTCTACTCATAGTTATCTTCTATAATTCTTTTACAAATCCTGCTTTGACAATTGACATTGCATTGATGCCTCTTGAAGTCGCTAATCAGAAGACTTATGCATTATAATAGCCATCTTAGCTGCTGCGAAAACCGTAGCTTTTTTACCATGGCGATGTACTCTGTGGTGTCATTTTTATCTTTGGAGACTTGCGTTAACATTTTGTCCTGCGTAAATATTGTGCAAAAATCCACCCAGTGTCACGTAGGGTCGTAGGAATTGCAAATTAGTCACATTCGCCAAGATCGCATCAAATTGTTATATCATACTATCATCCTCGTAACGTCTACCCCCTGTCTTGTTTAGTGGATTTGCGATTAATCATCGCCTTGCTTTACACCTATAAAAAGATATCACCTCTGTCTCAACATAGACTTCTCCGAAACCAACTTTATAGTAACAGTGCTTATCCCTCACTAACCTTTTTATATCCAACTTTAAGATATGCCTCTTACAACTACCTTACGCATTACTCGACGAAACTGCGTTGCTAGTAGCGCACTTTACCACGTTGTTTTTGGGGCTTCAAATTCCAGATGTCTCTCCTCTTTACCCCCTAACTGGTAGTTGTAATTATCGCTGAACTAGTCGACTGGACCTTATCCATTATCCATAAGATGAGCATTCAATAACAATCATTTGTACTGCTTGAGCAATTGCTTCACTGCAGTCGCCTAATCAAGAGTCCACTGGAGCTGGAGGTGATTCGCTACGCAGTGTCAATGAGCTCGGCAGCGCATCGCCACCTTATGCGGAGGGTGAAACCTGGTATGTATCAATTCCAGGCGGAGAGCATCTTCCGGCACTATTGCTACTTCTACGGCGGCATGCGTCACGTCGCCTACACTTGCATCGCCGCCACGTAGGTCCCATCTCTTGCGTAGTCATGAGACGTGTCTCAAGTTATCTGAGTATTTTCACTCACGTTAAAGCTACTGAGCGTTTTTGGTAGAGGTTGTGACTGCGCCGTCCTTCACTATGGTCACGCTGGCGCCCCGAACGACAATCAGATCCGCGACGGAGACATGTGCCTCTTCGACATGGGGGGGGAGTACTACTGCTATTGCTCTGACATCACCTGCTCTTTTCCTGTTAGTGGAAAGTTTACATCCGACCAGCGACTCATTTACGAGGCAGTTCTAGCCGCTGTCCGGTTAGTCTATAGCGCTGTTACTGGCCTGATCGAATGATGTTAATGATACTTCATCGTCAATCGTCTTGAAGGGCAGTCACGATTCACCTTCGACCCGGTGTGAGTTGGCTGGAGATGCACAAACTGGCCGAGCAAACAATACTGGAGCATTTGAAGGTGGGCGGTCTGTTGCAGGGCAACGTGGAGGAAATGATGTCTGCTCACCTTGGCGCTACCTTTATGCCACACGGCCTGGGTCATCTCATGGGCTGCGACGTTCATGACGTCGGAGGGTACAACAAGGTTGGTGAGGTTACGTAGTACTTAAATGAGTGGGGTGAACTAACAACTCGACGCCTCAAAACCACATCCCCGGATTCACCCTGAATTGGTTCTTATAATTACAAGCCCCCTTGCTTTACCATTAAATTAAAAGGGCACGCCCCCAAGATCAGCAGAACCGGGTCTCAAGAACCTCCGGACCGCGCGGCACGTCCTACCCAACATGGTGCTGACAGTCGAGCCAGGTTGTTATTTCATCAAGCGTCTGATCAAAAAAGCCCAGTCTTCGCCAGAACTATGTCAATTTCTGATCCCCGAAGCGATTGACCGATTTGCCGATTTCGGTGGGGTAAGTAAGCAGTCTGACAAAACGATGACGCGGACTTCCTGTTTAGGTTAGGATAGAGGAGGACGTCCTGGTAACGGAAGACGGATGCGAGGTCCTCTCCGACGTTCCGCGAACGGTGGAAGAGATAGAGAGCTGGATGTCCCGCGATTCCACTGAATACGACACCTTGACGTAGGAGCCCGGATCCTGCATGCGTTATGGGAGCTGAAATAAATGATTAACCCAGCCAACTGTCTCACATTCAGACTGCGGAAAGCCGACTCTGCACATACCCCCATCGCATCGAGCCGGTCGAGAAAGACCCTCCCATCCAAACGTTACCGCATCAGCCTACCAAATAAATCGATCCAGTTGTACCTCCACGGGCACACGCATGTGGAGGACCAGTTTTGGAATGTTTATTGACAGAAGTCGTAAAAACGCTCTGAAAGCAGACATTCCGGACAAGCCACTGTGAAAAACCCACAAACAGCCAAACAGAATTTGTTTATTTTTGTGGCTGACACGGTTGTCTTGGACTACATGCTCTTGGTAACTCGAAGAACAGGCTTGAGCACGCGATGGCCAGCGGACGTGTTTCACTAAATTAGAAAAGACCATATTGAAATATCAGTTTGAGAGGACTCAACAGGGAGCAGACGGCTCTTCGTAGCATCACGTCGGTACACTACCTCGAAGGAACGTACCGTATCCCAACTTTGTGGTCGAGTGTCGCGCAAATACGCCTTCCCGAAGATTGGGGTCGTGTCAGTTAGGCCCATGGCTTTCCAACCTTGCGCTACAGCTAAAGATCCCTGTTAGCAAGGATACACCAACTGACGGGGGCGCGCAGAGCGAAATCAATGAGACGGAGGCCAATAATACTATAAGCGGCGGGGGACACCTACACAGCGTCTACCGATAAGAGCACGACCATGGCCGACCGTACTGGCCACAAAGTCAAACATTCAAAGGGAGGCACCATCGAGAAGCGCAATGAGGCAGTGTTGAGCCTGACACCGCGAAACAAAGACAACAGGCGACAGCCAGGGCAAAGCGAGAACGAAACTGGAGACTCGGTCTGGCGAACTCTAGTGGGTTAAAACAAGTCCACGTCGTTCGTAAGCTCATGCAGAATAAATAGAGTTCGAGAACCAGGAACTATTTTTTTTAACGAGCTGTGCTGAACATAATTTGCGTAAGTTTAAAGCAACAAGATTAAGTAAGCCTTGTTCATAAAGTTCCCTTCTTAAACGATCACTGATATTTCGATCAAAAAAATTCTGGCTATGAAACTAGCCGCTAATTACTATTTGTTAATGCTCTCTAGAAGCTTACAAAACCTCGCAGAGCTAGGAGTAAAGTTTGCGAGGTGAGCACCATGGTGTATTTTTTGGCTTGGAGAAGTAGTTACTGTAGGGTTTAATGGCAGCGTTCATGTGATTACTAGTGATAGGTGAGTTGAATACACGGCTGAATGACAATCCAGTCAAGGCTTACAGAAACGACGCTAAGGTTGCCTTAGGGCACCGGATACAGAACAGCCTACAAGTATTCCCTAAAAAACTGCCAAAATCCACTGTTTTTAGTTCGAGTAATTCATAAATTTTTGCCAAACTACTAAGTTTTATCTCTTGTCAATGCTTTAATTTAAGCTTTTACGCCAGATGCATAATTCACTTTACAAGAAGTGCAGCTCTTTGAACGGACCATGTTTTAATTTCATTAAAATATTATAGTTGGGTCAAATAATTCACCGAGGACGTGGCGCTGATTTCGTTTGTATTTGGCTGAGGCAAATTCCCTTCTTTGAATGGATGCTGTGAAAAGTGCAATTTTGCATGATACGAATGAGCTCTTACAGGCTATCTAGTACGTATTGACTATAAAATATAACTTTTTTAGCGGTCAGCCTGTTGACCGAGCCATAGTCAACACTTATGCTGAACAACTAATTAAAACGATAATGCCCCGTTTGGGGTCACAGGTTTGTCCCACAAATTGTGTAAGTACTGCTGCAGAAGAATGTTGAGCAAGCGAAGAAAGTAATTTGTGATGGGAACCCAGATGGAAAGGCGTTTCTAGAGAAGTATAACGAACTTAAATTGAAGAAGTATCTCGTTATAAAATCCCCCTATTTTTTAGCATTCGGGAATTAGATTCTTTTGTTTACCTCCTTGGAAAAATTAAATGCGATCCTGAGCTACTGAAAGTGCTTCACAATTTAAATGAAGATAGCAGCGATATCTCGGATGGTGCTGATTACGAGGTCGGTTCTTCTTACCTTAGTTATCCATCCACCTTTAAATGTTCGAGACTCATGCGCGTTACTGTTTTGAATTTTCGTAGACTTTTGACAAGCTGCAAATGCGTATTCAAAACAGCAATACGAATGCGCTTTTGGGGCCATTGCGTCCCGGAGATTTATCTGGTTTTGAAACTGATGAGAATCTTCAACAGTCTCACAGCAATCTTGGGTCCATCGGTGATCCCCATCAGCTTCCTCACTATTACGCCACTTTTGCAACTGCCGATAGGACCGATGTGACTAAGTCAACGCTGAAGCCTAAGGAGGGTAATTCACAGCACAGGAAAGCCTCGCGTCAATTTCCGCAGTGGATGTACGAAGTGTTCTACCTATCGTCCGATTTTCTTCCGGAAAATCTTTTCACCTCAAAGGCATGACTGCGGTGTGGTTTTTTGTTGTTTTAATTCGTAAGGTCTCCTCTGGAAATAATATTTCAAAATAAGTCTCCTTTAAAGACAAGTATTTATTGAGTTTTTACGAAGCCTTACCCTGTTCCCGATTCTTTAAGACACCTTCGATTCTTCCACTTGAAACGCTACCGTTAAATGTTCAAGAGAAGCTCGTTGTGCAGGATCTCTTGGCGTGTTTGCAGGTATGTCATATTTCTTTACTTTATTTCTTTTTCCTTAACCAATTTTTAATAAGCCGTTTCATAGGGCAGTGACGGCGTTTACATCAAAGCCCTGAAAATAAAAACTCCCCACTCGGTACGAAACTTCGCAATTGATGAAAAAATGCGTAAGAACAATCTCTATCGTGTTAATTGCTCATTTAGAGACTAAAACAAGCTGATTTTTTGCAGATCCGTCTCTTGTGGACACGGTGAACAAAGTTGTCCCCATGATTTCACAATATTCACTCATTGTTCGGTTTATTGAAGGTAAGCTTTGCCCAAGTACTCTAATACGCTGGCGATGAGTGGCTTCCTTTGTGTGATCTATTGTAATGATTTGAATCTCGTTATCTACGCTGCGATTCTGCTGGCTATCATATTTAAGGGATAAAATGCACTGGCGTCTTGTTTGCATGCCAGTTAGGATATATGGGGTTGGCAGAATTTTATCAAACACTTTGGTCAAATTTTCTGACTGCTTGAATTGTTCCTATTGAAGCACAAGACAAAACAACACCGCTTTTGTGAGTGACATGCCACATACTAGAAGCACGTCTGTTCTAGCGTGGTCCTTTATGACTCCAATGCGTACTGGTTGTAGAGAAATCACGCTACGAATACGGCCGTGTGAACCAGGCGTTGTGCGAGGCAATGGAACAATTTTTACAAGAGTATTGGAAGCTCCTTTGCCAACTTGAAGCTCAATATCGTGCTAATCAATTGGGTATTTCACGTCTCCTACTACTCCTAAAGGTGACCCTCAATTTCCTTATTTTTGCACGCTTTGCTTTTATATCCAATTACCATTAATGCCATTATCATGTGTCCAGGACACTGGCCACCTCTTCAGTCAGCTTGCTCAATTGGCGACAAACATCAATACCGGTGGTTGTGTGGGCGGTGCCACGCTATCCCTCCTATACGAGAGTCTCCACGGTCAGGTCACTGTGATCAGTCGTGTTCATGATTGTCTGCTCTACCTTCTGCGCTCCGCTTGCCGGCCCTTCTTCGAATCTTTAAGCTTCTGGCTTTACCGAGGTTTCCTCCGAGCTGACGATGCTCAGAGGGGTGAGTTTTTCATCGTGAAGTCCTCGGCTCTGCCGCTACCGAGCCAGGAGAATGACACAGCTCGAGATTACATCAATTCGGCCTACTACTGGGAACGCAGCTACTCCATTCTGTCCACCCAGCTGCCGGGTTTTTTGGAATCGCGTGCGGAAAAAGTTTTGGCTACCGGAAAATATCTCAACGTCGTGCAACAATGTGGTTAGACTCCCCGATTCCTTTACCCTTTCCATTTCTTCGGACGTTCGCTAAATTCAAGTACCACTAGTTAATAATTTTGTCTTTATTTATCAGTAGCTTGCCTTGAATACTTCTTGCAAACTCACGCGTATAAGAACTTCCTTTTCTTTCGTTTTCACATCGATTCATGGCTATTCATCACTATCCAATAAGTTTTCCTGGTTCTCCAGGTGCACACATTGCCAGTTTTGCGTAACCTACTGTTTCGTGTTCTGTTGAATGCAGACAGTTCCCTGCAGCTGGCTGAACCAGAGGACTTGGTTTTCAGTGAAACGGAAAATGATTTCCTTACCAAAATTGACAGAGCTCATGCATTCGCTAGTCGTACTCTGTTGGATTTCATTCTCAAGCAAAAGGATCTTAAGGGCATTCTCAAGTAAGAGTCAATTTTTCTTTTTATGGTATTTCCATCAACCACTCACGTTAGACATTCACGTCGCACACACTTCTCTGTGTGAATGAGTCAAAGCTGAAGGAGGAAATGCGTCACCTCACACCTCCCTCATGGGGAAACGAAAAGCGGTCAAGGAGGCATCATTAGATTTGTCCCATTTTATGCACCTCTTGTTGGGCGTATGCCAGTTCCGGTCATTTACTCTGTTTCCTAAACGGTTGCTGAGTATTTAAGATTTTGCTTTACTTTTTCCGAGTTGATTGCTCCAGAAACCAGAGATTTTTCCTTGGCATAAGTTGTATCCTTTTTTGCATGCCAAAGTCTAACTTTTTGAGATGCATTGAAATGTGCGCGCAGACAAAAGTCGGGTAAACTGGTTTGGTAGGAATTTTCTGATGCGGGATTTGTTCACGTTCGACTTTCCACTCACCTCGGTTTTCCCTATCTCATCACTTAATCCATCCCACAACCTTCACTTAACTTGCTTCTTTTGAAAAGTGTACCGATTACCTATAAGGGATTCGTTTTTTTTTAGATCAATTAAACGCTACTTTCTATTGGACCAGGGTGATTTCATTGTCCACTTTATGGACACTGCTGCTGCCGAGTTGAGGAAGCCAGTATCCCGTGCGCGCTCTCTTTTATTCATCCATAGGCGGGTTAAATGATGGTAGTGCCTAATTTCATTCCTTTTTTTGGATTTCAGAAGTCTCAATGAGTGGACTCAATTCCCTCCTCGAATGGGTACTGCAGACCAGTTCAGCCGCCTGTGACCCCTACAAAGACAATCTCAAGTAAGTGTGACCTCCTCTGATTGAATATCTCCATATCCGTTAAATGGAAAGAGATGCTTTAACGATCATCTTGGCGAAGTAAGAAGGCGGGATTCTCATATATCTCACAACTTGGCTTGATTTCCGTCAAATCCTTACAAGTCTGATATCCTATTGGAGTGGTTTTTGTAGTTTAGATATTAGGGAGTACTAGCTCTCTTGAGGCTGGGCATCCTCTAGAACCTCTATTTAAAACCTTTTTCAAGCATTTAGGATGTTGAAACCTCCCGTTGTATTTTCACAGTAAAAATTATTTCCCGCAATTTTAGGGTGGTGAGCACAAATTGTGACCTGATAACGCAAATGCTGACACTTCACGTGGCCGCTGATGGCAGCAACGGTGAGCTGACCAATTTTCCACGAATCGTGGTGTCTATGCACTCTCGGGCTAAAAGTAATCTCCTTCGTGGTGAGGCATTGTGCCACTTGTACCGCGATTGAGATTGTTTGGGCTGAAGTGCGTTAAGCTATAGCTTTTACAACCTGTTGGAAGCATTTTTCGATTTGATTTTCTGCATAAGGTAGCTTCCTTCTCCACCGTGCTGCGGCACAAATGCATTTGTTACACATAATGCGTCTGTTCATATCACTCTTTATCCTGCACTTTGTCTCCACGCCAAGTTACCGGGGCCCATTGTTAGCATCTCCTTCCACACAACCCGTGGTAGTAATCTTGAGGTATACCTTCCCGAAATCCCAAACTCGAGACTAATGTGAGTCGATGTGTGACGTGTGTTGGATTGCACTGTTGTTTTTGTAGTTGACACCATAATTGACATGGATCCGAGTGCGTTGGAGGCCTTCTCATTGGACTACAAAGTGGAGTGGCCGACGGCCCTGGTCATAAATCGTCTCGTCATTGATCGCTATCAGATGCTCTTCCGACACCTCTTCTACTGCCGTCACGTGGAGCGTCATCTTTCCACGTACGCGTCTTCCTGCCTTGGTTGGATTTTGAAGGCATTTTAATCCACCTCCACTGGAAATGAACTAGTGTAGACTTTTTTAATGCGTGCCACCATTAACATCTTAAAATCCATTCCTTTTGGCTTCTGCAGGACTTATTGAGACTAAAGGAACCTGTATATTAAAATTTTGTGCATTCTGACTACACCTTCATTGACGTTAGGCAGAGTTCCTGTCATTAATACCTCCTTTTGAGTAAGGAGAACGATGGTTTGCTGTGAAATTTTTGCATTTCGCCTTAAATCAGCACAAACTTTTAGTCTGTTCAATTTTTCAAGGAAACCTCAAATAATAAAGGAGATCGTGTTGTGAGAAGTAGATTCCATTCCTAATCCTTTGTTACCTTTCCAAAAATATCACAGTTGGTGTGCTTGATGTCAAATCAATGACTCCGTGCTTCAAACTTTCATGGAAGACTGTAGAATTCAAATCTGGTTATCTTGTGGTGAAAATTTCAATAAGTGCAAAACCTAGAATCTGCATCCAGCTGCCCCCGTCTCTATGTGAGGCCGCTGCCAATTTTTCCTTTGCAGGTCCTGGGCCATGCGGAAGGCGGCTCGTCGGGCGACAGCTGCTGGCGCCCTCGCCTTCAACAATGCCTTCATCCTCGGCCAGCGGATGCTCACTTACATCCAGAATCTCCAGTACTACATGACCTTTGAGGTGCTTGAACCCAATTGGAACAGCTTCTTTCAATTTCTCGATAAGGTACATATGCACGACTTCTATTTTATGCCAATGTGGATTGGTTTAAATGCCTTCATGGTTCTCCTTGGTCCCAGAAAACCAGCATAATCACAGTGGCTAAGGGTGGATATCTTTTCCGAGTGCGTAGCCTTCGTCCATTGTTTATGACCTCATTGCGCAGTGTATTTAGACCGTCCAAAGTTTGTTTTACAGCCACATTGAGGGCAATTTTTATCCTTTCCCTTCATCGTTTCTAGGCTGACAACTTGGATGAGGTGTTGAAGGCGCACGAGCGATGTCTAGAGATCTGTATGGATGACTGTCTACTCACATCGCCAGATCTATTGGCACTGGTTGGTAAGCTGAATGCCGTATGCGTTCAATTCGCCAACTGTCTCAATCGTCTGGCTGACGCGAGTTTGGACGACACTCTGGATAGCGTGCCGATGAGCACAGCCGCTTCAATGCAACACCGACTTGGAGTTGCTGCAGGCACCGTCTCCGCCTCACCTTCTTTCACAAACCTTGCGCTCACACCTGCGCCTGCGTTGCTTCGCAGCGATCGACTGCGTCGTGGTTCCATAGCCAGCAGCGATGGTGGCAGTCTTTTTAAATCCGGAGACACCACCACCTCCTCTCTCGATGTGCGCAGGCGGGTAAGCACTCTTTTTGGGTGTTCTTTGCCCTTTCGATCTACTGACTTCGATAAGCACTATGGAAACACCCGTAGTTATGCTGCCACTGTTCCATCCAACTGTCGATTCTAAAGAGTGTGATTTATCAATTATGCTTACTTTGATTCAATTTTTTTTTCATTCACATCGTAGCAACTTTGTGAACGTGTCAATCTGTTTCACCCCATTTTTTGTCAGCGCCCATAATGTGCGTTATTTCTCATGTGACAGTGCAAATTCCCTTTTATAACTGCCTGAAAACCGGATGAAGTGCATGAAAAACTTCTCAAAGGGAATTTTGAAGGGCACACTTTCCCCCCCAATTCTCTTTCCGCCCATTTCAAAGCTGTGCGGAAAGCTGGCCCCAATCGTTTTGACCCAAACTCTAGTAACTCAGTGAAGGACAATCAACTTAGATTTACCATTAAACCCTTGTGTTGAAGGCATAGTTGTTTTCTTAACATGGAGAGATACATCAATGATAAGTACGTTATTTCTAATCATTCAAGTCATCCAAGTTTGTTCCCTCGTCGTGGCTTACGCCTTCGGTTCGACCACTTTCGCCTTATAGGTTGCAGCCTCGGACCTGGGGAACATCGGCTCCAATGAACATTTCGCCATCGCGGTAGAAGACTTTGGCCTCAAGTTCAACAACCTCATTGTCGATTTGCTCGTCAAGATTCGTCGACCGGTGGATCGTGAAAGGGACAAATTACTCAGTCTTGCCGCTAGGTAAGTCAACCGCCACTCCACTTATGCCCATCCAAACGAAAGAGGTGGCCTTAAGACCACCTATTGACACGGCAGCTCCGTTTAAACCCTCAGATTTATTAAGGCTTTACTCAAAACAGCTGTTGCTTTGCTGTATTTGGACCCACTTTTTCGCAGGTGTGCTTCTTTTTCAATTCACGTGCGTACGCAATATTGTGTATGCAGGCAGTTGAAGTATTTTGACAACTATCTACGACTGCGACACTGCATACCCGCTAGGTCTTCTTGTTTTGGAAAGGCACGAAAACTGCTGAAGGACCCTCGCCTAAAGCGCTCATCAAAGTATTTTGAGAACCACTGTAGACAGTGTTCAAACCCTTGTTCGCTCACACGTTTTTGTATCTGTGGGAATTCAGGTTGGATTTCAACGGCTTCTACACACAGAGTCTGGAGGCAGTAGCTCGCAGTGGTATCTATACCAGCCTTGGAAGTGGTATCGGTGGTCCTCTGCGATCGTCAAGCTCAATGAGCAGTCTGGCAACGTTAGAGGGCCTCTCCACTGCGCCGCCTCGTCGTCTCACTGAGGCGGGGGACGAGGAGAGTGCTCCGCCACTCGTCACATCTCAACGACGACGAAAATCGGCGATGCCACCACCTCCGCAACCCCGCGACCGACGCCACGCCGCAGCTTATCGCCTCCCCCCCACTACCAACTCCATCGAGGGTGAACATTGACCTGCCGGCCCTCCTCTTCGACATATCAAACCTTTCTGCATGGAATTTGACCGAGATTTACTTTTATGCGCTTTTTTACCGCTAAGAAATACAGTCCTAGGAATCCGTGTGGATACGTTCTCCATTGAGGCGTTCGAATTACTCTTGAAGGTAGAGCACAAACCTAGAAATGAATTTCGATGACGTGGATAGATTTGTTTAATGACGGGAAGAGCACGGTGCGAGACTGGCGGCAACTTCGGCTAAAACTGCAAAATGCTTCACCCCAAGTTCCAATAGCAGACTCAGAACCCACTGAAGTTATGCCATCAATTTGACCCAAAAATACCTACTTTCACCGAATGCGTTCGTACCTATGGTTAGGATCTAGCGTCACGAGTTTTCTCTACATTTTATTTGGGAACCAATGGTGAACTTGTGTGGGTGGACGAGAACAGTGGAATTAGCGAGCCGCAGCGGAGCTGGAGACACTATGGGAGCATGACTTGACTAGTGAGTCAAGACGATCTCCACCTCAGATATCCGCAACAAGCATATCGTCCGGGATGACCACCTTCTCGCCCGGCTTGAAGGGCGGTAATCCTCTGTAGGGGCAGGAGGAACAGCGAAATGCATCTCCAAGGTAACACTAGAAGAACAAGGTGAAAAAGCAGGTGTTTCGGAATATGGCTGCGCACGTCCACCGCGCCATCATTTCGAGAGAAGTAATTTCGAAGCTGAGGTACCATGCCACTTGATGGACAATCAAGGCTAGCGCCTTACAATCAACAGACACTTCAGCGTGAGGTGCGACAATATTGCAGCATCCCAGGAGTGTATGTGCACAGGTTGCATCGCCGCTAGCTATGTTGACAGTTTCTAGAATTTTTAAAAACGTACTGAAAATGTGGGCCACAAAGAGGGTCTGTGGCGCCACTGACCAAAATGAATCTATCAGTTTCCATGCCAAACGTAAATCCAGAGCTCTAGCTCATTCAAACAAATTCTGTGTAGGTTCAAACAATAGCAGAATTATTAGCCTTAACATCTGCTGTTTCCATCATCATGCAGAGCAAGGTACCAAAAGGACGCAGATGGTGTAGAACGGCAAATGGGATCAATGAAACCATAAGGCAATAATCCCCAGGATCTAGCAGAAGCCAAAAGAGTAGACTCACGTTGCCGCAAGCGGATTTGGCTCCAGCTGTGTTTGCCTTTTCAGCCTCTGCAGCCTCGAGTTCGGCCAGTCCACAAGTACAGTTTTTGCACGCACGTCTCTTTCGCGCCCCACCCACTGAGGGTTCACCACAGGGCGCGGTGATGGGCTTCTGCAAGTCACTTTCAAGGAGCAACTTCTCCGTGTTAATTAAATTACCGCCCTCTTCTGCCTCCACAGCATCCCACACGTCGTCTGAGACGGTATCCGTCGCCCAGGGCAATTTAGCACTTGCGCCCATTCGGTATGTGGAGGGAGTAGAGGCGCTAAAGCACACAGACCCGCTCTCGCACTCAATCTGTGTGAAGATGGTAAATATGTACAACTTTACATCTAAATTATAGACAATGAGGGCTTCTTTGCTATAAATGTGTCCCTCGCACGAAATTATAAAGCCACATCTGGCAAACACTACTTAAGGGAGTCACAAAGGGACACAATCATCATTGACACTGTCTGAAAACATTTTTAGCTATGCATAAGTCTAGCCCAAAAAAGAGACTAAGCCCATGTAAGCCATCTTCAGCAAATCCATCCTCGTATATTCAGATGGCCCAGAAGCAACTAGCGGAATAAAATGTTATCTCCCAAGAACTTCGGTAATTCGACTTTGGTTAAGATGGCAACCCCACACGTCATCGAAATAAACAGAAAATAATCGTCACTGACCCTTAAACAGAACTTCCAGGTAATTAACTGAAAGCTTGCGTAAATTGCAACAAAACCTGAGACTCTGGAAATATGGCACATCTGAAAATTGTGAACTGAAGGATAATACAACCGGTCAAATGCCTCATCAGCTATCAATAGTGTCATGGAGAACACGATTTACCAATATTCAAATAAAAAACCAATATAGGAAAACACGCTCTAACTGCGTCTCATAAGCAGAGCTATTTGAGTAGCAAGGAAATAGCTGAGCACAAAAGCTTACAAATTTTATGTCAACCAGACCGCTTAGCAAGGCGGCCTTACGAATCCTCTCAATGGACGCGGCCAAGTCCCCTTCAACAGCCTCGCGGGCGATCAAACGGCCGCCGACCGGCATTTTAGTGACAAGAGCAGAAAATAGTTCGAAGTCGTGCTTGCCAGTGGGAAATGCTACTGGCCATCCAGTAAGGATAACTGAACCCGCAGAAGCAACAGCGCCGCTGATAAAGATGTTCAAGTTCTCCAACTGAACAGTGCCATCGGGTACGGCGGTTTTTAAACTTTCGATCAGTGACTGCATTGCCTCATTTGAGGAAACCACACAGGGGTCCGGAGAGTCCCAAATAACAGTTAGCGTGTCCGTGGATTTGAGTTCTCTGAGCACTCTTGGGTTCATTACCTGGCATTTTCAAAGATATAAACATAGTCAAACCGAACTAAGAACTTGTTTCCTTCCCGAAATACTCTTCCTAAGACACTATTAAATGAAATTCATTCAAAGAACTTGATACATTAAAGAGACTACCCACACGATGGCATTCTATTATAGGGCTATTCTACAAAGCATAACTACTAGCAAACGAAGTATGACCAAGTAGACGGACATAATAAAAAAATAACAGGAATAACTCAAATCAAGACTAGAAGAAATGCGGGGCAAATCAAATTCCTAGTCTTCAACCGGAAGTATGTCTACACAACACATAAGGCTAGTTTTGAGTCCCACTATTTGCAGGACGTTATAAGTGAAACTAATGATTTTGGTGGATCTGAGCAGAAACCATTGCGAACAGTTGAAAAGCGTATAAGCACCAAATATCCGGGTTAGAATGACTAGCAGACGGAGTATTTAAGTGTGAAAGGACGGTCAAGCTAGAACACCAGCGTAAGAAACCTACTTGCATCGAGACAAATTGACTTAATGAACTAAGCATTGATTGGTCAGAAAATTGCGCGTTCCATTCAAAACTCTGAGCTTCAGAAAAACCATTTTGGCACGATGCCTAAACACTTTTGATGCAAATTTTGGGAACGGCTTACTAAAATCTACAAATTCTTTTACTCCATGGGTTTGTGCTATCGCTTAATGGCAGATGATTTCATTACTCCTAAATATTAACGTATTGCAAATCGTGTTTAAAAAAACTTGATCGCAAAGTCGCTATACCTAATCTGTTTCGATTATGAGTGTTAGAATAATATTTGGTTCAAAAGCTGTGGAGCTGCTTAACATAAGTCCAAATCTCGGCATTTTACTCTTACAGATATACACTGTGAGCGAGAAACAGTGTCATAAACGGCATTCGAATTCTTGGGGAGGTATTGTGGTAGAGCATAATATAATGCTAGTATCATCAAAACAAAGGCGGTCTATCCCTACTTACAATTTGCGTGTTAATGCGGAATGGCGACGTACAAACAAACAGTACCCTAGTCTTAGCGAGGTGCTTCTTACAACTTGTCAAGATTTTTAAAATGTTGTCTTACTTCTGTTTTCTGACCCCTTATTAATACCCCACGGTAGCTTGTGCTAAAATTTTGCTTGAACGTAGTTTATATAGAATTTACTAAACGAGACTGGTCATAGGAGCTACGCTCCCAAACACATGATAAAATAAAGACCTGGTTAAAGTTTACGCCTGGTCCTCAGTATCGGGGACAGACATCGTTGAAAGTATCAAAGTATCTCCCATAAATTCGCTTATGTTCACTGTTCTTTGGATCGTAGCCACAGGGCATGACTGTGCGATCCTCTCGTGCACAGCATTCAATGGGGGCTTGTCGAAATCCACAGCAGGGGCATTTCTGACGTTGGATTTCTGGCAGTAAGCACGCGTCATAGCCCAGCTTAGTCAAATTCCCATCGATAGGTCTCCTGTAGGGCACGTTGAGTGGCACCAAACGTCCATAGGGGTCGCAGCAAGGTCGCAGAGGGAGGGGCACCGGTTCTGGGATCTTGGCAGCGTCACATACGCACCTGTTTGGGACGTTGCTCTCGTTGTACATCCTTCTTCAATGGTTTGCGAATTCCACGACGTGCAGTGTCCTCCTTTGCCACCAAGTACGGTGGAAATGATCGATGGAGCATTTCAAATGGAATGTCACTGGAGCCACGCAGTCTCGTGGTATTCACATGACGGAAGGGTGAAGTCATTCAATACAATTGTCGGGGTATTCCTCGTTCTGTTTACTAATTTGTGATGGATTGGAGTGCAATCCCGCTTACACTAACTGACTGGACGGTTAGGAGACCTGGCGCTGCGGTTCAAAACGGCCTAATAACATACTAACGGTATGACGGAACCGTTGAACGGCTTTTGGTGAATTAACGTTTTATAACACTGAGTGGCAGAGCTGAGTTGACTGTAAATTCCGTAGGCTATTGCTCTTCTTCATTCACTGTGTCTCTTCAAATTCCTTAACTCAAAAGTGGCCAGCTACGGTAGGCTCTTTGAACAGCAGACGCTAACCAACTTCTTAACTAAAAAAAAATACATGAGCGATTCATGCTGGCCTTCAAAAAAGGCATCGCTGCCCCTCGTGACCTGTCAGCTTGGCTCCAGGACTCACGTGATTGTCCATCCAGGAGAGGTTGAGGACATTAAGATCGATTGCAACACAAGGGACATTGGATTGTCCCAAAAGGAATCTGGAAGTGCGCTTCCAACGTGATTCTTTCTACTTTATTTATAAGGCAGACGCAGCATGAGTGTCTGTTCGGAGAGCCGCACAAGCCAATCAGCGGTGTGCGGCGCTTGTGGGTGCTTTATGAGACCATGTTGCGCAAGCCTACCAGCCTACTTTCAGGTCACAAAGCTGGGCTACGACGCCGAGCAGATGCCTCCAGCTTTGCGGCCACGGTGTCCCTGTTGTGGATGTAGGCTGAACCCATTGGATGAGTTTAAATTCTCCGAGGTAAAACGCGATGGTTGCGCTTTCGATCCCTGCTCCCCATTTGATAGCCAACTCTACTCGAGCTACTTTGAATCCTTTGCTCTGTCCGGCCCAACCAAAAGCATGTCGGCATGCTCCGACTCTCAGGCTGACTACTCACCCTCTTGCCGTTTGGAGGACCAGATGCTTTGTTCTGCTTCTACTTCTTCCCAGACGGGCACACGCTCCACTCAGTCTAACTGCAGTCATTACTGCTCTCGACGCAAGAGGTGCCACTGCTAATGTCAATGCTATCAAGGTTCTTTGATTTGTTTTGTCATGTGTGATCCGATTCATTTCTACACTATTGTGATTTTTAGGTCATGTGATTTCATTTATCACTGATACGGTGTTTCGTGACAAGCTGGTTTCTGCTTAATTAAAATGCTATTTTGTTATTCTTTTCGTTCCTTCCATTCTTTTGGGAGGTGGAATACCGCGTAAGGCAAAAGCATTACAACTGTTAGCGCGCTTTTATTTCAAAAGGAACAAGACTCGTGCATTTGAGCCAAGAGATAAACGCTTCTAACTTCTCTCCTCCAATAGTGGTCATTGAAAAAAATAGGGCCTGAAAAACGGGCGTTTGCGCGGTGTGACCAGAGCTGTGGCTGGTGTCAACTTTGCTGACTGTCTAAACGCCGGATCGACGGGTCAAACTTCAAGCCCGTATCGATCCCCACCAGAGGAGGGGGAGGGGGAAGGGAGTACGGTGTCTTTTCAAAGGTCACGCCTGTCCAAGGGCGAGGTAAATGAGGACGGGAGGTCACAACATGAAACAAACTTCGGCCAACATGGAACAAATAGATTTGCGCAATGCATTTGTGCCGGAGGTGAAAAGTTACACAGTTGAAACACCCGACGGTGAGCTATTGGTAATCCGAGACAACTGTGAAGTACGCAATGCGAGAATGGGATCACGTCTCGATCGTTTGTGGAAAATTAAGTCGCAAGAATGTGATAGAATTCCGAAGGGTCTCATTAAAGTGGATGGAAGTTTTGTGAGCGAGGCACCCAAACCGAGAACGCTCCAACGGATGATTGAGGTGGCGCCACCCGTAAAGCACAAAACGAAGCTGCGCAGGACTTCTAAATCCGTGCCTCGCAATTCAAAGCGAAAATATTAAAAGAACAATTTTAATGGATGTGTTGCTGAACTCAGCACTGTATTTCCTTTATCGCGACCAATTCTCTGGTCTATTTTGTTGGGTGGTGTTTTACTAATTTTCTTTTCAGTAGGCTACCACAATACATTACTTGTCACAAATTTTATTCACTTTTAAAAACGCAGAAGCAGTGCCTCTTAGTCCCAGGTCTTCCCTTATACCACTTCGCGGTGTGCCAATTTCTAAGTAGAATTTAGGCCCCCAAACGACGCTTAGATTAAGAGACTGAGAGTAAGGTTCTTAAGAATGGACCCATTTTAGAGATGTTTCCCATCTGACACTTTCTTCCTTCGACAAAGGCACAAATCAATCTCTCAGCCTAGAGGAGCATTTTGGCTTATGATTGATAGGGTATAGAGCTTCAGCAATGACTTCTCCAACGCTGACTCTACTGTACTTAATTAAAATTTCCTTTCCACACCCTTGTACTAGTTTGGTGCTGGCGAGGCTTCAAAAGAACAGGTCTAGCGATTGATTTGCAGGCGGATTTGGGTCAGCTGACTTGTGTGCGTCAAACACGATGCCATCATGGCTCCGCCGAATCGTTGACCCTCTCACCAAGCCAAAGAGGACCCAAAAATTGCCCCAATGTGAAGCTACTGGACCGCCATTGGGGATGAATTCAGTGTCGACAGAGACCCAATCAGAGACAAAAGAGTTTGAAGAAGATATAGCAGAAAAATATGAGAAAAGTCTCCTAGCCGAATTGGAAGAATTGGCTAAGAATTGCAGAAGACAGAGCCACTTGAATGAGCCTTATGCTTTTAGTCCTGCAGCCGTAACACAAGACGAACGTGAGGATAATTTTGAAAGGCTTTGGTCCAGGGCCAGAACAAGAGTTGATAGACGGCTGAGAATGATGAAACAAAAGCACTCCAGTAAACAGGATGACCTCTACGCATATGACATAGTCTCCTGTCTCCGCCTCTCAAGCACCTCAACACTAAACCCGAAGCACAATGGCGGAGGGACCCTGACAACGAGTGATATGGACACCTTGAACGACTACAGTTGGGGAGGTATCGAATGCGCCGCCGCCACCACCACCAATTCCAGTTCGATTAACGGAGTACAGAAGAAGATGAAGAAGAAGAAGAGAAGTAATGTAGTGCCCAATGTAAAGCCAAGGCGTTTGGGGGAGTAATAAATATTGCTTGAACCCAACTACCTACTTATTCCACCCTGTACGCGTAAGGCGAGCCACGGCACGGCAGCTCCATACCCAGCACAGTTTACATGGTGTTCGATGAGTTGGTAGACAAGATTATCATAAGGCTTCGCATCTTTAAAGTATACGGGTGAGCCTGAACCGATTTCATTCTTGAGGCGTCAAGAAGCGGCCCAATTTAGGTAGAAAGCTGTGTCCCAACAAGGGCGTCCGTTTAAATCATCAGGATGCTGTGAATCAAGCAGAAAACAAAATTGGATCTTTCCTCAAAGTAATAAATCTATTTCTACAATCTTACAGACACTGCCGACGCACTGATTGGCAAGGTTCAGCCGTCATGACGATGCATGACAGTCCAATTGAGGAGAAATCAAATCGCAGATAAAACAGGTCCCCCAAATTGGATTAGAACCGACAGACACCATTGAAGCGGTAGATGTGCTCACCATAAAGCCTCTTGTGATGCGCGTCCATCTCTTTGTAGAGGCAGGGGTTTGGAAACTTTGAGACCCTCTTGCAGCACATGTCGGGCACCTCCCTGTATGCACAGAAGGGACAACGCTGTCGCAAAATCATGGGCATTTGACAAGAGTCGTAGCCAAGTTTGGTGATGGAGCGAGTTCGTAGACCGGAGGATTGAGGCACCAGGGGAATGAGACAACCGTAACGATCGCATTTGGGCCGGAGGTATCGTGCAGGGTCACCCGAAAAGGGTGGACAGGTGTGGGCCACGTGGCCACCTATGGTGCGCCTAAAAATGCGTTCCGACATCTCACCTCCGGCCTTGTGATAGGCAATAGAAGGAGTAAGAGAAATTAGCCGTCGATTGGTATTTTGAAACACGTGCGAAACACGAGGGGGGAGACCCGTCTGACCCCACCTACCTTGAATATGCATACACGTCTGAAGTACTTCCAGAGGGTGTTTTGTTCAATCTCAGCAAGTTTACTAGCACTCTGACCGGACTCGCATTTAACAGTTCATTAGATTCTTCGCTTTCGGTTATCGGAAACATCCTTCATGATTTAAATTGATCGTTGATAATGGGAAACTTGAATAATTAGTGGGATAACTACGGCCGAGGTGGCCCTAACCACACAACCGACGTGGAGAAGACGATTCAGACGGTCTCCATCCCACGTTGTATAGCGAGGTTGGGACCTGCTACTCTCGGAGTGGTTTTAACCACACCCTCTTCCCTCAGGAATGGATTTGCTCGTAGACCGTCAATTTCACATAAAGCACATTAATCCACCACCGAAGCGAGGCCGCCCACAGTAGTTCAACTTCCTATTTTCTGATAAACAACCAATGGCAAGCTGATCCGCTGGCTTGTGTTGGTGTGTGTACCACCCTCCCCTTGGTACTGCCTCAGTTTCGATTGTGTTGGCAACCAATGTCGTGGTCGCCCCCTGTATCGGCATTATTACTTAAACCCTCACCAGGTCGTAAACGTCGTGATGAGAGCGGATGGACGACTCCAGAGCAGCTACACGATTTTACAGCACCACTACCTCCTCAGAAACTCAGGGCTAGGGATGATAGGGGTATTATCTGTTAATCCTTTTGTCCAAGACAAGATACCTCGAAGCACTTCATACGACGAACAGCTAGGACGTCGTATACGACGCCGCATACGCAGAAGCTGGCCACACACAAACGGAACCAGAAGTCTTTCGAGCGTAGACGCAAACAAGCAAGCTATAGCAAAATGTCCACGCATTTCAAGAGGTTTCATTCATGGATGATAAAAATTCGTTTTCTAACACAGATTAATATACGAGCGACACCAGTGACGTGGACTACGATAGCATTGCCCATCAGGTGCAAAGCGAAGAAGGAACAAGTACAAAAGTGTGTAATAATAATAATAATAATAATAATGATAATAATAATATCAAACCTTATTTGTGGCAAAGTGAATACGAGTAGTTAGTGAACACGAATGGAGGTTGAGTCAACGGGAGGGGCGGAAGGGCCCGAGCGCCAAAGCCCGTAGACTTCACCGGCCTTCGTTTGCCACAGCCGTACCGTCCCGTCCTCACTGCCACTAGCGTAGAGATGACCGTCGGGTGAAAAGCGGACGCAGTGCACGGGCCCAAAGTGACCACGACAAGTTTCTAAGTGGATAGAATGAGGAAAGAATAATAATGTCATAACCGAAACAGGAAGACCCATGAATAATTTGGCTTAAAACAACTGTTCTATTTTAGCACTAGAGTTTCGCAAAGATAAATTATGTACATTTACAGCCTTGCTACTTCGAAAAAAAGAGAATGGAAGTGTCTGGGTACTGCTCGACGTATCAATTTTGCTCTATTTAGAACAAGTATAGCATTCTAAGTTGAAACATTGGGTAGAATCAAGCCCTGATATATATTTACTAAAATCGTCTAACAATAAATGCCAGTGCCAGACGAATCCAATGAATCTGAACAAAATCATTGACAGATTTATCTTCACGCTGACCTCGGAACGTAGTTGAACGATAGCCCAAAAATTGATGATTTAATATCTTGAAGGCAATGGCAGATATAACAGATAATTAGCGTTAACAAATGATTGGTAACAGGCAAACAACAAGACAGATACGAGCCAACTACGTTTCGACAAAAATGCTCACCTAGGATGTCGCCCGACGTTGTGCTTAAACGATGGATAAGAGAGTCCTCACAACCACAAACAACCATATCACCCACTGGATTCAAAGAGGCACTGTAGACAGGAGCTGGCAATGTGTAGGTGAGGCAGGGAACTTCCAAAGCATCAAACGTGGAATGTCGGAAGTCAAATTCATAGACAAGCACATTCTTCCCCGAAGGCACAATAACTTTGACGGAAGTGCCATCACTCGACCAAACCTGTGCATCCATTGGGCAGTCCTGCAAGGCGGCCTTCCAGACAGGTCCCGTAGTTTCTGATCCAGTCACGATGTCCCATAATCTTAACGAAAACACGTAATGAGGTAAGACAGCTTCAATGATAATACGCACACACAGGATTTGTAGAGGCTGATTAAACTGTTCAAGTCTTAGTCAAAGGAAAATGGTTTCCATAGATAAGATGAAATATATTTGAATGATCAACTAACCCAACATCTTTATCGTCTGTGATGGTTAATATACGCTTATCACTGTCCATCCATAGGCATCTTCTAATAATCTTTTTTTGGCCAGCGAAGGAGCAGATCGCTAAATTAATCCACGAAATGCAAATCAAAACCAATGCACTATAAAACTAAAAGATCACAAGGCATTTACGCGTTTCAGGAGCGTGCAAGTCATAGATGAAGACTTCCTGCTTGTTGTTTGCGGTTAAGAGTCGCCCTCCACCATCAGTTTTCGAGAGGTCGACGGCACGAACGATGTGACTTTGAGGTATAGACAAAAGCTCTAAACCGTTATCAACATTCCATAATTTGGCCGAAAAATCAGCTGCCCCCGTTGCGGCACGAGTCCCTTTAGCATTCAACGTACAACACCAAACAGCCCCTTTATGCCCGTTAAAAGTGCCTATCCAATCCCCTGTATCGCCTGTTCTTAGCATAGCCTTGCCATCTAAAGGACATCGAAAGAACCTGAGGACCATAACAAAATTGTGTTTTAGCTAATTTAGCGGGAACGGAAAGGTACCTTTTGAGGCAGTTATAAGTAAGGGTCCGCAATCAGTCCCACCGGTAAACTGAAGATCAACAACTGGTCGCGTATGGCCGTTACAGGTGATGGGAGTCTGGCGAATGGAGACTACCATTATTAAATAGAGTCCACGCGAACCAAACAACTAGCACGAACGATAACCACCCACAAATCCACACAAGCGCCTCTAGACTCAGAGAACTGAAACAAACCCGCAATTTATTTACAGAAGCAAGTGATCGAGTATGAACAGGTAATCTAACTTTTTTACTTTAAAAATAAAACAAAAAAATATGATTTTGTAAGACGACGCTCAAATTATCAAGACTTTATTTTATTTGAGTTCAATGTAAAGAATGGGGTTGCTGAAGTTTTATTAATGTAATCTTCTGACAAAAAAGACCACAAAATTTAGTTCCTTAGGAATTTTAAGACTGATTTTAAGAAAAAGGCATTATAAAATGGGACAGAGCTGGTGTTGTCGTCATTTAGAGTTACTAAAGGTGGCTGCTGGCGTGGCATCAAGTCTGGTCCACCCGGTGAAGAAAATACGGAGCCTTTGAAGACTCTAACACTGAGACTGGGAGTCACACAGCGAAATAATGTATGAGGAGGTTAAGAAATATCTTTTCACGCTTTAGTTGAATTGCTTCTGATGTACCGCCTATCACTACCCAGTTGGAAATACTTGATAGTCATTGTGCCTTAATGAGGGCTCCATGGAACCAAAACCCAGCGTGGCAGCAATCATAAGAGCCTCTTCCCTGATTGCTCTCTGTTCAACCTAAGGCACAAAGTCGAGCGAAGAATCTAGCGTAGGACTACAAATTATGGAAACATTGCGTGAAATAATCCCTTCTTGAGCTTCACAGCCTGCAGTTGAATTCATTTAAAGCTTAATCGTTTATTTCTGTTCAAAGGTATTTGCATTTTCAAAGGGATTTGCACTGGATTTATCAAAAATAGATAAATAAATAAGCAAAATTGTAAGAAACTAGCATTCAGAAGTTGAAAAGAATGAAGGTGACCGCGATTATGGAGTCGGGGAAGGCTAATCTAAACTACAGGTAGTACCCTCCACTTATTGATATAGATCACATGTTCGAGTACTGCGATGGCGTAGAAGAAGTACTGCACTCTGACAATAACGAAGGGCCCACGACTGGAGAGTTGAATAGGAGAACCGTAAGGATAGAGCTGCTGGCGCAAATTGGGGTGGGACTGGAGGTATCGCTCGCGGGAGAGGTGAAAGACGGCAAATTGGTAGGCGGTCACATACTCTTCAATCATGTACCTCGAGCGCTCCACATCACCTGCCAAGCTCAACACCTGACCGTGCGTATTGAGCACGAGTGCTCCGATCCACTCGACCGGCTCGTTCCAATCGTAGCACTGCATATTGACTGACTGTGTGGAAGCGGTTTTGGTATCAGCCCAGCATGCACGTGCCCGCCTACCCCCACCAATCAGGGTTGAGGTGAGGTCAAGAGGCGCTAAAAGTACTCGACCGACGCGTGCTGCTGTGACCTGGGATAAATCAAATACCCAAGAGGAGGGAAAAGTTCCATGCACAAATGTAATTGAAAATTTTGTCACTTGCTGTTACTAAAATTCGACTGAGATCGTGAATAATCAGAGGGTAGAATAAAAGACTGGCACACGGATTGAATCAATTCCTCCTTTCTTCAAAGTTCTGCAAAATAATTTGTTAAGTACGCAGTCTATGATCGCATTTGGGAAAACTCCTGTGAATGCTCATCTGTTCGGCAAGAAAGCAAAAATGTTACTGGAAGAGACCTAACGGGAGGTAAACAAAGGCGGCATTTCCGTTACTCTTGAGTAGCGGTAAAGCCGCGATTTCACAGCATAGAGCCTAACTAATGTCAAGTTCCTCCCATAGCTGGCATAATGCAGGCTCTGACTAAAATGAATTATCTTTCGGTCAATTACAAGGTGAAAATCCTTTATAAATAAATCCAAGAAAGCAACTATCGGTGCTACTGATGTTAAATAAGTAGGGCAGTCTCCCTCCTCATGGTGTTCGCGAGTTGGGATTTCCCGTGGCGATAGAGCGTAACTTCCTAGCGATTCTCATTATAGCTTTAAAACAGCACTAGTAAAATTGAACTCTGTAGCTCAGACAGATGACATAAGAGCCTTTGGCATTGGGTGTGGCTAAAACCTTGGAATAATTAATATTTTCCTTAATCTCTGCTCCTGTGGGAGCGTCGTAGTCTTGAAGTTGCAATATGTAGGCTAGGCGAAACTTCATCCCCAAATCAAATAGGGTATAATGGAAGGTTTTGGTGCTATCATCTTGATGTATGGGATTCCAGACGACAAATAAGCCGCGCTAGGCCGCACTATCCCCTACGAATGGGGATCCTGTTGGCTGCCCATTCAGCGATTTCTGCTGATTCAATGGACCTTGGTCTACCTTAATACTTTACCAATCCAAATTGTGCAAAAGATGAACTTCTCTTGGCCTAACCTTTGATAGCTGGCATTGAGTAACGGTATGAGAAGACTGTAGACAATGCTTCCGGTGTGTGACGTTCAATGAATGTCAAAAGCTTCATCGATATGGTTCCACGAACAAGATAAAATTTTCACCAAAATAGGGAGGTCCTACTTGAATTTTCAAGGATCCTTGACTTCTATGCACCTGTACCAACTCGGTCGACTGGATGGATACGATCACCTGAATGCATTTTAAAATGACCAGGCGGACAGCTTATAAAACGTCAGTTTATGTTTAATGGTCTTTACAAATTTCTCCCAAAGATTGACAGCAAGCTTGTTGTTGAGTGCTCAGAGCGACTTGGCATCGGTTATGAAACATCGGTTGCCTTTAGTAAGAGCATTAATTTGGGATTAAAGGCTCGGGAAACAGTTGGCCCGCATCAACACTAACAGAGAAGACTGCAGTAATCAAGTGAGGAGGGTCCAATTGCAAAAGCAGATGTCTGTAAGCCTCCACCCACTTTTGGGTGCCTCTTCCTAAATTTGTTAAAAAAAGGCTCCAAACATATTTGATTTCGCCTTCACCGATTGGTTCGTGGTACGCCATTGTAGTCTAACATGCAGTAGTCTGGCACACGATGCTGGCACACCACACCCTACACCACAGCCCAAGAGCACGCACCACTTCGTCCCGGAGGCCGCGTCCACTTCCTGTGTGTGACAGATCACTTGCTATGGTCGCTGGTGGCCATACGATCAAAACTGCGGCTCAACTACTCCTTCCGGTGGAAGTGGAACGCGTGCAGGGAAAATTAATGGCAAATCTGTCAAGGCCAGGGCTTTCTAGCTTGAGTGCGGGGAAGAAATGGAGCCATCAGCATTACTTGGGGTGATCAACATCCCCTTTTGGCATTACAAAAATCGCGAGGCAAATAGACAGTCAAAATTATTTAAAAAATATTTCGTATTAAAAAAAATAACTAAATATTGCTGCTTCTACACTAATCTAACCTACAGTGTAACTGCACTGAAAAGTTAGGCCCGAAGGAGTCGTCAAATCCCACACGTAAAAGGAAAAGACGTTGCGTATGAGAGAGATTGCAAGCTTCGTCTTGTTCAACCACGATTATTATTATCTGCCTAATATTCACGCTCCAACTGCTTATTAACCTCGTCCTATTGAGGCCGCCCCACTAACGGCTTTGGGTAAACAACGGGACTGCCGCTTGGCCCAACAGTGTCACCGGAATCAGATGCATAGCAGGGCTTCGTTTCCCACATAAGCATTTTCCTCGTTATTCTTTACGAAAATTAAAGGTAGATGCTTGCATTTTTTTAAAAAACATACCACAATATGTAACCTACGACTACCTTATGTATCACGTTTAGTGCTCCTCAAGAAAAGGCCTTTTAATTCGTTGCCTGGGCTTAAACAAAAAATGTTGCAGAGTTAAAAAAGTAGCTTGCCTTAAAAAGTGAGCGAGGTGTCTCCCCGCAATGCTAGTCAGACCACGACATTGTCATGGGGGAGCCCTTCTTTGTAAAGCACTTTTCTCCTCACGACGAAAGATTACATGCTTTAAAATCAGCGCAATAATACTGCCCGAATAGAATGAACCCCTAAGTGACATTCGCTTGCATTCAATTCTGCCTCTCAGTTCTACTCCAATAAAGGCTCTGAGGACAATCAAGCATGGGTAAAAGAAGTTATCGTTAGCTACAGATAGAAAGCACAAGGTGTATAGCACACCAGATAGTAGGAATGAATGTGGAGGTAATGGCGGAACTCGATTAAAATTACTAATTTTGGGAAAATCGTGGAAAGAGATACCAACACTTTATGAAACAAATTTAGCAACACAATGCTTAAAAAAGCTAGTCAGTGTCATAAAAAATGGGACTACGCAGTTTAAAATTGTATTTCATCAAAAAAAACCTCTATTGAAAATTATTTTCGAGGCAGACAATTTAAAGAATTTCATATTTTAAAAGACCTACTTAACATTATATAAGTAGGTTGTTTGCCAGAATAGCGCACAATAATTTGAAGGGATGGGAGTTTAACAACTTCCATACATCCTAGTACGCCATGATATAAAGAGTAGTATGGTGTAATATTTGGTTTTATAAGCCCCTGGTCTTTGTAACAAATCACTTGGGAACCCTGCTGTTGTACCTCGGCAGGTGGCCTGGCCTTCGGTCCATATTAGTGGTTCCGGACCCTCTCCCTCCCTTCGACAGCAAAGATTCCTCCCACCTATCCGCCCAGTTATTGTGCTTGCCTTCTTCTTCGAGTAGGACAAGACTATGCATGGTCATCACTTATGGTATTTACTGAACATGTGAGCTGATTATAGAATTAAATTTTGCGGCTTTATACGAATCCGCCAAGACCATTAAAGAGATAAACTGAACAGCTCTAGTGTTTTTCATTAAATTTTGGTTAGGTTCAAAATTCTTTTGCAACCAGTCTGTTTAAAACGATATTGAAATAGTCTCTATTACAATCGCAGAGGAAGATCAGCCTCCACAGCTTGGATGGTTGTCTGCTGTAACACCAATTCAACCGTTAGTAATTTCCCAAATGAACTTTGAAGCTGGAAAAAAAGGATAAAAACTTACCATTAACACCCGAACTGCATTGTCTTGAGGCCTTCTCGAAGGTGAAGGTAGCCATAACCACCCAAAGCAGAATACGCACTGTCGAAGGGCAAGTGGCGTAGCTCAGAAGGCTTGACTACTTGGTAAAAAATACGATAGCGAAGCCCCCAGGCCATCCATATGCCGAAACCGAGGGTTAGGCAAACAGTTGAAGCCGATCGGAACGGGTTCGCATGGCAGAACAGGTGGATTGGTGGTGTCAATAATAAGTTGGATAAGCAGGCGCTAGAACGGTCGTCGCCGCATGTGCCTGTCATTTGGCTGGCACAGGGTAATTTGGCTTGTACCACTCATCTGACTTGAAAAAGAAGTCTTCCACAAAATCGTCGCGCCTCTTTCTCAAACCCCTTTGTGTTCACACTTTTGACCTACTCCTTGACCTGGAGAGCTGGGGTGTGAAACCAAAGAGGTGAGAACACCACATTTGCCCTCCCACGTTGTCAGTTTAACAGCTTTGTGACTAATATCCATGAGTAAGCAAACCGCAACCGACTAAAACGCAATCCTTAGTGTGGGGAGAGGCGTTGGTCTTCTGGTAGAAACCGCAGTCTTTCCACCGCCTTGTCGACACATCCCACAGTAAACCAAGCGGGCACACCATTGACTTTGTTTTCTTGCATTCCCTTCACCACCGCCAATGATCAGACTTATATTTATGCAATCAGAGTTAAATTTTTTCACTCCAATCCATTCACATATTAAGCTTGGAAGCTGGCGTACTCTCCAACACCCTTAACGCGGGAGACGATTCTGACTCGATACTTTGTGAGGTGACACTAATGTCAGTCCCCAAAACTACTAGCCTATACCTTTAACTTATGAGTAAAAAATTTTTAAATTATTAAGCAAAGCGTAGACGCAAGTAGTGGAATACCCTTAACACTTTCATAACCACCGTCACATATATGTGACGCAAAGAGTCGCCTAATAAAGTCCACAATTTCACACATTGCAAATTTAATGGATATTTTGACCTTTAAGCCACGACAGAAGCTCAATCTCTCCTGAATGTCCGCCTTCTTACGCCTGAAAGGAAGTCTCAGGATGCTGCATTAGTAGCCTTGATTAGTAAGCCAACTGTCTAATTGCTTCAACTGGGTGATGAAACTTAGTGTGATGGATGAAAAGCTTATACTGGAGGCGGGAGAACATGTGATGACCTCTAACCATGGGGCTGAGCATAGCGCCCAAATTTGGCAACTACTGCAGTCGCGCATTCTGTTAAAATGTCGTCAAAAAATCGTCTTAAAAATTCGTTGTTTAGCTAAAGCAGCTCCTGGATAGACAAAGCTGGTCAGTGGGGAAATGAAAGCAAAGTTGCAGTAAAGATGAACAGATGTGAAGCCTCGCAGCAGCGCCGGTAGACGGTCCTCAAAAGAGGCGGCGGGCTGTGTAATGGCGTTGGACGCCCACCCAATTCGCCGCCATTGTGTGTCGGCCGAGCCGTGGGGCCTCCGGGTCGTACTGATAGCGCTAAACCTCATCGACAGCACACACTTTGCAAGAAAGAATTGAAGCGGTGCTTCGTGTGTCCATTGACAATTAATCTCCCTCTCAGACCCTGGCATCGTATTCACTGATTCGCTATAGGTCTCTGCTGTATTCCATGCCAACAGCATTGGCAAGTCCATTGCCATAGTCTGGAGTTTTCGCATGGCAAGTACATCCTCTACCTAATTTGGTGGCTTGAGATTAATCATTCATCGCTCCGGCAGAATGTGGCTCAACCATTAAGGAAAAGTCAGTTCAAGGACTAAGGCTTTCCTAACTTCGTGACGCGCTTGCAGTGACAGTGCTACTGACACCCAATTTTCTAATTCTCCTGTGCGTCACCGAGCACATCATAAGACCTCTCAACGCCACCGAAAGTGGAATCAACTACTGTGGCAGTTGTAAATGCAGCTTTCTAAAACCGATTGAGTTGAAGCCACATAACCTCATTATTTGGCTAATCGACTTTCTCTACAGAGCCCAGTTGTCTTAACACAAAGACCGAAGCCCGGTTAATTGTAAAGTGCTACGGCTTGGTGTCGCAATTGCATCACTTCTTCCGCAGGGCTAAACTGGGAAGTAATTCTGTTAAACCGTCAACACAGTGAACCAAAACTATGCATTTACGAAATCCTCGATTTCTAGCCATCTTTCCATTCCCCTAAAATTCAATATTTTCTTCACAAAAAGACAGCTAAAGGATTGTTACACATGGCTGATGATACAGATAACGGGGAGGGTGAAAAATGGTAGGTAATGGTTAGTTGGTTGCAATACGTTACCATGTAACCTCCAATTAGTCTCACATAGGCTTGGAGCATCACTTGGCAGGCTATCATTGTGTTTAGTACAAAGGGAAGTAGATGGAGGGTTAGAAGGATTACCACTTCATATGATCTACAAATGTTTGCAAATTAGCCAGTTTTATTGTGAAAGTTCTACGGAAGTACAAGCCAGTCATGGAGTGGAAAAATATCAAAAAGCTCTATCAACAATTGTGCAAACGTAGGCATCAGGACGGTGGAGTCTGGAGACAGGCTCCATACGCAAACAACTTGGGCCATCGCCTATTGGCTGGCGTCACCCAGCGAATAAAGCAGCCCTCACTCGCAGTCTATTGGTTGGTAATTAGCCAATGGGATAGCTGTTACTCAATTACGACTATTTACGCGTCGGCACTGAGCCACCTCTCAGACACACTCTCTTCGGCCTGTGGACACGCCCATTTCTCATTCCCTTCACTCTCTACAGCAAACATGCCCAAGTGTCCCAACTGCGGAAAGGAGGTCTATTTCGGTAGGTCACGCCTTACTCACGCTAATATCCCCTTCTCACCCTTCTTATAGCTGAGCGTGTCACCTCTCTGGGCAAAGACTGGCATCGACCCTGCTTAAGATGTGCAAAGTGTGATAGGACTCTCTCTGCTGGTCAGCATTCCGAGGTCAGTATCCTCTGATGTGGTGCCTTTTTATTCTACTGGAAATGTGAACTCAGATATGCAAAGAAACTCAACTATTCAAATGCTCAAAATGGCTGAAGTATATTTCGTGCGAACCAAAATCCCGACCAGATTGTTAAACGAAGTTAGAGAACAAATTACTAGCCTTGCAACTTATCTAGACGCGCAATTAATGTGGATTTTATTTGGTCTCAACCTATCGTAACGCCAGTGTGCGGGTCGAGCTGCCTCCTTGCCGGGGCGGCACTTGATTTAATTGTACTTAATTATCTATCACCTTTCAAGCCCTGCAGCGTAGGTTATCAAAGCCTCTTTTTAATCTCAAGTACTTTTATCCAACTGGCACATTTAAATAGCTCACAGAGTCTAGTAATTTTAACTTAAATGCGTAGCAATCCACTTTTACAGGCAGATCACAAGCAATTTTTTAAAGCTACAAGGGCCTCAGCTATTGGCCTTTTGACCATTGTACTTTATTACCTCATGTAGTGTAGCGCAACCCGGAGAGCCACAGGCACTGTGGGCACTCTGCCATACTCTCTTGACAATGTGCCGATGCTTTTCAGGCCTAAGATTTCCTTAACGATCTTTCACTGTTAATTTAGCACGAGGGAAAGCCCTACTGCAACAAGCCTTGCTACCAGGCTCTATTCGGACCAAAGGGTGAGCGCCTCTTTGAAATTCCACATGCAGAGTTTCTGATCAAGTGGATGACAACTCTTATTAGTTATACCACTGAACTGATGGAGGGATGAGCCTTAGTTACACAACATGTGCTGATGCTAACACCACGGATATCACGAGTCACCAGTTCCACGTACTCATGATTTCACTGGGTGAAGAGCATGCCATTGCCTTTCTGCTCTGGCGCCCTCCATGCTGGTCGTGGCTGAGGGAGATTGGAGTGAAAATAGAGAAGGTCAACGGTTTCACTAGCATCAGGGTCACCACACCGGAGGGTCACTTTCACTAAACATGTGCAATGAAATGCAGTGGGAGTAGTGAGACATGAGCCGTCTGACCCACTTGGCACGGTCTGACGTTGATAGAATCTTCTGGCGCCCACAAAACTCATAGCCTAGTTAACAATGATTGCCTTACTTACAGCCCAGCCCACATCATTGTATGATCACCTCATCGCATTTCCTTGCAGGACTTCGATAGGACAGTTCGAAGGCTTAAGTGAGGCATCCACTCCAAGTGTTGTCCTCAATTGCCTTTGTTTGGGGGGAGGGGAAGAAAAATGTCGTGATTTGGATTACTTTCGACATTGCTTAATATGTTGTCCGTGCCACACAGCATGCCAGTTCTTGAAAGCAATCTCATATTCCATAACTTGATATGCTCTCTCTTATCTTTCAGGTGTCGGTGTCGGCAGCTCATACCAATATGATTAAACATTGTTGTAGAAAGAAGCCCATCTCCGCTAATACCTGCTTTAAATGTGATTAAACATCGTCCTTACTCCTCGTCTTCTCTTAAAAGGGGACATGGGAGGGATGCAGGCAATAGCCACAAAGATTTAAACCATCAAGAGCTTCCAGTACATGGAATGTTGCTTGGGTGAGGCTCTGGACATAAAACCAGGTGTACTGGAGGGCGAAATAGGTCGTGGCCCATGCACGGTGGATCGACCACGTCGTGTTGGACGCAGTCGAGCATCCGATGACTGTGCTAACAAATTAACATGCTGGTAGGGTGGAGGTAGTGTTTTGTGCTAGGACAAATGTTTGTATACACGTGTAGGTGCATGCAGAAGCCTCCAGAGGCTTACTTCATGAATCCACTAGATGCATTAGCTGACTCTCGGCACGCACAAAGAAGACCCAGTCGCAATTCAGTTGCAGGGTAGTGCTGAAAGTGACGATGTGGCTTTACAAAGGTACTACAGCTACTGCAAGGATTCGTCAAACAAGGCAAGCGACTAAAGATAAGCTTTTTTAGAGTCGGTGGAAAAATGTGTGAGTAAGTGGTTGTATGCGAGGCGTCTTTACGTGACTACATCGTTAATAGCTCGGTCTTCGCATGAAAATTTGCGCATTTCCATATTATGTCGCAGAAAGGTCTCACTCACTTTGTGTCTCGTGATTAAGTGTGTGCCAGCTAGTGTAGGCACCTTCGTAAACACGACACCAACTGGCTGTCACATTAAAACTTGACTAGTGCGCCAACTCATCCACTCACTCATTCACACACGAGGTGTGATTTGGTACAGTTTTACCATGAAACACAAGCACTGTCACATATTCACCCCATTTTCAGGATGAAGGAGGACCCGTTTTTTCGAAGTTACATCAGGTAGGAGCTAAGTATAATGAGAAAAACAAAACAGTAAATAAAAACCTGCTTGCAGTTTGCAGATGTGCCTCAGAAAGTCAGTCCAGCAAATAACGAGGCAGTATGATTTCAGAATTGACCGGAAAGCGCTTTCAGATGTGTCAATAAGTCTAGATTAGTGGAGTGAATGGACTACACCAGGAGTAAAACATACCAACACGACCGTACAAGTCATGCACAATTAATGAGAGTTATAATTTACGGATAGCGTGATGTCACACTTACTTTGCCAAATGTACATGCATGAGAAAAACATAAACAAAGGAAATCTAACCTAAAAGGTTTTGCCGAAAGAAAACTCAAGGATTCAAAGGTCAAACGTAGTTCCGACTGGCCCTATGCGCGCCCAAGATAGTACACAGAACCAAGTATATGCAGCCTACAAGTCTTTATTCTATACTTTCTACTTACATGACACTAGTAGGGACTCTCCGTGACTCCAGTGCTGTGAGCAGGTCAAAGAGAGTGCTGAGGAGCAAACACAAGCATGGTGAGATTTGCTCGAGAAAGCAGCATGGTAATACGTAAATGAAAAAAGTGCACATAACATGGCAACTTGATGTGCACTGTGGACGATGAAAAACCTTAACGGTACATTTCAAAGTTAAATAAACCACAGTATTAAAAACAGTTACGTGAAAGCAAGGAGACCGGGGCAGAATAACTCTCACAAATGTACAATAACTACCAAGAAAAATACGGGTTAATTTAGGTAGTAGGATATAATGTTCGACGGTCAATGCTACACAGGAGATTCGGATACCCCAAAGCGGATGCAAACACATCGATTCACGGATGAAAAAGAGATGCTTTGAATAGGAAAAATTTTTCTGAATCAAATATACAGGATGGCTGAAGGGAAAGGTTTACTCCAACCTTTTCGAAGATGCCCATCAAATCAGCGTTTGAACTAGAGGGAGGTTCATAAATAGAGCAACGAAACTCACCCACGATTCTCATAAGCTATATAAGCCTCTGCATTTTGATTTTTGTGCAGTAGAAGGGACAAAGTCTCCGCAAAGGGCTTGAAAACTAAACAACTACAAAGGCAACTACAGTAATATACCATTGCTTTCAAATAAGCAATCTGAGGCAATAATCAGATCAACGGATTTTTCCAAAGCTAAGTTGGGAACGTCATTCCAGTCGCAGGATACAAAATCACAGTTAGATACATTGTTCAAAGCACAATTTCTTCTTATATTTTCTTCTATCAGTGAATCGCTTCTATCTGTAAATACTACGCTAGCAGCTCCATTTTTAATCGCAGATATTCCACACAGACCAGTGCCGGCACCAAGCTACTGGATTAATCAAGGTATCCAAAGTACCTCTAGGGTCCGCCGTCCTGAAACGTCGATATGACCGGAGTATATTGACTGCGAAAGCAATTCCGCCGATTTCCAGGGATAAAAAGCATACCCACCAGAGTCCAATGAAGAAATTAAGATTTTCGCATCTGCTCCATTTTTGTCTACAAATACAAATTCCACAACACTCATACAAAAAATGCCACCTAACGCCCTGCGCTGTTACTGCTCGAAGAATCGCGCAACCTTAGGAGAATATAAACAACTCCGTAATTACACCCACACACGGTTACGCGTGGCTAATGAGATATTTTTCGAAATTTAAACTTAATATTGCGAATACGCAAGCTGTTCCGCGTATTCCCATGTCTCAACAGTGGACGTGCTTGGTTTTCAAGTAATCAATTCATCTTTGGAAGTCTCGAAGAGGTAAGTATGTGTGCTATTAAGTCTTATTTTGCTTCTAAAGAACGTAATTATAGCAAATATATGTGAAGACTTGTTTAATGGGGTTCTTCATATACAGTAAGACCGGCACATTCCTGCTTGAAAAGATTTAAGGCGTTTCAAAAGCACTACCAAGCAAGTAAAAAGTGCACTGCTACTGTATTCATTTTATGCATGGTAAGGCATTTTAGGTAGCAGGTTTACTTTAGAATCGTGGCTTGGTTGACTATGGAGATTTGAGAAGGCAGGAACGTGGTATGAGCTCTGAACTTTCACTACAAAATGACCTTTTTACACAAATGTTTCATTGGAGTAATTCAATTTGGTCTACTTCATGATTAAGCGCATTTACTTATGAACCATTTGTCATCAAAAAAGCATAGTGGCTTTCAGACTTCCAGAAATTAGTACTCAAGAGATGCCACATGTAATTGGTTTCACCACTTGCAGTGTGCCTTATAAAACTAAATCCACATTGATTGCGTCAATACTAATGCTTTGTCAGGCCAATTATCCGCTGAACTCACTACCTAAGATGCATCTAAGGATTAATTCTTCGCGGTCTATATTGCTGGTCATTGGAATCATACATAAGTAAATGCTTAATTAGAGAAACCCCTTGATAGACCGTCCAAGATAGTGCTACAGGATGTACACTGGAATGCAAAGAATTTTTGCTGCTATGGGTCATACCTAAAAGAGGTCCATCTCTAAGGAACCGCTACCATTTATCAGTCCTAAATTGTGTATCCCTCCTTCGTTATGCACGTACTTGCTTAACAACAAGCATTATTAAATAAGCGACCTAGCAGATATATTCTAATCAAATCAAGAACATATCTGCGCATTAAGACAGACTTCAACGCACTGACACTGCGCTTGACCCCATCACTTATCAATACTGTCAATGAACTTCGCTTTTTTAACACTAGTATAAATTACGGAATGTGTGGGATCAAAGTAGAGATAAGGGATTATGGAATTGCTGTTCCTTATTGCTGTCTCTGTGGCCACAACTGCTGCCTATCCCATGCACTCGTACCATATATTCATGGGCTGCTACAACTCCATCTGCAGTATGAACGGGATCTACGGCTTTCACTGCAAAAATGGCATTTGCTCCTACATTTGCTCTGAGGTCGGTTGTCGACATGATGGTCTGGTGAGTAGGCCAATAGTGGATAAATCCACCTTCATCTTCTACGGATGCAAAGAAGTGAGTTGTGCTGTGCAAGGCGTCTATGGGTATGGTTGTGTAGGCGGCATCTGTCACTACATCTGCTCTGACAACGGTTGTGTGGATGTGAAATGGGTAAGGAGAACAGCAAGGTGCCCCCCAAAGGTGGAACGCAAGAAATCGGAGAAGAAATCAAAAGCGGCGAACAAAACCCCAAAAGAAGCAGACACAGTGGGTAAGGAAAATGTTGATGATAAAAAAGTGGATCTGGAGGAGCAAAGCAGCTCTGAAACCAGCAATAATGCTACCAAGGTGGTGATAACTGCTGTGTCAAACGTGAGAAAAGAGGAGGAAGAGGAGAGAACAGCAGAAGAGGAACAATTGGAGAGCTTATCGCCCACGAAAAAGCCCATGGAGGAGCCGGTGGCACTAACGGAGGCATCTAGTGAACCGGATGTGCCCAACGATGCTACCAGTGTTGTTGATTTTGTTGAAAGTAGTGTAAAGGGAAGTGAAGTGGATAACGTGATTAGTGCAAACGAGAAAAAGGCTGTTGCACCCAGCGAACAGGATGGTAAAAGGAAGTCGACAAGGAGGACACCACGAAAAAAGCTGTCAAGAGGGCCGACGAGAAATCGCGGCCAAGGTGGAAGAGAGCAAATGGACGTAAATGGACCTTGAACCTTTGCCTTGTAATTACTACTCCCAAAATTCCTTCGGCCTAAATTATTATTATTATTATTATTGACAGAAATTCAAAGCCTTTTTAACGAAGAGATAGCCATTTTTCGAATCACCTGGCGCCGTATTAACTTAAAGAGTTGGTTTCGTATTCAAATCTTCTTTAAAAATGCTTTTAAATGGGAAGCTTCCGAGAGAATTTCACTTCGTTTGCATTATGTATGTTCAGTAACAGCTGATTTTGTTTAAGGAGCAGCATAGCCTTGTTATTAATGGCACTTCGAGACCTTTTTCAAGACATAGAATCACATTATGCTTGGACAGAAGGCGTATTTCCGACCCACAGCTAGGCGTGGGAGGCTATTAGCATGGTCCAATGCCCACCTCGTCCAGATGGAGCGATATGGCTCCTTAATGAATCTCCCGAGAACAAAGTGGGTAAGCCATAGAATTTGTGTGCGTTTGAGGAGATGCTTTACCGCAAAGTCACCAGTTCCTCTTAAAAACTGTGCTGGATCTAGGGTGCCAATCTGCTTGGAAACAGCGTTTAAGGTGGGTGTACAGGCTGACCATCAGGCGATTCCATCTCCAGTCCAGCTATATCCATCCAACTAAGATAGACGTAGAGGAGGAGGTTTCAAGTGATTACTTATCTGCCATCCACATAAAAGAACTCTAGACAGTTCTATGATGAACTTTTGGAGATAACTTTTCAATGCTCATTAATGAAAATCCCGAGGAACATGTGGGTGGGGTGGTCATTCTTAGCTTTTCTGTTGGAAGTCATCACGGATGAACACACCTTCAGTCTACACCCTCCTTCCATCAGGTTGAAATTTTGTCATTTAACTTACGGAAGTAAAACTCATGTTCTTCATGATGAGGTTTGCTTCCCGCTGCCACTAGTGTAACGTCCTGGCATTCTCCTTAGAATGGAAAAAAGATGCAATGCTCCGGCAAAGTATATGCTGAAGACACCATTGGCATTTACGAAAGGCCAGGTCGCCTGGTGGGACAAGTGGCGCTCTACAAAGTAATCATGCGCTGTGGGGTAACGAGTTAGTGTTGATTTTTGTGTAGCCTTAGCCGTACGGTGATAAAAGTCGACGTAATACCACAGTAATTAATCAATCAGTCGCGACAGCCTGCCAAAGATCATCCAATGTATATTTAGTACGCATACTGGGTTTCATATATTATCAGTTAGCGATGAGAATGATAAAATTATCGAATAAAACTGTGTGGAAACACTACCCAAATCCAAACGGTAGGAATCTGAATGTTTCTGATCCACGCTTTCGGTAGAGAATCTTAAAATATATTAGCATCTAAAAATTACTCTGTTGCCGCCCCGATACTCATCCACCAGACCTTGCCCTCGTTAAATTGGGACATGCATCTCCAATGCCCAATTTTAGTCACCATGTCAACGATCTATTCAAATGTGCTGCAGCTTTTTGCCGTTGCCATGATAGAACCCAGTAAGCATGGCAACACAATTAGCTTTTGCAATATGAATAGTAGCAATCAGCACATGTTTCAGTTAACTACACAAAGGATGCTTCTATTACGCCTTTGTTTGCTGGTACGTTAATTCTTCTAACACGACCGCGGTCCAACCTCTACCTACCTATCGGCGCCAATAGGACGGATTTTCACCCAAAATGTGACCTAATTTAGTATTTTAATCATTGCATCTAAAAAATCAAGGGCTTCTCCTATTTATCTTGTCACTTTAACGGCATGCACAGTAGGGCAATAGTAGCTTAATGCAAAACTCACGAGTAAAGTCAAAACGATCAACTCTTAAGGTTTTCTTACTAATCATGCACTAGGCTATTCTTACTTATTGCCACAAACCTGTTTATGATGGAAAGGATTATATTCACTTGTTGCTTTTGGGGGATGTGTTTAAATGAGTCGCAACTTTAGCTTTGACTCTGTAATTCACGAGGAAGTGTTACTAATTCATTTAATCTACGCTGGTATAAGCTAGCGCATTTGTCCTTGCCATTTGGTATGAACCACAACAATGTAAAAATATTTTTCGTCATCGATGAATATTTTATGCCAAGTAGTTTTTTGACACCAGAATGTATCAGAACTTTCATAGTTTATTTGTCACTGATGCGAAAGTTTATTCTTACTCACAATTGTTTTGGTCATTGTAAACTACACAACCTTTTCCAATGAGCGCAGACCATGTTGACCATTTGAGACAAATTCGTTTACGATATGCATTCTAAAAATTTGTGAGCTTGTTTTTATTTCCTCTTACTAGTTGAACTTCACTCGAAATATTCTCCCATTTGCTTGGTTTTTACTGTAGCGTACGGAGACTTCCTTGAAGGTGAAAGAAGGCATAACACTAGGGCAGAATATGTGTATCCAGTTAACGAGAAGGGTTTGACGCCAGGTGCTGCTCAAAGGGGACGGAGGGGACAATACGGTTACTCCAGTGACCGTACCAAAACCGGCAGTTAACCGAACGAAGCATTAGGGTCAACTTGTAGTCCTTTTATTTATTGACCCATCGCTACTAGTAAGCACAAGTAGCATTATGCGGGCAAGGTGGCGGCCACAACTGATAGTCACTTGGGGAGCACTGCAATGTCTTTTACTTAAAATGTTCCATTAGTAGGTTCCAAATGGCCTCGCATTTCATTAAAGGATTAAATAAAAGAACTTGCTCTTAGTGAGAGACCAGATTGAATGGGATACTTAAATACCACATCACCCCGTAGTGACACACCAATGATTAGATTCCTCCAACCTTGATTGGATTGTCGTGAAAGCGTTTGGAAAGGCACTTGATTAGATGTGGTGAGATTAACTTTCCCGGTTTAATGCATGGAACCCCAGCAGAATATTTTTTGGCATATAAGGAGCTTGCATTGAGGTACAATCTCATTGCCGTTCACTTCCTTCATCATAGATTCTTTGGAATGTGCATGCTATGAGGGCGAGTTTTACGCTAGAGGAAGTATGCGACCGGGAGACAATCCTCAACCTGTTCAGTTTCAATCCCCATATTCCAAAACATGGAGTAAGTTTCGAAAGCGCTTTTTGCTTATTGTCTCTCCAAGCTGTGTGTTTTGATGAAGTATCTCTAAATCAGTATACAGTTTGTCACCATATTCCGCCTAAATATTAGAGGAAAATCGGCCATCACGTTTAGGATGCTCTCTTGTTACAAGATGACACCACCACCTTCATTACCCAGTGTAAGGAGCCTCAGACTAAGAGCATCCAACGCTGATCTACGGCATATATTGGCGGAAACAGCTATTATTAGGCCTAATTACCAACGCGTCACGTGTCTGTGGCACTCGCGGCGGCCACGCTAAAAGGCTACATCCTGGTGGTCTTTTGGCTGACTAAGATCAAGTCTTTTTTTTGCAAGTTTGATGCGGAAGCATGCGGCATACAGTGTCAGCGGATGGCCTACACGTGCTCAGTGACCATCGGCGCTGACCTCTGCATGTGCGGTGAGCGGCCTGCCAACATGGTAGATGAGGTTTACAATTGCTCTGACGGCGACATCGGTATTCGTTGCGTCCCAGCTGATGGAACTCTCTTCCTCCTCCAAGTAGGCCCTTCACCATCTCTCCTTCCACTCACGCACATAACAGGGCCGTTCAGGTTAATTCGGGGATTTGGCTCCATAAACGCAGAAGCGAATGTGTCATGGCCAATGGATAGTCAACAGAGTTTTCGCTTTGACTTGATAATATACCTGAACAGTTGTTCAAAGGCTTAAATAATTTCGGTAAGGTTTGTGAGAAACAATATTTAACGCCTTGGATGCTGACCCGAAACAGTCACTGATGTGAAGGCGGGCTGTAGTTTTTGAAACGTCTACACCATCCAAACGTCCCACTACAATGTGGATAAGTCCCCCATCGCCATACAAGCTGTGCTTGAGTAAGTCACCTAGGATAGGTTTCTGTTGGTTTGGATTTTCACGCCTTCGTTTCAAGCGTGATGGTCAAGGACGTCTAAGCTGATCCCTGATACTAAGGTAGGGTTCAGTTAGTTGTGTGAAATTGTCAATTTGTCATTACTACAAAGTTTAATTTGGTAGTTTTAGCTGAACTTCCAGCAAACGTTCGGATTCTAGTAAGGCGGTTGCACGAATCCGACATTTAGTACAGCCGATCAAGCCTATCACTCAAAGAGACTTCCAGCACTCCCAATTGTTCTACATAAGTTGGTTTCTCTACCACGCTGCTCAAGTTTCCCTACAAGAAATAAGAAATTGTCTACGAGACTTTATGCATTTACCTTTGCCAGGCCTCCCTCGACTCAGCATTCCTGGGATTGGTGGGAGGAGTACAGAGGATAAATGTGTCCTACCCAGCCCTCCAGGGATACCCGTCTGTGCCCTTTTCTAATACAAATTTGATGATGCGGATTCTATCGGAAAGCAGCTGGGAGTTGATGGGCAGCCCACCTCCACCCATTGTTGACTTCGTCTCACCCACTCCTCTCACTCAAGATGTTCTGTTGAGCTTGAATTACAACGATAAGAGGGCAAGTCTTGCATTCCACTTTACATGATGGACAGAGTTGGGCAAATTTGACATGGCGAAAAATGCAAAAATCCCAATTCTCTGCTACAGTTGGCGGTGACCGCACTGCGGATAGCATTCAATCGAACACTTCAAACGGAACAGATATGGTTCGAGTGTCCAACACAGGTGCTTAAGGGTGCCTTTTTTGAGTGCAATCTTACCGCCAAGGTAACGGACGGGTTTGACGGGAGAGTGACATGGGATCAACAGTTCAGTCACGAATTCACTTTTCCAAGTACGTTTGCACTAGTGGTGCATTGAGCACTGGGAATTCTGATGGTTATAATGCATCAAATCACCACTAGATAGTAAAAAAAGCTCATGACAGCACCAACTGATTTGGTCTGCGGCGCTTTGTATTTGCTTTATGTTGTAGCCAAGAATTTTGACTACATCGGGACACCGAGCTTATATTCTGGGCCGAGTTTGCCCAAATGCACCCTCGAAGGCCTGGTTGTTACGGGAACCCAAGCTATGTATGATGGTGAGGTCTATGAGGTCTGCGTGAAGCTCAGAACTCCAGTCAAGATGCAAATGTTTGTGAGTTCTTTATTTTCAAAGCCTTGAAACCAAAGACAGTTACCATGTCAAATTGTCTCGAAATAAGAAAGAGGTAGCACATTTTCCTGCTTAGATATTGCGTCCAACATGTGCCCCAGGCCAAAAGTACGACTACTTCACGGACACCTGTCAGCCGAAAACGTTTGAGGGCACAGAATGCACCGATCAGGAAGTCTACAATCCACTGTTTCGAGCCTGCGTGCAGAGGTCAGTATCCGATCCCGAAAAGGTTAACAAGAGAGGCATCAAGCAGGACAGTCCAATCACCTCACCCTCAACGCCTTACACTGTTGTAAAGGTACATTGCTTTCCTTGCCTTCCGTAGAGCAGTAGCCCGAAAGCGAGGGCTTCCCTAATTTCCTACATCTCCATGTTAGAGTCTAATCGTCGATGCCAACTTTTCGGATTTCCAAACTTTCCAGCTGCAAAAGCCATTCAGTGTAGAAATAGGTGATAGAATTGGAATACTGCCAGCCAATTTTGAAGCCATCGATTGCACTCGTTCAACAGAGACTGCTCCTGCCGATCTTGTGTATTTCGTGTCTCCATCAGCGTCAATTCAAGAGGGGATGGAACTTTCAATGTTAACTCGCCTCAATGGGAAACGCTATAAGGTATTCGAAAGACCAAATAAAACTGATTTTGAAGGAAGGAACCACTACGTGTGCATTTTCTTTAAGATATCCGCGGCTGTGGCTATGGCTTCATCCTCCATGCTGTTCAAGGGTCGTTACGAGACACCAGGCATCAAGCAAGTGACGGCTACTGTCTACACAGATACGCATTCCACGGTGCCGCTGTCAAGGGATTTTGAGCGCGTTATTAACGTCGTTGGCCCTCTCAAAGTGCCGAAGCTCTCACGATCCATTTTCATGACAGGCAAAAGAGAAGTTCTAAAACTCACAGTGGATCAAGGTTAGTTTCAAACAACCTTTAGAAGCAAAGCATTAGGATTCTTGAAAAAAAGGAAAAAATTGTTTACAATGGCTTTTGCATAAAACCCACCATCCACCTTCCAGATGGCGAGGTTACATATAAATGGGACTTCGGCGACCGTTCATCAGTGGAGACAACTCATATGAGTGAGATTCGTCACGTCTTTCAACGAACTGGCTCCCTCTCCCTCTCGATCGAGGTGGAAAATGCCTTTGAATCGGCGAGACACACCTTCTATATTAAAGTGTACGAGGCTGTTTCTCTGGGGCCTCTGACAGCAGTGCTGGTGGGTCAGGCATTGGAATCTCAAAAACCCGTTGATTTTGTCGTGAGGGTGGCTACAGGTTCAGAGCTAACATTCAGATGGTTTGTCGATGGCAAATTGAATCAAGAAACGGCAACACCAAAGACAAGTATCACGTTTGATCATGCTGCAAACTACACCATCGCACTGAATGCTTCAAATTACATTACCTGGCAGGAAGTGCAGACATCTGTTGAGGTTATAGCCCCGATGAAAGGTAAGCTTTGAGGGGAACGAGAAAAAGCGGTCCTCTCATTAATAGAATTAAAAGATTTCAGCCACATTGCAATTAGGAACACTAGGATTGGCAGGAGGTGTTTGGGCCACTTTCCTTCCACTTCTAGGCATTTCCGACCAGTTAGGCGGAGGATTTCATTTCGGTTTTACGCTTGTCTAGGCGTTGCTCTTGAAAGTGACAGCATTCCAGCTGGTGTGGAATCGCGTCTAACCTTTGTCTATTGCGACGGCGTACCAGTAAGCGGAGAAGCCTCGATAGACTCTGGAGCGTGGAGGCCTGTGGAAATTAGACCCGGATTCAGATCATTCCATTCTTCCCCTGTACTCTTCAATGACACTGGCAGGCATCAGGTCACCATCAAGTTAACCAGCACTCAAGGCAATGTACAGGAGAATTTTGACTTCTGGGTGGAGAAGTTGCCAAAGGCCTACCTCCTCCAAGTCAAATCAAGGTTAGTGCACTGAACTCCTTCATTTCTCTTCATTGAAGTTGCGTATTACATCGTATGGTGAAAGAACTTTAAAAAAAGTTTACGCAATCCAACGCCGTAAATCACCGATACGGCAAATAAAGAATAGTATAAAAGAAAATAATGGCTACATTTCGTTGATATGCTTAGCAATCTCTGATACTCCTACTTTTACCTTCTAGACGAGTGTACTTGAATGACGACATCGTTTTGACGTCTAAAATCACCGGAGAGTGCACCGGCGGCACAATCAAGGTCACCAATGACCACAATTTCAAGGACATCCATTTTGCAGGACGCAATGAATTGATACCTGCCCGGTTCACCCATAATCACGGTGGTTATCCTACTCCAGGAGTCTACGCTTTTCATGGGGCTTTACTGTGCGCTGGCCGTACATTTACCGATGATGAGATTTTGTTCGTCATGCCTTCCTTAGGCACGTATGAACTGCAAGCAGATCAAAATCGAGTCGTCAAAAATGAGGAATACTATGTACGTGTTAATCGCACTAAGGGTCTAACAAGTCCCTGCTTGGATGTCTCCATCGACTGGGGTGATGGAAGTCGACAGACCCTCCTCAATTTCTACGATGAAGGGACGCCAGTAGGGCACTCCTATGCAAAAAGTGGTCACTATGACATTGCAGCCACGGTTGAGCAGGAGAATGATGTAATAAAGCTAAATAGTCTTAAGGTTGAAGTGGGAACCGGTATCCTTGATTTCAGATGCTACGTGCAGCCTTGCAGAGTCTGTGAAGTTAACAGCGAGTTCGAACTTGTAGCGGTTTTTAGCAGTGAAGAAGCAGTAAACGTCACATTGCATGGAACTGACCTACCAGCTCCCTTAAAGCAAGTTGTTAGATGTAAGTCTAGCATCACTCTTCATTATTGCACAATCTTATTGGATATTTTAAGTTGTTTTTAAGTTTCCAGTGAAGCTACTTAGTTTTGAAAACACTTTGTGTCAAGGCGCATGCTACTTACATTTCATAAGTAGGCCGAGTTGGTAATAATAAAAAGGAAATTATTAAAGGAGTAATTAGGTTTATCCAATTAATTTCATTGCTTGCCTCTACGTGGGCCAAGATGGTTATGACTGGTATAGCAAAAAATGGGCAGGAATATTTAGGACTTACGTTAGATAGCATATTTTAGATTTAGTGGAGCAATATACTTGCATTCAACAAATTAAATCCCCAGAACCACGCTTTTGTAGCCCAAACAAGGTGGTCAATGAAGGAGAGTATTTCAATTCAATCCGTGTCAGTGTACACTATTGAGGTGTCTAACAGCTTATTTACCAAGCGGTGCACTCTTGAGGTCGAGACCCAGCATCGCATACACAACTTTGAGGCGGAATTGGAGGAGGCAAGTGTTAGACCTCCTGGTAAGCATGAAAGCTCTTCCAGTCTTTACTCTTGGAAGTCACCTTTAGACTGCGTTAACTCAGACTACGCTATTGCTATCTATTCCGTAGGTTGTGAATTCGGCCCGATGGGCGAGTGTGATAAGCATGTATAACGGACGCCACAAGAGCTTTCAAAATTAAAAAAACGAAAAAAGCTTTATCTTCACACTATGGCTTGCCTAATGATCATATTTAGCGCGCATTTCGAGAAGCAGTAATGGATTGGAACTATAGTCTACTAAATATGAATTTAAGTAATATCATTGTAGCGACTTGAGAACCCCCTGAGGCGAAAGAAGACATTTTACCTAAAGTACGAATTTTTGACTCGCAGAATTTTAAAACTACTTACATTACTCAGAGGAATAGACACTTAGTGAGTCCCTACGTGGTTCACAACCGAAGTTCCCTCCTTCAAGCGCCTTTCCTAGTTCGCCTCCTTGTCAGCCTAGCGTCAGACGCCACTAGGTGGTCGGTGCTGTAAGGAAAAACTTTTACAAGCCAACCACTCCACTAATCAAATTAGAGCGCAGTTGGGTAAATTCTTGGCTGCAATGCCACTGCTTCCACTCGACTATTCTAATGGACCCAAAGTTTCGTTCTGTTAAAGGACTCCGTTGAGGAAATGAAGGATGTCCTGGCTTTGTCGCATGGATTGTCTTATGAGTATTGGCCTAAAAGCAGTCATGTAACAAAGTGTTTGAGTTTATTCCTCCTTGCCATTTGACCTCCACTTCCACTTCCATTTCTGTCTGAGTTCCAGTTTAGCGTGTCTGCATTGTTCTACAGCTTACTGTAGTCCATTGAAATGGATAAATAGGTCATCAGATTGATTATTCCTATTGCTACTGGAGAGTAGCTGAGTAAAGAACCCAGCAAATCTGCCCAAAGTGTCGGTTTGGATGAAAGATAATGCCACAGATTTTGGCTAAAAAGATGACTTCAACGAGGATTTGGGTTTGCACTGTTAAAATTAGAGCTAAACTAGGTTGTCTCTACCCTTCTTCCATTAAGGGGATCTGGTTCTTCATGTGCGTTACACCGGAGTGGATGAGACTCGGCCACACGGCGTTCGAGTGAGCGTCAATTGGGCCAACGAATCCTTCACCACCGAGGCAATGTCTGATTCTGTAAATGATCTTCATCTCACTCACCGTATGTCGAAGGACGGCAATCTCATGCTTGAGATAGTGGTGTTCAATAATGTCTCCAGCCAACGCATTCCACTTCATGTAAGCAAAGCCTTCTTTTGCGTCAAAATGCAACTTGATCTTCTCCACACCGACTGGCTTTGTGACTGTAATTTACCCCCTTTAGTTTAACTACTTCAAGCCCATCATCTCGGCCCTTGTGAACACCCTAATTGATGAATTGGACAGTCCTGGCTATGGGATCGGACACGAGTGCTTCACCATCGATGATTCCATCCGATTCGAGTCCCTCTCCATGGGCGGGGCAATCAACACCACAAATCTTGTAATCACGAAAGTCGATAAAGGCGTCACCATTTTTGAAAAAACCTACACATCACCCTCCATTGTCTACAAAATGACAGCGGTAAGTTGCTGCCGAGAAAGAGGATTAGGTGATATGAAATAAATTTTGGGTAATTGGGTCCAATTTTCCTACGATTACCATAAAATTTCTTCACTCTAGCATTGCACTTTTTTTGCCTTTTTTTGCTTTTCATGCCTTATTATCTCATTTGCAGTTTGATTAAATCTCCCTAAAAAAATTAGTCAAGAAGTGGTTTGGGCTAAAGAAACCAGATTCAACGGTTCAGCAGTGGAGCTGTAGCATTATTTGTCCAACCGAGATGACTTTGTGGCTGAAGACGAGGAGACATGCTAATGCGGCGCAAAGGCCACGCCGCTCCCAACGGAAATGCGATTGCGGCGCCTTAGGTGCCTGCGAAAATCAAGAAAAAGAAGTTAAATCTAGAAGTGTTACATAGCCATTCTCTCCTCCTTTGAGAGCTCTTCTTGATCAACTTTCCACGCCAGTCATTGTAGCGTAGCTGGTGCGGCTGAGGGAGTACTTGGCTGGACCTTTACAAATCACTTCTGGATCTAGGGTTTTGCCCCATATAGGAAATGGATTTTGAGTAATAGAAAGGCGCTGGCCATTAGGCGCATCTACAGCCAGCGATGGGAGCTCCAGCCTGAAAGCAAAGTCACATAACAGAAGGGATTTAGCATGACTTCATCAGGGCAGAGCATCGGCCTGCTCCTCCTTTTCACTTTGTTTCCACTTCGTTACTGTCCTGCCGTGTCTGGCTGAGCCCTACCAAGCTAGTAAAAGGGTGGCAAATGAGGTACTATAGGCAGCTCCGTAACGAACGTCGCTTCAGCTATCAACTGCATCCTAGCAGGACAGGGAAATGGCACCGCAGTCGGTAGTGCACGTCATTATCAGACCTTCTAGTGGGGGTCGTTCGAGTTCCTTTCACCTGTACCATGCGAACCTGGTCCATCACGTTGGCCTAAAGGATCAAGTACGCTTTCCGCTACCAGTGATGCAGTATCAAGAAACTTTACTGAAAATGAAAGAAGGCATAACACCCGGAGAGAAAATACCTTAACGGCATAAATAAGGGGTCGAGTTCAAATGGCTCAATATTAAACGAGTGTACATTTGAGAAGCAACTGATAAAGTTTTTTTCCTTTTAGTACAAAACTCACTCCAACTTCATGCCGCAATTTTTGGTTTTCAGGAAGGAAAATACAAAATCACTGCAAATATTAGTAATACCATCAACTTCTACATAGTTACGAAAACAATATGCGTTCAAGGCGAGGTGCGGGGGATGCGTCTATCGCTTCAAACGCCAAACCTCCACCCCAGGAAGGTGGGAGAAGTTAGACTCTCATTTGTCGGACTCGCCGACAGAGCGTGCGTTTGTGTTGAATTGGGTAATGGCAGACGCCTCGCCTATCCACCTGTCGGAGGCGCAAAATGTGGCCAGTGCTCCGACTACCCCACTGCTTCACGTACACTGGTTAGAAAATCACTCATCCTTTTGGTGGTCTATGACAGCCAGAACGTGTATAAAATCACTGCCTCAGTTGGTAACACGACTGCAGAATTGCACGTGACTGTTGCCTCCGCCGACTGCTATCTTCCTCGCATAACACTGGGGTCTCAGGGAATCGCCAACCCTAACACACCCGTGTGGATGAGGGCGGAGGACAGGTTTACTGTGATTGCCCGAAGCAATGGAACTACTTGCTCGCTTTTCGCGCCGATGGTGTACAAGTGGGAAATCTTTAAACTGGACTATATAACTGCAGGACGAGTGAAAAGGCTTGACTTACCACAATTTCCTTCAGCAAGCAATTTGCAGGTTAATATACCACGTTACCTACTCGAGCCGGGATTCTTTGAGGCCTATTTGAGGGGCATGATGGGTGACGTGGAGGTTTATTCAGCTGTCAGCGCATTCATCGCGGTTGCCGAACTGACTCCCATCATAAGATTTGAGAAGAACGGGGAGGACATAATCACTGTTAGCCAGAGCATCACTGCTCTTTGTCTCTCTCCTGCCAAGTACTCATTCAATCCCAATATCCCCAATGCCGAACCGGGAGAGGTTAGTTTAGTTGTTTCAACATTTTTCTGCCAATGAGCCTGATTGCCAAATTTTTTCCTTCAAAACTACTCGTGCAAACCGACTCCCTTGCCTTTTGTCCACTTAGGGTCTGGAAGATTGGCAATTAACTTGCACACGACATACAAACAATTCCGACAGTGCAGTAACATTTTGTGAGCTGCCCAAGATTTCTGGAATGGAGATGGGGGACTTTTGCATAGACAGAAGCCTCCTCAACTTTGCCAACGTGTATCACTTTCAGGCTAAGGCCAGCAATGGGCGTCACATTGGGGTGGGAAACTTGCAAGTCGCCTTTGTGCCTGGCGAGGTGCCCTCTCTCCAAATAGCGTAAGATTTTAGATGCATTGCAGAGTTCATTAATCACATCGTGATAGTTGCAAGATTGGCTAAACTTTGCGTGTTCTATTGAAAGGATGATTCGTCCAGAACTTGGTCTTAATGGCTACCTCGAGGGGATCACCAGCGTGAGTAAAACGACTGACCTCGGTGTGAAAGGCGAATGCACAGGGAAGTGTGAAGGTGCGTTCTTGTGGACTATAGAAAGAATTCACCCCGACGGAACCATCAGTTCACTGACAATGGAAGAATTAAATAAAGCTTCCAAAGGTAAGAGTGCTTGTGCAGCCTTAGACGTCAGAGGCATGGAAGACACGAGTAATTCACAATTTCCCGTTTCTTTAACAGAATTTGACAACGTAGCATTTATTGTCGATTCGAATTTCCTGACAAAGTGGGACAACACTTTCAAGTTGTTAGTATGCTTCAAGTACACATCAGTGCTGGGCTCTGGAACCAGAGTGTGCAAACGATTCCATCTTATGGATCCACCAGTGCTAGGCGTCTGTCATGTTGACCCTGCTGGTGAAATCACCAAGGAGACAATTGTTTGCATCTCTTGCAATGGAATGGACTCGGATGCACGTCCCGTGTTGTTTAGGTTCCAGCGTAAGTGCCCTTTCAATCAGTTTAAATTGGCGAAAGGTCATTTGCAGCATTTTGAAGTGACTGAAGTGGCTTTCCTTCCCTGCTATGTGAAGTCGAGTAAAATGCATTTTTCCGAGTGAATGACCTTACTGTGGCACTTTTAGAGAAGATCAATGGAAAGCTCTTCACCTTCGCGACCTCAAGCGAGCCCAAGTACTGCGGGAAGGTGCCGTACGTGACGCGCGATTTCGAGCTATGTGTCGGTGTAACTGACAACGTGGGCTCGATAAGCGAGCGCTGTTTCGTCAGTCTCTATGTAAGTCCGTGGATACTGCCGACCCAGCATCCAAAATCACAGTCGACACACCATCTTACACTCTTGGGTTCATTTGTAGTTCAAAACGGAAACTCCCTATGATATCTATGCCAAATTGGAAGGCATTTTCAATGGAACCGATCACGAACTCGCCAATTCACTGACAACGTCAGATCCAAACGAAATCTCTGTAACAGTGCAAAGTCTCTCAAGAATAATAAAAGAAGGGGAAAAGATTGCTTCAGAAGGTATCTACTACACCAAAATCTTGATAATTTTGGTCGTTTCTGGACGATCGAATTGAATCCTCCAATTGAGCATTCCATGAATTTGGCATCAACTTTAACCTAGCATTGAATCATGGCAGAGGGGCATGCAGTTTGTGTGCTTAAATTAAAATAACACAGTCATTGAGGGGTTTGATGTGCCTTTGGCATTGTGCAGCACATTGTAAATTCTGAAGCCAAAGAAGCTCTTCTGCGTGCCTTAAATCCTTAGGAAGTGATAAGCAAACACCGCCACAATCAGTCCTGATCTTAACACTCTTCTTTTTTCTCTTCTGCCCTCAATTGCACTCAGGGCATCAGGTGAGGAAAGCGTTACTAATGCCATTGAAAATGACAACCCAGTGACTTGCCACTTACGCTCTTTTTGCCATCTGCTTCAGAATAATGTTACAAATGCGACAAACATACGAACTGGTGTAAGTTTTTTGACTGATGCACATTCTTACAGTTTTACCGAAAAACTAATTAGTTGCGCTTTAGCCTTTCAAGCCATAACAAGTTCAATCATCGCCTGCTTTGATCATTTCTAGTGTCTACTAAGAGCTTTAACTAATCCCAAGTTCGGCGTAATTGAAATGCAACACTCCATTGCATTTCTAGCCCTGACAACACGCAAACTTTTTGCTGTCCATTAAAACAACTATCAAGGTCGTTGGTCGTGCTTTTGTAATGACATCCTATTTTGCATTTGCTGTTGAGAAGATCGTCACCCAATTGGTGGAGGCCGCGAACAAACTCGAGGTGACCAACACAAACACATTGAAAATGACCGTCTCCACTCTGCGGGCGGTTGCAGCAACGTCAAATGACATGCTGCAATTGGCCCAGCTCCAACTCGCAGCAGTCATTCAGACTGTGATTGATAGCTTTCAAGGAGTTTCACAAACCTCCTCGAAGGAGGACTCTATTTCTGTTGGAATTCTAATCCTCTCCTCATTCTTTGACGTGCTCTCTGTAAGTCAACAACAGAGAGACGTGTGTAAACCGCTAACGTGTGATCGTTGTGCAGTTTGCCATATTTTAGGGCACTCAATCCCAACTTATCTCGCCACATCCCGAGGATGTTGTGGCTACAGCCTCAGATATGAAGTATGATACCGACATTGACAATGTCGGTATGTCAAACCGGGATTAATTGGCATTCCTTCTTCATGAGTGTATTTTAACTCCAAAATAAAAAAAACCATTTTCGACTATGCCTTAACACCCACTGTCGAGGCGACACGGTGGAAGTGATTCGTACAATCATGATCGTATTTTGCTCTAGAAACACTTGACAGATGACAAGTGCTACACAGATTGCTTTCGCCTTGTCGATTGTTTGCATTTTAAGCCTGTGACTCTCAACAAACGGAATCCGCATTAAAGTGAAGATGCTTTGGTCAATCTGTTCTGATTGCCTGCATTTAATTAAAGCTGTGCGAAAACTACACAAAAAGTTGGTGTCAAAATGTCAGAGGCAGATTGGCATCTCAACAAGCCACATTTTTTGCAGCAATCCAATTTAATCCATGCGGATCAGCCCAAATCGCTTTAAATTTGCAATTCTTAACTTTAAATAATAGTGCTGAGCTTAGTTTAACTATTTTATGCTTTTTAAAGCACTCACCGTTCTCCCTGGCGGCGTCAAGTTGAATGACACTAGATTCATGCAAGTGCCATTGCATGTGGCTAAAGTAGGACTGAAGACTTAGCGACACAAGAAGAAGAAGGAGAAGAAGGGGGTTGAGAAGAGGCCTCGTTATAAGTCTGTGAAAGGCTAGAAATGGGGAGTGCTGGAATGCCTGCCTTTGGCAATTTCCGGCAAAGTCGGCGAATTGAGAAAAATCCGAGCCGACGCCCTGTCCTTCCTGTGGCTTCAAGCATTAAAATTGATTTTTAGGTCTTAAGCAATGTATAATGGGAGACTTTGAAGGAGCCACTTTCTTCCTCACACACAATGCATTCGGCTACTTGACTCTGCCAGCCCCGCGCATCTTCCACTGACTAGACGAAAGCGAAAATGAGTTGCTTTGAAGTAGACCTGGAAAACTACTATAGCAAGCCTATACCTTTAGTTTTGTGACCTTATTTAAACAAAAACAACTTGCATATTTGTAAAGCAGTGTTTTCCAGTCCTTATGTTGTCCTTCCAACGGTCTCACAGTTCACAATTGTGCAAATTTTAGATCCCGGCGGTGATACACTAAGTGAGCAGTACCAGTCTTTGGCAGCTATAAGTACCCGAAGAAAGCAAGAATTTGTGGTCAGTTTGACTTGCCCTTGTGCGTGTTCTGTGGAGGAGGTGTTCCAGTATTTTTACAATGGGTCCACCACACAGAAACTCAATATTGGCTGGAGGACTGCTAGCAAAGCATCAAAAAGACGAGAGAGTCCCTCACCAAGATAAAAATAAGCTCAACCAAGCAATTTTTGATGCGATTTGTTATATAGACTCATTTTTTAGTCGTAATTCTACAAACGAATACTGCTATTCATGTTTTTTTCTTAAAAAAATCTATCCGCTTGATGATAAAAACCCTTTATCAGTGAGCCTGGGCTTTTCTCGGGGCTCAGGGTGATCCTGCGCACTGACGGCCTCCTTTTTCCGCCTAGAGCGCGGATCTCTATAGCCGCCTAATGGTTTTGCAGAAGGAGGTGGTAAAGAGCCTGAGTTTGCTTCTTGCGAGCGATGAGAGCATTGCCGCCTCGACAGAGCTTGGGAAGATCTCCCTACGCAAAGTATCCAAATCAAAAGCAGATTCGTGGTTGTCCGATTTTCATACCGGTGCCTCATCCTCCTCCATAACCTTCACAGGACTGGGAGAGTTAGTAAATGACACAGACGACATTCTCATGCAGGTTAGCGAGTCAAATCCACTTTGCCACACCGACATCCAATTCTCATTCTTCATTGAGAATAAATAGCTATTTAACTGAATTAGAATGGTTTGCCTTTAGACGATGATTACAAATGGAAGTCTCTTTGGATTCGCTGATACAGCGCATAAGTTAGTCGCGGCCAATTCGATGGTTGTAGGCCTAACATTCTATAAGAATGGTGAGGAGCTCCCCGTCCGGGAGATGCCCGGTTCAGTTGTCGTGAGAATCACTATGGTGAGCCATTTTCTCCTCAAGTGAAGTAGACTCATATCTCTGTTGGGACGTCGGTATTTCATTCTAACTGGTAAATAAGTGAGCTCTAATGCGGATTACTCCGTCCATTACAGAATCCGGAGGGCAACTTGCCCCCGTTTGCATCGGGAACCCTTGATGGAAGCCCAATGAGGCTGCCCGATCCCATTGTCGCTGTTGATGGAACTATTGTCCACCAACGGCTGATAATGGTCGGCTTCGAAATCGGCCAAGAGGACGTCGGTTTCAGCTTCCAACTCGAGCCTATTGATCTTGGCACTAAACCACAGTACCTCGTCGTCGCCAGGTGAGGCACTAAGCATAGCATTGTTCCAGCATGTTTTCATCCCTTTCCAATGTTCCTATTCTTGCTTATTTTCTCCTCCCTACATTTCCATCTGCTCCTTATCCAATTAGGGCTTTGAGTTTATCATTGGAAAACTAAGGCTAGCTTTTCGAGAAAAACTTTGAAGCAACTTAATTGCAGAAATGCCGTATCCAATTTACAGCTTACGTTGATTTATTTGCAGATTTGTAAATCCTCCCGACCTCTCGAAAGTTGAAGACAACTGGGGTCTTATTTGGGCCCTTGTCCCACCATCGCTTGCCGTATATGGTGTGTCCTCCTCCACCCGTTTCAAAAAGCCCCCGTATTAAACAAAAACAATGATAATGGAACCGATTTTATTTTAGACGATCAGTTTATTACTACTGAGGAAAGGGAGGCCAGTTTCACCTTCTTTATAAACAATATTGACTTCGCCACGCATAAGAATGAGGCTCTGAATGTGACCAAAGGGCAAACAATAGGCGCTGCCACGCTGAAAACCTTATGGGTTGGTTACAGGCAGCTCAGTAAGGAAGAGATGCAACTCGACTGGAGGACACTTCCAATGCCCTACCCATTTGTCGATCAAATCAACACAACGATCAAGTACCGAGGTTTCGCAACCACCTGCGACTTTCTGGAGAAGAATTCGACGGTGTGGAGCACCAAAGGCTGTGTGGTACATCATTATTACAGCACTGAGAACCCAGCATTTTGCTTCTATTTGAAGAGACTAGCATTCTCATATTGATAGGAAGTAAAGCAAAAAGGTAGTAATCTTTCACTTACCAAGACTGGGCTCCAGATATTATTTGCCACCGGCTTTAGCAAGTAACGAGGTAGACCAAAAGTGCCGATAAATAATGCATAGTTCTCAAAAGCTTTTTGCTTTTCAAAAGGTCGATCGTAGGACAACATCATTTACCACAATTTGTGTCTGTGATCATCTGACTACCTTCGGGGCTGGATGGTTAATTCCACCCAACAGGATTGATTTCAACTACGTCTTCAGAAACATCCAATTCGAAAGGAACGCTACGCTCTACGCAACGGAAATTACAATTGCTATCATATTCATTTTTCTATTTATTTGGGCTCGACGGATGGATAATAAAGACATCCAAAAGGTTAGTTTGCCATAATTGCTCTCTAGATATCCAAAAAAGTGAAGTTGCAGATCAAACACTTGGGATGTGATTTTGTAGTTGGGGATAACTCCCCTGGCTGAAAACAATCCTTCAGATGAGTATCTTTACGAGGTGATTGTGTGTACAGGCATGAGGCGGGGGGCTGGCACCACCTCCACTGTCTGCATACAGGTGAACGGAGAAAGAGGCGGCGCTGCACCCTTCACCCTCCGTGATCCCCATCGAAAGGTTCTCCAACGTGGCAATGTCGATCGTTTCCTGCTTGCTACCGCGAGGTCAGTTTATCTACCCTAAGGCTTTATACAGGTTTTAGGTTATGCTGCAGTGGTTAGTCTGTTGTTTTGAAGGTCAATAATTTAGCGTTGCACTCTCGACGCCACATAAAGATATGTAGACGTACAGTAGACTTGGAAGTCAGGCCAATAGGCCAAGATATGATGCCGGATTGCCCCTTTACTGCGACTAAAAGTTAGGTAAAAATCATCTCTCTGCTTTTGAGCAATATCCGACGTGTTTGCCTTTATCAACATCCTGCGTCAGACTCAGTGCTATCAGGAAACATCCAGGAGATAACTTCGCCTATCATTGCATTGCTATGCAAAAGAGGAGGTATTCACTAGTCCCTCTTGAAAGCTACGCTAAAAAAGTGTTCAGGACAATAAATTATTCTCTGACCATCGCTAGTCGGTAGTACACTGGTGTCAAAGCCTACTCATGTAACAAAGGGGGGGATTTAACGCGGTTTCACTGGACAAGAAATTAGCTTCGAATCCTCCTTTCCACATTGTTATCGCTTCGAAGCTGCCCAGAGAAGTGGCGAAAGTATCTTGAGGCCGCATAATTCTTCAGATGGGTCATGGCTGTTACCGCTTGCGTAGTTAAGAACATTCCCGTGAAACACGAGACGGTAATAGTTGTCAAAGGTAGACGTCATTTTCAGCTTTCCCCTCATTTGCGACACACGCACTTCTTCCGTCAATGTAAGGTCCAACATCCAGCAAATATGAGTAAGCGTCCTTAAAGAGAGGGTTTGCTTTCTGCTGTCACGAGTGCAACATCCAGAGCCTTCCTGGAGGACGGAAGAAGACACAATGCTTGGGTAGAATAAGTATCCTAAACGTAGAGGATGGAGTGGGGGTTACCGGCATGACCTAAAGGTCACAACGCTCGGTAAATTCACAGCCGTTGAGACTCAACGTAGCCTCCCCATCAAAACCAAGAGTTAAGAATCTAATGCATTGCAATTAAATGAATCAGTTTATAGAAGGAAAATCAGGAGTGTAATAGCAACTAAAAAGAGGTAACCTAAAAAGGACAATAAAAAGCAATCTTCTTCGTATGAAATCAGTTGTGAGTGCAACGGAACCTGATGCTGCGTTAATGGCGGTTGATTGAAATCGATTTTGTCGATAAAATTATCGATCGTGCTCCATGAACTCAGTGTATCGCCTTCCCACAACGAGCAGACCGGCGAGAGGATGAGTCTTGAGTCACACAAGCACAGGGAAATTTTTAGACCACCGAAACGCGTAATTCGAGCTGCAGCCTCGACCCTTCACAAGGCGGTTAGTGTCTTGACTGCCACGCAGAACCGGCTACAGAGGCTTCAACAACGTCGTGAGCATAGTAGTGAAAGTGCACCACCAGCCACGTCCACTGTGGAGGAGGTCACCAGTGAGATCTCCCGAACCATCTCAAGCACCGAGACCTTCACTAGTGGTTCAACTTACAACACCTCTTTTTGTCCTCGGTCTACCTCGAAGAAGATGATGGAACTACCGAAACCCTCTTGTCGACTGGGTGATGTTCAGGTCGAATGGGAGGGTGGCGATATTGGCTGGCGTCTTGTCGCCTTGGATTCGAAAGTTTGCGATGATGATTGCTACTGCTTTAACTCAAACGACATACTTATTCTTCGCAAGGCAAATTCTCAACTCAAAAAGGAGCAGGAACTGCTGAAAATAAAGATTGAAATACTACTTAACTCGATCTCGGAGCAAACGGCTATAGTGAATATGAATGAGGCTACTCTGGAAAGACTAAGAGTTAAAGCGAAGGCAGCTCAGCAAGGGCAGGAGACGACTACTGTTGGAGATATGACATCTTTTAGCCAACAGGAGTGTCTTTCACCGAATCTACGGGTAGTACTTCATGAAACGAAAGGAGAGATGAAGGAAAGAAGACGATCTCAATCTGAACCTCGAACCAGCTACAATGATTGTAATAGATCCCAGATATCATCAACTGCAAGCTCAGAGACGGAAACCGAGACATCGACACAGAGTGAAAGTGGGACTGAAATAACGACGGCGAGAACGGCTGTTACCACGGCAACAGTCACAACCAGCACTGCTAGGACGACGAAAACTGTTCAATTTGCCAAATAAATCTCATTGCCAAATTATGCGAGTTATTAGTCCGCGTACGGTTCTTAATAATGCAAATAATAGCTTCGGACCTCTTGACATTCAAAAATGTGCTTTAGACCTTTGGGAGAACTGAAGTTTCTGCGGCTTTGGCATGACAACGCAGGAAAGGGGGAAGGTGCGTCCTGGTACTGCGACTTCGTTTCCATCATTGATTTGCAAACCAAAATGAAGTACAACTTTATTGTTGAAAAGTGGCTAGCCGTTGAAGAGGGTGATGGACTGGTGAGTCTTTCTACCTGCTCTGTTGGCACGCTGTTACGTGAAATATTCCTTTATTGAATAATACCTCAAGCCATTGTGGCTCCTTGAAGCAATTCTTGAGAAGCCATACTGCTAGAGCGGAATGTGTATTATTGACTTACTGTAGGACTGAGCACTCTAGGCATGACCTGGAAGCAAACCCTTCTAGCAAAGGCACAATGGAGGAGCCCGAAACCGACCTGTCACCATAACAGAGGGCTAAATAAACAATTGGCATATTGTAGTGTGTATTCCACAAGCAGAGTTGATGCCGCCTTAACGTAGATTTCAGAAAATGGTAATACACATTCTTTAATCACACTAAATCTTCAAAATTAATCTGTCACTTTTGGCATACAGGTGATTGTTATAGTCTTAATTTGACTCCGCTTCGTGTGTGTGCATGTGCACGTGCAGATTGAAAGGGTGATTCCAGTGGCGAGCACACTGGACCGCTTGCGCCTCCACTACGTGTTTTCACAGAAAGTGAAGGGTGACGCAAGTGACAAGCATCTCTGGGCCTCCGTATTCACTCGACCAGCGTACTCCAACTTCACCCGAGTGGAGCGTGTGGCCTGCTGTCTCCTCGTCCTTTTTCTCACTATGGTCTCTTCTTGTATGTTCTACAAGAACGAGGGACCAGCCGTGGCTAACTTTGAGTTCACCATTGGTCCATTCGCTCTCACGCCCTACGTGGTAGGTCCGGATGTTTGCCTTCTTCTTTGTTGAAATCATTTTATCTTTTTGGTCTCTACTATCTCCTTCGCCTGGAAGCCGCGTAGGTAATTGCTGTGGGATGAGGCACTTCTAAGGCGAATGGGAGTCACCAGTATCGTTTGCACAAGGCCTCTACAATCTTTTTTCTCGTCCACATGGCCCAACTGCTCGCGCAAGTCTTAAAGAACTGCTTAAAATGAACGGACTGAGAATCACCAGGTGCTTGAGAGGCGTAGCGTCTCCTTGGTATCATAAAACCTCATCCTCTGGAGAGAATTTAATTAATCATGCCTTGCTGGGCTAGCTCATCCCTTCCATGATGACCTCTCGTGTACTAAAGCCGTGTTGCAATCGGTGATTGACGTGCTTCTTCAATGCCAGCGAAGCGCCATCCGTTTCCGCTGAGACGGCCTGCGAGACAGCGCGTCCGCATTGCCTTGCGTATCCTCCTTACTGTACTAAACTTTCAAGTCATATTGTTGCAGTTTCTCGTACCAGCGTGCAACTGAACAATCAATCTCGCCTTCATTGTCTTTAACCAAATCATCGCTCGATGATCTGTTCCCATTATGAGCTTGCGCTTTTAGGTAGTGTTTGAAGTGCCTAATCATTGTATGAGTGACGAACAGTTTACATTCTTCTGCACTTTTCTGTCCCATTTCTTCTGGGTCTGACATTGGTGTGTTCTCTTCCTTCTTTGTCCCTTCGTGGGAGAACACCGTCTTTGCCCAGTATAAAGGGTGGCCACTGACCTCAAAGTTTGGCAAGGCTAGACACACAGTGGAGCAGAGAGTTTTGCCACAGTCTTTCAAACGCTTTGTCCTGATCATTCTCCCACTTGAAATGTTTTTTTGTCTGCTCCCCGGCTACTTTGTGCAGAGCCTTTAACAGGGCATCTGTAATAATTTGCAAAACTGAGAAAATTGTGAAACTCCGTCAGATTGCTTGGTGTTAGACAAGTTCTCGCTTGTTTTGTACGATCTTGAGTGTTCGCCATCCTCTCTGACGAGACTGATGAGATGAGTAGAAGGCAAACTGTCCTCCAGGGCCTCACTTTACAGTTTCGCTTATCCTAAATGCTTCTTAGTAATGTCAAACCTAAAAGCCAATCTCACACAAAGTCTATTATAGTTCGCAAGACTTTGGGGCCAAAAACTTAGGCTGACTTTGCTTGCAATGCTCTTCATATCCCTGTGTCGCCTTTGGATTTTGCTAGATAATTTAAAATAACCAACATATTTGCTACGCCTTTCTAGTGCAGTCTTCTCCAGTGGACTCGTAGCACCACATGTGATTGGAGCTAAAGTAGACTCCTCTCCATATTGGCAGATTTTTACAGACGTTTACGCCTGTTTCTAGGCTTACACGGGGGCTGTGACCTGTCTCATCACATTCGTTCCCGTCACCTTGATCGTAATGCTGTTTCGTAACTCAGAACTACGCGCCAGTCATTTGACGTTGCTTCGGGGAGTGGTGGAGGACCACTTGGATGAGGAGTTGAATTACGACACCTGCGAAATCGTGGAAGGCCACGCTCCGACTAATCCCGACAAAATACTGCCTGCGTATTCTCCTATTGATGAGTAATTGCTTTTAAACTGTTAAGGACCACGCTAGACTAAGCCTCATTACTAACTGCATGCCATAAGCAGGAGTCTAGTAATCATCGTAACAAATCAGTCAGTTATTTTTAGGAAACAACTAACTCAAACCTCTTGAGACATTGTCATTTATGCTGCCATATTGTTACACCGACGGGTAATCTCTTTTCAGTATGAAAGGCGAACAACCACCACCATACTCGGAATGTGATGAACCTTTTAATAAGAAGTTGGAAGAGAAAGAGTTGGGCATGAAGAAATCGAAGAAGTTTTCTCTACCCTGGCAGACGCGAATTTTGGCGTGGTTCCTCCTCATCGGTGCAATTGTGGCCTCCGTGGTCTTCACTACCTTCTATGGAATCAGCTTTGGTGACGCAGCCTGCAAACAGTGGCTCTCCTCATTGTTTGTCTCGTTTTTTATAGATCTCTGTCTAACACAACCAGTCAAGGTTGGTCTTGCTTGCTTTGGAGCCATGTCCTGCTTTTATTTTGCGTTAGCACGCCTGTCTTTGCTCCTCTTTGTCGGATTTTGTGTTCATCTTTAGGTTGTTCTGTTTGCGATCTTCTTCGCTGTAATCTGCAAGTCAAAAATGGATACGGGACATTTTAACTTTGCCGAGGAAGACGAGGCTCTAATGGACACTCTTGGTCGCCGATATCGGTTAAATTTTGGTGAAGAATATATGCATGAGGAAATTTGTGAGTTTAAAACAAAATTTTGTGTTTTTAGACCTCGTTTTACAAATCCTCTGATCTTTGATATCTGTAAATGCATCCACACTCTGTTATAATACTATTTTTGCATAGGGAATGCAAAAATGACTTATCTATAAGACCTATTGCCCCCAAGGTAAAATTTTGACACTATGGTTAACATTATCCTTCCTTTCTTAATCTCCATTCTCGTTAAGTGCGTGGGAAAATTGAGAGCTACGTGATACGTCCACCCGATCAGGAGGCGTTGGAGAGGGCACGGATCCACCGACAGAAACAACGGCAGATGTATGATATCCTGCGTGAGTTGCTCTTCTTCTTCACATTCTTTACCCTGCTCGTCATCGTCTCCAACGGTTTTCGCGATCCTATGGCTATGCGTCTGCGCGAGAGTCTCGCCTCCCTCTTCTTCAATGGCGACGACTTCGAAAAGGTAGGTCCTCAAGCACAACTACCAAATTGGAAACTAAATGTCGAATTTAAAATTACCCAAAAAGGGAATTGAGAGCAATTGTGTTGCAACTAACGAAGATTCTATTTTAAATCCAGCTACAGTGTAATTTTAGCACAAAAATGGATGAATTCTGACGTTGTTAAGTCGAAAGTAAAGTTGTGTAATGGCAACCTATTTAATCAAAAACTACATAGATAAACTCGATTGAGCAGATATGGGACTGGTTCGAATCGACTTTGCTGCCCAATTTGCGAGCCTCGGCATGGTACAATGGCGCTCCACCTCTGGGCCAGCGGGGCTTCATCGGCGACCGCAAGAATCGAATCATGGGCTATGCAACGCTGCGACAAGTTCGTGTGAGGGAAGGTAAGCCTCCCCTCCTCTTTTGCCCATTCTTTATTTCAAACAGAATGTATGCTTCAGCTCTTGCCCCACCGATTTTATTTTCATCGCAAGATCAACATTGGGCATTACTTTGCTATTGTCACATCGAATGCTTTGGTGGCAAAATTGACATGGACAGTGATAGATCAATTTTTGAGCACTAAACCTTCGTTTGATGGATTTTTATTAATTCAAAGGCCAAAAATAGGGGTGAAAACGATTTCAGTTGTTAACCATTGGCCTTATTCGCAATGTAGCACCTCAAGACTTCCATGAAGAAAAAAGGAGATGCAATATTAGAGCATGATATGCATTTTTGGATTACAGAGAGATTTGGGGGCTACTGGAGTGACCCCGAGGCCAGTTCACTGGACTTAGCGCTTAAGTGCCCGTTGAGCATTGACCCTGGTGATTCTCTTGGTCAACTGTTCACGTCGGTCATCACAATATAGCCGGTGCAGCGAGACAAATGACCACAAACCAACCGTGCTGGCTGTTGCGTCTTCTTTCAAATGATTGAAAAGTCCCTAATCCTGCTCGACAGTTTCACTGGATTTAGAGTTTTGGACTGCCTGGGGACCGTATCGAGGGACGGGCCAAAATTTGCCGGCCAACACATGTATCCAAAGCTGGTCGTTAAAATACTGCCCTAAAAGGAGAGTCATGCAGCAGAGGATGCCATTTAGCATCATTTTGTCAGGGGAAGGATTTACGTCTTCTTTTGCTCCTTGCCACCTTCTCTTCACCCCAGATTTATCCAGCCATATCTGTCGGAGTTCTACCTAGCTAGTACTGCAAAACCGCATATTTGATGTCTTCACAGAGGCACAGTGAAGCTTCGTAACGAAATCCTTCAGATGTCCACAGCTATAATCACTTCCTGTCAGTGGTATTCCTGTTAACTACAGGAGAGGGGTAGTTGTGGAAGGTAGACTTTATTTTCAGCTCTTTTGCTAGAAGTATTTACATTTTTTCCCATCGTCAGCCCAAGTTCTTCCTTCGGCCTGCTGAGATTTATCACACAGTGGGACATATGGGGATATCTTTCCTATAGGGCAGGGTCACTTTCCATCGCCATAAATGCAGAGCTTGGATATTTCCTTGAAACCAAAGTAAAATATTACTCGAGTAGAATGGATATTTTCGACGGAGCGAAGGGCTTGGGACTATTGGCCCGACCAGGGAGAAGAACTAAGTAGCCCTTCACCAAACCAGGAGTTCATGTGCCACGGTTAAATACTTACCTCTTCGTTATCCCTCTTTACATCAATGGTCCGAAATTGTTGATATTAAATTGACTTTAAACGTCAGTTATTTGTTACCAACTGATTCAAAGGCGTGATAACAGGGCTTAGAGTAGATTTAAAAATTTCCTCCAATTCATTCAAGTAAAACATATGCAAGTGGTCGTTTCTGTTCATAGATAAGTGAACTCGAGCGAAACCATTTAAGCAGCCAAACCTGATTTTTTTATACTATTTAAACGAGAATTGTCAACTAGCATTTATTTTTGCGTTTATATGATTAACAACTTTTGCGAAGGCGTTGACCGCCTTAAAGGTCCTGCTGCAATAGCTTTTTTAATGAACACTATGCGTAGTTCGTTTCCTCAATTTTTTTGTCCTCAGACTCATGCACGGTGAAAGAGGTAATGAAGCCTCTTTTCAACGAGTGTTTCGGTCAGTACCACTTGTGGGATCAGGATGAGAAGGACTACCAGCCTGGCTGGATTCCTACCCAACTGGCGCACGACGACTTGCCGCTGGAGTACCGTTACACAAGGGCCACGGAACGCGACGGCTTCTTCACGAAAGGCCAGTTGGGCTTCTACTCTGGCGGCGGCTATGTGCACGAGCTACGGGGCAGTTCAAGCCAGCTCATTGATGAGATGCAGAGCCTGCGTGAGCAAGGGTGGATTGACCACCGGACTCGTGCAGTCATTGTGGAGATGACCACCTTTAATCCGGGAAGCCATCTTTTTGGAATTACCGTCATCAGGTTTGAACTGCCTGGTACAGGTGGTGTGATCCCTTCGTTCCGAATTGAACCGGCTAACCTTCTCTCTTTCTCCATCAGCGGTGTTAAGGCTTTTGAACTTGCCTGTCAGGTATTTTTTCTATTGTTATCCATTGGAGCCACAATTGCATTCTAGATGATTTCTCCCTCTCTTTTTCACTTATTGTATGCATGTGAAAATCTAGACCATATAATATTTTAAATGATAACAGGTGTCGATTCTCTTTAACGGAGTCGTATTTATTGCACCTAATGCTGAACGCTCTCCGTCCCTCACAGATTCTCTTTGCTATTGCACTGCTCATCCTGTTGGTAAAGGAGATTCGCAATCTATATCGCCAGCGTCTTCACTACTTCTCTACCTTTCAAGCCTGGGCTCAGATGTCTATCATCTTCTGTTCCTTCGGTGCAATTGCCATTTACGTTTACATTACAATAGAGGTGAAGAAATTGACGCTAGAATTCTACCGCTCCAATGGGAATGGTTATGCCAACTTCCAGATGGTAGCCAATTGGAATGAGATTCTCTCTTACCTGGTAGCTCTCATCACCTTTGTGGCCATTCTTATGCTGATGCACATTCTCCGTTTCAACAAGAACATCGGTCTGCTTGGCTCTGTCTTGAAATACGCGAACCGTGATATGAAGTATTTCTTTGTTGTCTTTGCTATCATCTTCTTTTCCTTCGTGGTCACCTTCTACCTCCTCTTCTTCGATACCATGGCCGCCTACAGTACTATGATCTCCTCCATGGAGACGAGTTTTCAGATTGTTTTGGGAAAGTTCGATGTAAAGGGAATGTACGAAAGGGAGCCCATTCTTGGTCCCATAGTGTTTGCGGCCTTCTCTCTCTTCATTATCTTCATCATGCTGAGCATGTTTGTGGCCATTTTGACGGACAGCTTTGAAGTTGTTCGCAGGGACCCCACTCTGCAGTCGCACGACCACGAGATGGTCCAATTCATGGTTGCAAGCTTTATCCTCTGGTCAGGCCTAGACAAATTCAAGTGGACCAAAAGCTTCCTCGATGCCTACTCTCTAGGCATCACCGAGCAGTTGTATAAGGACGATGAAGAGCAGGAGTGCGAAAAAATCATCGCCGAATTTAATGAGGTAGCCGACCGATTCATCGGCTATGTAAAACGCTCCGAGTTCGTGGGTCTTCGGGACACCTAGCAGTGTTGTGAATGCTACTAAACGCTGCATACAATTCAATACTTTTTGTTGTTAATTGCGCGCTGTAATGACAATAGTAATGATCGTTGTGTGTGTGTGTGTGGATCTTTAAAACTGCCCTGTCATTATTTGTTCTAACGGGACTGGGTGATCTTCGCGTTTGCAAACATTTGTAAAGTCAAATACTTGCGAACATATTCGCTGACTATCCCCTTGGTCTCAATTGCATTTGCAGTAAGCCAAAACTTCTCTTTGCGTTAAGTAGGAGGTTCATCATTATGTCCCGTCAGACTCTCATAGGCGGGTAGAATATCTGATCCCAAAGTAGTTAAGGGTGGAGAGACCCTGGATAGACCTAAGCTCAACCCCACGGACCTTCGTTGTTCAACTACACCACAAGGATAGTACTAATTGCCAAAGGCGACCAGCCGCTTTCAAAAATTGGTCGCTCAACAACTCATCAATCAGAGGCTAAACTTGGGAATGATCTCAAGATTTCTTTAGAGCTGATTAAACTTACGTTTAGCATAATCACTCACTTCAACATGGAAAACTGAATAGGTTTAGCGATCTTGATGGAAACTTGAACATTCTCAGTGGCATCTCTGTTTATTCAAATGTTCATTTACTAGTGAAATTGTAAAAAAGTTTAGACCGAATTTTATTCTTCGAATTCACGCAGCGCTGTGCCATTCTACCTATTTGTTGGAGTCGTGTCCAACAAATCTGACCAACTGATTGTACTTCCATACACCAGCACGTTAGCGATGTGTATTTCTACGCTGCTTTTGCCTCCTATGGCCTCATCACAAATCATCATTGCGTTAAACTTTTCGAGCAGCGAAAAGGATAGGAATGCAGACACAGTGAAAAGTTCCATAACTGAACATGGAAAATATTCAATTTCATCAATAAAAATAACATATTGTTTAAAATTTTATACAGACAACGCTAAAATTTAAGGCGTGGAATTGTTAATAATGCGCCGCCTAGACTCGTCGGTTAATTTTGCCTTAATTATGCAGATGAAAACACGCAATTATCGAAAAAAAGAAAAGTCTATTTAAATTTAGCCAAAACTATTCTAGTCACAGTATGTTCCTTAATTATAATTCGTGGCCTAGTTAAAACAAAAAATAAGTGAATCTTTGTTTAAATTTCCTCCCTGCTTGGTCTGCTCTCCGTCGTCCCCACTCTGCGTGTTTCGTGTGGTTCGTCGTTCCACACTTTCTAGACTAAAATGGTTCAGCTATCGCGCCGTGAACGTAAGGAGCAGTACTTTAAGAAGTTTTCAAAGATACTTCACAACTATGATCGTTGCTTTGTTGTGTGTGCGGATAATGTTCGCTCTAAGCAGATGCAGCAGATCCGCGGTGCCCTGCGAGGTTCGGCCGAGATCGTTTTCGGCAAGAACACTCAAATGAAGAAAGTTATTAATAATCAGTTGGTGCGGGATTCCCGTTTGGAAAAGTTACTTCCCTTGTTAAAGGAGAATGTTGGTCTCGTCTTTACTGTTCGCGATCTTGGTGAGATCCGTAGAGCTCTTGAGAGCAACCGCCTTGAAGCACCAGCCAAAGCCGGTACTGTCGCTCCCTGCGATGTCACGGTTCCTGCTTTAAATACTGGCCTTGGCCCCGAGAAAACAAGCTTCTTCCAAGCCTTGAACATTCAGACTAAGATCACTCGTGGCACAATTGAAATTCTCAACGATGTTCCTCTCATCAAGAGGGGCCAAAGGGTTGGCCAAAGCGAGGCGGTCCTTCTAAAAATGTTGAAAATCAATCCCTTTGATTATGGCTTACAGATCCGTCAGGTAGTCTTTGTCAAATGTAATCGCTCTGTAGGTCTTCGACCAGGGCTCGGTTTATGGACCTGAGGTTTTGGATATCACACCCGAACAAATCATAGAGAAGTTTAGTCGTGCTGCTACAAATGTAACCGCATTCGGCTTGGGCCTTGGATATCCAACGTCCGCTAATATTGGTTACATTATCGCCAATGGATTTAAAGACCTTTTGGCCATATCGGCTTCTACTGACTACACCTTCAAGGAATCAGAACAGGTAATTAGTGGCTCGACTCCCGCCTCATTTCTGTATTTGATAGATCAAGGAATACTTGGCTGACCCAGGCAAGTTCACCAGTACTCATGCTGCTGCCCCAGTTGCACCCGAAGAAGCTAAGCCTGCCGGCAAAGTTGCGGCCCCCGTCGAAACAAAGGCCCCTGAACCAGAGAAGGAAGAACCGGAATCCGACGATGATATGGGCTTTAGTCTCTTTGATTAAATAAATGGTCAGGTAACGTGGCGAACGGTTCACTTGTGAGTTCTATCTTCTGACAGTTTATGGCGGTTTCTGTAGTGTGATCTGCTCCTGCTAGGTCATCAGCAGCCTGAAGATTGTACATTATTGAGTATCAGCATATGTTTACTGTTTACTCATCCCAATTCTGGGCTGGACGGCTTTTGTGCCGTAAGGTTTAATGTAGTTGTGATTATGCAGTACTTCGCGTTAACTCCTGTCACTTCTTGGTGGGGAAGCGATTGATGGCACTCTCTGTGGAGCTTCCTTAGACTCACAGGCCCCTCATCCCATGTCTCGGAGGTGTTTAGACTCCCCCCTACCAGGAGGTCCAGTTACCGCCAGGAACTGTTACCATGGTAGCTTGGGCTTATTGCGTCCTCTTTTGCGAACGCAGATTTTTATTGCTGGACCTTGGGCCTTTTTGAATACCTTTGGATGGCGAAACTTCCCTTAGTTGCGGATCATGAAGCTGTGGGTGAACTGAGCGTTTTTAGCAGTTTAGTGTTGTCTGGATTCCATGGAGTTTTCCATTTGATGCTCGTTCGGTTGTTGTAAGCGCTGTAATAGTGCCTAAGAATCTCTTGCCGGATAGAGCATTCTGAGAGTAGTTCCCAGGTCATGAGTACGGCTATGTCGTAATTCGGGTCGCTTTATTTCGAATTTACAATCCTTCTAGGTGGTATGAATGCTCTGGCATCTTTTTTACTTGTTTTTGGCTACACGGGCTCTTGACTACCCGCGAATTTCACATTCCTTTGGTGGTGTGCCTTACAGACCGCGTCAGTGGCTTTTTAGCTCTTTACTCTGGCCTCACTTGTCAATACTCTCGTGATCTCTTGATATCGCAGAGAAGGCTCGGGGTGTTATGCTGGGTATTATACTGGACTGGCCTCATGCAGTGGCATCTGGACTCCTCTGCCCAAGTTTTGGCACTTTGTGCACCATAGATGAATTTTTTACCTTATTTCCCTCTATTTATTGAGGTCAGTTTTGATCAATCTGAACGCTTTATTCGCTTATTTCCCAAACGCCGGCACTTCTTGGGTTTCTCCTGAATAGCTAACACTAGGAATGTAGCTGTTTACGAATCAGAATGGAGTAACGTATTTAACACAAAGATCGATTTCCAACCACACCAGTGCCTTTCCAGTTCGTTACACATTAACAATATACTTCTCAATGCCACTTTGGCATGCTAAATACATGAGAGGGTACGATGGTGGTGGTGCGATGTGAACTCATTCCAAAAGGGTAACTACCCTGATTTAAATGACTGGCTTAAAAAAGGACCTTTGTTGTGGGCGAGTGGATTCGCGAAATCGCCGAACAGAGGGATTAAAGGTGGTACCCACCTTTGGCAGTCACCGTAAGCACTTGGTCTTCAAGAATACTGCTAACATTGGGGGTAAAGGCAATATTGAACCATTTAAAGGGTCAACTGCACGTATCTGAAGGTGCCGAGTGCAGACTCAGGTAATAGCTTCGCCTCCTCGCTAGCTAGAAGGGTGGGAAGTAGCAATGCGTGGACCAGGTTGCACAGAGCATTATTAGCTGCACAAAGGTGCGTTGACCCTGCACTTTAAAAGTTTCAGCCACTTTTGCATTCCTACGAATGACGATTTTCACACCATGCACCGCCACTGCGGGAAATTGTACGGTGCAAAAGCAAAACGCCGATGTAATCACTTTCTAATGCGGTCTACTATTAGGACGAAATCCTGGTACATTAGAATCCCTGGTGCCTATCAATGCGATCGATGCTAAATGCCCTCTCGCACGCAAGGAAATCCGACAGCTGAATTCCCAAAATACAAGTAAGCTTTTTAAGCATTGTAAGCACTATAATGGTCGGTGGAAAAGGCTGACCAAAAGAGACAGCTATGAATAATTCCACATCACGTTTGGCTGTATTTTTGATCCTCGAATCTCTACAAATTGTGCTCCTACTCGGCGGTATGTCATTTTGGTCATTCCACTAGCTTCCAAGTGCTCCTATTCACTTTTGTACGCAAATCTTTTTCGCATTGGCAAGCGTTTTGATCCATGTCCTAGCAAATGAGAGACTGCCTTTATAAGGAATGAAGCATTTATGATTAATACATTACAGTTTATTTGTTATCATAAATAAAGTGTACTCACCTGGAGTTTTAGAAAGAACCTGTGGCTTACATAAGACCGTAGTGTTTTTGCAGTCTGAGGTTTTCTGAGAGTTCGCTTATAGCTTTAACATTGTCTCTAATTTTCAGTAAATATGAACAAGTTATACGGATTGAGAACATTAGGAGTATACTTTTGCATTAGTGGTGCGTTTGATTCTATTTTGTTTATATCACCACCACTTTGAAGAGCCCTTGAAGTGCAGCATAAAGGTTGTGGCGGGGACTTTGCTTTGCTTCTTGGTGGTCTGTGTGCTCTTCTCTACGTGTGAATGTCTTCTGTGGTTAAACACTGTTACTTTTATTATAGCTTGTTCGATAGTCAGATCTTGTGATCAGTATTATGAATAGAGCCTGTCAGCCTTCATTGATAGGTATTTGGATATATGAATTTCATTCAACACATCTTTTTGTCTATTTTGCTTGTCATGTCTTTTGTGTAGTTGTTTCCAGTTACAGTTGATGACTTTTGATTGACAACGCCTAACTAAAGTTTGTTTGTACCTTCAGGCAAATCATGCTCTCGAAAATAAAGGTAGGATGGTTTCACTTGCTTCCTTTTCTTCGGTTAAACTCAGCTAATCAGATATTCTATACGGTCCTATAGGTTGGAGTTATCGGAGGTTCTGGACTAGATGATCCGAAAATCCTTGAAGACCAGCGTGAGTTTTTTGTTAAAACTCCGTTTGGCGAACCCTCAGATGCGCTACTCGAAGGCACTATCGCTGGGGTGCCCTGCGTTCTCCTTCCAAGGTAACTACCTCATGCACTACCATATCCGTCTACTCATTCTGTCTGTATGTAAGTTCTCTAAAAAGCCACTGCTTTTTAGCATTAGGGAAATAGTGCCTCAACCTTAAGGGACATTCTCGTAGGCCGTATCATCTTTCTTCGATGAAGATAACCGTTAAAAGGAATCGAATCGCGTTTAGTTTCATATTTTAGGCATGGTCGTAAGCACAGCATAATGCCGGGAAATGTGAATTTCCGTGCCAATATTTGGGCTCTTAAGGAGGCGGGCTGCACGCACGTGTTGGCTTCTAACGCCTGTGGTGGCCTGCAGGAATACACCCATCCCGGTGACCTCGTTGTTCTCGATGACTTCTTCGATCGCACGCAAAATCGCAAGCAGACTTTCTTCGATGGTGAGCCTGGCCATCCCATTGGAGTCGTTCATCTCCCAGCCTCTGATATATATTGTCAAAAAACTCGTCAGGTGATCGGTTTGTTTCCTCCTCCTTAATGGAGCTTTTTGTCGTGAATTAAGTTCGAAAAATTAGTACATTTTTCGGTTTTATTAAGACTTGCTTTTGCGATATGTGGAGCTAACAAACCGTTTTACAATTCAGAATTTTCGGTACCTTGTCTTTAGTAGAGTTACATGCGTGCTCTCACGCCTTTAATGTGACGACGAATGTTTGTCCTACCTTGGTCTCGCGTTTGTCTTGCTCGAAGCCTTCAACTAGGAGCGGTGCCATTTATCATTAAAATAACTTATTTGTTAATATAATCTCATTTCTTTCTTGTGTCCTCATTTCATATGATGTTGTTGAACCAGAAGGTCGCTTGGATTAATGCGAATAGTTAACATCATGTCCTATCGAATCAAACACTGTGTTTTCATAATAACGCAGTCTAATGTCTCTTGTAGGTGTTGATTAGGGCGGCAAAGAAGTTCATGCCGAACACATACATTCCGGGAGAGGCACGACCGGAGCATGACGTCCCACGCCTACATCTGAAAGGCACTTGTGTGACAATTGAAGGACCTCGATTTTCGAGTCGTTGTGAGTCCAAACTCTTCCATAGCCTGGGCTTCGATGTCATCAACATGACGAACGTGCCCGAGGTGATTCTTGCCAGAGAGGCTGGCATCTGCTACGCTACACTGGCCATTGTTACTGACTACTGTGCATGGCACGAATCTCGTGATGCTGTAAGTGCTCTACACTACCCTTTTTACACTTCCACTCTGTATTGGCGGAGGGACTTGATTCCAGTCTTGCAATAATCCGAAAGCTTGAAGATAGGAAGAAAACTTTAGTATATGAACTGGCAGCACGTCAATGGCAGGCTCGTTTGCGCATAGTCAAGCGGGAATATCCGTTTTGTGACGATCTCATTTTTCTTGTCCGGTGATATTTGTGAGTTTGTGGATATGCCCGTTTCGATCGAATACGTTTGTTTTGCAAAGTGATAAACATAGCCTAACGTGCTGGATGGCAGTTGGGGTTGTGTTTACCTTCTTAGGTCGTAGCCTTGGTTTCAACTCAATTTTTCCAAACAGAGGTTCGAATTACATTCGGATGTGAAAGTGGTTTGATGTCTATTTCAACTTATTCCTCGTCTCTTTCGAATGTTCCTTTTAAAAAGATGCGGTGTCGCACTTTTTTACGTCCCAATTTTCGTAGTCATGTTCCTGACATTATGGCTTTTTGCGGCGTGATTAATCCAATACACTTATGAATAATTCCATTCTTATTTATTCGGTATGCCTAAATAATATTTGACTTTAAATCTGCTTGCAAAAAGTAAGTGTCCAAGCCAACTTGGGCATTGTGGTATTGATGTCGCTGGACGCGATCTTTTTGGATGTCGATGTTGAGTTGCAGCATTTCCGCTTTCTTACAGGTAAACGTTGAAACTGTAATTGCAAACTTTAAGAAGAGTGCTGAAACCGTCAAGAATACCCTTATCGAAGCCATCAAGCTTCTCAAATCGGAGGAGTGGGATGATGTGATCGCTGCGAATCGGGTAGGCCTAGCCCTCCGGTCTTACGCTTTAAAGTGATTTCTTTCCATGCATCCTATTTAATCATGAGTTATTTGGGTGTTTTTTTGTTCCAGGATGTCGCTGAGAGAGCCCGTCAAGACGTTCACTAGTTGTTTCCATGCCAAATGAACACTGTGGTCACAGTGATAACTGTAGCTAGTCAAATAATAACCAAAAACCTAATCCCACCCCTTCTTCTTGATCTTGGAAATAAGTTACCTTGCTGGGTTTTACTTTCGATTACTTGTTGTACATGTACAGACTGGATGTTTCCTTCCCTCACGACCCCTTAACAAGGTTAGCATTATAAATTATGTGCTAAAAAATAAGAGAAAAGCTACTATTGATGTGATTTGGGTAAATTTTTCGGATTAACGAAGTTTCGAGGGAGGAGGGAGTCAAGGGGACCAAATCGCCCTTCCAACATCAGCAGCACCACCAATGCCATTCCGTTGTTTGCATTTGCAGTGGCCTGAGGCTCCTCTGAAGCCATAATATCTGAGCAGGATATTGTATTATTGATGTGGAGGTGGGTTTTGAGGCTACCGGCAGGGTTTGGGGACCAAACCATCCATTCGTTACAAGTGCAAACGCTGTAATTGTAATTTTACGACCTCTGCTTTGAGAATCGTTTTTGCGTGTTCGTAGGCGTGATACAGAATGTTCCCCTGTAGCGAGGGAGTGCATCAGTATGCGCTTTTGTGGTTAAATTTCATTCCCTGTTGGTGAAAACGGGTCCATTCTGGGGTGAGTTACCCAAAACTGGCAATTTCTGCCGTCTACAAGCTTGTGGGTACCATTTGCTCTCTTTCATCTTTAAAATCGAGCAATTCAATGGTGGATGATGCATAGACCGACTGCGGTTACTCTGATCCTTATTCCTACTGGAGAGGAGCGTAGTTACCTAAGAATTGGAGATTTCTAAAACTTTCTCTTCCACACTGATGGGGCGCTGTTTCACGCAGGTCATTTGTTCATTTCCTCTTCAAAAATCGTAATCCCTATCTTTATTTGCTTCAAGAAATATAATATGTCCAACCGTTCCAGTGGAAGTAAATGAATATTAAATTAATTTTGTCCATTCTGGATACCATTCTACTTATAATAATTAAGTAGTTGTATGTGACGAAAGTGCAAATTAAGCAAGCATTGTTTTCACTGTCTACCCTGCCTCCAAATTCCATAGAGTATGCTAGTTACGCCAACACTTGGAAGCATATCTTACTAGTTCTTAGACTTTGCTATTATTCGCGGAATTTTGCTGGCTAATAAATATACTCACAAAGGTATTGTAATGTACCGGACTAAAAGCTAACTCGCGACATTGACCGGGCCTACTTGGGAATTAGTGCAGGGACAGCTTTTGAGCTTTGATAATAAAAATAGGCTGTCCATCAAAAGAAATTGAGCAGTTTATAGTTCATCCATCCGGCGTGCTTCCGTGTAGAAACAGGGGGCTAAAAATAGGCATGGATACTGCTCAGCTTTAGAAACTATCTATTTTTAGCTCCTACTGCCGCCCCCGCACAGTTTGTCCGTGAATTCTTGGCAATGCAAACAGGAAATTATTTTTAAAGTGTGGAAGGTACCTTTTAACTCCAATTAGCTGAGGGAAACGCACACAAAGTGAAGTAGGAGTAGTGGAAAACTAATTTTGCCAACAACTTGAGGAGGATTTGCAATGATGCACTAAATGAAATCTTTTTGGGAAGAAGGGGTTATTTCACGCCAACCACGTGACAAAGTGATTGGCTTTAGTCAGTGAGGAGGAAATGAATTTTAGTCCCTTTTAAACTTTGATGGTGGAAGAAGGGAAAGCTGAGTAAGCCACAACCTCTCCTCCTGGATCATCCATTAAAAATAGCAGAGCAGAACAACTTTGTTCACACAGAGGAATAGGTCAAAGTTGCAAAGCTAAATGTAAAAAAGCAGAAAATAGGAATAGAGGCCTACATCAGCGGATATTAGTTCCAAAAATATGCTGTCGTCTGCTTCAATTATCCTCTCGGCCACATGCGTTTTCATGGTGGCCTGCGTTCATCTCGGCCATATAACACCTTCAAAATAATAAATGTTGAGACAGCGTCGGTGAGCTTTTTGGTAGGATTTTTAACAGTGTCGCACAGTTAGAAATTAAATTGCGCAAGTGCGGGAGAAACAATGGATCAGAGGCTAAGACTAGCAGATTTTGTCGGATCCTCTGACTGCCCACCTTTGGCTCGTGCAAGTGAAAGAAGTCGAGAGAGCTTGGAAACTGCTGGGTTTACCCGATGGGCTCGTAAGATCTGCATGAGTCTCACGGGGTGTTGTCCCAAGGACTACCACAGGTAATGGGACTCTCTAGGAATACTTTCTAAAACGCAAAAGTAGATCTATCAGCCCTTTGGGAATGATAGCTTGGAGTATTTAGTGATTAAGTCATTCGCTCACTTTTAGTTGAATGTAAACTAAACCGCACTTTTGTAGGCAATGTCCCAGACTCGCATAGTACACTCGGATTCCCATGACTTCTGGAAGTTGAAAGACTTTTCTCCCCACATTCCGCACAGGAAGAAGTAGCAGACGCAGGACGGTGCCAATTCTGCCAACTGCAAAAGATTTAGCTAACTGTAAGGGAGAATACTGAGTCTGCAAGTACCGTGATTGGAGGCTGTAGGGAACGAAAACAACCAGGGCTCTGTCGCCTGTCAAATTTGGAACGTCCCCACCGGGACCTAGAATGAAGGTAAACAAAAGCAGAAATGAACAACTTTTTGCCTTTAGACTGCTTTTATGAGCCAAAAAGCAGGATTGGCCATTTGGGACAATTATTTCTATACAAGCCACTGAGGAGCTCCGCCACTGAACGCTCATGTCTTCGAGCTGTTAGTAGTTCTTCTCTAGATCGGTGATGCATATGACTTTATTCATTTTTAAAAAGTCGAGACATGCTTTATGTCGCATAAATGTCATTGCGTTTCATATGAATTGAAGTGGTCTGACTTTATGACCTGTGCAAGAGGGGGATAAAGCGCCTTAAAAGCTCATCCAAGCTGAGCAACTCTACCACACAATGCCATAATTTGAGAGTAAAACGGCGAGTGGTTGTGTAATAGGCTCAGTGTTTTCCTCTCACATCAGCCTTCATACCCTTGGCAGGATTGGTTGTACCCAAGACGTGTTCCCTCCACTAACCTTACAGTCACCTTAACAAGCGTATGTTGCAATTTTTCGGAACATGTAGGACTTTTTTGTAATCCGATATCACTTAATTTATGCCACCATTTCGGGGTCCCTGAAACAAGTAGCCTTAAAGCGTACCTCTTAGCACTGCAAAGTAACGCTGTAATTATACATAGAAGAGCACATATCTATAAGTAAACTAAAGACCTTTTTTGTGCGCATTGCTGTACTTTTGCTTAAAAATGAATTTGTATGGGTTTGCCAGAAGCACCCATGGAACGAACACGATAACCCAGGGCTAAGCAGCTATCTTCAAAACCCATTTCACATGGCTCTTTGTTAGAAGAGGAATTTTCAACTTCTGATCGCCTTCGTACAAGGCGGCGGAAAATGCGACAGAAGTTGGTATTTCGAGCCTCTACTCTAAATGCCTCCTGGCATGCTCATTTTCAGTTCAAAGCAATGATAGTACTAACCAGAATCATTCAAAATAGTTTACACCTTGATAAAAAAATTATTCCAACCTGTGCTAACATTTTACGCCCCATCGATGGTATAAAGGGTAGTCAAGTGAAGGTCGGGCGTACATATTCACTTGTGATTGATTAAAACATTTTGGTCAGCGGTTACTAAAAATAGTTTAAGAATGAAACTTAAATTAAAGAAGTTTGCCTACCTTAATAAATTGGTTTCTATGGTGGATACCAATCCAAGCCTTGCATGAAAGTGAATCCTGTTTATACAAGCATTCTTAATCAAAAGTTGCCCCGCTAAATAGGTAGATTAAGTCTCCTCCCCTCAATTTGGTACAGATCTAAAACTCCAAAACAAAATAGATTGTCAGGATAGACAGGCTAGTGGATATATCGCCATTTTTTGTTAAAATTTGTGACTGCATCTGTAAAGCATGCATTTAATGGCTAGCAATCCTGGAAGACAATCGTGAACAGGTTGGATTACTAGTGGGTTCGACGTAGATATCATAAACAAAAAACTGCAAACCATGCTAGCACACGCCTTAGGAGAGTGTGTGTTTGTGCGTGTACCAAAGTGTCAGTTTAGCCAAAGCTGAAAAAAACAACTACCCACACCACTGGGTAGTACACATTCTTGAATGTTCTGCTGATTAGTAGCCTTTAATGAATGGAACTGGAGGTTTAAAACCTTGGCTTCCGATAAAGACCGTTCACAAATACTTACATGTTAACCCCCGTGCTCATGTTGGCCTTTAGTGCCAAAGCTGCTCTAAAAATTGACTTAAGCAAGAAGTCGTTTTTTTCATCCTCAAGAAAGACATCAATTAACTCCAAACAATGGCATATTCCAAAACGTGAATAGGAGTTTTACCGATCTTCCCATCATGCATTGCCAAAGCATTGAGTCAAATTAGCTCTAATGCGGAGGGAGACTGCAAATCGCCCCATTTACTGAGGATAGGGCAATGCGAGGGCTGTTGTGGATCACCTTAAAAATGCCCGCCTAAACGTCAGTCACCAAATTTAGGCACATATCGTAAAATTTTGTTATCACAGCCACAAAACTCCCGCGAGTTTTTCCCTCCTTCTCTCTTAATAATAATAATCCCATTTGATACCATTGCCAAAATAAACGCATTTTAATTGATGGAAAAGGTGAAGAGAAAGCAAGAAGATCTTAAACACAATAATTACTTATTTAAACCTCAGTTTCGCCGCCAAGCTACTTGGAGACTCCACCATTGTACCACCGCCGGGTTGTTCAATCGCGGAGTCGTGGAGGCGGCTGCCAGGTCCGTCTGGCTTGGGGCGATCTCACCGTGTTGCCTAATTTCGGAACAAAAGTTTAACAAGTTACACTGTTGGATGCATTGAAAAATATGGACGGCTTTGTGTGGTGTCAGTGCCAACAAAATTAATTTGTTTATACAAGCGATAGTGAAGTGTAATTTTCTGTTTCATGCCTATCATAGGTCCGGATTACATGTGATAGGCCAGAAAATTGTTGCACATATTCGGTGGTTGGATTTCTGAGGCCGATCAACAACAAACTGTACTGTGTAAGAAGCCGACTCTTTCCACTATCTGCGAGTCCCTCTAGGGCCCCTTGCCTGTTCACGAACGTTCCCCACAGAGGCAGCCGATGAAGTCGAGGATGTCTGGAGTGGTTGGCAAATCAAACAGACACACAAACTACCTCACAAGAGGCTTGTTAAATCGGCCTAAGCCCTCATCGAGTTAGAGTTACCAGAATACAAACCTTTCCAAGGGAGAAAAGACTTGAAAGGCTATTTAAGCAAGCATTACTACTTTATTTACTGCATTTGATCGAGTAAATCGCCTCCGGGCCTATACACAGCTGGAGGTCGTGAAATTTCTCCTGAAATCTAACAATCCGAACTCAAATGTGCTTCCTTTCGACTCTCAATTCAACATGCAGCGCCTCTTTAGCCACCCAAATGAGTGCTTCTGATTAAAGCATAGCACAGGGTGATGGTGCTGATGAAGTGATAATTAAAAACCTAGTGCTGAATTTCTAAACTTCAAGCCAACGCTACTCTCAAAACCTAAAGTTCATGTCTTCTCAAATAAGGGAATAAGGATGAAACGAGTGTGCTTCATTACCGGTTGTCAACATCTACCACTGCATCCTCTACTGTCAACATAAAGTGTGCACAACGCCAGGAGTTCTTCCCCGAAGATACGATACCAGGGTAGAAGGAGTAGAGAGATTGAGGGCCACTGACGTGATCTTCAGACCGTTCCGACCAACAAAAATTACAAAGACAGACTCTTAAGTGCTGAAGAAACTGAAACAAAGAATTATATTAAATGCCACTTTGTTTTTACATTCGTATTGCCCTGCCATATGATCCATCCGGATTCCACCCAGTCAGTGGACACCTTCATACAGGTACCAGAATTTACAGGTGGTTCATGGCTAGTGTCACTTGCATTGGCGGGAGCACCGCCACCGAACGCCATCAGCAGAGTGGGTTCGGGCACTTGCTCTTCGGCTTCAGGCTCGTGCGGAGGCGGAACGAGCACTTCCACAATCGCGGAGCCCCTCAGTGAGTCAGAACCCGAACTTGGGCGCATAATTAGCATTTCAAAGCATTACAAGCACATTCTTCGATGCAATTCAAAGACCGTTTGTTCCTCCACTCAAGGTTTTCTTTCCTTTTTTTTAAATTTTCTGTCGGATGGCACTTTGAATTTAACAGTAGGATGTATATGATGCGTTGCGTTGCAATAATTGCAAATTCGCCTGAGGCGATTGTTTGCCTTTTTGCAACCTCCTTGTAAGCACTTTTCTGCATTGATTTTCGTAACTACTTCCTGTTCTCTACTCTCAGTCGCACTTGGGAAAAAAGATTTTTGCTGACGAGGCATCTGTCCTACAACTTGGAAGGCGAGTGTAAGTAGAGCGGTTGCTGGCGTACTACGTAACAGCCTTGAAACCGTATCGAGATGACAGGAGGCTGAAGGGAGGTGCCAAAATAGATTATCGGTGTGATGCAGCGAGGCTCACTGTTGGGGTGCTTTTGTGGCGAAAAAACCTCTCCCGAAATTTGAAGGGCCTCGTTGAACGCCTTTGTTTTATCAGTGATTAGATCAAGGCGAAGGGAGGCATCAGTTGACTTCAGACTGAGGGATTTGAGTGGCTCTTTAAAAATCCTCCCGCCTGTCAGGTTGAGGCACCGCGAGATGACTTTTTTGCCTTGTAGAAATGCAAAGCGAGTCTTTTGATGATTTTCCGAAGTGCTCTTTGTTTATCTTGGCATTGATGGGTGCTTTATACCTGCATGTAGATCACTTTATCCACAGTAGTGAAGCAAGAGGGCAAATTTATTCTTAAACAAACCTCTCAAGGCTTCGATGGCCAACGCATTTTTCCATGTGGGGTTTACCACGCATGAAGAGGTAAATTTTACTCGGCGGGTTTACACTTACTATGCCTAAAGTTCACTGGAATATTTATGCAATTACGACACTTTTTTCTTCAACTCTTGAGTTTCAGTTGCGTGGGTGCTTGAGGATCCGTTTTGGCACGGTCGTTAACGGACCGACCTCCATCGGCAATGCATATTCCAGTCATCTTTAGGGATGTCTCAAGGCGGTGTATCTGTGCCCTCCAATGGGCATCCAAATTCTACCACGAGAGAAGGGTTTGGGATGTGGATGGAGGAAGATGTGACGACTCCTGACAGAAGAGTTGATAGTGACATCTGCCTTTGTCGAATATAACAATTCCAGGTTCTGCAGGAATGCTACTAACAGCTAAAGCGACACGAAGCCTTTCACAGCGCCTGTATGAAGAAATTGCATCTCTTCCAGCTGGACCGGTCAGCTCTGCACTGAAATTTTGCTTTTCGATCTGGGATTCTTTGACGTGGTGGCCAGCACATTTCCCCGCCTCCGGATCCGGCGAACTGACCAAGAGGGAACACTGACGTCGTGATGAAGCATTCTTTCAGCTGCAAGTAATTTCAATGACTGGTACTGTTGGCTTGTGGGCGTTTCCTCACAGCACCGACCATATTTTGGTGGTCGACGAGAACGATTGACTAATGGGAAAACCAGGAAGGGCGAGAAGACTGTATACTACTTTGACTGAATCTTCAACCCTGCATTTTGCGCAAGTAGGCGTCTGTAATCCCACTATCGAGCCTCTGTGCCATGCTATCAGCCCCAAAGCTCGAGTTTTACACTTTCTTTCGCCTTCAGAGAAGCCCTGGGCCCTTTATAGTTACTTGCATATGCAGTTTCCGAACCTGCGTTGTTAATCTCAACAGACTTCATTTAAATGCAAAAAAATATTGTGATACATTTATTTTGGTAGGAAAAAGTACAAGTAGCTTGGTGAGAAAATGTTGAGCGTGATACCAAAATCACATGAAGGTGGTTTTTTAGGCCTCCTCCACTACCATAATCACAAACTCCAGCACTGGTTGTGAATGAAAATTCCAATAGAAATGCATTTACTCATGCAATTTGTTGTATTTGATTAAAATTTTGTCATTTTTTGAGCAATTGGCCAGGTTTTTGGCTCTTGGACCCTCCTCAAACAGTAAAATGCAAAAAATTTATCAATCAAGAACTGCATTACTACTACAACGTAAGTCCTGTGAAACTCGGGTGTCGTGGGTTTCGCCAAAGACGGACAAAAGCACAGCATTTGGACAGAACAGTTGCCGCCGGCTCCTGACGTGGCGTGGAGGCCAGTTTACCCCCTAAAAAAGTACAAAATCTGAGTCCCATGGACCTGCGAAACCAAAACAACCAGTCAAACGAATGATCCAAGTGGCTACTTATTTCTGTCCACAAGCAGGAAGCCAAAAAAAGAAACACTGTCATTTGAAAAGTAATTTATGATTTGCTACGTTTTAATGCCCCTCAGTTTTGTTGGGAATTTCATTTTAGCCTCTGAGAAGAAACAGATGCCCCAAATCTGAAATAAAGTTCTCACGCTGCTTCTCTCTCTCTCTATCACCTTTTCCATGCAACCGCAAAGCAATTTCCTGCCTCCAGAGCCAAACATTTCTCATGCATTAGAGTGACATACCTGCAATTTGGTGGAAAATGCATCAGTCTTGTGGATGGGGCAGCAAAATCAAAGTGTTTCGTACAGACGTCAACAGGCAGTCTAACTCGCCTTAGTTTGGTGCAGGAATTGCCTCGACACTAAAAGCAAATGCGATTGGCAGTCTTTGCATGCCTTCACTCGACCCACTAACGCAGCGCTCTTCCATTGCTCGAGCCCCAATCTGTGACGCTTTACAGGTCCGACACTACCCTCTCTTCTTCACCTCAACCATCGTACCCTTGGGACGAGCAGACGGGTTGGACGAGGGTCACTGCTAAAGCGGTGCGGAGGTATCGCGCTTTAGACGTAGTTTAGCCTCAGGGAGCACCAATGCCCCATCTGTCACGAGGTTCTCACTTCCCTGACCGTCTCTCGCTTAAATTGACAGTTTTAAGCCACTGGATGAGGCTCGACACTGGAAAGGAGCATCTAGGCCTGCTACACGGCTGGGAGAGTGGAGACACCAATCATTTCATGTAACAATTAAACCTCTACTGCTTTGATCGCCTCTACAGCAACATTGGTGGAAGTCTATCCCATTGTCATGTCATTCTAGTTAAGCCAAATCCACAAGACCAGCGGGGCAATAAAAAGGCGCTAATTATGTTTGAAACATTAAAATAGGTCCATTATGAGGCCTAAGTGATTTCCCTAGTGTGGCAAAAGTTGTCCCGTTTCTAGTAAGCCCATATTTTTTGCCCCATACAAATAAGTCATTTTAGTTATTTCAAAGTGAGTGAAGCGAAAGAGGCACTAACGACTACATCAGAAATTAAAGAAGCGGTACTCTGATTCGATTTACCTCCAAATCCAAAGATGGGTAATCTGAAGGGGCTGTCATTTGCCAAGTTTCTTTCGATTTTTCGGAGCCTTGATGCGTTGGACAACAACTCCAAGGCAGAACACACAGGCGTCGACGTTTGGAAAGGATTGGTAGAGGCACTGCTATGCTCCGGTGGCCAGATCGCCCGGCTGAGGCTCAATTGCGCGACCTCTTTACCAAATCCGAGAGTTAAACATGCGCTTAAGGTGTTGCTCTCATTTTTTCATCTCTCTGCCAAGAGAGGAGTAAAAAACTTGCCTCACCTCGCATTTCATAGGATGGCAACAGTTTCCCCCACCTTGTCAGGATTACACATGATTGTGTTTTTCATTTTTTGATCTTATTTTTTTTCAGACAAAATCTGAGACCTCAAGATTGCATGAAAGCAGGACTTTGGTAGGATTTTAAGCAAAGATTATTCGATGAGACTGCTGTGACGTCCTAACAGGCGGCCTGGTGTTTCTTCCCCCCCATGGCATGGAGTCACAACAACGCCCTAGGCGTCCAAGTCGTCAAAGGGATTCGAGCTAGAAGAATCAGCATTTCCTCTAGATGTTTTACTCAGGTACTCTTAAGCACGAAAAGCCTCTCAGTTACAGCGGATCCATTCAACTGACTTTCACCGATCCACTGGCAGCGCTATTAGGAGATTTTGTCTTTTTTTGTACACAACTTGTGTTTGCTGGCAGCATGTGTTATGCAGAATATCATGTGGCACCTCACTACATCACGTTACACTGATCCACCGTTGGGCTGCTTATAAGAAATGGTCATGGTTTCACAGCCCTACTGGGATGATGAAGCCTTTCTCGCATTCACCAGCCAAGTCTCTTCGATGCAATACGGATGGAGTGTACTCAGGACTGGCACAAACAGCGTCGCCCACGTTTCGGGCCATGTTCACCAGTGCAGCATTGGAAAAGACCTACCTAGACAGCGAAAGCATATAAAATGCAGCTTTGCAAGCGTATTGCTTGTCCCATTCTCAACTTCATATTAGGGATGATTTAGACAACCCAACATTCTAGCTTCATTAGAAGCTTCGATCCCTTCTCTGCTTCCTTCGGTCCCAACGAGGGCTTAGGGAGCTACAGGAAGAGCCACCCGCAACTAGTTGGATGAGGCAGTTACCAAGGTTATGCTCTTTAAAGTACCCTGCAATTAAACCTGCTCAGTCGGAGCGGGTGAAAAGGCCATTAGTTGGGTGGAAAGGCAGATTCTCAATTGTAGTCGAGGCACAATGGCGCAGATTTACGTTTTCGGTGTGTGTGTGTTTGTGCAAACGCATGTGTGCGTGAGCGGGTGTGTGTATGTGTCCTCATCCATTCCCTCGTGCAGTTGCGTTTATGCGCAACCGTGAGAGGGTTTTGGGTATTCAGTACTGCAGTCCTCTGGTGCAGGTAACAAAGCGCTTATTGAGGTCCAGAGTGCTGACTCCTTCACCACGTCATCAACCCCAGCACACCTTCAAGGTCATGCCATACCACTTGTTCATTTGAAGCACTCCACACTCATTTGCAGTGTTTAGACAGATAAAGGAGGCAGTCATTGGCCTCTCCGTAGAGCCACACTCAGACGGTATGATCCAGACTTGTTGTTTATGACATGTTTACCAATGAAGCTTGCCAACGCTCAGGCGGTCAAAGTGATTCTGTGATACTGTGATTATGAAAAACCAGCAGACCATTTGATTAATTGTTTATAAGCATACACACAAGAGTTTCCGTTGCCATGGCCTCCTCCGCCGTAGCCACAAGCGGGGAATTGGCTCTTGTCATGATGCAAATGTATTACCACTTCCTTCACATGCAAAATATCTCGCCGTGTGATCGCATGTGGTGATCAAGAGGTGCATGTTCTCGTAAACAGTCAATCATGTGTACATAACTTCTCCATTAACTAATAATTGCTCTTGAATAGTACTTCTTTGTTTGCTCACCACCTTTGTCTCCTTCAACACACAGACGCACGCACTAAGACAAGCGATCATAACCTGCTCATATTCCAAGAGTTTGGAGTGAGTCCTCCCTCCGGCTGAAGATTCTCTTTTTCATTTAAAAGGCATCATAATTGCGTGTGTCCAGGGTCCAAGCGATATCCACCCACGGCAACAGATGCGCACAGATTAGCGAGCTATTTAAATGCCAAAGTTGGAGGAGTACAGAGTTGTGCGCCCAAATCAAACTGCTATGCCGGAGGTAGTCGAGGCGGCTACTAAAACTTAAAGCCACTTCTTAGCAATGGAGCTGTCTACCAGTAATGATCTCTCTCTCTCTTCTCTCTCTCTCTCTCGCTTGATCACATGACAATAAGTGTGACTAGTTTTTTTGCATAAGGCGGGCTTTACTTGTGCAGTTTCTATCACCTGATGTATCATACCACTTTGGTCTATTATGATCTGAGCCTTCATCCACGAGGAGAAAGTGTCGATCTAACCGAAATGTGTCCTAATTTTTGGCGTTTTTTAATGCAGGTGACGCTGTCAGTGTATTACGAGACTTGACTCAACAATAGCACAATGGAGCAGGCAGGAAACTGCCCTCTCGAATTTGCTCAGACTCTGGTTTGTTAACTGTTTGTGCATTGCGCTGCAAGAGATGCGTCTTGCAACCTCCTTCCTCCTGCCTGACTGTCATGTGACCCGCTTTTGTGCGATTGCAGGAGGAAACGCAACGAGGCTGTCACTTTGTCTGCACTTGATGACCCGATTGGAAGTGATCCAGCGCGAGCCTATTATGTGTCGCTTGGACTTTCATATTTGGAAAGAGCAGGTGTAATTGCTGGGCCTTTCAATGCTCACTTACCTTACGTCAGTTGTGAGCGCTTAATTCTAAGCCAAGGCAATTCAAAATCTTGCACGAATTGGGCAGTGTTGTCACACCACTATTTCGTAAACTGGATTATTGCAAGGCGTCAATTGGAGGCTGGTGCATTGAATAAGAGGTTAAGACGACGAGAGGTCAGCAAAATCCACTAGTTAGTGCCTATTAAAAGGCAAAAACCTGACCTTGTTTGCTCTAACTCATTTTAAGGTCTGCTTTCCTTCCGCCATACCCAGTGAAGTAGTAAATAGAATTGTGGACTGTGTGAATACGTTGGTGTGAGAGTAACAAATCACAACGTAATTATCGGAAGTGATGCTTCTTTTACTAAGCACTGGTCTCTGCGGTGCAAACAGATGCAGCCCATTGGTCGCATTTCGTCATCTGTTTGTGTTGGCCGCAAAGGTCTACCGCGCCTGCACAAGGACACACTCCCCAAGCCCCGGATGGCTTGAAATTTCGCTCCGTCATCCCAAAATCCGCCTTTGCCCATAGTGATGTGTGAATGTATGCTTGCGCACACCTCACTGCGGATGGAAGACCGACCACCAGTTCCAGACTCTGCCAATGACTATGTAAAGCACTACAGATACTAGGTATAACTCATTCATTCGTTAAATTTCATTGTAATTTTTTTTCTCAATGCACAAACTGGGAGAATTCAAGGTTCAGACTGCTCTATTAATTCTCGATAAGCAGTTGCAGCGTCTCAGAACTTTACTGAAGACAAAAGGGAGCATAGCACTGGTTATAAATTTTGAATGAAGTTCCTATAAAACAAAGTGCAGACTGTAATAAATAGGCCATTTTTAATTGCCCTCCCGAAACCCTTGGCTAAGTTACTATTTTGGGTCCACTTCGCCTTGACATATGCGTTTCCCTGTCAGTGGTCGTATATGGCCCCCTTCGACACGAAACAACGCCTTTGAAGTCTTACTTCTGGAATGGAAAACACTTGACCCTGAAAAGCCCTCCATCACTTCACCTCCATCTCAGTGTGGAAGCAATTTCCATCACAGAGTTGAATGCGATACGCCTACAGATGAGAGTTGAGATAAGATGACGGTCGATTGATTTGCCGAAATTTCCCCCATCCCCTCGCCACTCCTTCGAATGCCGGAGGTGGCATTTACGAGCTTACCGGGAGGCTGGCAAGTCCCTGCTGCCGCTGCTGCCGCTGAGGTTTACACATCACACGCACCCAGTGCTCCGTCTTTTCAATAATGTGCACAAGTTGTTTGGAACTACCTCGAATGATTAATATCCCACTCTGCATATTTCACCCAAAAAAGGCTCCTCCCGCCTTCTGCCTGCCCACATGGTGTTGGCGATGTCTATGCATGTGTGCACCGCCTAGGGTGATACAAATTAAGCTATTCTTAATTCCCCCACTGTAGATATTCCTTTTGTAATGGAAATGTCCGCATGCCTGGTTTGTCAGTAGAGACGCCAACTCAGACGTTTCCGTGCAAAGACAGTTGGTTGGGCAATTTGGAGGGAGGAAAAAGTTTCACTTCTTATCATTTTTTCCTGGGTTTTTTTTATTTACCCCATTAAATATGCACGAAGGAGCAGCTTACCACCGTCACAGCTGGTGAAAAACAACATCTGCTATCATAAATTAGGGCTTTGGAGGCGCTCACCGAGGCGTATTGCGTATCGTCCACAACTGGACAATAACACTGCGGAAAGGTTTTGACTCCTCTTTGTTCATATCATAGCCGCCTACTCGTGTATTTCTCTGTTGAAATAGCAATTCCACCCTACAGTCGCTTTTGTAGACCAGGCGCTGGTGTGCAGGCATTCGACTTCATCGCAATTAAATACAGCAAATACTGTAGGACCTTAAGGCCTTGGTTAAAAGTGGCATTGAAATGAGGCGAATGCATAATCCCTGGTCCAGTTGGTGACACTCAGCTCCCACGTCACGTGATGTGGACTGACTGAGACGTACACAGGAGGATTGAAATTTAAGCCTTCCTCAGCGTCGCCTCTACCCTTCGTGTGTTTCGTCCAGTGAACCGCAAGCCCAGCTTCCTCATCGCACCAATCCCTCGACTCACGCAATTACTCGCCCGAGACTTCTCTCTCTTTCTTTTCCCAAACCGCCTCGCATTTTTGGCATTACATGCAAAAATTAACACTCAACTGATTGCAAGAGCCTTGTCTTCCTGCTAAAACAATTCGTGCACCTCGCATCTCTGGCTCATTCGCAGAAGGCTGCTCGATCAAATTATATGCGAGAGATGGGGTAGGCAGTTCGAGGTACTTTGTGCGCCTCATTTCAGTGATTATGTCAGGAGCTTTTGTTTTTCTTTTTCCTCTTTTTCAGCCCAAAAAAATAATATTTCTTGCTCTAAAGAGCACCACAATAGGAGTCTCAAATAAAGCTGCAAACAAAAGGGAAAACAAACGCCGGTGAGGTGGTTTGGGATGTTTGATGAACAAAAAAAATTGTGCAAATTCCACGAGACCTACGACCAACACGGGGACATTTTAAATGTCTCGAAGGGCAAAGAAAGGTGTGAAATTTGCTTAAAAGATGAAGTGTTGCAAGAATGTATAAACAGTGAGATGATTAGTCGGGTGGGCATTCCGATCTTCTTATGCCTTGGCCCCAGTGTCTGTGCTGTGTCGGGTGGCTCTCTTAATGCAGCATCTTGGGGCTTTACTGGAAAGGCACATTGGTCAAGACGCAAAGTGATTCTCCATTACAAAAGTAAATCGTCGGCGTCGCCGGCGCGTCCCCAAGTTGACCCCCAGCGTTAGTCCTCACGACGTGGAAGCCATCGAATGGCACCAATCCCTATTGTCAACCTCACTGAAACTGGACTTGCGTTTCCTTTGAAAACTGGATGCGAGAAGTGTGCTGGCTATCACACACGTCGCAAGGTCATCGGTCTACGAGCAGGGTCACATAACAAGGGAGGGGATAGGGGGTTGCCCCCCATTTTATCCCGCCACGTGGTCTTTCCCCTAGAGCTGCCTTACCATATTTATATGGATTCAAACCACATTGTGGAGAAATCAAGGTGAGATCACGTACTCACTTCATTGACGGCTTCATGAGGCGTTTTTGACACCTCCGTAATGAGTATTTCCAGATGGTTGACGTCATTGCTATGGAATAAAGGAGTGGGATGATTGCACAACACGGGAATAGAGTAGTTGCCGAAGGCAGGCATCATATCCCATCCGCAGCATATGCACTTCTTCCACACCACGGTAGAAGTTAGAATAGATGACCTCTAGGATCGGATTTGCTTTCTGCAACCCTTGGGTAGAGAATGGAATGTAGACGAAGAGTAGAGTTTGAGCACACAGGCATGGCTAGGAGGCCGATCCACCCAAGGTAGAACAGTTACAGCGATAAGTAGCGTAATTTAGTTATTTCAGCCACAAACACGCATGTGATGCGTAGCGCCGTTTGCAAGGTTCACAGTGTCATGAGACGCCAGTTTTATTTCAACTCACCCTCCTCGTTCCTTTGATGGACAGGTATCCGTTCATGTCGCACACCTTGGTAGAGCATTTACTGTCGTTGATTGCCAGAGTTGCAGCCTTTTTTCGAAACACTACTGCTTGCCGGTAAACCTGCCTTTAAACTCTGCTAATCTTGGTTACCAAAAATGCTCCTGTAAACGTTGGCGATCCAATGGAGCCTACAATTGATACCGCAACGGCTTCTCAGCTCCTCGCTACCTCTCTAGCACCCCAAGAGACTTCAACGCTACGGCACAACTAAATCGTCCCTAGTCCCTCATGCATGAGAAGCGCTTACCATTTTGAAGGCTATTGCACCAAATAAAAAAGTCGTACTTCTTTTACCTCGGTGTTGTCCCCTTATCCACGCCGTGGCAGCACCACTGTGGCTAGAGCAACTCAATGCCTAATCTTTAAGGTGCGAGGGACAAAGCCTTTCGAACACGAAGGTGTGTTATGCAATTCAGCCTGGGTCTACTGAAGGGGAGATATCTTTCATCCTTGCCAAATTGTATCACAGTTCTATTTGACACATCCACTGATTGAGTAACAATGAGTCTCTACTACCGCGTGCATCCACCATCAGCAACTGTCGCCTTCACTTTTTTGTGATAATTTGTCAAACTACTTTTTGTAATGTAGATACCTGAATTGATTCGACTCACGTTCATTTTGAGCATCCATTTGACGTTGACACACACACACAGCGAGGCAGTGAGCGAGTCGGTGGTAGGTGTCAGATGAAGTCGTGCCACGGCGGAGGAAGCAAAACGCGTTGTTATTTAAACTATGAACCAATGAAGCGGAGAGGAACAACTTACTAACTTTGTGCGGGCCTTAGCAAAGAGTAAAACAATAGGAGGGTTGCATCACCATTGACTCAACCTATAGAGTTTAGACAAGCAAAAGGAGGAAATTTAAAGCCTACAGTGAGCATAACTGCTAGTGAGGATCACCTTTAATAAGTTCTGAACTTGTAAGGGTTTACAATCCGCATAAAAGCTTGTCGTCTTGGTTTTGGTGGATGGGCGGACTTCCAGGCCACGCCAGTAGTCCCAAGCCCAACTGTGTAGTCTTTGGGGCGGCCTTGGGGAGGTGCATTGGTGGCAGCTTAAAGCCAACCTAACCTCAAGGGACATTAGCTCTGCCTTCTACAGCTGCGTGATAAACCTCACCCTAACAGAGGAAGGGGAGAGGTTGCGAACAGGCGAAGCAGCGACGATCCCTCACAGAAGGGGGTGGGGGGGGATCATGGCTACCTTCGGCATATGCGTTAGTTCTGTGGTCCGTAGGAAGGCTGTTAATAAATGAAGCGACGTTAGCCATAACCGATCCCAAAAGGTTTCCTTGTGAGGTCACTTACTATACCTGTATGAAGGCATCGAATAAGTGGAGATGCAATGTCGCCTCCACTTCCCTACTAGCTGGTATGGAAGCCTGATAGACTGACCAAATGGTACTGAAATGGGAATAAGATGGCAGAAACAAATTGAGATGAATTCCCAGTCCTACGGATCCATGCCTCTGCTTGTAGACCACGATTCCTACGAGTGGCTACTGAAACGCACAATGCTCAGCACATTTCTCTGTTCTTGAATTCAGTTTCCGCACAGAGTGGAACTGGAGGCCCTGCAAGACCACCGCTGCAGTCAAGCACCTCTCCAGTTGCATGTAAATGACTGGTGTGGCTCTTCAGCGTCGCGGACGATGCTGAGTGCGCGTGCTACTCTCAGTTTTGTTCAAGGTGTCACTTCGAGTCTCTGCCATTATACGATCGTGGAGCGGGCTGGCCTCCGAACCATACCTGCGCATCGCGTCTTCCTTCGTCTTCACGTAGATGAGCATAACAATGCATACAGGTAGCACACTTTCCAAAAAGAACTGATTTTTTATTCTTAAAACTGAAGAACTTGAACTTAGATACTGTGCAAAGAGGTGGAAGGCTAATAGTGGGAGAAATTGCTATGCGCAACTAATCACTGGTTTAGCTGACAACAATAGTCCTGAGGTCGCCTCTGTCTTTCACCCTCCCTCAGTCGAGATTTTACCACACTATTACTTGGACAGGTATTGACGAGAAGTTTGTCACAATATAGACACAAATTGCGGAGGAGAAAAAAACCCAAATGCCTGCACGCATATTAACGAAAAGGCAAAACGTGTGCGTGTGTTGTGGGGATGTGCCGGAATGACCTTAAGATGGGTGAGTGCGTGTATGCGTGCAGATGAATGCTGCCCAGGCAGATCCAGCCCCAGTGTGTGTTACCATCACACACACACACAACTCCCTGCCTGCATATCCACTCACTGGTCTCTATGGCCGCCAGAACAGAAGTCGAGGCTTGATTCAGTAAAGTCGCACAATTGGTGGTCCATCATACAGGCAGACTGTGGACAAACCCATCCTTCCAAAAGATTTATTGTGTTTATATTAATTACCCACCCTTTGTCAAATCACCTTGTCATATGCACGCACTTGGCGTTTTCACAATTACTAGGCTTAATTGGCTGCATGCGGCTCTCGGAACTTGGTGCCCTGTCACCAATACTTTCTTCTCCGTAGCTTTCAGTGTTTTCATGACTCACCAGCATCAGAGTGTCAATGATGCACCGCCTCCACATCCTACAAGCGAGTACTCTCAACACAGTGCGTGTGGTGTCTGGCGTTTGAGAGAAAGAGAGAGAGAGAGAGAGGTAAAGACCCAACTTAGCTGTTTTTGGCACGTCTGCGTCTCCGATACAGCCTGCCGTGTCAAAATCATGTAATGAGATCTGGTTGTTTGCCTACAAATCCAAAGACAGAGGATTAATTCTTTCATCTACTGATCGTCCTACTTACTGATAGCTTTTAGTATTTTGAGCTTAGAAGTAGTTTCAGACTCCTTGACATAAGGTGACGGACAGGGGGGGAGGGAAGGGAATTGCTAAACATCCTGCCTCAGGAGTGGAAGCTCCTCTACCAGAATGACGGTCGAAAAGTGCGTAGACTGTATAATCTCAATGACTCAAGCGCTTTCTACACAAAGAAACCATCCACCAGAATTGACAAGAAGAATGCAGTTACCGTTCATTGCAGAGATTGACCAAAGAATGCATGGTCTACAATCCCAATGCCCATTGCGGTGCAAGTGGTTTTCTCCTTGAAGACAACACCTCGACTCGTCTGGAATTGATGCCTACAAAAGGAAAGTGTTACCAGGGTGAAAGGTTTTTCTTCTCCTTTGCTTCTCTTTTATATCAAAACAAGCAGGAAAAAAACCAAGCAAGTGTGACTAACCTTGGGAACAGGGAGCAACCTCCCACTGCCAAGGTCACAATTTAATCGCAAATCTAGCTTTTTTAGTTGAAAATAAAACCATACAAAGATGGCAATTTCCCCATACCATTATTAGCCTGTCCCTCCAAGCATTGTCGACAAAGTGGCCGCAATTGGGTGGACTGACCTCCGCGCCATGTCGTAGTCCCCACTTTTGCGATCCTGCATGTCAGTGATGCTCCTTCTAGCCAAGTTTTATAACCTCTTTTGCATTCATGGAAAGCAGAAAGCAAACCCAATGGTGAAGGTTGCATGCCCGATTCCGGCTACTACATGGAGAAGTGCATATGCTGAAGATGGGAGGCACGGTAACGACTTCCCGAGAGAAGGGCTGAAAATGCCGTCCACCTTCGACAATCGCCTCAGTTCTGCAGTCTTAAGCAATACAGCACCTGCATAAAGATATCTATGAAACGAACTCTCAATACTTCAATCCCTTCTACCAACAGGATGAAGCTTAGGTCCACACAACTGAACAGCGAATTTCCACCTTCATAGAGCTAATGTTAAACTCTGACACCACTTTTAGGCCTTTGTGCCTGCGACTAGTCGTGGACGCGCGCAACAATCAGCACATAACCTCATTCCCAAATCCACTTGCCATACGGGACGAAATTCCAAATTCTGCGGGATCAGTGGCGTCGGAGCCAAGCATCGTCTTGGCGGCATGGAGACTCAGTAACAGACACGGTTTGCTCGTAAGTCTGCCCAACAGAGCAGGAGGTTTATTAGGAGGAGCACCGAGACGGATGCTAGTATCCCTCCAACCGAGGCTAGAGGTCACGTGATGACACATATAGGGAGAGGATTGTACTCACATTTAAAAATCATGAAAGTGAGTCACTATTCCGTGGACAAATAAATAACGTTGAGATGGTGAATGCCTTAAAAATGCCACCAGATGAGTGCACCAAGAGTAGATGAAGCCTCTCAAAGAGCCGATGCACTTTTCGAAAACGCGTGACTCCTCTGCAGAATGGAGGTGGACTTTCCTTACTTTTGCTACAGGTCAAGACTACCAATGCGTCGCCAGATCCCCTTTCAAAAGACCTACTAAAGTGCAGAAGGGAGATGTGATATGCGTTTGTGCCTGGCTGAGGCCATCAGAAATTGCATTTTCGTTTTGTTGTGTCGTTGTTACGCTTTCAATGCACAAATAAGCATAGGCCACTGCGCCGCCCTCTTAGGTAGAGCACACCTTTATGTCAGCGTACACATGTAGGCAGACTTAACAAACCAAAACGGTTGCTGCATCTATCACACATACATACATACACACACACACACACACCTCTGTGTGTGCATAGGAGAATTCCTATGTCCAGTCAGGAATATGCAGCCTCGACCTGATTGGTGGCCTGTGTGTGTGCTAGCAGCTCGCGCAGCCTAAAATTGTCCATGTGGAGGGCGCATTTTTGGAGTCTCACGCACCGACCACACACGCTTAGGCCCGGGTGAACAGGCGTCGCGAATACCTCCACTGTTTCTGCATTCCACTGATTACATAGCGCTTCGCCCAATTCAGAACCGATCACAGGAAAGGCCAAGCAACAAGCCGTGACGATAGGTGCACTGAGAAATGGGTTTCTAAGGCCAACCTAAAAGCAAACTTAGACACCGCCAAGATACATTCGAAGTATGCTTTTCCTTATGGTAGAAAAACAGATCCTCCCAAGTCTATTCTGACCCATAGGAGCCCCACTGGTGCCATTGCAACTGTTGGACACGGACCATCATTAGGAGTACCCGAAGCACCGAAATACCAAAGCCTGATCTGGAGCGAACCAAGCATGTGCTGATAGCAGTGCCACACAAACCAATCACAAGGCCACAGCTCGTGAGGGACCGACTAAACTAACGTGCACTTTCCGGGCTTGCGGGACGCATGTCGTGGTGGCTGTGCTGTGGTAGTAAAAATGCTATGAAGTCAGGATTTAGAAACCATAGTTACCAAAACAAAGCACAGCTCAAATCGCGAATCCGACCGCCCGTCACGTGATCCACCAGTATCGAAACACGAAACCGATTTGCGAAGCGAGTGCGTGCGAAGGCACCTTTCAATGGACCCACCTTACTGCCTAGGTGCCCGAAAAAAGTGAAGACACCATTGTTAAGGCAGTACCAAAGGACTCCTTAACCTAACGGTAAAACATAAAAACAAAAGAATATCGTTTTCCAATTAGTGATGAATATCGAAAGCAGAGGACAAGGAACAGTTTGAAGACACTTTTATAAATGTATAGACACAGACGAACAATTTTCAAAGGCAGAAATAAAATATTGCAGTCAGTTAAATGAAGAGTGTTCTAGGTGGCACAGGTGGATTGATCCTCCTGTTCGATTTCGGCAGTTGTCTGTGCGCACGAACGCAATCAAGCAGCGACGCTTTCAGGCTGTTGACAATGAGACAGCGCGGAATTGCGAGGCGGTCGCCCGGAATCGCACAAGGCTACACCACCCCAGGTAAGAGCACTGAAGTGCAGTCGTTCCACCGACATTCTTTTGCAATGCGCCACGAAGAGCCTGAACTTTACAGATAGAAATGATGCCTATCTCCACCGCGACGTATATTTGTTCTCAACAATCGGAAGGCGATGTAAAACACTTCCAGAGATAATATGCACACACAAGTTCGAAAGCATCTACATATATACATAAGATGAATGAACAGAAAAAAGTAAATGCGATGGGTATTTACAAGGGGAACTTATGGAAGTGAGTCATAACAGTAAAATTGGAGGGATCAAGCCCTATTTGAACGTGGCCTACTTACAGCCGGGCGTTTAAGAGATGAAGAGGTAACACCGCTTTTAGCTGCGGATTGTTGCTGCTTCTTGCCAGCTTTAGAGATGGGTAGGGGGTTAGGTGAAGCCATAAGTAAGTTTCCCAACTTTTCACCTGTCGGATTGTTCTGCTCTGGACTAGTCGAATCCATACGAATTGAGGGCTTGAACGAAGACCAGGCCTTCGCACGCCCATGCGTATTCTCGGAAGCCGTGACTATTCCGTCAACTTTTCCTTCGTGACAATTCCCACCCGAGCGGAGCTGCGAGCATCTCCTCTTCATCTGGTGTACGGACTGACATGTACATGCACCCTCGTCAGCCTCCTCATTGCTTGAAAGACAACAACCGTTTGCTCGAGGAGGTACAACATGACTCTCAGGTGTATTAGTGGCAAAGCCAGAACCGTCGAGAGTAGGACCAACCCCCCCAGTCTTACGTATGGGGCGACGCCTTCGGCGAGAAGACTTCCCTCCTCTCGTCTGTGAAGGTTGAGGAGTCTGAGTCTGAGGTAACTCCGCCTCCATTTGTTCACATTTCTTGGAGTCTTTCGACTTTGTACTGGACGATGTAGATGAGGATGAAGGAAGCATCGACGGCGAGGACAAAGGGCAGGAGCAATCAAGCTCTTGGTTCTCCCGAGTACAGGATACATTTTGCTCAGAGGAGAACAGTCTCAAAGGTGCTAATTGCTTCACCAAGTTAGAGCAGGTATTTGATGCTGACACCGATCTTCCACCCCTGAAAATAAGAAAACTCAGTGGCCGGACTCGCAACGGCAACTTTTACAACTAATTATTGCATGATTCACCACTAACACATCGCAAAACGTAAGATTGAATTATACAACCAGTGGACAATAAATCGAGACAAACTTGCATCGTTTTAACACATAAAAGTAAACAATGATGTAACGCATACCACAGTCCTGTATTACAGGACGAAAGCGCCTATCATCGAAGCAAGAACTTACTTGAAAGTTCGGTCAGTCGCATCAATATCCCGATAGACTTCCTCGATTTCTGCCGAAGTCACATCAGAAACATGTATTTCATGGAGCTCCGACTCTGAGAGTATTTCGTCGCAGTCGGAACCACTGTCAAGCACGGTGCGAGACATCGCAGTAGACTCACCGTCTACCGACGATGAAGGCGTATGCATAGGAAGGTAGTGCGAAAAGAAAATAGGACCCGACAGAGGCGTGAAGGCGGAATGTGAAAACATAACAAAAACGGGTTTCTGAACCGGAGGAGCGCCATTTGAAGGATTTTGGACAGGAAAACACAAGGGGTCGTAAAAAATAGGGTTGGAGTGGTACGCATACGACGGGAGGCTTGTAGAGAGGTATAGCATATCAGCGCCATTGGGCGCGCGCAAAAAAGCGGGAGGCCGGGTACTAAGTCCACGTGCAGACACAATGATCGGCGCTTTTGTTGTTGAACTAGCGTTATTAAGTTGATCATCCGAACATTCAGAGGACTGAGTAGGGGAAGGCTTTGACGAAGCCTGCTGTAAATGCGAGGGGGTAATTCCAGATTTAGCTGGCGGCATAAGAAAAGACGGCATAAGTTGATACATTAGCAGCGCGTAAGCCCTCACACGCTTTCGAGAGTCCAAAGTAGCCTGTGAAAAAAGGTAAAATTGGAAAATTGGTGCAATAACTTGAAAGATAATTAAAAATACATACCGGCGGTATGTGTAAGATGGAAGATAAGATTGTTCCAACATTTTCAACGTCAGGACGCAAAGCGGCGGATAAGGTGAGGTAGGCATGCTTAAACGCATCCAAAACCCTATATGACGAGTAAGAACGCCTAGCAACGTTGTTCCCCGGACAAAGGGGGTCTTCGATACATAAGAGGGGAGGATGCTGATCCCGATCCATGTTCTTCACAAACAAGTCCTTGGGGATAAAAGAACTTTGATCTGAAAATTTTATTCCAGTGGTCCTATAGTTGAAGCGAACGCCGTAGAATTCGAAGAATTCCAGAAGGAGGGTTCCCAGATTTCTGGAACTAATAGTCTCATTCTCCCTCGCATTTTGCTATTGCAAAAGGAACGTTGTGAAACAATAAGTGCCATAATGCGATACAGGCAAAGGGAATACTCACCTGTAAGAAGCTAATGCACATCAAGATAAGGGCATAAGAACTGAGACCCCCAGTCCAAACTTCGTTAAGTTCCCGAAGAAGAAGGAACTGCTTTAACGGGAAGACGAGGTAACGGAGACACGGGTAAACCCCCAAATAGGTTTCAACAAATTTAACGGCACGGACGCTGTTTGACATGTTGAAACTTATGTCAACATGAAGCCCAGTGTCAGAATCAGTGAACTTTACAATTGGAACAGTCGCTTTTGAAAGGACCTTAATATCAGTAGCAAAGTTATTTTCCCTTAGAGCCCGTTCCAAGGTCCCTAAAGGCAGCTGTGGCCATTTACCAAATATGACGATATCAACATCACTTGTGGGTAGATAAAGGCCGGTACTGAAGCTACCAAAGACTTCGACCTAAAATGCTAAGAGGAGAAAAGAGAAGCTTACCTTACACTCTCTCCACAGTGAAGAAATAACATTTCTCACTTTCGAGACGATGATCTCGCGAACCCAATGTTCTTCGGGAGATGGACAAACATAAGTGAAGAAATCTATTATTTCCTCATGAAGGCTTAAAAATACCTCAATCATTAAGCGATTACCCCACGATTCCTGGGTTGTAAACTTTCCCCTCCTGTTTCCAAAGTGGTTCCCTCTTAGACCCACCACGGCCCGATTTTTCCTCCAGACATGGGCGTTTCTTTTGATGAGCCATATTATTGGTAATCGAGTCGTTCATTATGAACCTACAAGTACAAGACCTGTGAGTGACTACGTTTAGATAGTCGATGAGGTGGCAAAGAAACCGGAAGCACAAGCTACATAGAAAAACGAACTTTCAACAGAACGTGCCGGTCCAAACAGCCCGCTAGCTTAGACAATCAAACACGGAGGTAACATTCCAGATACATGAAATTAATTAGATTGGCAAATTTAAACTAAAGTTTGCATCAATTTATCTTTAAATTTTGAAATTTAAAATAAAATATTAATTAAAATGAGTCTGCGTTCTGACTTTGCGTAAAACAATCGACGTAATTTTTTTCCTTATTGATTTCATCCATCAAGGTGAAACTTTTGCAGGTTAAAATTTCTTCAGAAAAGCTCTTAGTTGTTTAAAAGATTATAATTCGACGTTTGTTTATTTACGAAATTGTTGCTTGTATTTTGGTTCGGATAACTTGCGACTACGTTCTAGCCATTGTGCCTTCACTGGATGACCTACCTCCAAAGGCACGATACTTAAGCAGGCAGGAAATGGGGCTACTGACATGGCAGAGACAGACCAGATCACGCAACAGAGGCAATTTGGCCCACAAAGTGTCCTTATCCGAAACGGAGGGTTAAACAAACAACTTCTTGAATCTTCTACACGTTGGTAGTGCGATTTCACTCACTTTTTTATTGTGGCATATTAAGCTGGAGAGGACCAGGAGTACTACTTTGTCACCAACTATATTCCTCTGAAGACGAATTGGGACGTATGCTCGGGTAGCCCATATTGTTGACGTACACGACTTGGGGCTTCTAGCATAGCCTGAAGGCTAAATACCCAGCGGAAATGCAATAGCAGTACCTCAATTTGACTTTCTTAACAAAATTAAAAGTTAGACGACAACGATGTGTAATTACCAACAAGAACCTGATGATTCTTCACACGAGAGCGCAAATTTTCCTGTGAATCCTTTTTGCCACTTTATGTTTTAACAAATATTTGACTTTATAGCCTAGATTTGCAGTCGCTTGGCGTGCACTAACATAGGCCACAGTCACCACAGCGCTCTGAGTCTTGTCTGAAATCGTGATGAGACAAGGCAGTATTGCAGGCCGCAGCATTATTAGTCCACAAAAGAAGAAACTGATAATGTAGTGCAAAGATTTTGTCGCAGAGTGGACCCTGATCTGCAGAGGCTAAATTATCTCTACTTAAATAAACATTGGTCCACCATCAACCACATCAGATCAGTCAAGTGATTATAGGCGGCATAATAAATCACAACTAGGTAGAGACGCACTACCCCTACCCATGTATCTGAGTAGCTCTTCACCCTCCAACAAGGAGGGACGCGCTGCAGTCCTCCGCCTCTCATAACTTTCTTCTCGAGTACAACCGATGTAACAGTGTAAAGCGATCGTGCAGTGCCAGCGACGGGGCCAAATCCGCTATGGGTGCGAAATAATCGCCTCTCGAATACTATCAAGCACTCTTGACAGCAACCCACATGCCGTTATTTGCCAGACCACTGATCACCAAGTTCGCCGACAAAAGGAGCGCAACTATGAATTGCGTATCCTCAATGAAAACTGTTGCGCAGTGGAATGAAGCAGATGTAGTACATCAGTCACACTGACAGGATGGCCAACCTATCTCTTATCTCAAGGCAAAAAAACCCAAGTCAGACGGCCTATCACAACTTTAGCATCGACAATTCAGGAATACGGCTTCATAAATGAACACTAAAGCAGATAACAGCAGGAAATGAGGGAAGAGTGGTCATTATTTAAAGACACCAATCAATTTTGCTTTTTCAGCGAACTGCGCAAAGGCCAGACAGAAGGCAAACCGCTCCAGTGTAACACGCTGGTAAAAGAGATAGCGCAGTCCCGTGGATTTACCCGCTCCTAGAAGCCAATCTGCTGCCCAGGCGAGTTGCAATAGATGGCGCAGCTTTTGACGCAACGGATCGGCCAGGGTCTTCCGCAGCCTAGAGAAACCCTCTGCCGCTAGCCTCATTCTGAGCCAAGTCTCCTCACTGTTCAAAAGGCCTCCACCCCCTGCATTCGCTAGGATTTCTGTTGGCAACTATGAGGTAGGAGAAGGAAGAGCTTTCGTACCACAGCCTCCACTGCATATTTATTTAAGTTCACATGCCGTGGATATTTGATTTGCTACCTGATACAGTTAATTAAATGGAAGTGAACGAGATTGAAGAGGAACTAGCATGGCTTGTACAGAGACAATGTATTATTCATGATAGATCAAAAGTAGATTAGGAGTAATCCCGTGCAACATTCAATCAATCAAAATATAATCATAAGTCACATGAGTAATGCAGCACTAATGTTAGCTAAACTATCCCTTACTACATACGCAACGATGGTAAAATACCACACTTAGGCAATAAAAATCGGTTGTATTTACACAAAAGCGGACAAAGACTCACTGGTACTTGTGGAACAACTTTATCCAATACACGAGGACAGAGAAGCCGTTTAAGGTTAACCAGGAGGCACCATGTGTGTAGGATGTCGGCGACAAGGCGGGGTGGAGGACGAGTGGAGGGGTTGCGCCGCAAACATGAGTGTAGCATCCAAACCAACACTCCAGGCGCATCACTGGGCAGTATAGGCAACTCCGACTCAGCATAGTCCAGGGAGGACAGCGCCTGTATCGAAATAAGAGGAAACGACATCGTCCGTGTGATCATGACCTTCCACAGGCTAGTTAATCCAGAGAACAAGCCTTAACCCAGCGCTCATGTTCCACTAGGTGACAGGTTCAAGTTGACAAAAGGGCTGGGCAGGTCTTACACCCGATAAGAAGGGGTTGGGCTGGCCAAAGAGCTGGTAGACTATAGTAGCGACAGCCCAGAGGTCCGCGCGTGAATAGATGGATGGAAGAGTGCACTGTCGGTGAGAGAAGTGCACAGCCACCTCGGGCGCCCAGAGGGCAGTGTTGCCGCTATGCGAGACGGTGGTGCAATTACGGCCAGCAGCGTAGTTCACTGTTCGAATGGCACAACCGAAGTCACTCAGTGCAAGATGAATATGCATGTTGATCGCCTCTGCCATTTCAACTATTAATGAAGGGAACACATGAATATGTCAACTCTGGATTGGAAAGAAGCTCCTGAGAGCGATAAACCATAAAAATCTTTTTTCATTAGAGGTTTGAGTAACGAAAACCGTTGCTGAGGGCGATTTGAATCAACGCCGGATGCAAAGATGTGCGTGTATGTTTTGATGGTTTCACATCAGCTCAATTCTCTCCCACTGATTACCATTCAATAAGTCTCCCCTATTTGGGAAACTTCGGCTTTTGACGAGGAAATTTGACGGTTTGATATCGCGATGGGCTATCTGATACCGTTGGAGATGGGCCACCACCTCGACCATCTGAACTGCCAAACCAACGGCCTCTTCAGTAGGTAGACGAAAGGGAGAAGGCTCTACGTTTGATGTGGGAATATGCAAAGAGGATTGGGAAGACGTGGGATTCTAAAGGGTAGAATTTCGAAAATGATTCTGTTGATGGGTTCAGGCGGAAAGAATAAATAAAATAGCGTTTAAATTAAACTAGATAAAAACGATTGATACGGTAAGAGGTAATGTAACCCAATGACCTCAGAGGGAACCTCAATTGGCGTTTCGTGTAGTCCGGGTTGATGGGTTGAAAACAAAGTAGAAGCAGTGGAAGATGAAAGGACCGCAGTCGGTTTCCACCTTCCATTCAAAAGGTCTTCGAGAGATCCTTCAAATCTACGTTGAAGGGGAGGTAAGTGCATTTCATCGTAAAGGAAACAATAAGATAATTATGGAAGCTCAAATAATTAGATGCAAAAATGTTAAAATGAACATTTTACAAAGAAAAAGGAGTAGGTGTGTATGGAATCCAAACCTCTCCATAAGAAGGTACAAAGTCTTAGGACGACCACCAAAGCCTTCTGGAAAGTTCTCAACACCCTCCCAACTCGCCTCTCTGCCACTTTCCCCTTCTGTTTTAACAGGAGGTGCTCGATAGAAAAAGTGAAGAATTGAAACTACGTTGGGGTGCCGTCCCGGAGGTCGCAAATTAACCTCACGATCCCTCTGCTTATGCAGAAGGTACAAATGGTTGGTTGAGGTGGTGTCACCGTCCTCGGAGTCCTCTTCGCAATAGTTGTAGTGGACTTTTACCGCTATTTCTTCTTTCGAGATTTTCAACCGAAGAAAAGAAGGAAATACCAAGAAAACACTATAACGTCGCAAATGAACAACTTTGTAGACGGGGAGAGCATGTGTATGCGGGCTCTACGAAAATGAGTACCTAAGCACTAATCAGCTACTTCTCAAGAGACAATCCATTTTTAGTTGGCAATTAAGACCTTTGTGAGCAGTTTGTGGAAAATGTTACACAATTCAATTGTGTTCATTTGGATGTTGTGATCCTAGTGATAAGGAGGCAAGTACCATTCACCTAGCCGAATGGGAAGGATAGGATAACTATCGTTACAGGTTCATGGGGAACTACAAAAATCGACTGTAGATAAATTTTACTCAGCCATCAGTTATTTATTCACCTTGTTTCTCGTCTTTGCCAACGGACGAATATTTCGCGGCCCACACAGCCCCAAAAGCACCGTGAGAAAGAAACTTTCCCGGCTCAATTTGCTCAAAACGAAAATGTTTGACATAATTCCGTCGCAACTTGTCGTACGATCTGAGTGGAGAGTAAATGCTACTAAAGGAGATGCTGTAAGACAAAAAAGTGACCTCGAATAGGATGGCAACACCCAAAAATATTATTAAATACAAAAGGATGAGAGAAAAAAATTTAAAGACAAGCACTTCAACTGGCATTCATTACCACATTAACTGACTCATTAAACAGTGGATCATTGCGATATCGAACGATCGTAGCCACACCATTGAAAGCTCTAATAAGTGAATTTGGGCGCGCATGTGTACCAGGTGCCAAAAGCATCTTCCCCATTCTTTGCACAAGGGAATAGTATCGGGGACCATAGCGGCCAGCCTTTAAAATAATCCGCCTTAGGGCAGGTTTTGGTTTGACAAAACGCGCTCCCGACAAGACCTAAGGCACGCTATTGATGTAGGACATTATACCTGGTGGCCAAATTTAATTGTCCAACCAAGTCTCGAAATGGATCGGATGGCATTTAAGATATCCCTTATCATTTCGATGTTAACATCTCGCACCAGGAAGTAGAATACACCCGAACGAGACAAATGTTGCGATCAAGAACATGCTAATTAAAACATTGTGTCAAAGACGCCTCACCATGTAATTTGCTTAAAAACTCACAAATCGCAGAGTGATATGTAGTTAAAATTATTAATATACATGGTCAGTTAGGTAAAACCTTTAAAATGTAAACCACTAATTAGGAAGTCTGGACGGGAACCATTCGCTAGGATTGCTTCCGTGAAGTACTCAGCCATAACCAGAATGTATGGGTTTGCCTTCTGAGTAGGTGGTAGTAAATTTATAGTGTACTCATTTGTTTTTTCGTCTGGTAACCCTATAGGTAATTGCTGTGGAGCGCGGCTTCTTAAAACTACTGGAAGTGATGCATTTTGAAAAGAGTTCTAGCGCATCTAAGATAAGAAAGGAAAGACAGTTCTCTAACATCTTTTTTCTTACCCAGACTGCTTGATTTTAGTGAATTTTGGGTTACCAGGTGTCTAGGACGCTCGGCGCCTCCTTGCTATCGAAAAACCCCATCCTCTGGGCAGAATTTGATAACCTTCGGCATGTTTATCTATCCGCTTTGAAGAATGAAGCAATGTCCTTTTTTGTGGCTTTATGCGATACCTGTAACCTCTCGGGGTCGGTACCCTGCGCACTTCTTTAATGGTGTTTGGGAGGCTCACTCCAAAATGACATACTGCCAAAACTCCGTCCACGTCTGTTGGGACGGGTCTGGGAGATAGTGCGTTCACAGTGCCACGTGTATTCCCTTTTCGGAACTGAACAACCGTAAAGTCATAATTTTGCAGTTCCTTGTACTAGCGTACAAATGACCAGCCAATCGTCTTCATCTTCTTTAACCAAGTAAGCACTTAATGATCCGTTCACACCATGCAATTTTTTTTCAAAGTTCGGTAAGGTTAGAATCGGTGCAAAGCAGGACAGTTACTTCAGACCTTTGAATACTTCGTTGTGCCCTTTCCACTACTTGAAATTCTTCTTCGCCTGCTTTTTAGTTAGATAATGCGGCGGGATGGCATTCCTTGCAAAACCTTTGACATGACTCCCACAGTAGTTTGCCAGGATGGGGAAACTGTAGAGCTTTATTCGACTGGTCTGTGTTTGCCAGATCCTCACTTGTATTGTACGGTCTTTGGTGACTGTCTATCCGTCGGAGAAGACATCGCATTCCAAGATTGTGACCGAGCGTTGAAAAAAAAAGACATTTCTTTGGAATCGGCGTCAGTCCTGCGTCTCGCAGACAGTTTGGCACTAGTTCTATATTGGCGTTGTAATCACTGACGTCTCCACCAAATACAAGGATATAGTCAGGGTAGATTATGCAGTGTTTCTGGAATAGATCAATCAATGCTGTCTACGTCAGACGTTGGACTGTAGCTACAGAGTTACAGAATCCAAAGAACATAGTCAAAAGTTCATGAAGTCCGTTTGGCGCTACACGGGCCGTCATATCTCTGTCAGTGTAAGGATTTTAAATCCACTGTGGAGAACCACTTTAATCCATACAGGAGGTCTAATTAATCGTTTATTTTGGGTAAGGAGAGCGTGTCCTTCTTAGTTATGGCGTTTAACTTCCCGTAATCGGTGCAAAGCCGTAGACCGCTGTCGCTCTTCTTTGCCGGTGCGATCAGAGAGGCCTATGGTGCCTTTGATGGGTTCATATCCTCATCCAAGTCATCCCTTCAATTAGGTGTAGTAATTCCACGAGTAGAGGTGGTGTGTCTGGGTGGTTGCCAGATGGATCTGATCTAGCGTACATATGTAGAAATGCGTAAAGTCCTTTCCTATCGTTATTCATGCAGAGAGCTGCAGCTTCAAAACAGGCGCTGTAGAAGTCGTTCTACGTCTTAGCTTGGTGGAACAGGCGCCTTCCGCAAACAACAGGATTACATCGAGCATCAAGTCCCAAGCTAGTTTTGGGACATAAATAATTTCACTGTCCATGTTTCTTTCCCCATGCAGACTTTCAACGACTTCTCCCTTATGCCATCATCTCCTTTCCTTCTGCTGAGCTAAATCTTGTGGAATGGAGAACAGCCCGCATTTTGTTGGGGCGAGGAGGTTTAGGAAAGCTGACTTGAGTGTACTCGAGTCAGAGGGGAAGCTACGGATTCTGGCTTGCCCAAAACTTCTAGAAATGAATGAGAACTATTTGGGGGTAGGCAGAATAAGGAAAGGGACGGCAAGGGAGTCCATTGCAGGGGCATAGGGTTTGGCCATTTGCTAAGTGTCTAAGGAAGCGATGAAACACGGAGGTCCTGACGCCTTTTTGGCTACAAACTCGACCAGCTGACTAAGCATATCGGTCTCAATGGCTCAGTTTTTCAAATATGATGAACGGTCTGACTCTACCTCTAAACTGAATAGCCGCCTAGTCAGCGATCCTGTTGACCGTTCTGCTAGGCAGTGAAGGTACTAAGCATACCCCAGATTTTTGGTGCAAAAGTAAAAAGTCCCTGGCAAAGGAAAGCTGAGTGATGACAAAGTGAGTTAGTGTTGGAATTACAGAAGATTTGAGTGTCTGCTGCAATCTAGAACGAATCTTGCTACTAAGAGATAGAGGTTAAATTTCGAGTTTATCAGCCTTTCTTCAAATTTTACCCTGTCATTGAAATAAGGGAGGTGAACCAGCGTTGCCACCAGTGCAGCACTATCGTCGTTTACCTCCTCTGCCAATAAGCCTGGCCCAAGAAGACCGGTTGTTTTGCGACATCCTTATAGTCTCAGGCTTAATGAGAACTAGAAGAGCGACTTCTCCCAATGCCAAGGAAGCCGACCTTTTTCCCAAGCACGATTTCCCAGTCGTGTCCACACCTCTTGTCTAAAGAAGGCTATCCCAAGAGGCGCAAGTATTTCAACACCAGCACCACCGCACCAGCTTGACTCAATTCAACTGAGGACTCAAAGCTCGTCATTCCTCCAAAGATATGCTGGTGGCTGCCCCAATGACACATGAAACGGTGACAAGATGCCGCTAGATACCCCAACCACAAATCGCCTGGCTTACACAACTTTTCTCGCATCATGACGCCACCCCGACGTCACAATCCGTTTCAGCCTTCGAAAGACAGTAGCTACTGGTGAGTTGAAGTGTACACAAGCTCAGACAACTGGCGTCATCCCAGTTACGTTCTCCCACCACCATTAGTAAACGTAAATTTAACTAGCACGCCTTTGCTTTCACTCACACTTGACTCGATTCCTTATTTTGGTGAAAACTACGCCACATTTTCGAACGATTTACAGCATCTACAGTCCTGTTGTATTCCAGCCTGCGATGTGAGGTATTCATCCCCCCGTGATGGGGTGGCAGAATTATGCCGGCGCTGTCACTTTGCAGGCAACGGATTTCTCCATCCAGCGTGCACCCAGAAAAATTGACAGGTAATGATGGATCCCCTCATCAAACTTTCGAAATGCGCCTGACAGGTTATCCAGAGCATCAAAGCACGACAATTTTGGCACCTCTTGAAGGCCAAATTTTGTGAGGTCGATACAGAAGTAAAGGGATTGTTTTGATAATTCATGCACAAAGGTGAGACATCTTCGCAGTGAAGCCATGTGAGTTAATGGTAAAGAAAGGCTACCGAGTAGCCATCAATGAAAAGACACGTGATGTTTTGTAAATACAGTAATATCAAAAAGAAAATAATGATAAGATAGATGGTGTAGATATGTATCAAGAGGTGGGGTAAACGCTATCTACAAAGGAAGAAAGCAGGTGATTTAGCACCCCGTAAAATATCAGAGGGGAAAAATTGTGATGATGCATTACCTCTCTAGGTCCGAATCATCGCAAACAATGGAGAGCTCAAGTGGTTTCAAAAGAACTGGCGAAGGGGACAATATCTCCAATTCTTGTGCCTAAAAGATAGTGATTAGAAGACAAATCATTACTTTACTCCTAGTTTATTACCCTCAGTTAAGTTGCTCCAATGCGATCGACGCAGAATATTACAAAAAAATTACCGGAAAATCCTCCATCCAAGTGGACTGGGGAGCAGAATCAGTTGCATCTTCTTCCTCCTCCCATTGATCATCGGAGGTGTACCCAGCCGCCGAACTTAGGCTAAAATCAGAAGGTAGGGGTGGAATAACCAAGGGGTGAGAAATCACACCCCGATCAAGAATTCGCGTCTTAATGCAGTTCAGGAGGTCCGCAATCTCACTCATTCTTGGCCTCTCTTCTGGATTTTCGGACCAAGACCTGTAATACGGTCGTAGATGCGTGAGCACAGACAAGTGAAAAAAAATGAAAAGACGAGAGAGAAATGCACAACCTCTCGAGAAGACTCAGGAGAAAGACGGGACAGCCCCGCAGTGGGTAAGGGCGGCGATGTTTGTGAACCAGCTGGACGAGTGTCACGAAAAACGGCTCATTGGGAGGACAGACATGTTGGCGTGCTAGAACCTCCCAGAAGGTCATTGCGACCGAAAAAACGTCACTTTTCACGGTGTAGTTGACTGTGAAATCAAAAGAACAAGGCATGGGGTAACTTACTTACTGTTGTTGAGTCATAATAGGGCTAAGAAGACGAACTGGGAGTAGCTGAGTCGACGGAAAAAAGTTCTGGAGCCATGAAGCCTGCGGTGCCGCGCCGCGTTGGGCTCATTGGTTCAGGAAGATTGGGGGATTCGGCTGATCCGAAGTCGCATAGTTGGAGACGAGCGCCCCCGTTGAGGATGAGGCAGTTAGCCGGTTTGATGTCTCGGTGAATTATCGGAATAGAGGAGCGCTCATGGAGGAAGGCCAGCGCCTCTGACAACTGATACATCCAGGAGAGGGCATTAGCTAGATTGTATTCGACTGATCTTTTGTGAATTACTAAAAGGGGAGAAGAAGCAGTCTTGAAGCTGATTAGGCGTCCAAAATTAAAAAGACCGTAAAATTCGAAAACAATGCTCATCTCATAGAATATAGCTGACGGTAACTGTTGTATTCGATGAAATTAGAATTTGATCGAAACAATTCCGAATAAATTAATGCGTAGGAGTCAGTAAAGAACAATGAACAAGCATCCAACAAGATAAGTAACAAGTGACAAACAAACTTAATTTCAGAGAAGAAAGGCGTGAATTAAACACTAAACATGATCTTCACACTAGTAAATATCCTAATAAATTACTAAATAAGAGGTGAGGACTTATACAATTATAGTTGATGAAATTTGACCACTGATGTTTCAGACCTACGGTGATATAAATCCCCTCCGGAAGCAAATTCAGTCACAATGTACTCCAGGACCCCATTTTGGTAGTCAGGGCCAGCTGCCAACAACTTTACAATATTAGGATGACTCTGAAGTTTCACCAAAAGCTCCAATTCCTTGTAGCGTTTCTTCAGCGGACTTGAATAACGGAACCACTTCACAAACCCCAGGAGGTCACCAACACTTGTAAAACGTACTTGACTCTGAGGGTTCTTTGAGCGATACGAAGGTGAGATGTGTGGAATGTTTGGTATCATTATGGAACAAAAAAGTTTTGCGAACTCAGAAAATTTTCAAGTGTTGCTAATGTGTGCAACACAATAAAAAAACATGGACATAGCTGATGGGAGACGGGGATTTCCGACCGAGAATCAATCCAGCTTATGGAAAGGCGCACACAAACTATTCTTTTTTCATTGGCCAACAAGGCATTTCAGATTTCGGGTATTTTATATTTGGAATGGATTGAATAAACAACACACCTTCTAGTTTCTTCAGCATAAAAACTAAAATTATTAGCAAAAATGTGTGCGTTTAATTATAAATCAGATGAAGTAATCTCAATCTAAGCCTAACAGGAAGGTTTCAAGAACTACAGGGGAGGAATTAATTTTTGGAAAGACAATTTGAAGCGGCACTCAATATTGAGCCTTAATTCGATAGAGCATAGACTTTGTTGTTAGAATTATGATACATTCGTAAAGTATAAGTTGTATGAATGATAAATATTTTTAATACAGGGCCCTGAGTTTTCCTGTGAGCTGAAGAACGCCCTTCTGTATAGAAAAGGAACAATCGACTTGTAGTGGGACTTAAAGCTCTGAGGCTAAACCACCGGCAGTTTATAAAATATTACAGATCTAAGTTCTCTTGGAAACAAAACTGGGAGTTGAACAAGCAGCCAGCGCATTAAATATTGCATAAAATTTACCAGCGGTTGGTCTTAACAGACGCTCCGATTCCTTGTGGGTTCACTTACTTGTCAAGAAACTAAAGTAATTGTTCTTAAATTAAAAACTAAATATTAAATCTACAGATATGCGGTGTTAAACATCCACGTTCTAGGCAAATAGCTATTTTAGTAGACAGGTAGTAAATGGAAACGTTGCACACTCAGCAATGGGTGTCCTTGCGCCTAACAATCATTTAGGATTAATTTTTTAGTAATGATGGAAAATATGTTTCCAATTTCTCCTTTTGACGAAATAAACAGGGATCAGTTAAGCACTCTTGGGACCACTGTTAACTTGGCGCTTTCCTATTCTCCTCGTGGGAAGACAAAAAAACGAGCGACAAGAATGAAAGTGTTGCCGTCCCTAAAATGCAGCTTCTCGGTCAGTCCGAACCGATTCCACTAAAATCGTGTTGCCTTTCTGATTCACTGTGTGTTGCATTAGACTCCAGAATTCTTTTTTTTTTCACTCCTCACACCAATCTGATATGGAATATCTGAAATTGATGTTTTTTAAATCACTATATGAACTTCAGAAATCTCAGACTAAGTCTTTCCACCGCAAGCGGATTCCTAATACCATTAAACAACTTCTGCAGGCTTTATCAGTAGTGCTGTAAATGTAATCTACACAGTCTGCTAACTTTTAAGGCGGCAGGTATATAGCATTTCCAGAAGAGTACTTCATGGTGGCGTTGCTGTGGCAAGGAACTTCATGAAATACGGAATCTTCTTTTCGCAAAACAAAGGAGGAATGAGTATGGCCTATACACTCTTACATAGATAATGGATGCAGTCTCTGACTAAAAACAGGAGCACGTAATTAAACACTTGATGCTGGGTATGATCTGCTAATCTCATGCAAGCATTGCATGCCACTTAAATTAAGCTCTTTAAAAATGGGGCAAATTTTTGGGGAAAAAATTTTCATCCAAATGTAATAAAATGCCCCTTACTTCCCTACTCCCATTTTTTGCCCATAAACCTTATGATTGGCGTGTGGATGAGAGATATGAGGAAATATTTCAGTAGCCTGTACGCACGTACACACGTACCCACGCACGCGTGTAAATGCGCCAGCGTCCGGTGCTGGAGGACGTGGGCGTTGGTCGGGCTGGACACATCCGGATGCGATGGCTCACTCGCACTTCAGTTCCCAGTCGTGATAAAATCTAAGCTCCAAATGGGCATTTGTAAAGCCCCTTTACTCAGTTTCAGCGTATGCAATTGACATGCTGGAAGTCTATGCCCTCGCCCTAATTGGATGTGCAATTCCTGTAGCGTTTTCTCAGCCTCAGACGCCTCAAAATGGTGGCAAAGGATGTGGTCTTCGTGAAGTAATTGACACCTACTCTGTATTGCCGTTATTGAAGGCTTGCAATTTGGTAGAGCTCTTTGAATTCCCAGATGAATGGTTCGAGCAAAAGGCTAAATGTCAGGCACTTAAGGGCTGTAAAGGAGTAGCTGAGCTCAAAATCCCCTGGCACTTAGGTACTCCACTTCGAGTTACCATTTTCTTCTACATTGGTCCTAACGCTATAATCAAGGGAGATTTGTAGCTGTGAGGTGGGGCTTTCGTCAGGAATCAAAACTCCAAAGTGATAGCAGAAATGCTTTGTGGAAGGTGTCAGCGTTGGAAAGTAAGCTGCGAAGAACGGTTGAATGGTGGCAAAAATGTGATGAGAGGTTTATTACCCTCCTGAAGGCCTTTTTTGGAAGACATTTTACATTACCTTAAATCTGTAGAAACAGTGCATTCGAAACGACTTCTTAGTCAGGCGTAGGGGGCTACAGACACTGGCATTGAGGCGGTTTTGCCAACCAAATAGACGATGATATAAAAGTGGCATGGATAAAGCCTTGCGCCACAAATAATATAAAAATCAACTTGACAGGCAAAATGACAAGAGCCTCAAGAGAATAAAGAGAAACAGCTCGTAACGCACTGCCCCTTTTTTAAGTTTCTGTCCGTGTTAGGGGGTTGGGGGTAATAATATCTACTTCAGAGCTTAAGCCACATTACTGTCTTGTCTACCGCTTGGGTTTTGCCATAGCCTTCGTTGGGAGCGAAGGAAGTCCTTAAATCCTCCTGATAGGTAAAATAAGTAGTATGCGTACAACGGGAGTCATTTCATCACTACACCGCACTTTTAAAACGGATTAACCCGGAGGAAGCCCAAGCGCCTTGCAATGTGACACGTCTGCTTGGCTAATGAGTGTTCCAAGCACATTATTTAGCTGTAAAACTAGTGAAAAGAGGGGCAACCGCGAAACAAAAAGGAAAGCATTGTAGACATGTTGGTGAAGGCATAAAGGCAGTGGGGATAAAAAAGGTTTCGCTTTACTGTAGACAAGAGAAAAAAGGGTTTTCCTTTTTTGGTTCTCAAACCACGAAGTAATCAGAGGGGGGAAAAGTCAGTCACGCCTCCTGATTTATCCTCCTTAACTTACCCCTCACTGAGCATTCATTGGGGAGCAAGCAGAAGTTTCCTAGCCCTAAATTACTCCAATTTTGTAAAACTATGGTTAAATTTGTTAGAGAGAGAGTTAATGGAAGTTAATTTGGTGGATTCGTACTTGGCTAGCCAGACGCTAAAGACTATCGGGAAGCGGCAACAGTGGAGGGATTTCGAGCGCCTGATATCAGCGGCCATCTAGGAGGAAGGCAAGACCGCCTTCTAAGCGGCAGTAATGAATTGATGCCTCATTGGAGTAGTCTGCACCATCCAGTGGCTAGGCGAAGATGTGGGCTGGCCGAACTCCGTGAGATCAAGCCAGACCACAGCTGGGTTATGTATGGTTGCGGAATTGTACGCTCTTGTACAGGAATCTGACCATGGAGTGGGATGACACTAGCGTAGAGGACAGATTCACCCTTTGTCCTCTGTTGGAATGTCGTAACTGGGAGCCAGTTGAGCAGACGGATTTAAAGGAATCGAAGGGTTTCCCGCTGCCATCTCCGACAGCATATTTGATGGTTGTCTATCTGGAAGCGTGTTCTGGAGGGGTTTTAACGGCCATCGCCTCTACTCCAGTGCAGTGTTGCATTCAAAATACAAATGACAAGTAAAAAAGAGCGAAAGCGCAGATGTGTCCCGCGGGAGTGATGATAAACACATGAACTACACATTCAATTGACAGCGGAGGCATCGAGCTTTGAAGCTGGCACATTAAAGCCCCGTCCAATTGCCAAGGGAGCAGTATCGTACAATGGCTAGAGTGGATGTGGAGTTTGATGCAAGCTACTGCCGCTGTTGACGTTCCTCAATCGGTGGTGCATTGCCATTTGGCAAGGTGCCTTCCACATCTTCAGTGTCAACGCGCATCAAAGGAGCCCTCGTCTAGCGCCTTGTAAACCTGTATCCCAAAATGGCAAATTTTGCCATTCCAAAGCATAAACTTTTTATAGACGGGTAAATTCCAACGAGCAGAATGATTTTTTATAAAAGTTTTTGAAGGCAACTTTTAGGGCGACCTCGACTGCCGTGGCGCCTTGTCCATGACTAGCGCCTGCCGGCCAGATAGCTGACCGCAAAAAGTGACACAAGGAACTATTTCCCCTTGCACAAACGACAAGCACAACCCTTGGTGCGTGCATTTTTAAACCCCAATTGCTAAAATTATGCTACGCTTTCCGTTTTTTCCAATCCACCCAGAGTTGGTCCGTTAAATGGCTTGATCATGCTGACCGACGGTTCTGCGCCAAAGCATTCCAACCACAGTTAAATGCGCTGGGGGGCTGTATCATGCAATCAAACGCTTTTTTGACCTCTAAAATTTTACTTTTTTTTCTGGGGACTGTAAATACTTTGATGTAAAGTGATCAACCTCTCGGTAAATGTTTAACCTACTTTATTTCCACTAGATTCTTCAACCGATAATTTCGTGTTGCAATGTATCGAAACATCAAACAGCTTACACTTTTCTTAGAGTGAATTGGGTCAGAATATTAAACAGTTTTGATCTACAAAGACCCGATTTGTCAAGAGATGGATCTTGCTGAAATGAAATCTGGTAATTTTGCAATCACCCACAAACTGCCCTTTGACTGGTGCCAGTGCTTTGAGGCTACTGTCCGGTGTCTCTGAATGCCAAGCTGAAAAAGTGAAATGGCAAGGCAAATAACACGTCACGGCGACTGTGTTGGGTGCTAAAAATGTGGGACAGTTGGGCCAGCTTCACCATAGGAATTTCCGCCAACTTTCAGACGTCACCTATGCTACCAAGTGTTCTCAATGGCCCAGAGGCCATTTCATCCAGTGAAGTCTTCAGTCGCCCTTTACCAGAACGGAGTACTAGGGAAAGAGCCAACGTACTGACCTAGCATACCCATCTACCTGGGCTCTCTCCAACCAGTAGAGAGATGGAAGAAGCCTCTCTTGTGTAGCGCGATTAGGTTCACGGCTAGTACCGGCTCGGTCGCGTAGAGCATGGGCCCGAGGTAGTCGCCAGAGGGAGAGAGCATTTCCAACCCATTGTTGCTGTCCCCTCGGGGGGAGGGGGTTCGACCTGCGTTGCCATCACTACAGCGTTCCAAGGCCCCCCTCTCCCCCACCTCTGACGGACAAGTGGGTTGAGAGGCTTCCAGTGTGGTTGGAATGGCAAACCAATCAGCGGCAGCACAAATCACCAGAGTTGCACCAGTTCCCAATTTATTGCAAAGAGAATTTTTTTTGCACAGCCAAAAGAGCAAAAAGTACACGGTTAACGTAATTTGCATGCACAATTGCTAGACCGTTGCCCTCTTGCAAAAACACAATTCATTAAATTGGCAGATTGAAATTGCAAAGTCGTAAAACGATTTTTTTACAATACACACGATTGTTTGCTAATCAGAGCAGTCTGCTCTTACAGAGAAGGGTTTCAATGGACCATACGACTCAGCCTCCTATCACTCTCAAGACTGCCGATTTGGCGTCAGGGGGCGGAGGGTGGAATTCCCATTTTATTGCTGCTGCCACAACAAGAAGTGGACTAGAATTTCATCAGGGCAAGGACCAAAAGTGAGTTAAATTGGCAATAAGAAATGAGGGAATGGGTGGACGGGAGGCAAGGATTACCGGCATTTAATGATGGAGCGTGGGTAAGGTAACTTCACTGTGGTACTTTGTGATAGAGGAGAAATCTTGTCAAATCAAAATGCCATAATTGTGGAGGGGAGGAAAGGAAGTAAGTGGCTAAGCCGGTAGATTTTGTATCCAATCGGTGGACGGCGACATAAGATTGTCGCATTTTAGTTGGTGGTACATTGAGGACATCGTCATGGGATTGGCGATTGTACTACTCAAAGACAAGCATACACCACGAAAGACACACTTACAATACTCAGCAATCTTAAATATTGCAAGGAGCAACTTATAACATAGTCATTATGCAGTTCGTTGAGAAAAGGACGTGGAACAGTCGCGAAGTGGAAACTGTAGACAGTGTGGATTTAATGTTCGTGATTTGGCAGGCTGAGGTGCAACAAATCGCATTCTATCTACCTTTTCTGAGCTGTTTGTTACCTCAAAAGAATTTTCACTTTTTATTCATGGTGCAAGCGATTCCAGAGACGCTTGACGAGAGGTTTCGTAGTTGGAGGTTTGAAACCTTTACGCATTGGTGCGATTAAGGCAAATCTGTAGAATCAGACATTCACAATAGATAAATAGGCTAATCGGTAGCCAGTAGCTTCGATCCCTTCTTCACGCCTACAATGCATATTCCGTTCTATCAGCATAATGTCTTTCCTCATCGTTGGAGAGGTTTTGGGGCACAAGATGGGAGACAGCAGGAAGCGGACTCGATTCCGGGGGACACCTACCTAGTTCTAGACTGCTAAACGTGAAGGGCTGGAACCCTGAGCAGGTATCCCATTTCCACGTTCTGTGGGAAGTGCTATCTACAGCTGAGGTGTGAGCTTACCAACCCTTCATCGCTAGCTGGATTAAACCCAGATAAATAGGGCTGGGTATCATCGACGCGGGATTAAATGCTACGCCTGAAATTCCAGTGTTCTTACGACTAGCCACAGGCATTTTTGGTGGTTTGGGCATTCTCCCTATCCCTTATACAGTGCTGGAGCAAGCGAAACCCCCGGACCCAGTGGTTTTGCTAAGGGGGACCGGTGACGCTGCCGTCAGGTATCGCCTCAGCTGAATGCAAATTGACCTGTGCAATTGTTTTTCCTTGCGGCATAAACTGAGGGAAGTATTGACGATGCAACTTAAAGGAGAGAAGGGAAAGTAATACTTGTACCCCAACTTGGCAATCCGACCTCCGGAATGTGCCGAGACCCATGCGGTCACTCTCCATATCGAATCTTAACAGTACGTCTTCTTTCAGCTTCAAAAAAGTCTGCAACACTTAGAGAAGGTCTAATAAATACTTATTTGTAATCAACAGAGCGAACCACATTATGCTAAGTGGTGTAATCGGAACTAAAGGCGCCATTTAATCTTCGTCAAGGTCGCAAAGATTTGTATATGATATTGATATGCAGCAACTTTAAGAGTCCATGAAACTAAAGTTCACAAAATTAAAAAAACTTTGTCCCTTATCGACACACTTAGGCGCTAAAATGCAGCCCTCAATGGCCAGCAAAGGGAAAATTTGCAGGCGGTGAAGAGCTTATCCATTCTGGGAGAAAACTTCCATCCCCTTTTCCCTCGCGGTTCCCTCAAAGCATTATAGGGCAAATGGCAATCAGTAGTTACATTAGCGTCGATTTAACAAGTGCCGAAAGTACCAGTCAGCATTGCCTTAAGATGGTAGCTGCGAAGCGCTAGGATGGCTCCAAGGGCGCTCGGTTTGCGGCATAGAAGTGCTCGGCGTCGTCATTGACCTGCAGCGTTGGACAACTGCGTCACGCAGGTAATGAGGACGACAGAGGAGGGAATGGTGATAATGAGGCAGTGAGCATGCTTAAATTATGCAAAATGGCTAAAATGGGATCCAGCATTCAATACTGCTGGTCCATTCGGGTTGTTTGATCGCAGCCCATCCTCAGTGAAAGAAGGAGACTTTGCTTTAAGGATGCGATGCTCCATGTACACGCAATAAACTCCAGGGAGCAAGCACTTGTAGTCTTTTGAATGCGTTTGGCGCTTGTGGTCTGCAGGTGGATAGTGACCCTCTTAACCGGTCTTTACTACAGCAGTACATACTCTGCTCAAGCATTGATTCCCTCGGCTTGAGGAAAAGCTCCACCTTGAAGGCCAAATCTCCTAATTTCTACTGTTGTTTACCAGCTTCTTGAAGTGATAATGTTGTAAATTTGAAAATTGGTGACATTATACAATAGAAGGGTGGAGATGCAGAGATGCTACTTCAACACTACAGAGCTACAGAGGGTATCAACTTGGCAAATTCATGATCCCTACAAGGATATGGATAATTGGCGTCGGAATGAGAATAAGGGAGCGTGAGAATGGAAACACAAAACTACACGTCTACAGTGCTACACTTCATCTCGTCTACGGTCGTGCATTTCCCCTTCCCATTATCCCGTTTTCATGCAAGGCCAAACTCCAAGGGGGATTGGTGACGTTGCGGTTGCGTAAAACTGGACGACCGGCGTGGTTATTTAGTAAGTGTTCCCCTTGGAGCACCAGGGACCACGTCCGAAAGCAGAGAAAGGCTCTGCTGTGCATTTGTGTTAAGGAACCACTGAGGTAGACTGCCTTCCAAACCAAAAAAGCGGCCACTTTCCCCTTCTGAATGTCGATGCCACATGTTCTACCTAAATATTACATCTTTTTTCCTAATCATGAAAGTCTCAGAGCGCTACAGTGTCCATCGTTATCCAAATAGTGCACAAGAAGCAGGCCAAATGTACTTAGAACTTTATTTACTAAAAAAATAGGTGTTTTTTGAGGCAATGACTATTAGTTCGTGTAGGATATTGAGAAAAGTTTCATTAAAGTTTCCTTATAATGCGGTTAAAAGGTCGCATCCAATACATTGCAAAGCTCAATCATGAACTTGTGAATTTTGAAAGACCAAGAAATAGTTGGAAGTTGTCGAGGCGGTCCCCCCAATGGCCTGAATCGAAGCCTGGAAACGACATCAGTGGAGAGAAGGGGGAGGGGGAAAGGGAAAAGGAAATTGGCATGACTGTCCAAGTTAACGTTAATGTGCGGTTATTTTCAACCACTCCACATTAACACTCTCCTTTTTACCCACATTGGGCGATCAAAGCCGAGCAGTAAATCTGGTGGAGCTGCTTCTTTGTACATTTTTCCTATTCACCATGATGGTTATTTGACAACCAATCTCACATGCAATTAAACTTCCTCCAAGTGTTTTTCACTTCCTGCCAAGGTATCTACGATCTCGGAACCTAGTTCCACAATAGTCTAATGCAGACAAGGCGCATGGCTGAAATCGGGAGGCGAAGAGAGCTTCAGTCTGCACTCCTCACTCACTCTGTAATACTTCGTTTGCTCGACTACCAGTGATAGTCTCCTGAACGGCCGAGTTGTCCTGTCCTGCTGGGACCTGCCTTCAGACCGTGACAGCTGCCCCAATCCCTCTGTTTCTTGCATATATCTACTCCGCCCCATTCCCTATGCCTTCCTTCACCTTCAAGGAAGTCTCGCGAAGCTGCACCGGTGGCAGCCCAAAGCGGTCCCGACTTCATGGCACTTCTCTCCCCATCTGTGCCACCTGCAACAAACCGTAGCAGTGAGGTTTGCTCTGGCCATTTTCCCAATGTGCCTGCTTGAGGAGACCGACGCTCCAACGTGCCCCTGTGGACACACTGATGGTGAGTGGAACCTCCTGCTCCGAATTCGAAATTGAATGCAAATTCAAATTTGGTCTTCCAATTGGACGGTCCTCGAACCGGACCAAACTGCAGATGCTGTCGGACAGTCAAGAGGCATCGATGACGTTGTTGTCAAGTCTCTCTTCAGTGACACGGTTAGCTCGTGAGTGTCTCTTCCACCACTGATTGGGTTTCGATGGCAGACAGACAGACAGACAGACAGGGAGAGAGAGAGAGAGAGATGACGCTGAAAAGAGGAGAGGAACTATGTAACACTGTTTGTTTGACAGTCATTTTCGATTCCGGTCACTTGAGCGGTGATATTGTCCTGTGCGGCTGGAGCAGGCCTTCGAGCCATGCCAACAGCCTCAATCCCTATGTTGGTTGAAGATGTATGTATTCTGCTCCAATGTTCTGCTTTTTTGCCTTTAAGGAAGTCCCAGGATGATACACTAATCCCCATTGACAATGATTAACTTATTTTGGATGGCAAAAAGCATGACCAACATAATCCTCTTGACAAAAACATCAACATTGTCGACGACAAGAAGTTGCTTAAACATTTGGTTAGGCAAGGCTATACGATATGCCCTCCTCCTAATTTGCGATTTTCCTGAGCCTCAAAGAAAAACACGGCCTGGCGACTGGCAAATGTAAGGGGCAGTGACAAGTTGATTACGAGGTTCGGCCCCTTTGTGGTAGCGTCATCTTTAAAGCGAGCCTTTGTCTATCAACTTCCAGCTACCCAACTCCACTGTAGCATTGTAAACAACATCAAATGCCATCCCTTTGTAATTAACAGACGGAGCCTAATAAAAGTGTATGAAGATGAATAGGCGGTATCGTTCTGTGTAACCCCTTGCCCGCCTACAAAAATAGCAGAGGATTTTTCGCCCCTAATTTAGCACAAAGGAGTGCTGAGGAAGGTAGAATTTGCAACCATGCCCTAATCTATGATTGGTTGGTTCAGCCAGCGCAACTCCTACTCCTCCACTTCATCGTCCAGCACAATATCAATCGTCCCTATTGACCTACCTCATTCGCTTTTGGTTCACCAGGTCCTCTGGTTAATCCCTTTGATAACGGTTCTTTTGCCTTTCCCCCTTCTTCCTTTTCTCCACTTCTACGTAGAGGCGGTTAGATGTTTTTAGGCACCTTTTTCTCACCTACATAACACAATCACTCGTGCAACTCTTGGAGAATGAGGGTTGACTAGGCGTTTGGGAGACGCGGCGTCTTCTTGGTACCATAAAAAAATCCATCCTTTAGGCGAGTTTCGACCACTCCTGCTAAACAAGTTCGTCCCAACTTATCTGAAAACACTTCCCCTTTACCACGTTAGTGCTTTGGTAAACTTGCCAGTTTGATTATCTATTTATTATGCATTGATTGTAATAGTATAGAATAGAACTGTAATACTAACTCATATCTAGCGCTGCATGACGAGGAGGAGGAGGAGGAGTGAACTACTTAAGCACTTATAAGTACCTGTAAGTGGAGCAAGCTACGTTGAACTACAGTGTGGCATCGGTTTTGGACACAGTAAGCCCCAGTGGCAAGCCTTTTGGAACTCAGCATCACCTATCTAGCATATCCTGTTTGCTCTAAATCTCTAGAGGGATCGACTTCAAATAACACATTCATCGATGTGGACTTGGCAGGCAAGTGGTGCTGCCTTGCTGGCAGATAGCAAAAGCATCAGCACTACCCCGTGTCACATGGTGATGAGGAAGAAAGTGGCCAAAAAGAAGTAGTTTAACCCGGCTTTGCTTAAAAAATTGGAATGCGGTTCTGCCACTTATTGGTTCCGCCATTTGTCCTATTAAATTGAGGCCAAATTCCGTCGATCTGCATCGGACCCTCATCTTCGACCATTAGGAGGGTGTTTCCTTGACAAGAGTGACTAAAAGCTGTCTAGAAACAATTTTATTGCCCTTCTAAGACAACAGACACATTATGGGGCACTTGATATGTCAGACGAACATTATGGAACACTGCTTACTCTCCGGAATTTGACTTTTTGGCTGTTAGGAAATGGGAAATTTGATTGCATACTGCAAATAAAACAATTTGTTTGGCAAGAAGGAGGTGTCTCAACATACTTTCTCACTTTCTATCAATATTAATTTTGGTACGTCTAAAAAGGCAGAACAATTCCTACAATTATTCATCGACACGCCCATCATAGAGCTACCACCACCTGCCTCCATGAAGGTCACCTTTAACGAACCGTTGAGGAGATAATGAAATAGAACTTTTGAAGGAAAAAAAGGCAAAAGCCTTTTTTCGCAAATCCATGGTTCCCAGCTCGGGATACTAACACTTCTAACTCCCCGTATGATGAATGAATGGGCTGCAATAAATTCGATGCCTTGGAATTGAATTAATAATCAGAGTGCTCGTGGAGCCTCGTCGTGAGGAGAAATTCCGAGTAATACTGGAAGTGATTCACAAGGATGGTCCAAACTTTGGCTTTCCCAAAGTCCACTTGTTCAGTGTTGAGTTCAGAGCAACCTTAAATTGCGAAACCAATCCACCGACCGCAGCGCCGACGCATTTCTTGAAAAGTTCCCTTTCCCTTCTTTGAGTCCACTATTTCTGTAAAAAAGTGGGTCCTACAGCCATGAAACCGAGACCAGAGCACTTCCATTTTATTTGGTTTTTGGCACAAAAAGTACCCGACTTATTGAAACAGCTGAGGTACCACCTGTGGTTGCTAAGATACAAACAATGCACCAACAACCTGGCCGACTTGTTGAAGCGAAGATAACAACAGCAATGGGCGCAATCCAATGTTCTCACGCAGCACTTGTCAAATCCCACTTTTTCCATCATACTTTTTGTTTCGGTAGTAAGTTTGATGGATCCACTGGGATCATTATTGTTGACAATACTGACCAAACTGCTAGGCGAGGTGATGAAGAACAATAGTTTGATCTTCTTCAGCCGCTGGAAGACTGAGAAGGACGTTATCCTCTCGGCTTCAGTACCGAAAATGCAGCTCAGAAATGGTCAACCTCGGCGATATGCTGAAGTCGGTGGTCAACCCTCAGCGTCGCCGTTGTGCCTTCGGTAGGTGGACTGGCTGCAAGTCCCTCCTTCCACCAGCAATACATATTCTCCCTAGAGCACTGCATCTTTTGAATCTTTAGGGAATTTCTGGGGGCAGTGTGTTAGTGGCAGTAGAAAGCAAACTTGATCTCAAGGGACAACTTTCCCTAATTTCTGTTCTACGGCGCCTTATTTCGGCATGGCAAAAAGAGGACGTGAGCTGCGGATGGGTGGAGCATTGATGAGCCATAAGCTACTTCCAACTGATTCGCTACCGCCTCCACTTTTTCACTTTCCAAAGTCTGTCTTCATGAAGCCATTTTGGTACATACTCATGCTTTAAGGCCGGTGCTCCTACATTTTCTCGAACAATTCCTAAACGGGTTCTAATGGAATTGTCAAGACGGATCGGTGACTGTGTGATCAAGTGCTTTTTACATTGCATGGGTAGTTCATGGATGGTTCTTTTGCAGCACCAAGCGAGTAGGTTCGGAGCCCCTTTGATGCTCTGCGCTTGGGTAATCACCGCGTTGGGCTGGAAATCAAGTTATACCAGTTTTCCCTCAAGCCATTCTTCACGTCCACAATGCATACCATACCCGAGCGTTTTGCTCTCTTTCGTCTTCAGGGAAGTGTGGAGACGCTACACTTAGATTGAAGAACGATTTCTAGACAGGCCTACGTAGCACACCACAGGGTTGCAGGGTCATGCTTATCGATGAATGGAGGTATAACCAGCAAATTATACCCATAAAGGAGACAAATATTCGCAGTATGGAAATGGAAAAAGGAGCATAATTTTTTATGCCGCCTAAAAAATTGCAACCCACCGGGGGACCGGACGACATTTCCTGTGGTTGTGTGACTGCTTGTCATGAGGCGAGATAAGTCATAGGGCATGGTGCAGCATAAAACAAGCATTTGTTTGGGAATACACTTATTATGCGGACATTAGCAACAATCAGGGCGCTTTTAGGCTATCGAATGGGTTAAGATGAGTTGTTAAAATTCGGTTACCACGAGACCATATGGAGAGTTAAAGGTACGAGTTCGATTTGGGTTGATCAAGAGCTTTGCTACTATTGTGAAGTCCTTGGACAATACATCTGAACTCTTCACGCCTACAATAAGATTACTTTATCAGCACTGTAACTTAGGCAATGTTCTGACCATTTGAGCGTTAACCCACTGCTTGGCACAAGCAAAGTCTTTCCTTAAACAGCCTTTCATTTGGATACATGTGAAAGCACCATTAACACAGACCTCACGATCCTGCTAGAACGTAGGCACTTCAAATCCGTCCAACATTACGATCTGGCCATACAACTCTGTTTCCACCTGCGCAGAGGAGCGACTGATCAACCGCACCTTGATCAGGCTGATGCGACGATGAAGACCTGCTACCGATCGACCGCTGAAGCAGCTGGAAATGGAGACTTGTCTCACTCAGCACTGCCATCACCTTCCACGCTGAAGGCTGAGTTCGGGACACAAGCGTCAATAGCGTGTCGGTAGAACAAACCAACGCCTCCGTGATGGTAAAAAATTTTAAGGTGTACGGTAAAATACAGGCTTCTTTGTTAGTTTGCACATCCTCACAACACCGTCATTACTTAACCGAGGTCATAAAATGTCGAATCGTCAGTCTCTTTGTGTACCGACCTTGTAAATTGATGTCGCATAGCTTTTATGGCCCATTATTTATGTGGCTGTGGTAGAGTAGAGGTAGATTCGAATAAAAAAGTGGGGAATTTTTTTGCGATTTTCTTCACGAAGCCGTGCACCTGTCACGAGGAAGGCTAATAGAAGTGGATCATGCCTACCCAGCCGCTTCCTGTGTATTTGATAGGAACACTGCTGAATACTTGGAGGCTAATTCTTTGGTAATGTTCCTCCTTTTTGACCATAAAAAATGGGAAAAGGGGGTCTAGTAAAAATGCGATACCAATCATGTTTGACTGGATTCCAGTGCCCTGCAGCAGAATGGGTGTTTAAAGAAATCACCTTAAAGATATAAACAAAATGCACTAAATTTTCCTTAAAAATGAAATTAAATCTCGGTGTTGACAGCGGATCCGATGAGGCCGCTACCATTGTATCTCTGACAAGCGGTTTGGCCTCCGAGCCGCCCTTGTGAGTAGCCCCATTCCACCGCCCTTCTGCGCACAGGCGACATGGGCATTCTATTCAAGTGTGACGTCTCCTTTCGTCCTCAGAGAGGTGGCAGCAGAAAGTAGATCCGGTCTTAAAGAACATCCCTCCTGACACCTGCTGAGGGGGGAAAAGTGTTGCTGGAGGTGGGAGAATCTGTGACGACGTCTATCATCGAAAACTACCACATATTCTCTGTTCTGCAGTAAACCCATTAACTACAGAGGTAACACTGACTGTGAAGCATCTCAAAAAGTTCCTTACGGATCTGTCGAGAGCATCGCATAAAAATGCCCCCACCACCACCACCTCCTACTTGCTGGATGGAATCGAGTACGACAGGACTGCTGTGAAGTAGGTGAAAAGTGGTTAGTGACTACTTCTTGACTGGCACATTCACCTTCCTTTATTGTGGCTTCTCAACAGAAGGGAGTCCCTTACAGCACCGAATGCCTTGTGATGGCCCATGTGAGGGGGCTGACAAAGGGGAACTTTAAAGGTGCTGCTCAACGATGACCTTGAGCAGCCCAAGGAAGTCTCCCATCCCCATGCATTAGCCTCTACTGCACTTTGGAGGAGGGAAATCGCCCTAACTCTTCATGCCTCCCACTGCTTGGCCTCTGAGACGGGAGACGGCTATAAATCCCGCAAACATCTCGTTGCCTGTTTGACAGAATAATGCAATCGTGTAAGCAAATAGAAAAGCAGTTTCTTTAATTGCAAAAAAATTAGCCTCTAAATGTGTTCCATTTAAAAGAGAAAAATATATTTTTAAAGCTCCATTTAACTTGCTAGTCAAGTGCCCTGGGTCCGTCCCAATCCGAGAGAGGTCTCTTCAACTTTGTATTATCGGAGGTTAAAAGAAGGCCATTAAATAACACTACTGGAATAAACAACGTCAAATAACGCTTGAAATGTTTATAACACAGGAATGCCCATTGTTTTCTCCCAGACTGGCATAATACAAAAGTTCGAGTGTGTTCGTGCCGATGTCGTACAGAATCTGAAGTTGTGAGCACGGCGGTGTGCCAGAGAGGCACAAATAGGGTAGCAGCGCAAACGAGTTAAGGCTCAGACGACCATGCAGCAGTAATGGGAGAAGAAGAGGAGAGAGGGAGGAACCAGAAGCTAGGGCATACGCACTCACGTAGGGAGTGAATGCATCCGATGAGGTGAGACGAAGGAGTCAATAACAGCCTGCGTTGATCCCTCAGGATTGTTGTAAACTTTTCCTTCCTCCCTTTAGTGAGTGCTGCGCGGTCAAATCGTCCATGAGAGGGTCGTGCTGTAAAAAAGTTTGAAATATCTCATCCGTTCTCTCGTCTATTGTGTAGTCTCGACGCACACACCTCGCTGTGGATGAATGTCCACCTCGTATGTCAACCTCTGAGGACTTGGAACGGGGGTGTAGATTTCGACTTGGTGACTTAGAGCTGTGCAGTGAAGCCGATTGCGAAGACGACCACGCGGACTCCACTTCGAGGCTCTTTCGAGGATGCAAATCTTTACCTGATCTTTGTTGTAGCTTCTTTTGTGCTAGTCTCTTAGTTGCCTCGTGGTAGGCGTGAGAGTTGACGTAAAACGGAGCTCGGTGGTGACCTGCACTGAGAACTGTGGGGCCACCTATCGCAGGCTGCTGCTTAAGGCAGTCAGCACTGGTTGTAAGGGAGGTGAGTTTCAACTTCAGCAGGACTGGTGCACGTTTGTTCTCGCCACCAGAGTCAGATCGTAAATGCTGTCTACCACCATAAGGCTGAGGTCCCTCCACATTGTAGGAATATCTGTGCTCTTTCATAAACTCTGCTTCAAGGTGCTGAGGATCGCTATTTGAGGAGTCAAGGGATAGGAACTCGGGTGTTCTGCTGGAATTGACCTCGATCTGAGCTGGTCGACTTTCTATGCCATACTGGGTTGTTCGAACAAAACAGTCTGTATCCGAACGATGCACAGTGGGTTTGTTTGTGTACTCCTGAGTGTATGCAGCAAGATGGCTCGGCGAGTGCGAGGCAGCTCTGTGAACAGCAAAACTTCTGTTCGAAAAGTGATCGAAGGATCGAGCCGGTTTGACCCACTGTTTGGACTCAATATTGGTTGCTGCAATTACGGATGTGGTGGTTTGATATTCCGGGGTTAGGAAAGTTCCCCTTTCAGAGCCAAGACTGCCTTGAGGCGAGATGTTGGTGTGTTGCTGTTGGTGGTGGAAACCCTCCTCCATTGAATAGATAGAATTCTGGCGTGACAGTTGCCGTGGTGATGAACTGACTGTTAGCATATTGATAACAGACGATCCTACTACCTCCTCACCTATGTCCACTGCAGAAACGCGTCTTGACGCAGGGCTAAAAACGAGGTCCGGTGGAATGAGACGTGACGTCTGAGATTGTGGCGCACTCACACCCTCTTCACTAGCCTCCTTTTTAATTTCCTTATCGAGATACCTTTGAACCTCCTTCTCAAAGGTTTCATTTTTTGTCAGTATGTCCAAGAAAGGCGTTTCAGGATCCCTGTCCGCTGTCAGTCGATCGCGACAAATCTGTCGTGACAGACGCTCCTGTGTAAACTGCTGTGAGTTAATGTTTCGGTAGGGTGATGCCAAGAAAGGTGGACTGCCAAGACTTCTGGGGGTAATGGATGGTTGTGGTTGGAGTGGAGAGTAACACCGGCTGCCCGTCACCTCACTTGCCATATCCTCCACCAAAAATGCATTCACTCTGTGACGGGAACAGCTGCAGCAGTCCTCATTGGGCAAATTTTCTGAGTTGTGTGGTGAATGGCAACAGTTGGACAGAGGTACCTCTCCAGGGTACATCATAACCATCTCAGTGTAGGAGCTCGAAGTTGGATTCTTTCGAAGTTGACTGCATGAACAAGTGCAATTAGGTGAGCGATAGGATTTATCATAGCCCTGCCGCTTGTGATAAATGCAACAGAAGGAACGAGTTGGAGCACTGCGTAGCTTTACATTGGGTTCAAGATCGCGAGTAGAATAATTGATGATAGTAGGCGACATCATGGGTTGAAAGGCGCAGCCACCACGCTGTTTAGCCATCAGGGGATTGTCACTGAATCGTCTCTGGGACGAAACAGGTGGTAGAAGGGACATAAAGTCCTCCTCTGGATTCTCCTCCAAACTCTGCAACATACTCATCTCACCAGAGTCAAATCCGAAGGAGGGGACGGTCAACTCCTTCTTGGAAGGCGATCGTCCGAAGCCTTGATGCTGGTGCTCCAAGTGGTTTTGAATGATGGCCTGACTCATCGGGGTTGTCTGTTTCCACAATCTAGGCAGCTGCTTTTTGTGACCCGCTTCAGACCCGCAGGTAGAGATGCGCTTACCCGATTCACCGGAGGCCTGATGGCGCAAATCGAGACTTCTGTTTTCTCCACCATTTTTGCTCTTGGCAATACTCGTTCGACCCGACCATCTGAAGCAGCAGAAGTACTTTCTTCTGAACAAATGGTAGAGGTAAAGGTAATATCCAAACCGATCCTGTTGAAAGGTGAAAGCATGTTTTGGTTAGTTTGAAGACTACGACTAGAGAGAATCAAACGTCGCATAGACGAAGTAAATTTCATCCGATGAACGAATAGTTTTAGTTAGAGTGTTGTACAGCTCCTAAACCCAAGGAGTTTTTCTCCTGCCATCGCAAGTTTAACCCAAAAAGCATTTGTCGCCTTTTTTCACCAAAACTAAGTTCGTTTTCAGCACTGATTTGGTGGCTGTAAACAAGCAAATCGTCGTTCACATGGCTTTAGGGGGATACAAGTAATGCCATCCTCGAGGAATTGACTAAAGCAGTGCAATTCCTTAACTGCTTCCCCAAGCGTATTAGTAGCGGAGGTGCAGCGAATCTGTGAAAGGGTCAACTGTGGGGTTTGAGCCGAACCTGCTTTCCAGCATTGTTGGCCTCTCATCGTGCACTCGCTGAGTGGAGCAATCTGAGGATCGTACCAGTAGCTAAAGGCCGAGCCTTATGTACTCCTCTCAGGGCGTCCCATTAGTGATAGCGTCTTGATTTTTAATGCTAGGTACAAGATCTTAGGGAGTCAGTAGAAGTGCGCCTGTAGTGGATGGGAGAATCAATGGCAACTCATATGCGAATGGCGTCTACAATGCCAGTCCCATAGTTTGAAAGAAAGCTATAAACAACTGAAATGACACTAAGCGTAGCCGTAAACCATCCGGCGAAGTTGCTTACAAAGCTCGTTGTTGTGTCTGAAGGAGGATATCAATTGAGTAAACACGCGATACCTCCACCGCCTCCCTACCGATTAGATAGAGTCCAAATAGATAAATATGGCTGGCCAACACAGAAGTGGGAAGATGGTGGTAAGGGAAAACAGACACCAGATCCATTCCCCCCACGGGACCATGCTGGACTTTGTCCTTTTGGGTCAGTGTTCCCTACAACTAGCGATGGACATACATGATAGCAAACACCTTCTCCTCTCCCAAAATGCTGTTCCCACAGAGAGGGAAACACCAATCACGTTACAGACAGATATCCTCACAAAAGAAGAAAAAACTGGAGATGGTGTTGAGGGCGGTTAGGTAGTACTTTAGCGCTTGGTAATGGACCACTCATTCACCAGTTGGACTGGCAGACGAAGTGTGATGGTAGTTTCAAGTCCTGCGCATTCTAGCCGAGTATTAGGTTCACTTTTTTGTCCTAGGGGAAGTCACAGAATGTTGAATTGTGCTTTTTCTCATTTTAGGGTCTTTTAGAGCACACAAATGCTACTGCTCTACCCACAGACAGTTACAACAATGTGTCCTGCTATTTAAGTGTCCTAATATCGCGGAGGTTGATAAGAGTGGAGCTGTCTTTAAGCTACTTTGTCTAGATACGTGACTAGTTGTAACAAAGCCACAGAGACATCACAATCATACGGCTTAACGACGTGGCTAGAGCACGTGCAACGACAAAAGTGCATTGTGTACTGATTTGTACCTCTTTATCGTGGACAATATGAACAGACAATTAGGTGGCATGCATAGCAGTCAGACGGTTCCTAGCAATCACCTTTAAAACAAACGTTTTCTCCATAAAGAAGGTGAATTTGAGGCAGTAAAACAGTGTAAAAGTGCGAAAAAGGGGATTCCACACCTCATTAGGTGTCCAAGTGTGTGTGTGTGTGACAAGATCCTTTGACTTTACTGGCAAAGCAAAGTCGGGACTTTGAACACCCTACGTGGCTAATTGGGATTGGAAGGGATGGAAAAATTTGAATGCTCTCACAGCCTCAAAGGAGGATCGGTGAGAGCCTTTACATGGAAATACAGCACAATTTGCATCACATAAATACCGTTGAGCTGTCGTTTTTGATGTTCACAGATTGGCAAAGTAATTGCAACACTGACTTTTAGGGCGACAAAAAGGAGGTTTCTTCGCCTTCGTCTTTGCTTTTCAATCATCATCAGCTATACTTTACAATTATGATTGGCACAACAGTTGCCCTCTTTTCCCATTTTGGATCGTAGTTATTAGTGGACGAGTTCAAGTCACAATTGTCGGTAGCTCGGTAGTCTACGTGGCTGAACAATTGGCATACCCAAATGTTTGCCTTTTGGGAATTTCATGAAGTCGCATCATTTGTCTTATACCCACTGGGCACCTCCTACTCCCTTCTCTCAGAGTGAAGGGGAGCGAAGTACCGATATCACGCTAAGGTGGAATGGTGACTGCCTGAGTCCCAAAAACGGATCATGCCTCGAGAAGCATGGAGAGGTGCTGTCCAAAGAGGCGCTGAACTCGTGATTAATGCGCAGTAATAATGAAGAGGTTCCTCAGGGGGCGTTCGTGCACGTGTATCTCCAACTATAGCGATTAAAACCCTCAAAATTTCTCTACCCAGCATGCACAGCTGAACAGAATCGTAGGGAGTAGTCAAGACATCAGTAAATCTTAATAGATAGGGACACAAACTGGACAGATTGAAGTGCTTGAGGCGCTAAGCCCTACCCTTTCTTCCCATCCAAGTTGAGGCCATTTGTTTTCGGAGCATGAAGGCGTCGCAGTTCTGCACTCTTGAAGTCTAGTATAAGCAGAATCAAGGAGGATACTTGTGTTGGTATCCCGCGTCCTTTATTTACTCAAAATTGCGCGTAAAGCTTGGATCTGGTGTGTCATGTAAGGCTTGGACCTGTACATGACATTGCTTTGCGTAAAACCCTCACTCTCCACCCGACCTCGGGAGTGTCCATTTACCACTTTTCTCACTCCTTTTTTTACACACAGAACAAAAAAAGGTGAGAAGTACTTCAAGTGATCACATGAAATGCATAGGTTGTTCCCACCTCTGGAGCCTTCCAGTCTTACACACTGATACGATCAAACGCACGCCTCGTTGAGCTACTTACTGCTGTCTGTTTATGGTCATTGGCATAGAGGTGAGCCGATTTTCCTTCCTGATTCAGGAAGTAGGTATTTATGACACTGGTTAATGCATAATAATGGCCATTATATGGTGCCTCCGAGGCAAAGTATGCAAATGCACCTCTGGGAAGTGATTAGCTCAGATATCTGTGTTGTCCACACTCCTCTACCAGGCCTTGGATCTGATGTCTTTTTAACAAAACAATGAAGTAATTGGGATTGCTTTTCCCAGGTGAGTTTTTTGGCTGAAAGATAACCAAAGTTGGACGGATGCGTGGGAAAGGCAGAGGACAAAGAGAGAATTGGCCTTGTTTATTGTGAAGGCGCGAAAAGGTATCGCTTCTCTCGCCATCTATGTATCAATTCATTTAATTTACACACCTAACTTTGGTTCATTTTGTTGGAACAGGACCTGGCCCACTGATGGATGATACAGACGGCCAGTCAGAGGCAAGGGGAATTGGGTGAGGCTGCAAAAAAGGATAGAATGGGATTGAATTGTGGCAAAATTTCCACCTCCTGGCTGAGCAGACTTAAGAGAGAGCATCAAAACAGGCTGTTGGACAAAGTGAACCGCGGAGTTTGAGCTATTTCACCATTTTCACAATAAGCTGCTTACCTACTTCTAGATAGGCCGAATGGGCTCTAGGCAAAGGGCGACATCACTCCCGCCTTTTTCCCTCTCCACAGCTTGGGCGATGGTAATGCATTTTGTTAGACCATCCTAAAGTTGGACACATTCGCCTTTGACAGTTTTATGACAGCACACATTGTAAGCATCCGTTCACCAGGCAAAAGCGCCTTGCGCATGCATTCACTTGATTCGCCTTAAAAAATACAGCGAAAATCAAGTACCTCTCGAATCAACTGCCACATTCTTTTGGACATGAGCCGTGGGTCTAACGTCCACTCTTTGCATTCTCTGCGCCTCACACAACAAATTAAGCATGATTAATTAGATGCAATCATCCAATTTGATAGTTCATTTCTGAGTCCAGTTTCCACTTCAACCAACTGAGAGACGAGGCTCCTTCTAACTCTAGTACGAAGAGGCTGAGCACAGCATCCTGTGCATGCCAAACAAATCAAAGTGGCCTGCTTGGGAGTAACTTAAGCTGCCCCCCTTCCCCTCCCCCTCTATAATGCGGCATACTTCTGTGCCCGGTATCAGGAAGCAAAGCCTTTTTACAGGTTGATAGCGCATCCGGTTTGAAGCCCGGTAGCTGTACAACTGAAAGACTTGGGCAACGGAGTGGGGGGAGTCGGAGGGGGGGGCCAGAGGGGGAAGAAGTAAAATATTTTACCTCAAAAAATTGAAATGAGGAGCAGTAAAATAATTGTGTGCCCGTACTTTAATGCAAGCGTAGGGCTCTAATCAGTTGCTTAGATTAAATTTGAGAGCAAGTTGGTTAGGTGGATGGTGCTGCTTGGGATTGGACGAAGGATATGCTAACAGGGATTTATCATCAACTAAAACCCACTGCAACTTTCTACTCTACTAGATTACGACCGTTTTAACCATCCTCTGTGTCCATAATTTAGCATTACTTAAAAATTATGATTATTTCCACAACCATAAATTTATCCTGGCAACGCAAAAGGAAGTCCAAGCAGACGCCCTCTCGGGAGAGATGTGGTCGGCAACTCCGTCTGTCCTCTTCCACGTCCGAGAATTAAAAAGCCTTGGAAGACTGACCGCACTGTACAGTTGTGGCCAATCGGTGGTCCGCTTTATGCTCAACACACGATGCAATCATTTGGTGGGGAGCGCTGACTAAGCGCCCATAATATTCTTCCTGTCCCCGTATTTTCTTTGTTATTTTGTGCCTTACAAATTATCGTTTCGGACAGTCAGTTTGCGTTACAAGCGTGTCTAATATTTTTCCTTCTTTAATAAAATCCTAGCCTTTTATTTCTAAGGCGACGCACCGGAGGATAAAACAAGTTAATGCATCGCATTGTCATTTAGTTTAAAAATTTGTTTGAAATGCAACCTGGAGACATGTGAACTCCTGCATTGGTGCCGAAAGTTGGATGTACTGAGATTTGGTCTTCTGATTCGCCATCCCGTCATGCTCTCAATGGATCCACTCACTGAAACCGATCTGAAACTGTTGAGCCTCGAATCGACGAAGCCTTGCAGCGACATCTCAGAACATACTCACTCACTTGGCGTGTCTCTTGTAATTCTACTTTTTACAATTGAGGGTTCCCGACCCAATGAAAGTGCAGATCAGCACCAGCACGCTGAACCAGGAGGGGAACTCATGTTTACTGAAAAAAGCTTACCAGCAGATTAGATTGTGGGTTTTAAGAGAGGAAAAAGCACTTTTTCAGAGACTTCAGTCTTGTATTAGGCCTAACCGGAGTGTCAAATAAGGCTTTAGGGTATGGATGGAAGTAGCATTTTAGGAATCAGAGCCGAAGGGACTGCACAAACCTACAATGCCTTTTTTGTCAGCGCCAAAAATTCCCACCTTGGTGACATTTGATCGACCTTGTGGTCAGCAAAGAAAGTGCAAACCATGAAGCTGTCAAAAATAGGAGGGAAGCAAAGAAGCGCGATTTTCAGAGTCTTAGTGTCACGCAAAATCTGAAAGGACAACTTTCAGGTGTCAAAACTGGGCTCCTTGTGTGGAGCGACTCACGTTTGCAAAGCTTGCTTTTCCTGGCAAAAAAGCGATTTTCATTCGAATTTTTGCGAATAAGCTTTAAAAACCTGCATGTCTCTTACTGCTAAAGGTGCCCGTGCTTGTGACCTCCAAATGAAGTGGAGGCATTTGCTTAAAAAAAATTAAGTCTGGAAGCGAAAAAGCGCTCCTTTGGTTAACTTCAAAGTTCCTGAAATGCCTGTCCCTCCCCCAAAAAAACAGACTCGTCTAAAAATGCATTGGCTTTTGAGAGATACGGGTAGCAATCCCTAAGTCAACGTCGCATCTGCCTTAATGCTGCGATGTCCTTACTGGGTGGAGAAATGTCCTGTGCCTAGACATAATCCATCTCCTCAGTCACACACAAAAGCATTAATAACATCTCACAGCATAAAGGCTTCATTACTAGATTGGCCCTGTTTTATAGCATTGTTTTTAACCCAAACAATGCACCTGGGCGCTCGCTTGGTCGCCGTCTGTAAGGGTGTCTGGGGTCAGGTGCATACTGGAAGGGGACTGAGCCAAGGCTCCGTAATGCATTAGAATGGAGGGCCAAAATCCGACTTGTGAAGTCTCATCAGCCATACGCACTATGGCTTTATTTTTAAGCACCGTTTTACTTGTCTTTGCTACAATAAAATATGGGCAGTTAGGCCTCATGATCATTTCCCAAAGCTCTTTTCATTGGCGCCACAAAATGGGTGTCTGTGCAGTTCCAGTTTTATCCATTCGTTGCAGGGGAGATCTAATGCTACTGCACACCTCTAGGTGGAGTGGAGAGCGGCGGGGAACACCTATTCCACCTACTCACTCAGTTCTATATAAACAATTAACCAGAATCCTATTTCTGGATAGAGAAATGGGATATTCGGCTAAATGAATGTAAATATAAAAATACTTTTAATTCTTGCTCTCTCAGCCAAAGCTGCTGTGTAGTAGTCGTTACTAGTATATAATGCAATGGTGTTTTACTTCGACCTTTGCACAAGGCAAGTTTACGCCAGTACAAGTCATCCAAAACTGGAGTCATTGGAGCGCCCCTTCTCCAGGTAAATCATTAAAATATGAGAGGATAGAAGACTGACCGTTTGAGGAGGATGTCATACTCGTCCGAGGTACTCTCTAGCCAACTGCGCACTTGCTTTTCCACCGGTTCTCTGACTGAGAAAGGGGGTATGACAGAGGCGATAATGGAGGCGGAGGCGGCAGTGGTGGTAGTGATGTTGGTGGTGGTGGTGGGAACCGGCAAGTTGATGGTTGGGTCAACTTGCTCATGAGACCGTCCTGCCTCTCCCTTCGCCTCTCCTTCCCAGTCATCAATCTCTGGGGCGATTCGCAGGGGCGCTATTGGATGAATCTTAGTGGTCTGCGATGCCTGAGGCGGCGGTGGATAGGTTTGGTCCATGGAATTCTGTCCCACTTGTGAAGTAGAGCTTATACGCCTCGCATGTAGCCTCCTAATGTGGACTAAAGACGAGTGATTTATAGTGCGACAGTCTTCAACACCAACACCTTAATGTAATTGAAGTGACTGAGATCATCAATGGTTTGCCGTGATTTTCAGTTTTGAATTTAGGAAAATTAGTGTAATGAAGTAAAATTGGCAGTTTTTATGTAACTGGCCAAAGGTCTAAACGATCTCGAGACCTGATTCTTCTTGAGTAAGCAAGCGCAGGTTTGTAGACTGCGAATATTTTCACGTTTACGAGTTGTTGCTGCAAATCATCAGAAATAAATTATTTATCCACTTTTCTTCTTTTTCCCAACTTAAATTTGTAATTTGCAAGTAGGATTAACCTCAAGCAGAAGAACCAATTAGGCTTAAGTCCTTATATTAAGTGTTACTGACCTTCGTCTGAAAGGTGTCATTTAGTAAGATAAATTTTGGTTGCTGCCTTAATTAAAACGGATCACATTGTCTCAGAAGCCCTGACGACACATGAAATGCTGCAGTTCCAAGACTGTTTGCAACCATTTACATTTCGATGCGATTGGAGTAAAAGAAAAGTGAGTAAAAGATCCTACAAGTTTTCGCGATGAATGGGAGTTTTGAAGTCCCACTCATTAGCAAGTGTCAGGTGGTACTAATCTTCCTGGTAGGCTTAAACAATCATGTTAGATCTAAACACTCTCATCCAGCAATTGTTTCCTGCCTCTCACATGGCTAGTTAGGCAAGATTAAGGTAAAAATTCATAGCAACAGATATTAGGGACAAAAAATTCCACATTCCTTGCAACCAAAGTTGGTCATTTATAATAACCAATCCTCCTTTGTAGCAAAATTCAAAAAAGGCGATCTTCTCGCTTAAAATTGCGTGTCAAATTTTTCCATAACTTTTACAAGTGCACGCTTGTGGATGCCTATAGTATTTCACGCTTCGAGCGCAGTGAGAAGCAAACCCAAAATGAGGCTATGGCGGAATTCGTAAAGCTAGGTACACAGTTTTTAATGTCGACGTGGAAAATCTCTGGATACTATTAAACATTTAAAAAAAAACAACTCAGTTCTGTTTGCTTTTTTCATCGTAACCATTTTTCGGATACGGAAACGTCACCGAGGTGAAAAGCAAACACGCGATTGCACATTCGCAAGTATTTAAGTTGAAGTTGAAAGAAAGGGGTTAAATTTTTTTAGATTTTATCCTATAAATAAATAGTGAGATGGTGTGCTTTATTAAGGCGTTGTAGAAACAGCTTCTCTTACCCGTTCGTGCTGGCGGTTGATTCGGCAGTGGTCGGACGGTCTCCTGATCGCCACCAGTTGGTCTTGACTTTGCATCCCCAGTATTCGTGTTTTCTTCAGTCCAATTCCTTTAAGAGGCAAAACACCATAATCTAATAATCATTCCATCTCACAGTTTAGAAAGAGGGAGCTTTGACTTATAAAAAGGGAGGAAAACAGAGTTATCTTAATTTGACTCGGCGCATCCAATATACAGGCAGCTACAACTAAACCAAGTAAGCCTTCACTAAAATGTGATTATGAGCTCTAAATTAGCGAGGCATTTGGCGTTCGTCTTTGCGTAATGGCTAAAAAACCCTGTTTTTATGAACAACAGCTGACCGTTTCACTCTTGAGCGTGGTCGAACTTCACTCCGCCAGAGCTTTCCACCACCCTAAATTGTCGTATTTTGCATTCTTTTTACTACAGACAAAGTTAATGGGGCGCTGACTGTTATTGTTCTTTGAGAGGCAACGTACCCTGATGTGGTCGCATCCAAAGAGGCGTCCATGTCGTAGATCCTTTGCCTTCTAAGCAGCTTTCTTTTCTGCCTTAAAAGGAGGTGATCAGCTGCCTCCCCAGTAATCGTCTCCTCCTTCAAACACCATAAGTTTTTTTAGAGTTTCTCATACAAAGTACTTCAGCTTGGCTCTAACTTTTATTCCTCCATCTCCTAAGCTGATGACTTGCCGTTAAAAATAAACGATGCTATCAGTAACAGCCACGAGGATTCAGTTTTCAAGGTGCAGTGAAGCTGTGGTGTTTAAATTGTATGCCTGCACCTCATTGCTGAGGATCAGCACCGAGATGTTGGAAGCCAGGCGTCAGACCTTAGGCGTACTGACTCCTCAGACCAAGCGACTGACACCATTTACGAATCTAACTGTTACCAAGGCACGGTATGCCAAGCCCAGCCGCCTGCCCCACACTGGGTGAGGTTGATGGAGTCAGCCGGACACTGATTTGATGGACATTTTATGATTGAGCGAAGTAATATCATTTGATGGGTGATTGCCATGGTGATGAGTTATCCAATGAGACTCAATTTGTGCGTCTGTTACTAGAGTCGTTGATTTCTAACTCGCAATCTGTGATTGCATGAAAAATAAACTAATTAAGGTGAAAATAAGGCGAGTTTCTACCTGATCAGTGGCAACATTTCGGACTGAACAGGTTTGCTTTGTGTAGGACACCTGTCCTTTGCTGTAATGCAAAGTAATCTATCATGCTTTGTCTACTCTTTCTCACTACGTTGGGTGTAATACGTGGCCAAGGTGAACTTTTATTACCCATATTAAAGGAGACTGAGGGTCTTATCTCTATTTTAATCAAGCACTATGGCCCTAAAGCTCCCAAATATTAAGAGCAGCGGAGTAATGCCTTTGCTGCATAAATTTAATAAGCTAGCGCAGATTAGCCTACCTCTCCTTCCAGAATTCCCTGAATGCTCTGTTCAGTTAGAGTGTCATTACCGACATCATTGCGATCCACGGGGGACACAGAGGAGAGGTTATCCGAGGGGTCGCGACGGCTCAACGTACCACGGACCAACCAGTTGAGAACGCCGCCCGAGCTGGGTCTGATATCCTCCAGTTGATGCCGCCTCTTGTGTGATGCGGTCTTCCTCTTCAGCGTGGGCGTAGGTGCGGCAGTGGAGGCTGGACTCGGGCTACCCTCCAGATCGGGGCAGGAGAAGCCCAGATCAAGGCGCGCTAGATTTCGTGCCACTCGGTACAGCGTGCGCTGCATGAAGGGACAGCAGGTGCGTTGACGAGGCATTTTTGCCTTCGTCACTAAGTACTCGAAGCAGTAGTTGTTTCGTGTCTGCATCGCTAGTTTCTTGGTACCTGAAAATAATAAAGGCCTTAACTATTAAACTCTATTTGAGGAAATAAGCAGCTCAGAATATGCTTTACTGAGCTCCCTGAATGAAGGCCTAAGTATGGTTCCTTGCCTTTAAGCAGTGACGCGCTTCCAGCCCTGTAGGGAAAAAAGGCTGATTTCCCAAATGAGCTTTTCCTGTGGCAATCTAGCATCCTTTGATGTCATTGTGATCCTGAGCTATAGTATTAATACATTTGAAGTGCCTTCTTTCCTCCCACCGTTTCTATGGTGGGGGAGTTCCATTAACAGCTCTACAATCTATGTATCCATCGCATTTACCATAAAATAGAGCAGTGCATTTTCATGCTTATTTGAGTGAGCTACTGGAATCTGCCGTAGGGCAAAAAATAGCGTAGCTTCTTTTTTCCCAAGTACATAAAATGATTAATTAAAGCACCCTTAGGCTGCAGGGCCTCGTACGCCTCAGAGGTGGGAAGGCGTGATGTTCTTAGTCTGATCCCCTATCCCCCTTGGCTGCTTGCAGCCCCGTTTTACTAATTCATGATGGTCTAGCGCCCGCCCAATCACACGAAGGCGTCAGCATCGCAGTTTGACTGGACGGATGCAACAGCAGTGCTGATGCAGAGGAACACGCGTGACACCAACCCATTCGAGGTTCATCGCAAACCCTTCCACCTACAATAGTCGCTCTGTTGCCAGAGCCAACACACTAAAGGGCTGGATATGGTCTGTTAAGGTCAAGTAGAGACACTTTTGGGAGACCCATGGACTAAACTAGGTGCCAGTTTCGATCTAGGGTTGTCCAGACTCTGCCGTCGGAGAGGGGAAAAAGGAGCAATCAAATTGACAGCCTCACTGCAAGGTTGAAGACAAAATTGGATAATAATAATGACGCATTGAAATGGTGCTTAAATAAATAAGATAAACACAACGATGCAATGGCTCGAATGGGTTTTAAGCGCGTAAATTACCATTGAGGACAGACTTACTGTCTTGGCAAAACTTCTAGGCATCTATAGTTGTTTTGTAACAAAACTGTTAAGTATTCGGTGGTAGCTAATTGGGTTTTGGACAAAATTTTAAGCAATCCCCCTTTAGGTGCAGGCAAATGGTACTCATGACATCACAGCTTGCTTCCTCGAGATTGTCAGATAGGAAGACGCAACAATGGGTGAAAAAAGTGGGAAAGGAAAACTAACCATGAGACCAGTGGCGTGCGGGGTGCAATACTTTGCTAACTACCTACACAAAACGTCACTTCCTGCCAAATAAATTGTTAAACTTATGTCACTTGAAATGTATCGCAAAGGCTAGAGGTGGAGGCGGACTTTGGATTGCCTCCTGAGGAGAGAGAAGCTCACCTTCCAGTTCCACTCCCCTTCTCCCCTCTCCCCGCCCCGCCCCCCCCTATGACTGTATCATTCCCTATTGTTCTGGGTAATAAAGATGACACAGAATATCAGTCTGATCGCTTCCGGTACAGCCGCAGAGGAAGAGGTGAAGGGGGAGAGTGTTACAAAATGATCTCTTCACCCAACAATCGGGAGCACAACAGGAGAGGGATTCATGAGGTCTACGCTACTAGCTGTTTAATTTAAAGTTTATTGCTTAAAAATTAACTATCCCAAGAAGCATAGCAAAATTCCTCCAGATTAACAGAGGCAACTAAACCCAGTGGGATCGCGGCTACCTCTAGAGCGAGAAGATTTTAAAAAATATTCCGCCAAAATGGTATTCCACTTTGCCAGGTTTAGCAAAAATGGGAAGTGCTATCATTTTGCTAATAATTACTCCACCAAATGGACTACTACGCTAGCTAAGCAATCACTCTTAAAATGTGGCTAAACCCTTTTTGCCGCAAAACATGTTATTTATGAGGGTGATGCTGACGATGACGATGCTGATGATGATGATGGCGGTCGCTGTAGCATGTGTGAATTTAAAAAATAATAAAGACATATCAAAGGCAAAAAGGCTTGTAAAAATTGTGGACTTGCAAAGTGAGCTGTTTAATTATTCCATTTGGTGAGAGTATTGCCAATGCGTGAAACGGAAGCTTAAGACCTCATTTAATATGAGTTTTCCTTCCCATTGGTCGGAGAGTCTCAACCAATGGTGACATGGCGATTTCAAATGACCACCGTACAAAAAATACCAATTAATCATCAAGGCGTCCATCAACACCACTGCTAGCCGAGGCAAATGGGCAGGTGGAGGTGAAGAACTCAGAAAAAGGGAGTACCAAGCGCTTCTTAGGCAGTGTTGCTTGACAGGTGGGCGCTAAGGCTGTCCGCTTTTCATCCCGGTTAGGATGGTCCTGAATGCTTCCTAACTTTACTTGCCACTGGCTCCCCAACTCCACCCTCCAAGAGGGAATGGGCGTGTTTGAGAAATGGCCCAAAAATTCTCAGACATTCAAGTGTCGAAACGGCGCGGCCAAGAAGAAAGCGCCATGGAACAGAAAGCTCGGCTTGTAGTGCTCTGCTCCGGATGTAGTGCCTAATCCTCCACTAATTCCTTCTCCCGTTCTCTAGGTGTGCACTTTTGGAGAAAATATGCCGTCTCTTTTGGGCTCTCTGAGGGGATTGGATAAAGTCACAAATTAATGAGCTTGAAATATAAATGGGGGAGCAGTCCTTTGCCCCTCCAAATGCTGTAATCACCTAGATTTTGCAAATTAAAGACATGCCAATGGGGCAGAGAGTTGGAGCACTTAAGGCAACCAAAGACATGTATGAAATAAGAGAAGAGAAAAAAAGTAACATTGCACACATCGTGCGTTTTTTAGGAGTCCAAAGGGTGAACATTTGGAAGGGGAGCATCTACTTCCTTGCCTGGTGGAGAGAAGCCGGAGGGTCGGTGCCGAGAGGGTGCCAACCAAAGTAAGGCCTTTAAGTATCTCGTGAGTACTTAGCCTCCCATCCAGATTGGTGGAATGCAGGCTTTTAACAAGCATTCCATCAATCTTCATGACTGCCTCATGATTGGCTCCAAGTTTCGGTGAAGGGAATGGACATGCCCCTGGCTAAGGCACTACCCCAAGTATCATGCCTTCATTCAACTTCAAAGAAGTCACGGAGACCGAAATTGATGGCAGTGGATAGCGAACCCAATCCCAAAGGACATCAGCCGCACTTCCTACTGCTAGGTGATAAGCTTTAAAGTGGCCGGGGAAGGACTCGTTCTGACAGCCCCTAACAAATACTCCAATTTTGTGGTCTGTGATGTAAAAGCTATGTACAATTGAAGCGACGTCAACCGTGAACCGCCTGGAAATGGATAGAATCCCTATGAACATGGCCAGAGGAATAGACGTATGCTCCTACACGCCCAAGAGACTTGGCTAAAATCCGTCTTTTTTCGGTATTTTGACTACCAGCGATGAGCAGACAAGATGACCAGGAGGCACTGGTGAAGTTGTGACTAACTATCCTCTCCATTGCATGGGAATGCAATAATTGGCACGGTTGGTTAGTGGTTGTCTTTCCTGCAGTACCGATTACTTTGTGATGGCTGATGTGATGGGCTGATCAAGGGAAAGACGGGCTGGTGAAGCCCAGTATAGGCGTCGCTGAGATGCTCTGCCATAGTAGCTTTTGGAAATGGGCTGATCCTTGAGCCATTCCATTGGCCCTAATCCCTTCTACACGTTTGGATTGCCCATTCCATCCGAGGATCACGGCTTCTCCTGCCTTCAGAGATGTTCTGGGACGCTACACTGGGATACAATCGTGCAAACTAGATTATACGGCTTTTCTTCTCATACACTACAAATTTACTCAAATTAGTAGACACAAACCAGAGTAAAAAAGAGGCTAATCAAAATGTGATGTCAAGTCATTCGAGACAATATCGATGTCGTCTAAAGCTTGTCTGATCAGACATTCAGACGATTGCCACTAAAACGCATTCAGAAAGGACCTCAAAACGACTCCACACTTAATTGCTCCAACTTCATTCTCTCCGAGTTCCTTTGAAATTCAGTAAACGACACCCGGTGGTGGATGATTATCCACGTAGCCTGCAGCGCGAATGCTCAAGGGGTTTGTTAATAAGCTTTCCTCGTTAATTTTGTATGACTTCACTTTGCAGGAAACACTAAAGTATGCTGAGTGTGCATCTCCGTCTCCGTTCCTGGTGGACAGTTGAGAGGCAACTAAAAGGTGACAGTATTTTATTCTTCGCGTTGTGAATCACTGGCACAAAAGGTCGTCTTTATGCTGCTTCTTCCTCCCAAGGCGGAATGCAACGGCATTCATGCAAATGAACACTTTCAGACGTAGTGTAATAAAAGTCGAAACTGCAGGTTTTTGACTGAATGGGCAGGACTGATGATGTGATGGAGGCAATGGCTAGCAGCACGAGTGTCTTCCTCACGTAGAAGTGCCTTGCTAGGGAGCAAACCTGGGCAAGTAATCTACTCCCCTTGCCAGATGCCCAGTTTATGCCCGTCCAACTGGCCTCGGCCACAATTCTGACTCTGCGGTGTCTAAGTGTGGAGAGAAGGCGTCTTTCAAGCTGACTGGACCACAGCGCCTAATTTGGCTTAATCGGAAGTGAAGTAATTCCAGCCACTGTACCAGCGCCAGTGCCAGTGCCACTGTCAGTCATATGGCATCGTGCTCTTTTCACCACTCTAGAGCCTTTAATTACACGGAAGCAGCAAAAAATAACTTTTTTGTACTTACGTTTTATGGCACAAACTAAATGGGCTTAAAAGCACTCTCGCAGCACGAGTTGTCCCAATTAATGGGTGGAGTCGTTAATTAGGGCTGTGATGAGAAGACCCCTGACACACTCAAAAGTGCATCAAGTTGTCACTTTTACGGGCCTGCATGTTAGACTCGACCTCCAACAATTGTACCAGTGCCTCAGAAGGCACACGTGGAGGGACTTGGTGATTTGGCTACAACCAGGCGGATCGAGCTTTTGAGCATTCAACTTTCGGCGGCTCGGTGACTTTCTGTCAACAGCGGTTCCTGCGTCTCCTCCACTCTCAGGTACCCAAATGCACCCAAAGTTTTGAACTGTCGAAATGTCATAATGACTTCTGAAGTGAAGAGGTAATTGAGAATTACTATCGTCTGACAGAATCTGTTCAGTTAAACCACGCAGACACTGCTCCATAATTGCGTAGTAGAGCCATTGACGTCCTCAGGGGACGAGTTAGTGTAAACTGAATAGGCAAATTGGCTAGGAATGTGTCCACGGAACTGGCTACTGGTTCTGTAGGTCTTTTAATAGCATGATTTTATTAAATCTCAATTTGCAAAAAAGTAATTCATAGCTCGATTCCTCCTTAAGCCTTGCCTTTCCTCATCCACTTAGTTGGGCTTTCTTCATACTCTGCTTGAAGGGCAACTTGTTTGGGCTCCTCTGAACAGTCGGTGGCCAGATTTGTTCCCTCGATTGGCCGTGAACACTGCTGCTACCAAAGTGGAGCCTTTTAGCCTCCCAAACTGTAATGAAGTAGGCGGAGGCTTTTATTGTCCTGTCCGATAGTTAGCGAGGGAGAGTCGCCTGCATAAATCACTGCCCCATCACCAACATGAATGGGTGTGCTTCGTATCTGTACATTTAACTGTGGAGAGGGAGAGGGAGCATAAAGCAGCCTTCCTCCCTCCCTCCCTCTCCCTCTCTCTCTCCCCAGAATGCATCAACAGGTGCTGCAGTTTTGGGCAAATAAAAGGATTATAAACTACTAATCCTATTTGTTATAAACCTACAGTCAACGGGTACGCGATGCCAGTGGATGCACACGCACACGAAGTTTACTTTAAATTACTTAATTCAATCCCCTTGCCTCTCAGGTGTCAGGGAGAAGAAGGGAGTTAGCGAATTTGGAATGTGTCGGGGAAAATCTGTGTACGCGGGCTGGGCGTACACAGAGACGCTTTTGTAGCATAAGTGCAATGGAGGTCATAGCAGATTCTCTTATCTTCTTTCACGCTAAAGCTTTTCAGGAGAGGAGTCCTTTAGGAAGGCTGAAGGCAGTACTCGGCTAGAGCGGCACCAGCATGGCTCGGAGGCGCAACCACTCTCCAGGTGCAGGATGGTGTAGCCAACACACGAGGGGTTAAACAAACCCCTGAGGGCCACTGCTCGATACTACTTACCGCCATCGAGCTCCGTAAAGACTGCTTCCTGTATTATTTATATTCTTAAAATGTTTTTTGTAGACAGGAGGTGAAAGGATAACTTGAACCTGGACGCAAACTAGCGTGATGGCTCTCCAGACTCCCTCACGTTCTCATTGTAACGATCTTAGCCACATTGTTGCAAATCTTTTCTGTCCTCTTCATGGAAATATCAGCAGGAGCGGTAGAAGAGGAGAAGAGGAAAGGAATGACTGCACTACCCTCCTCTCTTTCGCCTCGAAAAGGGCTCAACCAGGTCTGATTTTGGGTTTTATTTAACACAATCAGACAGCCCTACGTTTTAATTCACAAAAGTGAATAAACAAAGTCATGCCTCTTCAAAAATTTCACGGTGGGACAAGTGAGGAGGCGTTCGACACACGAATGTTGGCGTGCGTGCGTGTGTGTGGGTGTGAATGGACCACAGTCTGACGGAAAAATCATAAAAATTTTCTGCTTAAAATAGCCATAAAATTGTATTAGATTACATTTGAAACTTCAGAGTGCTTTCTTGTAAAATGAAATGCCTCAATCGCACACATTTGTGGGAGCAGTGTGCAGTCTCTGCCAATCCAGACACCGGAATCACTCGAAGATTGTGCTGCTCTTGTGGAAGTACAAAAGGCAGAGGCGGTCTCAGTACTCACGAAATCAGAATGAATTGCTGGTCAAACAAAGTTTTATCCACCCAATGTGTCGTCCTTGGCTATTTAGCCGCGGTGTCATTTGAAGCTCTGTCCTCCACGGACATCGGGAAAATGTGTTATTCACCTCCTGTCAACGCAGACTGAGGAACAGGTCCATTTTTAAAAGGGCTAGGGCTTTTTTAACCATTTTGTGGGGATAAGACTTCATCCTTGTACTCTTTTTCATCGCTAAAAGCTTACCCTGCGCAATACAAAGTCGCGGTAGATGTCTAAGGCGGACGCCGCTTCTTTTTCGACCTCTCTGTAAGCCGAGGTGACAGATTCTCCCATTCCTCAGTACGTGCCTTCAGCTGCTCATTGGCTTCGATTAATGTGGCCCTTCAAGGCTTTTGAGGGTCGAAGACGACCACTGAATTGGTTCGGAGACTATGTCTTCCAGAAGAACTGCTAATTTGAAAGTAATCCACTTTGCTTTGTACTGGATCCATTTCATGAAGTAGCAAGGCGCATCATCGCCATCATTAGTGGTAGTTTTGCTGAGAAAACACTTTGGTTTGTACTTATTTTCAAAAAGCTGTCAGTTTGGTACACTGACACAAGAATCATTTGGTTTGACCATCCTTCCTTTTCTCCTCCACAACTGAGGCAAACTTTGTATTCACAAGTGTGTGATAAAGACTTTATGAGGAGGAGCAATTGAAAGCAAAGTCCCTCGTTGCCAGTTCGGGGTTTTGGTGATTAAGGTAGGAGTGTTTTGAAGAAGGGTAATTTACAGTAATGCCACAACAAGCCACTGATGCGCCTGACTTCCACGTGGATGCCATTTAACACAAGCCTGTTAATCTACACCACCTCATCGGTTTGCACGATACGTGCGACAGAGTGTCTTTGTGGTTCTGGTTTGCTGCGACACAACTCCACCTATTGGAAGCAATGAACGCCGCTGTGCTGTCTGTTTGAAATCTGAGGTGAGCTGCTCGGCCTCCTTTACTCCTCCTTTACTCCTCCTTCTGAGTTTCTACGCCTCCGTGGCTCTAAGAGGCACCATTATGCAGGATGTGCTCATCACGAATTGGCCTTCGTGACGATCATTTTGGATTTCATTAAAAGTTCGTTTTCGGTTCAGCTGCCTTTTGTCGCTAGCTTTAACTTCAGCATTCGAAATAAATCATGCTTAGCCAGCAAAAGAAATGCTGTAACACAAAACCCACTCTCTGCCTACATCAGCTCATCTATTTGAGAAGTTTTTATCTAAGACAACAAAGGCACAGAAAATGTGACATTCTTTCGGACCCTGTCTCGAGGGAATTCGACCGCTGCAGTCGAGGTGTTTTTTGTGTTGTTGTTGTTCGCATAATGATTTGCTTCATTTTCGAGAAAGCAAAAGCATTCTGCCCTCATCCGCCTCCATTATTGATGGAGATTGGGGGAAAAAACCATCCTGGCGGGCAGCAGCGGACAGGCCTTTGGACTGATCTGATGACATTCTTAATGAATCTGAGACCTCATTTCCATGCACACGAATCCGCGCCTCTTTGAATATGGTGGGACTGCATGCATATCTAAAAAGGCATCTATAAATTAATAAAACCGGGCACTCCGAGGAAATTATCATTCATCGCATCAGCGCATAATTTGTACCACCGCCCGAGGGCACCGTCAGATTGATGTCAGGCATGGAGAGAAAGTTTATTTTTTGTCAAAAACAATGCCAATAGCCAGAACTGGGATTGGGATTTCATAAAGCGATAAATGCCCAAAACAATTGTTAGGATCGTGAAAATAAACTGCAGCCTCCAGGGCACAGATACCTCTTGCCGGGTTGTGCCTACCAAACCCACTTCAACAAAGGGAGGAGAGGCAGTGGAGCGCGAAATTACTTCCGGCTGCAGTCGAAAGGGGTAAAACGGGAGGCAGTTGATTGTATCTTGGGGAGGCATTTCCTTTTTACAACTGATAACACCTTTAAACGCGTAAATGGTGATGCTGGTGCTCACTTCTAGCATCACCAAGGTAGCACGGTGGCATTGGACGATTCTCTCAACAGAATTTATCCCATTTTTGCAGTTGGTTTCCTTCTTTCACATTCTTATCTGCAAATTGACATGTGTACATCACAGCCTGTCTTCTAATGGGGAAGTGAATTTCTTCTGCTCTTATTTGCTCTTCTGGTGAGGAAAACGGTCCATCTCCCAGGAGGATGGCTTGTCTACACGTCGAAACATGATCCGGTGATTATTTTGTCTCTATATTCTGCAAGAGCTTGACTAAGGGAAGCGGAGTACAGAGCACGTTAATAGCTTGGGGGTCTGGCTGTGAATGAGCTGTCACAGAGCAGATGCTCCAACCTGCGAAGCTGTCAGAACGCCTTGTTTTCCTATTCATATCCACACATGATATTCGCTTCCAATTTAGCAAGGGAAAAATAACATTTCCAGCTTTTTTGCAGTACTGAAATGGAGCAAAGGTTGCCGCCAGATGAGAGGCGGGGGGGGCAAAGGGGGAGCTGGGGGGTTGACAATTGACCCCTTTTTGAGGCTTCCATTTGAATGGAACATTTCCGCTTATTCTCGCGTGTTTTGCAAAACCCTTTTCCCGGTTCACCGATAGAAATCAACATTAAATGTTTTTTTATTAAAAAAAAGAAATCCAAATAGCGGGAAGTAGAATATAATCGTCTAGTTAGATTAATTAAAATGATAATTTTAGCATAGTAGAAAGTAGTTAAAAGATATTGTAGAGAGACAATTGTACTTTTCCTCCATCCCAAACTTGTCTCAATCTAAATGGAATGAGCTAAACAATGCTGCATGCCTCTTGAAAAATAATTACTTACTTTCCTCAGCAATTTAAGTTAGCCTTGAGAGGCACAATCGGTTGCAGCCAATAAAAATGCTACATTTTTGCAATGTGGACTCTTAACAAGCCCTTCCGACTTGTCAAGGTTACAGAGGCTACATGCAGACGCACCGGGCTTTTGTTAGTGCTACTTTGCTGAGCCCATACTCCTGGAACTGGACAAGGCAAATGTGTGTGTGTGTGTGTGTGGGGTTGCATCATACATCACTCCAATTAATGTCTACAAGCTAATCAAAGAGCTGCGCGGCGACTTGAGGCTCCGGTGTAGTACTTTGTTAGACAAGCATGGTCTTAGAGCTTTGTACATTGTGCCGTAGCATTGGCTGCTTAGTGTCCACCCAGAAAGAAGAAGAAGAAGAGAAACTTTTGCTGTGGATGGACATAATCTGCAAAGATCTGCTGCTTCACTGGATGGATAGCACTGAAGTGGAAAAAAATTAGTAGCTGAAACAAAACGCCCTGTTTTGGATCAGTATTCTTGTTGCTGAGTATGCAGTTCTCCTACAAGATTATTGCTTTGATCCACCCGTCTCGGCTGCTGGAGCGACTGGTTGGTGGATGGGTGTTCGGACAGTTCGATCGAAGGTAGCTTCGAGGCCAAGAACCGAAAGGAGGAGGAGGTTATGGCTGGCTGGCCACTATATGTGCCAGTGACTCCTCTCAGCCTCGGGGAACTGCAAAAATGCTTAAAAGCCAATACGTTCACGCATACTTCCTATGCACTAAAAATGCTAAGTTAATTGCATAACTTTGTTAAGGTTATTCTTTAAAAGAATTAATAAGTCGCCAGCAATGGCTATTTTCCTTTCTCAGGAGGTCATAAATACACAGGCGGGCATTTGAGCGTGCGTATAAGCCACCCACAGACACTAAATTAGTCTTCTTCACCTTCTATATTGCCAATTCAATTAAAAATTTACTCCACCATAGAAGGGACGATTCAACGCCCATATTTTTGAATAAACACACCACCGCCACCCACCTTGGGCGATGTGCCCAAGCGATGCGTAAACGGACCGACCACGACACCCTCTAAGGTCTGCTTTCACAGTTGCCATAGCAGCTTTACCATTTCTACAACTGGAGTCTTGGGAGAACTTCAAAATGCAACCGATTTTCCTCGCTTTTTTTCCACCTCTAAAACAACTGGAGCAGTCTCGCCATTTGGAAGAGCGCAGTCTCACTGCAATTCTATAAGACCTTTGAGGGGATTCTTGAAATTCCAGGACTAAGGAAGAGTTGAGAGACGTGATGCCTCTATTCCATGGTATTATTCAATGCCCTGCACCTGTTAAACTGTACCAACACTTCGAGCAGAAATCTGACGCCTTTTTATTTACCGAGGAGACGAAGGTCCCAAATAGCTGTGCAAAAAGGAATTTTAAATTCCGCGAATGAAAGTTTAGCAAAGGAAGAGATGCCCGAACTTTTGATGTTATTAATTTAACAAGCATAAGTAGCCTTTATTGCCTATTAGCTTTGTGTTAGGCATGACTAGCGGAACCCTCACGTCAATTTGAGAACCCCTAACCTGTCAGCAGTGAAGTGACGAGAATGATGCCATCAGAAGTGGTCCCTGATGAAGGTGATCTATGTCAAAAATAAACACCAATATCTTCCGATAGGTTATGGGAGGTTCCGTGACTTCTTTCTTGGGGCATTACACAGCTCCTCTTCTCTTTTGAGCCTCGTCCTTAACGCTCCCCCCCCCGGGTAAGGAACCACTTACTCAGTCATCGAACTTCCATGGGATTGCGATGGAACCTGGCTACAACAGGAACTGGATTCCATAAATGACGGTGGGTTGATGCCTTTATGAAGGTAAAGGCAACAGCCGCCTAGCTACCTTTACTAGACGGTGAAGGTCACGCCTCGCTAGCAGTGGAAGTCAAATAAGGTATCCTTCAAGAATGAATTTGTTTTCTGATGCCAATAATGCAGTACTCTGAGACTTCCCTGAAGGTGTACTTTTGACTAGCATAAGGGAATAGACCAGTGGTGCTGTTCAAGGGGACACCATCCGGTTGTGATGCAATGACAAAAATCCTCAACGGTCCTTTCATCGAATCCGAGGATTAAACAAGCAATTGTCCCTTTATGTATCAACTGAGGGTTTTTTACTCTCTAATGCCAATCACGGCTGTTTCTTACCTCAATTTTCTCATAGAGTAATGAATGATCTTATGGGTGCATCACTGGATGGTTACTTTAATGCCAAAAAACTCCTTATTAAATCTATAGGCTCTTTTAGGATTACCGGAGTGTGGGATTTAGACCTGTCATTGGATATGGCAGCGTGGAATTCAGAAGTCCCCCTCACTACCAAAATGCTTGGCCAGAAAAAGGCGCGATGTCTTATGGAAAAGGAATGACGGCGCGCCTCATAGAGCATATCCCAGTGGGGATATATGAATAATTAAGCGAACCATTGTTCGCCAGCGCAGAGGGGAATAAGATCCATTTCCCTCGAGCAAGAGGAACTACTAAATAGTTGTCTCCACCAGATCAAGTACCAGACCTTAGATTTTCCAATTCTTTCCACCCATCAACCTAGCAGCTCTGTGGCATGATTTAAGGAGAATTGCATGTCATCTACATTTTGTCACGACGCAACTGTACTTTAGGCAAAGAGCTTTGCCTTGATAGGGGACAAGTTGCAAAAATTGGTCTCTTACCCTGTAGATGGAACTGGACCTCCCTAGTACCAGGCTTTGAGATAAGCTCAAGTTTGATACACATGAAAGTAACAAAAATATCCCAAAAATAAAGTTTCCTTGATCTGGGAAGCGGAGTAAAACTTTTCACTACTACTGTTTTCTTCCCATAAGTAGCATATCGGAGTAAGGTGTTTCTGAGGTGTAAATCGTTTTTCGAGGACCGGGTCAATAATTATATCCTTAACCTAGCAAAATTTGGACTAGCATGTAGATTTAATCTGCAAATTTGTTTGGAAACTGCCTTTGTATTGTCCGTTCAGGGACATTTGTTGAAAGCTTGTTTTAGATGAAAGCTGCTGCGAGGACATCAAATGGATGGTCGCCACGACTTTTCGCGTTTCAAATGGCAAAGCAGCTTTCACACCATCAAAAAAATATGTAAGAAATAAGGAGCGGGACCCAGAGTCAAGTGCCTGAGCATTGAGGAGGAATCCACCCCCATGTCTTGAGGAAGAAGATTTGAGGAGTAGAATGGGAAGGCCTCTTGCTGCCCGTCGTTATTCTGCGCAGCCAGGGTGTCAACATGAACCTTGGTGCTTATTTCCAACCACTCTTAATTCCAAATGCACCCATTGTTTGTCTTGCTCTTGCTCTACCAAGGGTTAAAATTTCAAGCTTATTAAGGAAAACTAGATTATAGCTAAGAGAATTGCTTGCGTCCAAACTTGGACTATCACTCAGATCAGGCTTATTATTATACATTAATCACTTCCATTACGATGGCATGGAGATTCGGTGTACATAAATCGGGAAGTATTTTAATTACTTTGTGCTTAATTTTGGTTAAAATAGATTACATGGAAGACACTCGTGTTGGTCTAAATATCAAAGGTCTAGAAACGCATGCAGAGTTCAACCTAAGTGAGTTGCGCCTATGTTAATGCAAGTTTCTGTCTGGTTCGATTAGGACAATTTTAAGCAACTGTCTAGTAAATTAAAACGAAGTGCCATCTAAGATTTCAAATCGCATTAGTTGGTTTGACCACTAATTCAAGCTTTTAAGCTAAGGTACTAATTGTATCAATGTAGAATGATCTGTGCTCGTGGAACTCAGCTTCCACTTCGTTTCTCTAAGCTGATCCCCTCTAACAAAATGTCAGACTCAAAGGGCCATTGCACAGGATGTGTGATCAGAAAGAAATGCGTCATTTATTATCGCAATAGTAGCGTTGGGTTTTGGAGTCCTATAGTTTGCCTTAATATTGGGGCAAAAATCCACCTCAAACAATTTGTCTGGCAGTAATTGTTACCTTGAATTTTCCAGCGCCCGTCAGAGGCTAATTAGCGTAAATAAATCACAAGATGCAACAAACGCTGCTAACTTATGCTCTGAACTTTCTTACGATATATATATATATATATGCATCCTCGAGGATCGGGAATCTCTTCAAGCAATCTACTCCCCTCCTTCTACTCCCCGTCTACTGCAAAACAAATGCAAGCCATTTTACGATTTAGACGCTTGGGTAGTACATCAAAACCATAAACACGTAACTGACATCCATGCAAAGGAGGCTGATTACAAACAATCAATCCATTTTTCATCAGCATCTACGTTGTAATATCTTGCCAAAGATAATGCTTTCCATCGTAGTTATTGAATTCTAACATTTTAGGGCAGGTTGGTTAACAAGTCACTTTGCTACTTGTACTTTGCATTTAGAACTGTTATTGCTCGTTTTATTAGATCAAATTGTTAATATCTATTGCAAGTAAGTGTCGACAAGGTCATCGCGGAGTCGGAGCGCGCAAACAGAATTAAAATAAGAATGAATTAGCGGATATAGACAGCAAAAAAATGATAGCTAAAATGGATGGTGTTAGGCGAGACCTATTGAAATTGATTGACGAATGGAATTCAAGCCGACTTGATCTCTTTCACCTGTCCAAACCGAATGAGGTACGCTTTTTTTGCGCCCTTGTGATTATATTTTAGTATTTGGAGTTCATGGGTGTTATGCGATTTTTCTTTCAAGACGATGATATGAAGTTTCAAACGAAGTGTCTAAGGGTGTCTAGCACTATGAAAACGTGTGAACTCATTCCTTTGCTGATCGAGAAGTTTTATCTAGAGTCAATCCATCTGGATCTTGGGAAATGTGGACTCTATGAACATTTTGCACATTCTGGTATGCATTTAGTTAGGTGATATTTTCAGAACGAATGTTGGGTTTTGATGAATACCCATTGCTTGTCCAACTGAATTGGTCCAAACTCGGTCAGGAGGGGAAGTTTATCTTAAAAATTACCGCCAGCGGTCTGGTAAGTTGCGTACTTTTCATGCCGATTAGTTTTATAATGATGCATGAATCGTCTTTAAGAGCCCCAGTAGCATGTATTGGCTGTTAAGACTCTGGCTATTTCTATGTATTAATAGGCAAGTTCAAAATCTGATGGCCAGCTGAATGGAACAAAGTCAAGTGATCAGCTAAAAAGGAGCGTTAAAAAGCCAGAAAAAAAGCCATTTAAGAGTGGTGTCGGGATTGACAGCTTATTTTGTGGTCGTGGCATTGAATATGATGAGAACGAAAATATAGCACGCGGTTGTGGGCCTCGAATGCGAAAGCACGTTTCTGATGACCAAAAGCCATTGGGAGGTGATCTCCGCTCTACGGGTCGGTGCCATTCTCCTCCAAATAGTACCTTTACCCGAATGATTTCCGATCCCGAGATACTCATGCAAAAGACGCGTCAGCAGGTCCTGAGCTCAAAACTTTCTCAATTCGCAGGGAAAGGATCCGATGATATAGGTAAGTTGAAGCCTTCATGTACTCTATAATACTCACTATTTCTTGTTAGGTGGAACTTTAAAGATCTATGGTGAATTGGTTGATCCAAGTGTGCCGTATAAAACACTGCTGCTATCCACAAGAGATTCCGTGTCTCAGGTCATTCGCCAGGCATTGGACAAGTATGGGCTTGAATTTGCTGATCCCGCTGCATACTGTCTGGTTATGCGAACCCGCTATGCCAACGAAATTCCCGGAATGCAGGCCTATGAGGAGATTCTACAGGACGACTTCTGCCCTTTGAAACTTCTACTGGCTCCAGAGTCATCACCTGAAGGAATAATAACAACGTTTGAGGTTTGTGTTATTTAGTGCTTTATAAACTAAAAATATTTAATCTAGCTTCGTCCAAGACTGACTCGAATTGACAGGCAACGGAATGCAACGATAAATGGGGAAAATATGTTGTCGTCAGCACTCATTCGTCTGCCTTACCATCAAAACAATTGCAAGGCTTCTCAAGATATTTGTCCTACACCTATCAATGGACAGCATAATTCTTTTGCTTGCCTCGTGGAGGTGTCTTCGGAGGGAAAGGCCAGTCACAAGCCGGCAATTTATCCCCTTCCTCTGCATTTAGGACAGGTGAGACAGTTTTGCTACTTTCTTCATTATGTTTTGGTTTTGACTTTCTGGTGTCAATCCTAAGTCCACCAGCCAATCACTTCAGGAGCTGATTGTTATTGTACTGACTGAGCACAGCAGCCTATGAGACAAACTCTGCCTTGGGTACTTTTTCGTAGTTCTGCGCTCATACACACTCGCTCTTGCTCTCTCTCGCACTCTTTGTGTTTGCGTGCTGGCGCACACATTCACCGCGGTGGAACTGCTCTGATGTAATTGGTCTCTACGCCACTACCACGTCCATTTGCATAGGCGAATTTGAAGCCAAAAAATTCACTCTTACCTCAAACACGCTCAACACGAACTGGTGAGTATACGGCCGTCACGGCAGTTCTATTCATTTTCAATGGTACTTGCCGCATAGGAGGGGAAGTTTCCTTGTGTTAGGGTGTCTAAACACTCTCCAATCCTTGAGCCATTAAAGTTAAAAGGTCCTCTCGAGGTATGATTGCCAGTTCTTTCTTTACACCCCACTTTCGCCTTCTAATTACCCAAGCCCACTCCCCAACTGCGGTTTTCTCCAGTGACCAGGCATTCTGCAAGTAAATTGTTCACATCTTTAGGTGTTTTTTCATGCACTACTTATCAGGAAACAGGCTAGTAAAATTATGAACTAGAAATGTGATCCAATCAACTCAAAAACAAAAATATACGCCATGGCATTTTGCTGCTCCGCCCATTGGAAGAAAATAATTTTACCGTAGAAAGAGGAACCCCTCATTGTTCGGGCAGAAACACGTAGTAATGGTTCCAAAGCCAGTTTTTAGCTGAGGAAGGTACAATGAACACATTTCACACATCACACCCGTAGAATGGTGTCCTTTCGATGTCTGGACTAGCGTCGCCAGAAATGTTTTCTTTAACCACTCATCTTTTTTCCGTAAGTGTTGTCTGTTTTACCCATGAAATATGATATGTCAATGCCCAATCCCACATCCATGGGTGCTAACTCGTACGACTTTCCGCTCTGCATCAATCTAATTGGCAAGATGGCAAGAGAAGTAGCAGAATCACTTCTGCTTTGGTGCACCGCAGCACATATTTTGTTGGCTTTCTCGGTACACAATATCCAAGTCTTCCCTCCTCCATGCTGCTGTGCCTCGGGGCGGTAATTCGTATTCCTTACTTCGCGGGTAATTTGCATTCTGTGGCTCTCATGACAGCCTATTGTTTCGATCTCATTCTTATGACAGCTTCTGTGTTGCCTGAATTTAAATGACATGCAGTATGCTCAGTGTCCCTTGCCAAACCATCGAGCATACACTATACTTACCATGACACCTCTGGCACATGGCAATTCAGGGCTACCAATGGGTCTACGAAACGTTCTCTGAACGTCGAATCTACTTTTTCTACCATTGGGCGTCGCCCAGTCGAGTGTGACTCATGCGCGACTTCCGCTGTCTGATTGGTTTCTCACTCGTGGAGCTTTTCTTTCGAGATCCTCAAAAGAATACATAGTCCATTGGTAGTCTATCGCTAGCTTACTACGCCATAAAGACGTTTATATCCACATTGTGTATGCTTTCACCTCTACTCTATACCTATTTAGCACGATGACCTGTTCTGTGCTTGAATTGAGAGGGCGTCAACCCAGCGCTTTCTGATGACTCACTTGGAGTCTGTGTCGCGATTCAACGCCCTTGTGTTTTTTGCTTTCCTGCCCTTTGAACTTTCTAAGCTAACTCCTTTATGCCTGCCACTCAAGGAGTGGCAGGCATTTTTGCCTTCTTGCACGTCACTTGGCCCCCCAGTCATTTGGTTTACTTGACTCGGGCACAACACATGTGATGCGGCTGGTGGTTGACCTCGCAGTCAAGACATGCACACACCGGTGTAAAGATCTGCCGCCTGACGAAACTGTAGCCTCAGTCATCTAGCCGTCGTGACCTCTGGCCTCAAAATAGTGGATGCATGTGTAGGCCGCGGGTTAACGATCTTTTGCCAGCGCCTTTACAGGATGCACACGCTCTAATTTTACCTTAGCACGATTTTGGCCAGCCAAGATCATAACCACGACCAACCGGCACTATCTCTTTTCTCGTCAGCAAAGCGTAGCTGGCGATGGGTGGTTTTATGCCTTCCTTCATTGCATTTACTTGTCCATCAATACAAAAATTGGTCATGCACTACTGGAACTTTGGTGAGTCTTCATTAACTCACGTATTTGCGGAGTGGTAACCACAGAACAACATGTGTGTGGTCACATTCTTCACTGAGTTTTATGCACCGCTGATTCCGGACCTTGAATGCGCAATCCGTGCAGTTCCTCTGCCACAATGGCCAATTGCATCCCTCTATCTCTGCCCCAATCTCCTACTCCCACAACTCACTCACAATGATTGCATGTTAGTTCCGATTTGACAATCAAGTTGAAAAAACCACTCCACCAATTATTGGTGCCTATTCTAGCAAACTAAAAGTTACCAGCTAGTAGCCTTTTCCCCGAGTCCCCACATCTGGAGTTGAGAGGTCGACTGGATGCGAAAGGCATTCATCAATTCAATGGACAAACCAGTGGATGAAAGTTTTGTCCGAAATACGCAAGCTGTGTCAAATGTAACACCTGCTTCAAGTTGGTACGTTGACAACTGCATCCAATTGAGAGGTTGCCTTGGTGGACTTAGACACGCAGTTTAGCAGTTAAGAGAACGAAAAATTTGATGCCAATCGTATCAGCTTCGAAGTATCAATTTTTTCGGAGCATTGGGTATCAATTTACCTCATTTAGTGCTTAGAGGTGATGTTCGTGCAACTACACTCGCTTCACACAAAAATTCAAGTAGACAATAAAGTATCACCTTTGAAATCAACTACAATGGCAAGCATTTGAAGTCTTAGAACCTGTTTCTCCAATTTTTCGATTTAGGTGTGTGTGGGTACCTCCCTCCGGCCTTCGACAAAGTTTCCACTTCTTGTAACTCTCCCAGTGAACGTCCATCCCGAAGTGATTCCCTTCCACGTGGTTATCTGGCAGCCACAGGAGACCACCATCACCACCACTGGCCACACATCTCGCTGTTCTCCCCGCGGTTGGCTCGCCTGTGCTCCTGTGGCCCACGAGACACTTGCACCCGTCCTTGTCAACGGCCGTCTGCTCACCCTGCCCTCATTCCAACCCTTCAGCTCAGACCGCAAATCCAGCCTAGACCAACAACCTACCTTGGCCTTTCATTGGCTTGCCCCCGGCGACGTCATTCAGTTGGGAGCCGGTGGTTGTAGTCGGTTTCGTATCTGGCCCGGTCCAAGTCCTCCGCCGCCTCCCAAGCCTTCTTTTCTTCTCCCTGCCACTGGTGCTCTTGGGTGTAGGAGTACCACAACCAGCAAGTTATCGGTAAGCTTCCCAAAGGCTTATCAAAGGCATCAACATCAGTTTCACATCTAAGAAAGTGGTCTCGACTCTTTCAGTAGAAGCAGTTGAACTTTATGCTTTTGGGAGAAAAGAGGAGGAGCCCAGTTTATCCCTTTCCCTTCTTTTCTTGCAGGTATCAACTCCTATTAGCGGTCGGCATAAGTGCCAACCAAGTGGAGCAAAAACACAGACACCTCAACTGCACCAGCACCGACAGCATCGATCACATCACCACCACTACCAGACGCACCACAACAGTCGTCGTCCGACTTCCATGGAGTCTACCAAATCGGATCTTTCGGACACCACTACTAGCAGCAGTCTTCCCCTTTCCCCTACTCCTCCATCTATCGTCGAGACAGAAGCCACAAAGATGCCTCGGGAGTCCCTACCCATGTCTAGTCCTTCCTGTCGCACGCCCTCGATTGTAACAGGTGAGTTGGCTGGAATTCCGGTGGATATAGTCTAATGACCCTTTCATAATCACCGAACCTTTCTATCTCATCGCTGACGTTAAGCATCTACGCATGATGTGGTGTGTTTTCGGGCGCCTCTTGCATCCATTGTCTGTGTAACGAAGGTGGTTTTTGCATGTATTAAAGATTTTGGTCGGTGATAAGAAATAGTTTAAATAGGCGGACATTGCACTAGTCTACCAATCACCAGAGCCCACAATGAGCCAATTTGTTGGTCTAAAATGCCACCAATTTGACCCTTATCAAATCAGGAATGATGAGGTAAGGGATGCGTGGCTTTCGCCTAAATACTAAGACAGCATTTCGATGGAACGATGACTAGGTCCCACTTTCCATCTGCGAGACTTGGGCCCAGAGCGCAGCGCCCAACAGTTAGACAGGCAGACAGACACGACAGGCCTACAAGCGCAATAAGGCAGTCATGTATGCCCATGGGGTAATAACGTGGTACTTTTTATCGTCTCCTACTTTCCTGCACTGAATGAACCTTGTCATCACGGCTACGGAAAAGTCGACTGTCCTTCGCTCCTTTTTTGTATGCTGGGGACACGCGTGCACACGCACGCGCATTCGCGACCCCTCGCCCCCTCCGCTTCCCCCCTTCACCCACGCCGTCTCAGTCCCCCTCCCCTCTCCTCTCCCACCTCCAAATGGTTGATCCCTTTTTGCTGTTTCTCTCACGTTCTGTATTCTACCAAAAGAATGATAACGTGAGGTGCTGGTTTGAAAGGAGTCATCAAAGTCTACCGTGTGTTTCTTCCCTTTTGTGGGAAGATATGACGTAAATACTTTTCAAGAATCACTTTGCATGAGTCCTTGAGGCAGCATTATTTACCTCCTATGAATAGATTTTTCTGCCATAAAATGATTAATTGCTTGCGTTGAGGAATGCTCTTCAATAGAGCTAAGTAGGTTTTTTTCTTCCTGGCATGTTTTATAAAGGCTATCCAACGGGAGCGCTGCGTGGAAGTAGAGGCAGCTGACGGGAAAAAAGAGGAAAAATGCCAACCTCTGGATGCAGCCTCCAATGCTTTAGTTTATTAAATGATTTCGACAGGAGTAAGGCTGCCAGAAAAGAAATTTGACTTCGGTTGTGGCTCCCTTGCGATATGAGAATCCATTCGGAGGGTTCACTTTGATCTCTTACGTTTTGTAACCGCTCGGCGCTGCTTGAAATATCCATTTTGCACTGCCAAATAAGCCTATCGAATTCCTGTTTTTGAGGTCTTCTCCAAACTTGAAAGGCATAGTCGTAGAGATCCAAAATTGGGGTCTGCACATAGCACTACATGGGATGCTTGCTCCTTGGTTTTAACTTATGGTCTTCAATCCTAACACTTTCACTACACTTCGCATAGGTTTACACCTTTTTGTGGAAAAAACCTTTTCTCCAGTTTTTTATTCAATTCATCAGAAAGGATAATAGAAACGCTCCATGGTGGAATGTGAAACCATCCTGAGGCATTCTAAATTACCTGATTGTTCTTGCTTAGTTTATTCGCATCTTAGGAAAGACCTCGGATTTGGATGAAGTGCAACGCTTCAGTAAGTCTTGGCTTTATTTTAGGCAACAAATCCACGTCCACTCGGGGCCTGGTGGATTGTAACCTGCTCAGGGAGGATTCGAGCTCTTCCACTTCGCAAACCCTCTCCACATCAGGAATTGGGACCTGTGAGTCAAAACTAGCATTCATGCTTACTTAGAGGGCTAACACCTCAAACGCTTTAATAATTTTGTCGTGAATAGGCTACTTTTGGGTGCCAATTTTGATGCTTGACATTTTTGTGCGAATAATCAAATACGGGAAGCTACCTCGTCGTTTAATTGTCGAACAATTGCATAGTTGATCACAGCCAAGTTGGACAGTCCATGACAGATTTCAGAGACCTGCTACTGGAAATTTTTAGCCCTCTCTTTCCTAATGTAAAGGGCCTCCCTTTTTTCAAAGGAGACCCAAACGAAGCTGTTCTACTAACGCCCTTTTAAACTCTTGATGAAGTATGAGACTAAGGGCAGATAACGTATCTGTGGTATTTACATATCTTTAAATACAAATTCCTGCTTTAAAACTTTGCGTGGGACTCGCAAAAGCCAAATTCCATCGCTTCTTTGAGTGTCCTTTCGCACTACTAATAACGCTCATATCAGTAGTGCCCTCCACCAACCTTAATCGTTCTGCATTGAGTCGGAAATTTTACTCCACTTTCGATGAAATGTGTGTGTTTGATATTTTACATTGTCATGCCTTGAGCCCCCTTATCTAAGCAGAACACAGAGGATTTCTGTGCAGATCAAAAAGTGGAGCTGGTGAATTGCTGGTGGCCAATTTTACTGCAAAAGGTAACCTCGTCAGAAGTATGTTTTTACACACGTCGACTCCTCGTATGCATTAAAATTCTGACACAATAAGGCTAAGATCTACAGAGGTATTGCGCAAAAACATCCAATTTCGCTTATCACCATCGGCGACCTGCTTGGATAGAGTGCTGGCAAGCTGCCACGGAGTGAGACACCTCATTAAGTCTGCACAATTACCATACTCTGCTGTACTTTTTCGTTCACACTTCCCTGCAAGTGTGTGGTTAGAATGTGAGCTTCTGACTAATAACTTCCCTGTTCGTGCACAGGCATCGGTACTCGTGCTATACCTCCGACCTTTTATCAACTTATCTCCCTTTAGAAAGCATCGAATCCGACTGGCTGCTAGCTCCATTTTAGCCCGTCTTTGCCTCGGTCGCAAAGGGTGTGTGTGTCTGGTGCGCATTTAAGGCTGATCTCCTTTTTTTGCAGGCACCAAGCACACAGACAGTCGATCAGGCAACGCTCTGTCCATTCGTAGGACGTCAAGCGACTCCGGGGCACCTCCTCTCCTAGATCGGTTGCCATGCCAACTGGCTTACGCACCCTCCACTTTGGATGCCTTGTTGGACTGGCTGCTGTTGGACCCCTTCAGAGCCAGACGAAACGGTCTGGATAGTGAGCAGGAAATCTCACCTTGCTCTCTGGGGCCTTCTTTCAGTGTCTACCTCATGTTGAGGGCCATTTGCCGACAGTGTGACCGGTGGGAGGCTTTGGAGAACAGAAAAATGGCAGCTGTATCTGTAAGAAAACTCCAGGAATAACGCCTTTTTCTGCTATGGCATCATAGTCTTCAACTGCGCTCTTTTAAGGAAAATGAATAGACTTTTTCTAAAAAGGCTAGTATTTTAAGGCTTGACTGCAGTTCCCTAGTTTCTCAGTTTCTCAGACGAGTTGTTTCACCTGTTAGATCTCAGAACTGAAGACGAAGCAACTCATTCGCCGACAGCGTGAACTTCTCGCTTTGTTCGTGGCGGTGACAGATCGCCTGGTGTCGATGGAACGTCATTTGAATGAGAGCTGTGCCGATGAATCAGCGAGTTCTCGCGAGGCACTGGAAGAGAGAGCTGGACGAGGCGCTGCTATCCTCTCCAACATCAGTCAGCTATTGCATTTCATCTCTAAAGACGTCGATCTTCAACGCATCTTCCAGGTTAGTCGCCTTCCATACTTGACGGAGGAGTAAATTAGACAGTCCCATAGTGTTTTCACTCACCCACCTGCTCTGCAGACTAACGCAGAAGGTGAATGTGGAACGGCCTGGCTTGCACTGGTAGACCGCGTCGCTGAGCTCGTCGAATCTGTCTTCAATAGCCTTTTGGCTACCCTAACCGCTCTCATTGCCTCCAAGTCATGTCTCCCAGCTCTAGTCGCTTCATGGGATCTTCGTGCCAACACTTGTCGAGACAACGAGGTGGAGGAGGAGGGGGAGGAGGGCGAGGGCGAGGAAATTGAGATCACCGATGACACATCTATAGATGATCCGGTGAGTCACTGAGAGCTCGATCCACGTCCCAAAAGCATTCCATTGTTTGATCCCAACAAAGATGCAAATTAACTGTTTACCAAAGTCGCATGAATTGTCAATTAGCTGTTGGTATTTTGTTCGCGCTTGGTACTGAAGTCGGGGTTTATGCTGACGTCTACCAAGGTGAACAGACAAAATAGTACATATGCGGGGATTTTTCCATTAGATACTTGAAGATAAAATAAAAAATTGACCTAACTTAAGGCGATCGGTTGCAGGATTTAGAGTTACTCTTAGTGTAACACTCTGAGGCTTTGCTGAAGTCATAATCCAAGGGCAGAATAGGCATTTTCGACCCACAGAAGGGTTGAAGGTGCTGCTAGCATGAGCCAAAGGTCCTGTGGCAGTGGCTTCAGTCGCTTATCACTCCTCTTCTCCTTCGAGCGTCGTTCCCAATGGTTCTCTTGGTGGTGGTGTGAGAAAGGAACCCACGATCCAATCGCACCGTTCATCCACAGATCGCTAGATTTTAGTTTCGTCCAGTAGTATAAAGACTAACTTGGAGAAGCGGGGAATGCGCGGATCGCTGGAGCATTGGCTCGAGATCAGATTAATATAACAATAGACGTAATGCAGCATAGCAGAGTTGTACGTCTCTCCTTCCTTGCCATCTCGTGCTCACTTCCAAGCTGCCCGACTTCAGCAAGTGCTCCTGCCTACCCATTGGCAAGGCGTTTTGTAAAAGGTGTTGTTAGGCCAAACTCTATTTAACTTTCAACTCAAATTGTTTGAAGAAATAAACAGTTCTATCTGTTTTTCGTAGCAAAATTTTGCTTCCTTTGTCAAACACAAATGCTAAACTGTGTGTTGGGGAATGGCTGCTTAATTTCAAGGCAGACAGGATTATTTTGAGCTTTCGTTGAGACATTCTTTTATATCGCTGCGCTTTGTTCTTCTGGTCTGCTTCCCCTGACCTAATTCCCACAAAAAACGCTGCCCTGTTTACGGTTGTGTACAACTTCTCCACATCCCACGGTCGTAAAACCTACTTTTAAATTATCCATTCAGTGACACCGAGGATGAGGTGATTTGGGTCTTTTAGAACTTAATGCATTTTGATCCTTCTAGGTACTCATAATTACCTTCATTTGTCAAGCATAGTGTACTTTTGGAGTTGCATTCGTCAGGATAAAAAGGTGCTCCGAGGTTCCCTATTACCATTCTGTAAGGAATGCGTCAAGAGTCTCCTTTTGCCTCCTTCTCCTCAAGTCGGACCCTGTGTTGGACGAGTTGACAAAGGTGCTGGGCATCCTGCACACCAACCTCGTGAATCCGGCCTTCCTTGTTCAGTTGTTTGCTCGCCTCCTTCACTACATTGGCGCACGCCTCTTCAACGGACTAGTGGAGGAGCCTGCACGAGTTTCACCGCAGTGGGGTCGCCTCCTCTTTGAGTGGATCCACAAGAAACTCGTCGGGTGGGCGGAGCCTCAGGGCCTTCGTGTTGCTGTCGAATGCTATCTCACACGCCTTTCACAGGTACATAACTCAACTGTAAGCCTTAAGGTCTTTGCTTTGTCGCTTGCCTCCAGGAAGAGGTGTAATTAAGTTCAGTGAACTGTTGAAGTCAAGATTGTCGCATTGTTTTAGGTGGACTCAAGACTGTCCGCAATTCAAAGGAAAGTAGAGGGTAACCCTCACGGTTTGCCGTTGGATGAGCTCTGGATTTTTTGAGAAATTCCGTTTAAAACATAAATGTCAAATTCATTGGGTCTCTCTCACCTTCCCGTGCCCCTATTTACTTGCCAGCACTTCCTGTTCATCCATCCACAACCGCAAACCCAAGTTGTGCAAAATGAATTTACCCGGGAATTAGGATGAAACTGAGGAAGCAGTTTTGTTTTTTTCGTCTCAAAATGTAAACGACCTGGCAACTAGGGCGCAACAGGATGATTTTGTGTTACAATTTCTTGGGTAGTGAGAGAAAAGTCGGGCCAGGAGGTATGACTAGAATCACAGAGGCAATTAATTATTCCGCACCTTCTGTGGAAGTAGCAAGCATTGGAGGGAAAAAAGCCATCTTCCTTCTGCTCCTCCATTCCTGTTGGTGTGTAAAACGTTGCTAATGTAAAGGTCTCTTAAATCATTCATTTCAACCAGGTCTAAGTATCCTCCTATCAAGGTGTGAGAGGGACAAAAGACTTAACGGACCATTTTTGCCTGACCATTATAACATTATGATCCTTTCAAATGTAGTCTATCAGAGGTCCTTGCGAACGGGTGAAGGGCAAAATGGTGGGTATGCAGGGATCCGATTCGGCTTTGTTCAATTTGACACAGCTGAAGGTGTTGAAACATTTGAAAGTCCCTCGATGACTGCAGAGAATTCGGTTCGAAGGTGCTGAAATTGGGTATAATCTAGAAGAATGGATCCCTAATTTCTGCTCAATTTCACAATCAAGTCACTCTGTTTCTGTACCAGCTTATGTTCGCTATCACCATTGAGGCAAATTCGTCCACCGACCTTGGCGTTTTTTTTTGAAGGCCGCAGACCTGATGCAAGCGGATACAACGACAGTGGAGGGTCTCTACAACACCGCAGTGGATCTGGATCGACTGAATTCGACACAGGTGCGATTTCTGCTGCGAGCCTACCGACCGTCGTATGCACGACCTCTGCTCCACCTTGCCTCCCCTGACACGGCCTCGGACACCGCTTCAGAGCACATCCCTGCCCAGTGGATCGACTTCGTTATATCTGGTGTTAGTCAGGTGTGGCAAAATTTTTGATCTCTTAATCTACTTCTCCACCTTGCTTCTCACTTTAAAGTCCTTGTCACGTCTGCATTCTATGCGATAGGATGTTTAGCGACTCCCTCCACCCATTCACCACAAAAGGAAAGCAATTTATGCGGAAAGATTGTAGTGGTGCATATCGCTGTGGAAAGAAATGCAATATTCATGATGCTTTGCTTTCCTTCCTTTATATGCATTGACATCGCTACCGTGGGACTCTGGATTATGCATAATCCACTCCGTGTGATCATAAAGATTTCCCCAAAGGAGGCATTGGTTGCTGTTTTATTGAATAGGAAGGCGATTCAGTCAAATCCACAAATGTATTTTGCAGTATTTCATATTTTCTCCGCCAGTTTCTTGTACATTCAACCTTCAGTGCTTCCATTTTCACCGGAAAACATTTCCTCGCCCCTCACGGTGACACGTTTGAGGCAAGCACAAACCCGCCTCTTTCTGGAAAGGGATCTTCTCTAACGTAGTTGTCGGCATAGGAAACTGCTTCTTAAGGTTATTCTTGCTATGCATTTATTTTTCGTTTCTCCTTACAACCACTTCTGCTTGTAGTGGTAAAGAAAGCGACTTTAGTGGTCATATGTTAATTTTTTTTCTCCTTGTCCAAAATATTTGTACTTGAGAGTGGTTCAAGCCACAGTTACTTTGGATCTCCATTTTCAAAAGTTATTTTGTGCTTTCTAAAAAAGCGTTTTGGGATCGCACTACAAGCGTCTTATTCATCCCTCAGTCGTTGGGGCTATGAAGCATCTTATCTGATTGTGGAGTTAATCTGAACGCCTCTACTTTCAGGTGTCTGATCGCTTACTGGCCGAGGAGTCTGAGCAACCAGACTGGAAACCACAGCTTCTTGAGGCGTTGGATCTTCAATTGCCATTACTGCTCCCAGATGACTGCTATCCTTCCTCCACTCCCATCAGGAATCCCCACCTTGAGCCGAGCACTTCGGCTCTGGCTAAGCCTCAGGTGCATGAGGTGGAAACGATGTCGTCAAAGAGTCAGTTGAATGCCGTGGAGGTGGCCCACCTCACCGCCTTCCTGCAACCAGCGCTGCTGAGTGGGTGGTGCCGCCTCTCCGTGCGCCAGGTGCCTAGTCTGCGCACCGACCCTTGGCTCTCGTGGGATGTCTACTTAGCCATTGAAAATGCTTCTTCTGCCAATGTCGACCGACTAGTCGAGCAATCAGAGCCACCTCGTGATAGCCCTGGACCCAAGGTTCGAATTTGCTGTAGACGTGAATAATGAACTAGAACGCAATGGGCCGCATTTACCTCGTATGCCTAATAGGATCAACGATTTGCGGTTCCACACGCTCTCACCCATCAAAATCCTTGATTAACTGTTGTGATGGCGATCCGTAGTTCAGTGAGAATGTAGTTTTTTAATACCAGTAAAAGTTCCCCTAAGAAAGCAAGAAGCTTGTAGACTAAACGACGGCGATTTGAATGTTTGTAGCATTTTTCTCTTTTAGACTCCACCAGCCTTTGAAGCTCCCTCTCCTCCCCTCGAAGGGAAGGCAGAAATCAGCCAACCTGATTCACCCGCACATGAATCTGCCTCCGATTTCGGCTCATCCAACACTTCCGAGTCTTTGAAAGCGGAAGAAGCGAGGAATGTGCGGATTTTTACTGTGTCAGTGCCCAAAATTGGCAACAACCTCGGCCTAAGTATAGTTGCCGCCAGGGTAAGTGGGCGTCCATTTACCTTGAGCTTGGAATGCTTTTAGCTCCTAGGTGTTGTCGGTAATCGCGTTTTGCTTGTATGCATACAGTCTATATGCTTTCATTTACCTTTTTTTACCTACCCACGCTCAAAAGACCAAAGTGAATGGACTTTATTCTGCATTATTTGCCAAATATTCCCCTTCAGAGCCCTTAAGCCCCAAGTTCCATGTCATGACTTCTTAAATTAATGTTTGTATTCCATCGCAGCGCATAGTTGTATTTCATTTGTCATCTCCTTATCCGATCCCTTAAAAATAGTCCGAGGATGGAAGTGACTTGGGCATCTATGTGAAGTCCGTCACACCAGGCGGAGGAGCCTCTCAGGCGCGTTGGTTGGGCGAGGAGGAAATTGAGTCGCCGCCGCAGCCACCAATCGGTCCAGGGGATCGAATTCTGGCAGTAGACGGACAAGAGACCCGTGGATTATCTCAAGACGCGGCGGCGCGTCTAGTCAGTCTAGCTGGCTCTGAAGTGCGTCTCACCTTGGCCCGCAATCTTGGACTGGGTTGCGTCGCTGCCGCCGTATCTACGCACGAGCTACGAAAGCGCAATGATCAGGCTGTCCCGAGTCTTAGCGCCACTGTTGCCTCCGCGTCGTCCACTTCACCTCTCCAGGTAGACAAGAGTGTTCCGTTTCCTTTTTTAAACGGTGGTGGGGTCCACTGCAAGACATCCTTGTGCTCATGTGTGAGTGCGCAAAACAGGGTGTTTGGTTAAATACCCCGCCTTCCTTCGGTACTGCATCTGTACGTACACACCTACAGAGAGCCATAAATTTGGGTCAACCGATAGGTCGGTCCTTGGGCCGGACAACGACAGTGACCTCCGTTTATTGACTTACCTCGTCATTGCGGTAGAGAAAAGAAGGTATGGAGAAGACAGAACGGCACCGAGTTGATCCTTATTATTTATTTCCATTGCATATGGCATTTGAAAATCCATTTTGCATCCTCCATTAAGACATTTAAAATACGCTCCTTGATTTTGCATCCCAAGAGGAATGAAGTGCGTTGAGCGAACACCTTTTTTGCCTACTTCACTTCAGTAAAAGGTGGACACAGAAATACTAATGCATTTTCAAACAGAGAGGTGGATAAAACGTCCACGCTGATTTTTTTGCCTCTACTTAATGTCTTTCTAACTCCAACTACTTTGCGTTGATAACATTTTGTGTCTGCTAAATTGTACAATCCGATGGGTCACCGTCAAGGTGACTCATGAAGAGCCTTGTGCAACGCGAAGAATCGACGGTGTGTGTGTGTGTGTGTTTTGGCTTGTGGGTTTCTCTCATTTGAGATGCTAGCACCAAGGCCGATGCCACTGTGTAGGTGTGCGAACGTCCGGAAACGGCGACACTGACGGAGATGGTGGGTGTATGCATGTGAGTAACCCCGTCATTGGCATTGTTTTCTGCCTCCACCGATCTCAATGCACATGCGCACACACACACACACACTCATGGCATTATGCAGTCTGCATCAAAGCTCCTACCCTCTATTCCGCTCCTAATCACATTCCCTATCAATACTAACCGTTTGGCCTTCTTTCTGATGATGCTTTAAGCAAGTCGCAGACGAGCGCTTTGTTCCGGAAGTAGGCTAGTCGACCATTCTACGCTTCTGTGAACGCCACACTTGAGTAAAAAAAATTTACTCTATTGTCGTCTACTTGGCCTAAGCACGTTTGTTGATATGTGATTTAAGCAAACCGAATCTTTAATATGACTTTATTATGTTCTTATACGAATTGCAGCCCACCGAAGCGGTGAATATGTCGGTGATGGCGAATCCAACCAAGGGCGTGTTATCACCGGTGCCACCGAAGGCTTGTGCTACCGTAGTTCGGGCCGCCACCATCACCACAACGAAGCAGCAAGATGTGGAGCAGGTGGAGGTGAATTCGGATGGTGGAGAGGCGATGTCACCCCCTTTGCCACGAGTGCTAGTGGAGACCCAGTACCTTTTGGCCCACGAGGTGCCCTCTAGCAGTGCTATCCAACGCAGTCGTTCTCTTATGACTCATGAGACACTCGGTCGGCGCTTCTCTGTTGAGCGCGGCAGTTGGGATTCCACGGCAACCACAGTGTACTCTCAAACATCCTCCTCCACTACTGACACCTCGGCCACCAATCGAGTCTCTCTTCATCCTACCAACAACAAGGGTGGGTTGAAACCTCGGTCATTCATTTTACTTAAGGACGTAACTTGAGTGATCAATTCGTAACAGTTGTGCTTTTTTTTCTCTGTGGCTTGGTAGACCGCTGCAAGCTTATCCATGGTCTTGCGATCCACTCTCTAGTGAAATGTCAGTTGCTGAAGCCCTAGCACAAAGTTTTGCGCCAAATTTGTGTAGGTGTGGAAAATACTAGAACTTAGGCATTCATTTTATGAACTTTATTGCAGCATGAGGTGCCTCAAACCTTGGAGGTTGCCAACCTTAGGAAGTAGGGAAACGACAAAACCTGATTGACAACTATCCGATTGGGGTTTGGCCCACCTCAATGGTGAATATTTCTTATTCTTAAGTAAGAACCCTCGAACCTCTGCCTATCTCAGTATCCACACATACCCTGCATGCTATGACAACTTTACCCTTTAAAAAGTGTCGACTACAGTTAAGGTGGGATCGCTTTGGCATGTTGCTGACATGTAAAAACGTCTGTCCAAAATAGAACAGTTGCTGCTACCTGCTGCATCCTATGGAATGGTGGTCAAAAAGTAGCAAGGATCCTGCAAATGCGTCCAATGCGGGTAACTCGAATCGCACACAGGTGCATCCAGACGTTAACTGCATGTTTTCCTTCTGCACTGGAACAGCACTCTTTCGTTGCCTTCTAGTGTCTGTTGTGCAGATTGCACACTTGCAAAGCTCTTTTTCCCGTTCCTCATATGGTTTTGTATACTTCATTGACTCTACGCCGGAGTCTACCTCTTCAATGCTCTGAAATATCTGCTATCCTGTGACGCTCTCCGATCGGTCGTGTCACGAGTTTTAAAATCTCAATTCATCCTTTTTTTCCATGCCGCCTTGAGAAGTGCTTGGATGTTCATGCGCTTGGAAGTGTTTCAGGCTTTTCTTTACCATAAAGCGCCAGGTTGCGTGATCCCTTTAATGCCTCGTAAGCATCCTCCGGTAGCGGAGTTTCATTCTCTACGAGTTGTGGAGGAACTTAACTAACTTGGTAATACCTAGCAAAGCTGTAAGACGTCATGGAGACATCAAGTTGAGTGGGTGACTACATTGTGAGCTCTTTTTGCAGCTGTCGACCGGATTCCACGAGCAACCAAAGTGCTTCCGCTAAAGGACAAACAGTACAGCAGTTGGGATGAAATGGATGTGGATGCAACGGTACGTTTTTCCTCATTTCTAGTGTTCCATCATCAGGTGTTGGGCCTTTAATATGAATCATCGCCTCCAGAGGTGCGGCCATTACTTCACATTGTCAAATACATTGTAAAGGAAGATGAATGTGCCAATGTCACTCACAGAAGACCTTCCAATGCTAAAGTGGTGTTTGAAAGTGAGGGTGACTCGACTGCAAGATAATGTCACAAGTTCTTTTTAATAACACCCTTTCCCTCCATGAAATAATTAGAGAGAGGGAATGCTGGGATTCTGGTGGAAAAATGAATCATCATGGCTTAGAGCAACAAAGACTGAGGCAATTTTTTACAAATTATGACTACTTCATAGTTGTGTGGCTGTTTTAAACTTGACCTCATGCAGTCTGTCATCAGCTCATTACAACAGTAATGAGCTCACGTCACGCATATGTGACGCTAGACCTTTCTATTTTTTTTCGTAAAGACCACTGACTAACAATGCTGCAATTATTAAACCACCTTTCCTTGATTACCTGAAAGTCCCTTTTCCCTAAATGCTTTACTCACTTCCCGTGGAAAGGAATCAGCATCAGATAATCATGTGGGAAGGATTTTGCTTACTTGCAGAGGACACTTTTTGTGAGATTGAAGTGAATGCATAAGAGCAGCGGCATTTGCCTTCCTTCCTCGTCAGATCCCAGCCGTGGTATTTGATAAGAAGACGCAGTAAGCACTTCCATCGCGAGATCCCAATTTCTCCTTGCGTAATTCTTGGGTACGAAAAAATAGGAGCTTATTTCTCATTCTCGCCTCCGTGAGAAATCAGCAAAGGCGTGATGGATAAAAGGAGGAATTTAATTTGTGGTTTCGCTTTGTTCTCACCTGCGTTTAGACGCAGCTCGATGATGCGTCCCTTCTTCCTTCAGCACGATCTCGGTAACAAGTGTGTCGGCTGATGCCATTGGCTCGGCAACTGGTCGTCATTTTGGAGTGACGTGAGAGTGGCATAATGCACCACTTCAGATTCATTTGTGCTTGCCCTGCTTGCACTGATCCTAAATGCATTCCTACAGCTTTGTTGTTCAACGTCTTTCAGACGTAGAAATAAGGCAGTTTGGCTATCCACATCGTAAAAATCACTCTGACTTGTTAAATTATACTTTCAAGTGGGATCGGGATCTTCCTCACTTGTGTTTTTTGTCTCTGTAATGCTTTGTTCAAACAAATAATGCCCGATCCTGGTTCTCAGGGTCATAGCTGCCCTATGGAAACGCCTGCCCTCATCACTCTTCATATCCCACCTTGCAGTTGGAGATGTTGAAGGAGATGCGAGACCAACTGGATCGCAGTCTGGCCCTCCGGAACCAACGCATCGCGCCCTTGCCTCCAACTGCTCCGCTCCTCTCTACCACGTGAGCTTTTCCTCGCTACTTTTTGAATGTGTCCTCCTCTCGCTTGTGTGTTTTCTCAAACCCGTTTGATGTTGGAGTCGCCAACTCCACAAATGCCCCATTGTCCTGTCACTGCTTTTTAAGTCAGTATAATTAGCGTTTAAGAGTATGAGAAAAATTTCAGTGATCCTACATCAACATCAATTCTACTGTTTTTGGCAAACGTCGTGGTGGGAGTAAAGAGCCAAGGAATCAAAGGGGGCAACCGAGGTAGTGTATGTGCTAAGCATTTCCTTTGAATGTATTTCCTATAGTAGTACAATCCCCGGTACAAGTTGTAAATCAGACATGACCGAATAGATCATTTCCCCCATTTTTTTCACATAATCAGCACAGGCATTGCTGCGTCGAGGTCTTCGTGGAACTCCCACTGGCACTTCATGAACTTTGTGCCTGCAGTCCTTCGCCCTGTTGACGGAAGCACCCGCTAGAAAATCATGCTAATGCTACAGTCATTTATTTTTCTCGTCCTAGAAAAGCTTACCTGCTTCACACCGTTGGTTGGAGTCCTATGTGCTCACTTCCATTAATAGGGTCCCGCGCTTAACCCCTGCAAACACTTGTTCAATGTCCCTTTCAGACTGTTGCCACCAGGTGGTCTCTTTTTCCCTCCTGCGTCAGATAATTTTTCTCCTCCTCCTCCTCCAGTGTGTAAACGAAAATTGATAGGCTGGTACATAGCGTTGTTTAAACTTCCTCTCATGGTTTGTGTGAAAGATGAAAAGTAATTTGACAGTTATTGACTGATTGCCATGGGCGAACTATCCTCCGCTTTCCTTAAAATGCCCCTTTTCTTATCCAAATGCCACCAAGACTTACACCGCCTCCTCAACTGGTAGCTTCTGTGTGTCGCAGGTCATCACTTCTCCTCCAGTTTTGAGAACACGCAAAAAAGAGGGCTTTCTTTCGCCATTTAATGAGTCTTTTGCACCGATTGGCTATTCACTCCCCTCTGTCTTGGCTAGGGCTTAAAATAACGAAGAAAGCGGCTATGCTTTTTAATGGGCAAAAAACGTTCGTTCTTTTTGTTTGCTTACAGCACGATGGCCGAGAGGTCATTTTTTTTCTCAAAGTCCGATGTACACATTCCACCCGGTTGAAACCCAACACCTGTCATATGTGCTCGTAGATTTTCACCTCGCTCCGGCAGCGATAGGCAAGAAACTAGCTTTGAGACAGATTCTATCGAAGCACACTCTGTTTGGTTGTCTAAGCGGAGGAGCGCAAGATATTTCTGTCAGAGGTCGATCGCACATCTCCAAATTAAAGGTTCTTGGGGCAGAGTAATGCTTTCTCGACTTACACATCACCACTGTCTATGCGGTAAAGGTAGGCAAGTCCGTGCTTCTCGAGTCGGCCTCCAAACCATGCATTGAGGAGTTGGTGGAGATTCGGCAAGGACAGAGTTCAGCCAGTAGTCGACGGCTCTTCCCTCCTCATAGCTTTATCCTAGTCTTTCAAGTCCATTAAGATGGTGGAGCCTCATAACGTTCAACATTCTCGTCTGTTAATTGCTTTTAACTGTCTTCATTAAAATTTGTCTGCACAATGCATTGCATTGGAAGTGGTTGTTGGGGTACGGTCTTCTTTAACGGGCTGTTGAGCCTCCAAATTGGTATTCAAATGCCTTCCTAGCGCTCACTTCCTTAATGCTTTCCCCCCATGAGCGATGATTGCATCCCAATCAGTACAACTTTTTTTTTCCAGAATCAAACTTTAGATCACACACGGAAAACGAGGCTCGCCTATCTCATCAATGGCCCAAACACTCACCTTCGTTTTTTTGTATAAATGATCATTCGATTGGACAGTCCGTAGAATCCCCTTTTTCCCCAGGTCTACAAGTTGATCAAATTTGCGTCACATTAGCCTGGCGCAACGGTGGGAAAATATTTTCCTATCACCATTGCCGGTGGGGGTAAGTGCAGTTGCTAGGATGTTTTTTTCTGCCTAATCGGGAGTAGCGGCGCCAGTGTCCATTAGTCCCTGTTTCCTGCTGTATTTCGGATCGCCAAGGGAATGGGCTGGCTCTGCAATTCACAATCTTCCTTCCCATTGCATTGTTCATTTTTGGTGTCTCCTTTAGCACGGAGTGGAAATCGTCATACACCGGAGGCCGACTACGGGACTGCGGTGAACCTGGACCTCTCAACCCTCCGCGCACGGCGCACTCATCTCTGGACAAGGTGGCATGGAAGGAGGTGGAGGAGGTAGGCCCTTAAGTACCGTACTTTTTTGGCTCGATCTCAGTAACGTCCTCCTAAATTAGGAAACAAACACTTCAACCGGGCAATAACTGCTGTCCCCTCAAAAACGGGTCAAGTTGTGGTCAGTAGAGGTCAGTAGAAGGATATCAAGAGATGAATGGGCAGCTACATATTGCAGGATGTTAGGCGAAGATGACTGTTGATAGTATGCGAAGTCTTTCCCCTATGTGTGCATCCAGACTCACATTTCCTGCGAAAACTGAGTGGTAGCTGAATCACCCTTACTCCGGCACACACCACAGCCAGCTGCATTGGCTACCACCACACTTGTTCCACTTCAGTCACTTCCGCCGTCCACCGGTCGAGAGAATAATTAGTAGGTCATTCTTACTTGACTACTCAGCCCACGGTATTTCATGGCAATATTCGATGTGTACACAGTAAAATTGCAATTGCTCATGATTTGAGTTGATTACTTTTATCCATTCTGTTTAGTCCTTGACTCCGTGGTCACCTATTCTATCCATTGCTCTTATTCCCTATCACCTGCAGCTCTTCAACAATTTTGCTTGTACAAATTTGACTTCAGCTTAGGTCTACATCCACCAGAAGCAAGCGCTCAAACTGTTTAAAATTAGCTGTAGCAACTCTTTATGAAATCATCGTTTTGCCATTAATGGAAATGTGAAAAAGAAGTAAGGTTGTCTATAACAGGCCAAGTATTTTGTAATTTTATTCACTTGAACTTTAAGGCAGACAGTTGGTGTCCATTCCAGCGCTAATTTTGCATCAAAATTTTTGTAATCAAGCGGCCGTAAGATCGCATCTGCGGTTACTACTTAAATGATATAAGGAGCACCAATTTTCTTGCTCGACAGAGCTCGGCCTTCCGTACCACGTCAGATCGCAAGTATTCCGGAGGCATTGTTCGCTCCGCCTCCACATACTCACCTCTGACCTACAAGTCTTCCTCCTCCGTCGATGATCCGCCTCGCGGTCAATTCTTGTTTCGTACTCCTACTGCGACCTTCGTCAGTGGTGGTCCAGGCGTCACGCGTTCCAACACCTCGGAGTACGGTCCTCCCTTTATTTTATATAATCAGTTGCAAAAAAATAACTTCTTATTGCTTGGATGTGTTGTTTATCCTCCAGTGTGCGCTGCATTTTTGTTCGAGGTGACATGGTGTCTTCGAATCACTCGGCTAAAATTAGAGCTACTGGGAAGGAGCATTTTAAAAAGGGCGGGTTTATTTTGCTTTTGCTGCAAAGAAAGCACCTCCTCTTGCCACGAAAAATAGGCAGTTTTGCCAAAATATTTGCCACTAAAAAACTCCAGAGCATGTCTATCACCGCAATCTGGACGTTTTATTCTGTTTGGTGGCACCAAGTGGTAGCTATTTTCTTGAATAGTTTTCATAAACTGGTAGTTGGATTTTTAGCTACCACAGGGCGATGAGAACCACATATGCGTGATATCTCTAGCGAACACATTAAGGCCGGTCAAACGGGCGTCGTTTCGTGTACGTAGGTCAACTTGCAGAGCTCTGTCATCTTCCTGAAGGCGTGAATGTGCCTGTGATAGGGAACCTTCAGATGAGTTGTCAAGTCAGCCACTTTCCTATCTCGTCTGGTTCAGGGCTTCAGCTTGAAAGTGCAGGGAAGGAGTAGTCATTCTGCAGACAAACACCTTCGTGTTTAAAAAGCAGGCCAATGCAAAGAGTACTGGTGTATTAGATCTTTTTTTCTCTCACTCTGCCTTCTAGTCGACTTCACTGCGCTCCAAAGGCTATTTACTCTGTGAGGGTTCCCTTCAAACACAACGTATCCACAGACCATTTGCAAAACCGCGGTCACCCAGCCTCAGCCACTGCCACCTCGAGATCCTACGACTTTGAGTTGGAGCACCGACGCACCCAAAGTGCTGATCAGACCCTCAGTGGTGAGGTTCATCTTTACTTTCCTCTCCGCCTTTTGGCCAGCTTGAGGGCTCTGTGTCTAGCTGCATGACAGAGGAAAATTTTAGTCTGAGATGGCACTTTTAACCGTTCATTTCTTGTGTGTAAATGAATTCTCAAGTTGCATTTTTGAAATAGATACTGTAATTTGACGTGGGAAACAAAATCGTGTGTGACACACACACACACACACACACCGATCCTGCCGCTGCTGCCAGTATCGCGGGTCAAATGCTTTCCTATGCTCCTGAATTTTGAGTTTTCACAAGTTAATGCTGTTGCCTTGTTAAGCAGTTTTAAGGAATCGGGAAACGCCGACCGAGGCTTGCTGCTAAAATAAGCTCCTGCGCTCCACTCCACCCAGAACTGGGAATTTGTTTTTTGACTCAAAGATTCAACAAACAGCGTTATTCCTCTATTTAGCAGTCCTCCATCCAGATGTAAGTTATTGTTTTTTTCTACCCATCGGCGCATGAAATTTCTTAACTCTGATTCACTCATATTAATGCTGAATGCTGCGTTGCATTTCTGCTTCTGGTGGAGAGACTATAAGCCTCTATTGGGGCAAGTTAATGGTGTCGGTCTTGTAAAGGAGACGAATATATTTAACAGCGATGGTAAAATGCTCATCCTTTGCCTGCATATGCTTTTCAGTGTTGAAATAGCATGAGCATGATGCTGCTTCGTCTATCATTTCACTCATCACATCCCAACAAGATTTCCTTGAATAAATGTGGCACAAGAAGGTGCTAAAAGAAGTATGATAGCCAATCGGCTGTTCCCCTCGAAGAGGAGGGAGAACACTCTCCACAGTCCGCCTCTGGTGATGCGAAAAGTATTCAATGTGATTGAGGTAGCGGTATCACTCATAACATTTTAAACACAAGGCGATTTGACAGTTTTGGCCTTGCAGAGTCGATGCACACCGAGAGTTGATTCAAACTGAAAGACAGATGACTACAGTAGCGTGTGGAGATCAAGTCTCTTCGTTGCTGCAGATCCGAGACACAGTGCGGTGATGGCAAGGGCACTCACACCACCAACTGGTGGTTCTCGGTTAACGGCGTTAGAAGTCGTTCCTGCAACCACTCAACCGGCTAGTGGAAAACCTGATTCCTAGTGTTCGAGTCCGGCAACGAAACCTTTCACCTTTTGACTGACTGCGAAGAGTTGGATGCCACACTGAGTTATGGGATCCTTCAAAACATTGGTTTAGTGCAGAAGCCGCTACTAAAACCACATGGCTCTGACTGAAGATGCAGTTTCACCTGTGTCTCTTTCATTCCTCCAGTTAAAAAAACCAAGAGAAGGAGGGATCAAGAAATCGTTCCATTTAATGATAAATTACTTTTCAAATCGCATGTCTCTTGAGTCCTTTTTTCCACCGCTTTTACAAAGTGTTCTTTGTTGTGCTTTGCCTTCACCAGACGGTGTCGATGTTGGCCGACGGCCAAGTGTTGCCGAGCGTGTGAAACTCTTCCAAAACGTTATCGAAAATCAGTGTAAATAGGAGCTCTCGTCGACACCTCCATCGCCATTGTGAATATCCCTCCCTCCTGCCCCCACCTCCATCCTCGCCTGCGTTCTTTATTTATTGTTCACTCATCTGTGATTTTAGCCCTCATCACTGCTATTTCTGGTGCTCGAATTGTTAGGCGCATTTGACCCGTAATAACACCGCCCTCCAATGGTAGTCTCAATCAACACTTGCTATTTCCTCACAAACATGAACCTTTCGGTATGTATATTTTTATCTCAAATTTTAAGTAGCACTACACGATTACATGTCCTTCAACGTACCCACCAATAAATAATTGGGTGTAAAGCATTATTAACTTGTCTTCTGGGTGGATTGGCCCTCCGCCTTGTAGCGTTGATTGAAGGGTAGAGGAAGTTAATCATCGCAGGGAGTTGGTCAAACCACCTATCAACGGCTCTGTCTGATTCCCTTGTGTAAATGTGTTGTACATTTGGGATGGGTTAGGCCTAAATCGGCTCTAAAACGTAAGCAGACTTAATGCTCGTAATAATTTGTAGCACTTTGCGTATCCTCTAAGGCTGGCAGAAGACACAATGTCGTCAACATGGAGGGGGGGGAGTGGAGCCTAACCGCATACCCCAGAGGCCAAGGTCACCCGAAATGGTAAATGGAGAATTGACCAAGTGATGGGTGTTACAATGGCTCCTTCCTATTCTTCTTGACCGTCTTCTAACGTCAACTACCACAGCTTAGTGTCATGGAGAAATACACAGGAACCACTTGTTGGTCAATGAAATCGCTTGCAGCTGAACAGAGGCTTGATCAGAATGCCGCTAAGCTCTTTTGGTAATTCCAATGGATCCAAGGTTTCAGCCTGTTGAAGGTGCTGTACTGAGGAAGGAACAGGCGCACCTTCCAACCCATGCATCTATCGCCAGTGACAAGAATACTGGTCCGAAAGCATTGTCAGTTAGGAGGAGACAGAGTTTGAAATGACTGCGTCCATTTCTTCTTCTCACTGTTCCTCCTCAGTCAAAAAAGGGGTAATGGGGATATCGCATGCTCCCTTTAATGACAGTATGCGATCGCCATAGTTCTGTAGCACATATTTTGAGGAGGTCCTCTTCTAGTATCGCTCCAGTTGTTAATAACATTCTCTAAGAAGGTGGACGTCATTTCCGGCCCTTCTGCTAACAGTCTTCACAGATTCTCCCATCAGAGTAATAGTTTCTTGAGATCCAGCCGGCTTTCGACTGCCATTAATTTATTTCTCAAAGGCTTTCCTGAAAAGGGGATAATGCTTCTAGCATCCCAAGACTTCATTGAAATCAAAAGAAGGTATAAAACTAGGGCTGAATATACACATCTTCAACCAACAAAGGAATCGCGGCAGATGGCATGGCTCGAAGGCCTGCTCCAGCCGCACAGGACAATATCACCGCTCAAGTGACCGGAATCGAAAATGACTGTCAAACAAACAGTGTTACATAGTTCCTCTCCTCTTTTCAGCGTCATCCTCTCTCTCTCTCTCTCCCTGTCTGTCTGTCTGTCTGTCTGCCATCGAAACCCAATCAGTGGTGGAAGAGACACTCACGAGCTAACCGTGTCACTGAAGAGAGACTTGACAACAACGTCATCGATGCCTCTTGACTGTCCGACAGCATCTGCAGTTTGGTCCGGTTCGAGGACCGTCCAATTGGAAGACCAAATTTGAATTTGCATTCAATTTCGAATTCGGAGCAGGAGGTTCCACTCACCATCAGTGTGTCCACAGGGGCACGTTGGAGCGTCGGTCTCCTCAAGCAGGCACATTGGGAAAATGGCCAGAGCAAACCTCACTGCTACGGTTTGTTGCAGGTGGCACAGATGGGGAGAGAAGTGCCATGAAGTCGGGACCGCTTTGGGCTGCCACCGGTGCAGCTTCGCGAGACTTCCTTGAAGGTGAAGGAAGGCATAGGGAATGGGGCGGAGTAGATATATGCAAGAAACAGAGGGATTGGGGCAGCTGTCACGGTCTGAAGGCAGGTCCCAGCAGGACAGGACAACTCGGCCGTTCAGGAGACTGTCACTGGTAGTCAAGCAAACAAAGTATTACAGAGTGAGTGAGGAGTACAGACTGAAGCATTGCCAATACACAAGGTGGCAAAGGGGAAAGCCACTGGTAGGTCAGACCACCCAGCGTATGTGCAATGGCAGAGGTCTGAGGGAGTAAAGTAGGCAATTAAAATATTACAAATTTGATGTGAAGAAGCAGAGGCAACAACCTAGGAGATACGGTCGTTGATGGTTGTGTATGCATGAGGTTCCGATATTTCTTTCGTGTTGCCTCCAGTGGATAGTAAGATTGCTGGTTCCGGTGTTTTTTTTAAATTTGAGTCACTGACCAGGCGGTGCGTTAAAAATTCATCAACCCACTTCATGGGACACTTAGTTGCTAAGACACGCTTTAACTGTTGTTAGAACAACGATACCACATGAGGACGATGTCACGGGTTGGCGGACCTTGCCATCACGTGGGTACGTACGCGCCATCATAGCGTGCCTGTTGAATGGCGGAGGAGAACTGTGAGGAAGCGGATACCACGAAGACCTATCCTCTCGTCCTTCGAGGTGGTCGCCGAATAGCTAAGGTGCCTTCGCTGCCCAGTTCTAGGGCCCTCTGCGGTCTTATTGACTACCTCAAAGGTAATCAAACTGATCCATACAATGTGGTGGTGCGTTGTGGAGAGGAGTTCAAGTCGGGTCAGGAGTCGCACAAATCCGCTCCAAACACGACGCAGCGTGAGGAAGACACTGTCACATATGAGTCGGATTTCTCAATGTATGGAAGCACTGTTTCTAGTTCTATTCCTGTGTACATTACAAACGATCCCTGTCCTCATTGCGCCAGTCAAGGTCTGAGTATAGGTGCGCGGAATGCACGAATCAACTATCAACTTGGTGATGTATCTAAGGGACCCATTGTAAGTCCCTTTGTGGCGGATTTGCGCTGTGGATGTGAATTTCCCTGTAGAATTAGGTGCTTTCTCACTGACCCAGAGGGGTGGCCATTGAAACGACTGGTGAAGCTTACCTCTTGCCTGTCCAACCTCACCACCGCATGTGCACATGTTTCGACACAGAAGGTGCGAGTAGTGCTTCGGCTCAACGACCATTTAAGAAAGGAGGAGGGTCTGCGAGGCTGGATCCTACTTGTAGAGGGCAAAACGCTGGAGGCCGTTTATTCAGTGCTTCATTTTATTGAAAAGAGACTGATCGATGAGAAGATCATGGAATTGGTTGGAAGCACAAAGGTGTGAAGATGGATCCAGGACGAATTGTGTACACTAACGCATGCATTTTTTGTTAACCCTTTTGAGGCTAATTTCAGCAGTGTCTGCCATGAGTGATTTCACTTTCTCGCACGTGCTTTCGGTCCTAGTAGGGACGAAATTTAGGGTATGAGCAAAGGCCTTCCGGACTACTTAGTCAGTCACATCTACTTTTAGCCCACTCGTTGCGGTCACCTAAGCAAGGCTTGGTACCAAAGGAATGTGGTCAGAAATCCATCATCTAGAGCATCCTTCAGCTTTGATCAATGGTCGACTCTCTTAAAACCAAAAAAAATTCTGTGGTGGGTGGGATGATATCTGCCCTCGGACAAGTCTTGAATGGAAGGTGAATTGTACTAGAGCTTGGACATTTCGTGGGAGTTTATTCGGGTTTCACATAGTGTTACTTAACTTTTTTAAGTTAAGAATTACACAAGTTAATTGTTACGTAAAATTCTCTATCTTTAGGTGTGTTTAAGCCACCATCTCCTCCCTAAGTAGGCACCTTCTCCGCCCATGCTGGTAGCAACCAAGTCCTCCTCCACATCAGCAATACTTTGACTGGCTTTCCTCGTCTCCAGAGATATCTTGGAGAGGTGCGTTGGTGAAAGCGAAAGGCAAACACGGTTTTAGAGAGTAATCTTTCTGGTTTCGCTTTCCGCGTAATAAGCCCTAACCCGATGGAGGACTAACATATGTCGAGGATGGGAGAATATATGACCACACTTCAGAAGGTGTTTAAATGACGTCCATCGTTTGTCATTCATCCCAGTCCTGTGGTCTGCAGGAAAGTTATAAAAGCAAAAAGCCGTACTAATTTTGAACAACCTAGAATAGCTCCTTACCTAGCCGTGTGCGATATTCGTACGGGGAAATCAAATACGTGAATAGGTAGTACCTCCACCTCCTCTCTAGTGGTTGAGTAGACCCACGCAGACGTGGCTGAAGTCCCGTCTTCCATGAAACTGAGGCATCTTCTTTGTCACTTTGTTACTTTGATATTCTTTCACATCAGTGATTCGCTGACTAGCTATGTGAATGCATAATGCCCAGCACATTCCTTCTTCCCCCAAACACTTTCCAAAGGGGAAAACTAACTAAAATCTGTAAAATTTTTTTAAGATGGATCACTGAAGCTGCGGCATGAGTGGCTTGTGAGCAATTCCCTGCAGCACCAACCGCGTTGTGATGAGTGACGCAGACGGTTGGTTAAGGGGAAGGTCGTGAGAGAGGGAGGGAGGGAGGGAGGGAGGGAGGGAGGGAGGGAGGGAGGGAGGGAGGGAGGGAGAGAGGGAGGGAGGGAGGGAGGGAGGGAGGGAGGGAGGGAGGGAGGGAGGGAGGGAGGGAGGGAGGGAGGGAGGGAGGGAGGGAGGGAGGGAGGGAGGGAGGGAGGGAGGGAGGGAGGGAGGGAGGGAGGGAGGGAGGGAGGGAGGGAGGGAGGGAGGGAGGGAGGGAGGGAGGGAGGGAGGGAGGGAGGGAGGGAGGGAGGGAGGGAGGGAGGGAGGGAGGGAGGGAGGGAGGGAGGGAGGGAGGGAGGGAGGGAGGGAGGGAGGGAGGGAGGGAGGGCTATGCAGTACGCCGGTCATTTGTATGCTTCCGATTCCAGTAAAGCATTCGCTAAGGGGCACTGTCAGGTCATCTGGCCTCCTGGCCATGTTATTGGCAGCATTGGGGATACAACTTACACCCACGGATTTGTCTCTTCACCTATCAAAAGCACACCCGCAGATGGCAGGACTGGTGTAGTTGTCGAAGGCAAACGTCACTCCCAGACCTTCCACTAAGAGTTATCATATTTTACTCCCATCTCCAGCTTATACCCTTCCTTTGTTTAGCATTAAGCTAGGTTCGTTTTGCACTGCCACCAGCGAAGTACTCTCAGAGCTTCCTGAAGACAAGCTAATGCATAATAGTATGACCAAGTGGGCATCTTTTATCCACAGTGGAGCCTAAGGGCACTAGCACGACCCGGAAGCCGGGCCTTCAGACGCGCTATAACGATGCGGCCTCTAAATGTCTTGCTTGCCTTAACCGAGAGCTGAACAGGCAAGTGATGTAGCCTAATGCATCAAGTCTTAGAATACAGTAACAGCCCTTTAAAAATGCAGCAAAGGAAGATGACATTTTCTGCTTGTATAGGGCAGGATACAAAAGGAAGCAAGCTATGACCTTTGAGCGCTGTAGTTGATTTACCGAGCCGCTCCTCCTCCTCTCTCTTCCTCGGCTGGAAATGCATGATTTGGCAAAGCATTTGTAGATCTAACAATAGCAATTCGCACTTGACCCAGAAGAAACAAACAGACCGATTTGTATTGCATCAAAAATTGTGGAACAGCGCCGCCTGTCAGATCACCTCTGTAACCGCAACAAAAGTCGCGGCATATGGGAGGCACAAACAGACTACCTCGAGATTACCCGTTTTAGTTTGCTTCTTCTGGGCAAAAAAAACGAGTGTGTTGATGACGGGGACGAAGTGCCAGAGACGTCCCTTCGTGGTCATCCACAGAGTGTCGAGTTGGAGGCTCCCACTCATGCCACTAATGTTGTGTCGTTTTTAGAGCCATAGTTTAAAGTAAGGCTACTTACTGTAAGTTTATTCAATGTTTTCGCCTACTAATTTCACTTGGATTTTTTTTCTACTTAGTTGCATATTTTACTGTAACAAGAGACGGACTCAAGTGGGCCGCTTTGCATTGAGGTGCTGCAAACTTCCATTCCATTGCATTCTCTTGCTGTTATTTTATTTTTACATTACGAGCTCCCTGTTTTTGTCTTGATCATTGCAAAAGTCCCTGGGGCCAGGAAAAATTGAACTGACCAAAGACCGCAACCCCTGTTTTCCCCTATTCGTTAGTGATGTGGGCTAAATTTATGCTTTACCTCTGCCAGTCAGGTTGAACGAGCCACTTTTAGGCCTCGTGGACGGAGACGAATCACAAAGAAAAGTCGCTTTCTTGTCGAACTCAAAAGTGTGTGCTCTTGAGTCGGCGTCAGCGTTCACCTGGTGGATAGTTGAATAGGGTATTTGCAGAGGCTTTGAAGGCCTATGAACCAGTCCAGTCTATGGTCAGGTTCCGACTGGTACCAACTAATGCTAAACCCCCACTCCTATGTGGTGCTTTGCCCCTAAAAGCCAAGAAAAATCCCCAATTCCATTTCAACCTCACATCTTTGCATGAGATTACCAAGAGTTAAGAAAAAAGGTATCAACGCGTGGGGGAATATCATGGAAATGGGAAAGATGAAGGTGATGCAGCATCCTTCCTCCCTGTTACAGTGAGTATCTTCTCAAGGAGCACATTTGTGTGGATGTAGGCAAAAAAATCTACTTTGTCTTTCAACTGACTGGCTGGCCCTGACTGCACCTAAAAAAGGTTTTATTTGCAAATCTTAAAGCCGTCTCAGGAGTCCAGTACTGGCGAAATCTCCCGAAGCTGTAGTGATGCACGCCTGTGAAGTGACCAGTAAATAGAAATAATGTATTGCTTTGTCTGATCTTTGGCAAGCAAAACACTTCCTCATCATGGGATATTTTGTTGCCAAATAAAGCAAAACCGAGCGCAAATGAGCCTTGTTTTATTGCATGACCCCAGTGGCGTTAATTTACCCCTTTTGCACTGCTCAAATAGTTAGTTGAGATGTAAGTGGATGGTTTTACAGCCAGATACCGCTGATAACATCTCTTGATACGCAAAGCCTAAATGGAAATAGCAAATTGTGACGCTGCCTCCTCCACTGGAAGCGTGAAGCGAAGTTCTTAGCAAATGTTTTGCACTTATGGAAGTAAATTGCGTTAACCATTTCTGGAAGGTACAATCTGACACACTTCTGCTAATTTGGCGAAAGGCGTCCATAACCCTAATGCAGCATCCCGAGACTTCATTGAAATCAAAAGAAGGCATAAAACTAGGGCTAAATATACACATCTTCAACCAACAAAGGAATCGCGGCAGATGGCATGGCTCGAAGGCCTGCTCCAGCCGCACAGGACAATATCACCGCTCAAGTGACCGGAATCGAAAATGACTGTCAAACAAACAGTGTTACATAGTTCCTCTCCTCTTTTCAGCGTCATCCTCTCTCTCTCTCTCTCCCTGTCTGTCTGTCTGTCTGTCTGCCATCGAAACCCAATCAGTGGTGGAAGAGACACTCACGAGCTAACCGTGTCACTGAAGAGAGACTTGACAACAACGTCATCGATGCCTCTTGACTGTCCGACAGCATCTGCAGTTTGGTCCGGTTCGAGGACCGTCCAATTGGAAGACCAAATTTGAATTTGCATTCAATTTCGAATTCGGAGCAGGAGGTTCCACTCACCATCAGTGTGTCCACAGGGGCACGTTGGAGCGTCGGTCTCCTCAAGCAGGCACATTGGGAAAATGGCCAGAGCAAACCTCACTGCTACGGTTTGTTGCAGGTGGCACAGATGGGGAGAGAAGTGCCATGAAGTCGGGACCGCTTTGGGCTGCCACCGGTGCAGCTTCGCGAGACTTCCTTGAAGGTGAAGGAAGGCATAGGGAATGGGGCGGAGTAGATATATGCAAGAAACAGAGGGATTGGGGCAGCTGTCACGGTCTGAAGGCAGGTCCCAGCAGGACAGGACAACTCGGCCGCTCAAATGATCGTAACCGAAACAAGTTTAGCTCCACCATTACACCTTTGCCAGGTTGGCTGGTCTCTGGACCGGGCTAGTAGCCCCTAAGCCTTTCCATACGTCAAGACTAGTTATTCTGCCCAAGCATTTTGCCTTCTGTGCCCTTTAGTGAGGTCTCAGGGTGCTGCAGTAAGGTCTGATTTAAACATGAAGGCTTAGAGTTCGCTCTGATGTATGAAGAAGTGTGCGTTTACCATAGGTGCTTATAAAGCACACTGCGCTATACAGCTGGATACGAACGGCAACTTATTAAAAAATGCTTGTAGACGGCCGGCCATCAAATAATCCCTGTTGCTCTTAAAACGCTTGACTCGGCGACTAATCCAAGACACTAGTGGAGCAGACGAGACGCGTATGCGTCATTGCAATTACTTAGGGCGAAGCATATGACCATGACGTAGTATATAGAATTATCGCAGCTAAGATAAAATTCGTTTGCGTATTTAGCTGCTATTCCATTATGTAAGAGACTGAGCACCAAGAGGCAGACGATTTTTCTCGCATGACCTAAAGAGTAGGTGCAACACTGAAGCACACTTTGTCATGTGGTATATGGTGCGCTGGCATAGCAATTTTTCACCTGCGGTCTCTGTCACCACTAACAGGACCACGTCCATTTTGGTAGTGTGTTTGGGCCTCTGTGCTGCGGTCGGTATCATCTAACTTAGTGCTCACCATCATCAGTTTTTAAACGCGTACTCACTGTCGCCCAATCAACTTTGAGTGTTTTTTGACAAACGTGTAGGCGACTACCCTACTTTACTTGCCAGGTGCTTACTCTGTACCCCTCCTAATCACATCATTCTTAACACCCATCATCAAATACAGCCCTCTCTTCCAGGCAATCCTAAGAATTCACATTTTGTGACTAGCCAGATCTCTCAATGAAGGTGTGGAGATCATAATTCTGTGAGCTGTAAGGAAACCATAACTGTTCAATCAAGAGAGCGTCCGATACAGCAAAATTCTCCAGTGTCTAAAGTATGGAAGCTTTCCAGCAAATTAGTTTAGATCCAGTTGCAATGTAATCTAAATGATAATAAGTCCGCACTATACCTACTTATCTTAGGTGCAGTGACTTTAATGCCAAGGAACACGTTTTGATCTAAGTTTGAGGAGTGGGTCAGAGAATTCACAATCATTTATGTTAAGATCATTATTGTGCCTGCCTGTTTCAAAATAAAATTTCATGCTATACTTGTAAAACTGAGCAAATAGTGCTCAAAACACTCTTTATGCACTTTCTCTTCCCAATGTACTCCATTATCTGATTACTAATTATTCAGCACAAAAGATACCTCTAGCTAGAATTACAACACGTGTAAAAAACAAATTGCTAAAAATTAAATAAATAAAAGTAGCAATAATTCTACGGTTACGAAAATTTTAGTTTGACTTTACAAGCGTTTTAGGCTACGCAACCAAATATTCGCTAAGCAGCGCTGATGTCGAGCTATACGTGTAGCGCATCCAGCACTTCGGCATGTCAATACTACACTATTTACCTTAATAATGCTTTGTCCCACGGCAAAAAGGCTTTGTTAAGCTAAAATATAGCTGCAGTTAATACATCAGAGCTGGTCCCATCTATGTGTCTTGCTATAGAAATTGTTTTAATCTTAAAATAAAAATAATCTAACAAAATTTTTTAATTTTAAAAAAAACAGGTTTAAATTAAGGGGTTTACTAATGTATTAAAGAAGAAGGGGCAATGCCACCCACTGTTGTTTTACTCCTCTGAGTGTGGGTCTTGTACATACGCGCAGTGTTAGAAGGATCCGTATTGGGTTATGGTTGGCTTATCTCAATAAAAGGGGATAATCTTATAACAATATCGCTAAAGTAATTAAAATGGCGCTTCATGGTAACGATCAGACTCATTTTACGCGTGGAGACAGTTGCGCACCTGACAATCCAATGTTGAAGGATACAAGCTCCCTATTTCATAACGTTAATCTTTCTTCGCATGTGCCTGCCTATCCTATGAATTCATACAGTCACAATGCCCAACTCCTTCTTAAGAATTTTTCGCATTGTGCTGGACGGCCGGATTTCTGCCTGCCTTCAGGCTACCATGGGCTAGGTCACGACAACCATACCGAAGATAACCACCTTGGAAGCAATGAACAATCGCTTGATTTTGGGCATCGTTCAGGTATTCCTGAGGTTGATACTCATAGTGATTTTTAGATAACTCTGGTCATGATGTGTACTCAGAGCGTAGCCAGAGTTCCACTGGACACGTTGTTAGGACACGGCGCAGAAAAGCGGGTGGAATGGAGGCGGCTCGTGTTTGTGTTGTGTGTGGTGAACCTGCCTCTGGATATAATTTTGATCGCCTAACATGTGAGAGCTGTAAGGCTTTCTTTCGTCGGAATGCTCTTAAGCCGAAGGAAAAGGTGCGCCTTTTAAACACTGTAAACAATCTACCTTGTTTACTGCACTGCCTTAACTATCCTGGGTTGTGGCGTTTTTGATCTGGCTTCACGAAATAGTCGATTTTAAGATTTCATGAGTATTTCCATTTAACCACCAGCTTCCCTAGGTTTTAATTTTTTTAAAGGTTTTGTTTCATACTTCCTGTAAAGTGTACTCATTGTCAAAATAATGCCGCCCATGCTAGGCTTATGGCTTGAAAATAAAACTAGTTCACAAAGCCAGTGTTTGTGCAATGACCTGTTTTTTTCTATCAATCTTAGGCCTCTTTCGTCCGATCTTAACCTTGGTAGTAGCTTTGGTCATTTATGTACCTCCATCTATTTTGGCTTTTTGAGTAGAGGTTTTCTTTGTTTCTAAGCCGACATCAAAACAACGCTTCTTAGGTAGTATGTTGCTGCATTTTCTTCTATTTCATTGTGCCTCTGTTCCGTCCTTCTAGATCAAGGCTTGTGGTAGAAATGGTGACTGTAACATTGAGGGGAGTCAACGAAAGCACTGCCCTTCCTGTCGACTGGAAAAGTGTCTTGCCGTCGGAATGAAAAAGGAGTTGATTCTACGTAAGTAGCCTCCATTCCTCTGTCTCCTTTCTATTTTTCCCCGGTGTGTATATGCACTAGCGCGTGCGTCCATCCACAAGCCCTTTTATGTGATTGGGGAAACGAGCGCGTACCCCATTCCTCTTTCTCTCCCTGTCTTATTGACTTGGTTTGCACTTTTATTGTAAAGGCATTCGTTTTTGCCTTTAGCCCCTTCTTGTTTTATTTCACCACATAATGAATATGTACCCAGGTTCCATCGTATCGTGCTGCCAGAAGTGAGAATAACCTTCAGTACAGTGGTACCCAAAATTGGGGAAAAGGACTTGATGGCATTATCCAGGTATCTAAAGTTGCTCTTGTAATAATCTCTACTCAAAGGTAATGGAGAGCTTCCAGTGTTTTTCTGCCATCAGCTGATCTAAGTTTATTTATGTCACCGGATTTTGTTAGTTTTATTGTTTTATCTCACTTCGTTTCAGGGACCGGTTTTTTCACCATTTTTTTATTGTTCTGCCATTATTCCACTCGCTACAAGGGGATCAATACGTCAGCTATATTTAAGGTTTTTTGATTGGTTTACAGGTCGAGTCGGTGAAGAGAATGGTCGATAAAATGTCGGCTAATTTGGGTGCAACTATAAGGAAATTTACCTCTTTTTTACCCATATTAGCAACGAGTTCCAGAATGGTTTTGCTTGCAATTTTCTCCTCCCTACCTCATCTTCGGGAGCGTTCATGCATGTTTCACCTTCCACAAACTCACAGGCTTCTGCGGAGTCCTCAGTATGCGGAGTTCCTGGCTGAGAAGTTCTTGAGGTCAAGTGGGTTGTTATAGAGCAACTGGAGGAACTTGTATTTTCCTGCCGCCTTCACTCTTTATTGCGGCCATCATGGGAGCAAGAGGTCCTAGCTTGTGTATGCATGCCCGCAGGTGTGGGTGTGTGTGCGTAGAGGTTGGGATAAAAGCACCTGTGTGTGTATGTACGTGTGGCAAATATATGCGCACATAAAAGGCCGCCTAAATGGGCTCATTATATCGTTGGATTGTCAATTTCCTGTGTTCTCTTTTGTGCACAACCTCAGCGCCAGAATATCATCCATAGTCCCCACATACTCACCACCCTTTTGCTTGTTTACCAAGCCTTTTCTTGCGTGAGGCCATCGGCTAACTATTTCTCACTGCCCTTCTTTTTTGTGGCAATTAGACTTTCCCTTTTTTGACGAAACCTCTCTTGCAGGCGTTGTCCTTCCGTATTTAGCCTTAGTATAGGATGGAAGTTGGTTGAATGTATCACATGTCCATCGCATCATTTTGTGTGTGCAATCAAATCTTGCTTTCCACGTTCCCCATAAATTACTGGCAATATGCAGCTTTCCTCGCCGCCCGTGGTTTCAATTTCAGCCTCTTGGTGTGTGATCACAAGGCCTTGAAAGCGATTTGTTCGAAATCGTCGTTGTGGTAATTGCTCCCTTGGCGATTATTGCTGGGAGAGCGGTATGATGCCTTCGCATTCTATAATGTCTGAGGAAAATAAACTTGAAGACATTCTGTGGACCTTACTAACTACTTTGATCTTGTTTTTTTCTCGGATTTTGGCTTAATTTCAACGAGAACGTTTTAATAGGCTCCAGGTTCCCATGGTACCTCATTGTGCTGTATCTGCATACCTTACATCGCCCAAAATCACTTCTGTTGTCAATGGACGATGACGTAAAAAGCAATAAGGTCATTTACGAGAGCTTTTCGTCGACACACTGAACTGACGCGGGACTTCAGTCTTGGCTTTCTTGCGTTTAAGATGTTTTTTTTCAACTTTCACTACAACAGCGCTCTTGGCACTTCCTCACTGCTTCTTTTCTTTCTTTGAAGTCACGCGATTTTATCATTAATATCCCCCCACCTCCTCCTCCCTCCTTTTACATCTCGGGCATTAGGGATTATCAGCTTCCTTCCTCCCCGTCGAATGTAATTAATGGTCATCCCGATAACAGCATTGGCGATGCTTTCGAGCATGATAAAGTGATGTGGATCCTTTCATAGCTGGAGCTGCCGCAGCAGCAGTATCTGATGCTTGACAATTCCCCATTCTTCTCTTTCGCATGCGTGTTTCTGCAACGCTTTGGCTTGGCATTTTCTGGCTAAATAGCGACAACATTTGCACACCGACTGTCGATCACTTATGGCGATTGGGTTTTTATTCAAGTTTGAGTCGTATCTGTGCGTCCATCTTGACAGTTGTGTTCCACGTTGGCGGTTTGAATATTTTGATTCGCGGTCCTTTATTGCCGTGTTTGGTCTGCGAAATAACAACTGTTTCTTGTGCATTTCCTGGCTTTCCTTGTCCATATTTCATCGCGTCTACATTCTGTGCCATCCCATTGGCCTGCAAGCTGACAAATTATTGTTTTGTTTTCCTTTTGCCTCATATACGACGCCGTTCAATTAAATAGTTGCCAGCGCTAAAAGCATATTGTGGTCCTCATATTCGCAGCCCATTTCGGTGGGCTGGCGTCTCGCTTCAACTTGCCATGCCAGACGAGTTGGTACGATTTGCAGTTGTTTTTATTTTGCGCTGCTCCATGTCTTTTCAATCGCATTCATCCCCGTGTTTAATCACTAGGACGATCAGCTCTTTTTTCGGTCTCTTAATGCTTGCAAATTGAGAGGTACGTAGATGTGGCGCCTCGATTTTCTTACCGGTGCCCGCTGTCACAAATGCGCCATGTGTTCTTTATCAATTTGGGGTGACCATCATCTGCAGCAAATCGTGCCACAGACAGGAGGGGCTGAGGTGTAAACAATGACGTTGGATATTTTGTCCAGGGGGTTATCGCAGCTTTATTCTTTGGATAGTAGTTTAATTGGACAAACTTATTAATGACAGTCGCTGTCGTGTTGGAACGCCATTATTTGGTAGTCTACTTTTCAACCGAACCCTGGTAGTGGACATGACCTAATGCCAGCTTTCGTTTTCCAATAAAAACTGCCAGTTGGCACCGATAGTGATCACACGTATACTACCAATTCTACTAACCACATCACAGCCTAATTTGCCATGACAAAGCAAGTTGCCACATCGGTTGCCTTGGTCCCTCGTCTTTTTTTTGGCTTTACTCACTCCGCCTGATGTGCACACCTTTCAATAGCCTAGAGTTTGTGACGTCCTCTTTGCCTGCAAAAGTTCAGGCTTTGTGTGTTTCGTGCTGTGCATGTGCACGCTCACCAGCACCCTTGCATGTAAGGCCGTCTGGCGATGCAACTCGCTTCGGATCTCGATTCTCTCTTTGAGACGGAAAAGGCAAACAATTGGTACGGCTTCTGATTGCGTAAACGCCTGAAAACTCCAATCTTCCCGCCTTTGACGTTGATTTGGAGTGTCCATGGGGCCTTGGGTTCGGCTAGGCCGAGCCAGAGTCAAAAGGCGATGTTGGCCTGTCTTGGTCTAGTCTGCATGCATTATGATGTTAGTTAAAGCGGATTGCCCATAGTCCTCACCACCTCGAGTGAGCAGGCTGGGTAAGAGAGAATGTGGGGGAGAGGGTGGAGCGACTAAGTTTCGTAATAAAGGTCGTCGTTGTAGTGTGAATTTTATTGTACCCATTCCTGTACGCACGTGTGTGTGTGTGTGTGTATATATATACCTGAGCCTGCGTGCGTTCGGCGGCGGCGTCTGAAGTTCTGCCTGTCATTAGTGGGTTGAGAAGCACACCGCTCTCTTCCCTTCTGCCTGACTTGTGAGTCATCCCCGACCACCGCCTTTCTCCATTCTCGATTAATTGGGCTGCTTACTGAATTTTGACCTTGTTGAGTCTGCCGTTTGTCAATTCACCTCTACTACAGGTGTTTATGATCTCAAAGGCACTTTATTGGCTTTGGAACCTCTCAGATGTCAATGCGGAACAATTGGTTCGCGGTAATAATAGGCAATTTAATTAACTACTTAAGGTTTTGTAGTTCCATGCAAAATTGGTTGACCACAGGTTTTATAACTCACTGCGCCTCCCCAAATGCCTCAATAGAGCGCCTTCCAAACGTGTTCCAGAAATCTGGAACTGCACTGTCACTAAGCGGATGTGTCGAATGGATGAACTTAAATCCTTGATTTAACTTAACTGTCACCGAAGCCTTTTCGATTACAGTAGTGTTTGTTTTATCGCCGGTCTGGAGAGGTCTGGCTAATCTATTCATTTAATTACCTGTAATGTGTCTCTCGGTGGCCATTTCCACTACTTTTTGTTACCTAGATTAATAATTGGATGTTTGTCTCTTGCGTCACGTAATAATTACTATCAAATTCTGCCCTTTGCCAGTATCGAACACACACCTGTTTGAAGTGAAGCGTCGCACTCGACTTGACTCTTGCTTCCTGCGTTTCCTGCAGTAGCATCACTGCTTGAGTCTCGGTGTTGTGTGCACCGTCATGGTGATGTTTGCCTTATCGAACTGGGGAGGTGCACTCCTTGATCACTTTTTGTTTACCCTTCTAGCGCTGCCAACTGTACTTGCATCCATCTTAATCCTCTGAGATCTCTATAAATTGTTGGCCAGTGCTTAAACTTCAAACGTCGCGGTGGCGCGTGAAGACGTACTTCGATGCATTTCATTATCCATCCATACTATACGCACTGGGGTACATGCGCTTGCGCGTGTGTGTTTAATCTCAAAGTATTGGCATTATGGCCCCTCGTTAGCCCATAAATTATTTATAAATGTTATAAACTGTGCGTGCTTATGTACGTACGCGCTCGTCCACTGCGTTCCGTTATATGCAGTACGGGTTTGTGTGCGTTTGTATGCAGCGCTTTTGGCAGCTGGCGTTTCTGATGCCCTCTCCACTCTTCCCATTAGCTCTTCATTCTTTCTCTTTCATTACTTCGAAAGGAAATTTAGTCGGGTTACATGCTTGTGTGTGCGTGTGTAAGTATGCTGTGAATGTCACTCCTCAGACCTACTAATGTTTTGTTTGCTCAACACTGCCTCCATCTGCCACAGCATCTGTCGGACGGTTGACCAACCCGTGTGTGGATCTCCCCTCTAGCAAATCAGGTTTGAGCAGAGGTGACGCAAGTTCGATTCCTTAAAACAACCAAGCTTTTTCTCTGGTTGTTTGTTCCCAATAGATTTAGCGCAATCCTTTCTTCATTGAGTTCCCATTTCCCCCTCTAGCTTGTTTTCTACCTAACCACTGTGCTTTACTTTGACTGCTTGTGTAACCATAATGCTCCAGGGGACCGTGCTTCCTATTCTGTGACCACGTGTAGGTGCATGTTTGTGTATGCAATACGACGCTAACCTTATGCATGTTTGTGTGTATGTAGGCAAGCTGGTGAACCAGTAAGAGCGAGTGCCTGTATCCCTCGCTCAATTACTAAACACGTACGCTACCACGATTTACTGCAGTACATATCTATCCGTGATGCCATTGACTGCATGCGTCTCCTTCTGCCTTCCGCCTACCTACCCCTTCCTGGTCCTACGATGCCCTCAGCTTTCGTGAACAACTTTTATGTCTCCATATCCAACGGATTGCGTATTTAGTAGCTTTCGATTATCCTAGGAAGAAGCAGTCGGCGCCTTTATCCTGGCGATTAAATAAAACACACTTTTTTATCGTCTCCACTTTAGCCTAACCACAGCCGTGTTACTGTTGTTAGCGTGCGGACTTGGCGGGTGTGAGGGGAGAGGGGGAGAAAAGCAATGAGCAAACTAGCTTGCTCATTGCGTCACCATCACCCGGGCTATCCCGATGGGCGTGGGCGATATTTTGATTAGAGGGCTTTGCGTTACCGTACGTTCAGCCACCTTCTCCGAACCTCCCACCCCCTATACTTGAACCCAGCACCACTTTATGTTAACTGCGCTTTCAAATGCATAGTGGTGCACCAAAATCCTATCCATAAAATCGCGCCTTTATGCACAAATCACTTTCAAAATGTCTCACCAGTGAATGTACTTTTGCTCAAAATTTTACCGTGCTCGGTTCTCTTTCCTTCTTTTGATTTGTGTAAAGTAAGTAGGTTTTAGGTCACGCCAGTGCAACCATGACGCCTCGATGACTTCACAAAAGCCTTCAAAATCAAGTACATCCGTACCAGCATAAATAGTTGTTTATCTTAATAATTAATTACTCTTTTTACGATCACGCCCCCATTTTTATTGTTTGCGTTAAACACTACCATCTGTTGTAGCTGCAGATCTGATATCGCCTTCATTTTCCAAGCGAATAGCATCCATAATTCACTCCCATCCATTGTGCGTGTGTGTACTGCGTTGCAATCTTAAGAGGTGGGGCAGGATTGCTGCGCAAAATTGTATCGAGCTTGTGTGAAAGTATTTCCCAAAGGGCAGCCTCTCACATACCCATCAACAGTTTTGGTGTTGGAACATTTATCAAAGTGGTGGGGAAAATTTCCGGCCCCTTTTCACCTTTCTTCAATTGTTTCGTTTTTTGCAGCAGCAGTGGAGTTTTCGGGTATGGAAATAATAAGTTTGTTTTAGTGGCTCTCTACTGACTGAAGAGGTGCGTTCACTTGCGTCTTTGTTGCGTGCGCCACTTAATCACCGCTTATCCCTCATTCAGCGGAGGGCTGAGAAGGTTGACACTTTGTTCTCGTCGTGCGTTTAAGGGTAGTTAGTTGTGAATTCTTTCGTAGCTGGCCCCTATGTATCAAATAGTCTAGACAACATCCCAGTATTTTATTGCCCGTCTGCATGGATGGCAACGAAAACGTAATTTTCGTTAACTAAGACGGATTTAAAGCATTTGCGCCCAAGTGATGCAATTACAATTTCGCCTCCCAGTTGGTGTAGATACTCTCCGCGTAAGTTAACTACCAACTTATCTTAATTACCACCTCCCTTTCAGCCCCGGAGAAATTAGAACAGCGCGCAAAGCCCAAGCGCCGGAAGCAGCATCTGACCAATGACGACGGGGACGGAGGTAATGGCGGAGGTGGAGGAGGCGGTGGTGGTTCAGCAGCACCACCGGGTCTCCTTCCCTTCTCTACTCCTACGGGTGCTGTTGGGGCCTTTCCTGTCTCGGCCACCTCGTCCGCCACCCTGCACCACTCACAACACCTTCAGAGCCCTCGTATGTCCGCTTCGCACTTCCCCACCGATGCACACGACTTCATGGCCTCACGAACATTCAACACTGTGAGTTGCAGCCTGGCAACCTTTCCTCCTCTTAATACATTTTGCCCGCTTAAAGTAGCGCGTTTTAAAACCCTTTTTTCTGTGGTAAAGTTACCTTTCACTTGAAGTGGTAGTGGTAGTAGGTTGTCACCTTCATTTGTGTGTTCGCTCACACCCTCCCCCCCCCCACTCTAGTCTCTCTCGGAAACACGCTTACAAGCTAATTAGCTCTTCGCACGCTGTCACCGCGTCAACACTCACCACCCTTCCCCTCCCCTTCCAAAACTGGCGTTAGGCTTTCTTACTTTGACTGTCTTATTAACTTCGTTTGAAAAATGTGGAACTGTTCTACCCTCGAGTCATTTGCGCTGGTCTTTTCGCCCCACTATCCCTTGTGACTTGTGGTGCTTAAAACTGCCGTCCTCAAGCGTTTGGTCTTGTGCCTCATCTTGCAGTTTTAATCTCCAACACATTGTCAGTTGTGTCAGGTGAGGCAGAAGGACTTATTACCTCATGCAAAATTGACACAGTGGCTGCTGGAGTATAGGCTCTTTTGAAAGCATTAAGGCCAATAGTGAAGGTGTAAGCGCCCACAGACTGCCGCATCGACCCATGGGCACTACACTTGCCTTGTGCGTGCACACACGGGCGTGCAGTGCTGCGTTCTGTTGAACCCCGAGGTCGTGCAGGGTGAGGTACACATTCAACCGAGTACAACACAGGGTGTGGGGATGACCTCGTACGCGCAGACCTTAGAGGTATACGCCGATTGCTGTGAGGACGCGACCTCGTGAAGTGCGTGTGTGTGCGCTATCATGTTTCTACTTGCTTTTTTGGCTTTCCACGCCACCGTTGGGGCTACTTCTCTGACCGTCACTTTGTTTTCATCGCCTTTCCTTTACTGCCTTGAACTCTGCCATTAAACACATCTGTCCAGACACCCCTCAATTCCTCAGTAGATTCGTCTATCAACACACAACGATGCAGAATAACGGAGGCTACAAGCATCTGCATTGACGATGTGCATTCGCGTCGTGTGACTAAGTAAAAAAATGAACAATGTACTTCCTCCCCCCCCCCCCTCTAGCGAGATATTTGCGAGGAATGAGCATCGGTGGGTCTAAACAGCAGTCGGTATGATTGACCGTACATGCAAGTAGGGCCAAAATTGATGGCTGACTAAACCTACCTTGAGAATCTCGAGAAACATTTGTTCACCCCACATATACCGTCTTCACTGGGGGCTTCTCATCCATAGTTCAAGCCACATCGTCGTGTCTATCCACACTGCTCACTCTTCCCGTTTTTACTTGCGTACACACTCAAACTGTGCTGCCATTGTGTCACTAGCGTTGGTATTGCTGCTTTCCTTGAATGGCGTAGCGCGTTCTTAAGACGCCGCTTGTGCGCGCGTGACCTCGGGTTCTGTGTGTATGTTTGTGTAGTGCGTGTGTCCTTATGAGTTCACATCGTTTTCGTGTATGCGCCTGTGTCATTTTTCTTTTTCTCCGTTATCCCTGTACCCCCTCTGTCCTCATACAATCTTTCCTGTTGAGACCGTTTATTATTGCACCTCCGACCCCTCTAGATTATTGTCCTCCACATCAACTCATATCTTAAGCAATGAAGATTGGTTGGATTGGTTACAGGGGCACTGGTGTATTCGCAAATTCTAGCCTCTTCTGATCACCATCTTGTATATTGACAGTCAATGCGTCATTGTTCAATTTTACTCAGTACTTAATGGCAATTTGCTCTTCCAAGGCGTTTTGGTCAATCAATTTCCAAGTTGGCAGGGGTTTTGTCCTCTGAAATTAACCACAGAAAGTGAGCTTTTTATATGTAGCCGCTTAGCTTAATGTTTCCGCCATACCAAGGCTTCATACTTTTTTGAAATTGCGTACGGCAGCACTTTGACTACTGTCTCCTCCCATCCGGCTCACCTTACCCGCCTATCTCCCTGTTTCCACCCTTATCAAATACCCTCCCTCTTCCCCTCCTTCCTTCCCTTCCTCCTCCCTTCCTTCCTCACTGTTGCTGCCCGTAGTGCCAGTTCCGGTTTTATGATCAGAGATTTTAGTTCCGCTTTTACGACCATTAAGTGCTCACTCTCACTTGCCTCTCGTTCAACTACCTACACATCCACCCGCTCTCTTCTTGCGCTTGACATCTTTATTGCTTGACTTATGTCCCTGCTCTCCCTCCTTGCTGCTTCGTTTTTCGTTTGACGACTTGCTCTTGCGACTGCTAAAACCGAATTGGCAATAGTGCGGGCATTTATGGCCCTGGTCCCGGGTTCTTATGCGCTACGGTGCTGAAACGCGGCAGCATTTTTAGCTTCTTTCTCTGCCAAGGTTTTTGTATGAGTATTGCCCAGGAATTGACGCTCACATTGCTTTCAATGTGGTCCGATGGCTGGATGAATTGAAAATACGCGGCGTTGCTTAATGAGAAAAGTCCCAGTGGAGGCCAGTATTTGTTACTCTGTCTTTTACGATGCCTGCCGCAGGAGTAGCAGATATAGTAACGGCAAAGTGCCTTGTGGCAGTCTCGTGTCTTTGCCACATGACTCGTTCTAGTGTCTACATCAAGTAGCAAGTTAGATCAGCACCACGCCGACGTTATAATTTGTTTTACAGGGATTTATTCTTGTCTATCAAGGGCGACCGGTTGGGAGACTAACGAATGTGCCCTAATATTTACCGTTATTTAGCTTCATGTCTAACTTCTAGTGATGTAGTTCTTGATTTTTGAAAGTTAGATGAAAATTCTACCTCCTTGTTTTTTTAATCTTTGATATCCTTTGTTTTTCATCTTCATTGGATAGGGCGGCATGTTCTTTATGCTCTTTGAAGCAGGGCGTTTGGATGTCTGTAATGTTGGATATCTTGCGTAGCCTCCCGTTTTTGTTTAACATAATTACTGTGTTTCAACATTCTGGCCTAAGATCTGCAATTTTGCTAACATAACATCACCTTCTCACCCTCCCCTGGAAGGTTTTTTACCACCTTGCCGTATTTCTTCCTTTTTGTATCAAAGAGACCTGACTGGTTGTGTAAACTCTTGACTCTTCCTCTACTAGGGGAACTTACCAAAGTTGTTCGAGTCGATACCCCTACGCCTAACTAGATTGGCTTTCCGCATTTCGCCGTTTTTCCCCCTTGAGTTTGCAGTAACGATGTCGTCCTTCTGCTTTTGAATTTTACTACGTCTGTGACCATCTTCATCGTTTTGGTGTTTGGTGGGTTTCGTGACTGATGCATTGGGTGATCGTTACTACTCATTAAGCAACTTTGTCCCCTTCCTCTCGATATCTCAAGACGCCAGGCAGACACTTTTTCTCTGGAACTCCGGCCGACTGTGTACTTAAATCAGTAATCATTCTTAGTTTCCACTGCCACGCCTTCAGTGTCTATCGGGTGAAGTGGTACTTTTTATGGTATCAAGATGGATAGGCGCCAGTATCATGTGTGATTTTCTGCATCAACATGATTGGCGCTTGCAATGGTGACGATGGGCTTATATCGGTAGTGCAAACATTTCTTCATCCATTAAGATGTCACCTCTGTTTGTTATTTTAGTCCCGTCAAATGCAAGAACGTGTTTCTTCTACCACAGATGCGTTGCTTGGTGCCTCCCTCACGTAGATGGTCTCTATTGGGATGGGGTCATTGCCGCAGTTGGGGCGCGTGATCCGCTTTATTTGCTGGTCCTTCTCCTGCCTTGGATCGTGCTGGTGGAGGTGGTTGGCACGTGGAAATTCCTGCGCTTAGCGGCGTACATGCGGCTATAAGCTACGTGTGCTATCTCTCTATGTTCGTGGGCAGGCGCGTGTGCAGCTGCTGCGTGTCGCCAATAAGTCACGTCAACCGCTCTGTGCTGGCATGCCCACGCACACACACGCTCGTATTCGCATAGCCCTGAAGCGCATGGCTTCGACACATTTCCGCCACCGCCCTCCGCCATTCACATTACGGGTAGCCTGTAGTGCAACCGCCACTGCTGCAGCTATCATTTTTCTGACCCCAACGGCTAGAATGCAGTAGCACACACGTGGCCAGTGTTGGTTTGATAATGCCTCTCGCTTTCGGGTGCCACCACTCAGCTCATTCCACTATACCAGTAGCTTCCGTCTATAATGTGCTTGCCTATTCAAATTCTGCTGTCACTATGGGATGATTTTAAGGCTAAATCAGTCCTGAATAACATTCCTTTAATCTGCGAGAGGCTTTTTTGTGCAGGCGAACGTACTCACATTTGAGATTTGCCTCGGCTCGATGTGTATGTGTGTGTGGTAGGTTCTTTTAATGGCACAAATTCCCCAGTTATCCCACTGTTGTGGGTGGGCCGTCGACTTAGTGTTTGTTGAGATGATCCTTTGCACTCGTATGGGTGCCACACCTCCCTATTGCTCTCAACAACAACTTCAATTGTTGAGTTGCTACTACCTTGATGGTTTGATCTCGTGCCGGCTGCACGTGATAAAGCTAACGCTTTCATTCTTATTCCATTTATTGTTGCCCTTATGCCCTCCTTATTCGCCGCTATTGCAGCAACGAGTTGTTGTATAACACCTGAAAAACTTAAAAACGGATTGTTTGGGTGTCAGTGAACTTGCTAACGAGATTATTTTTTTGTGCGTTTATCACAAATCGGCTTGTACAAGGGTTGTCAGAAATAAGAAATACCAATTGAACTTACTCGACTGTTCCTTTTCTAAATGCCATCGGCTTTTCGTTTGTGAATTTCACCAGTTTCAATAAATGTCGACAGGTACATCATTCATTCCATGTTCGCTGCGAACTTAGATCGCAATCCTACGCCTGACCGACTAATCTGGTCTGCTGTGCCCTTCACTCCTCACCTTCTCTACAAGCGATACCACCTCTCCTCCTTCATTTTCCAAAAGTTATTCTCATCTCTAACCAACTCAAGTGGACAGGGAATTGCCCCAACGGTGTGTGTATGTGTGCCTGCTGTAGCTGCCATAACCGCTGGCATATGATTTTAATTGTTTCATTCATGATAACTTTATGTGTGAAGCGAGAAGTGTTGCATCCAGGTCTTTTACCAATCCGGGAAACATGTTTATAAAAATACAAACTTTAATTGTTTAGCTTTTCAGAATAGCAATTTGTGAGCTACTACGATGCTGTTAGCTGTCCTCTTGCTGCGACATATTAGCACCTAGGTGGAATCATTTTTCTTCCTTGTAGGAACAAGGGGCGTTCATACCATAACACCCAAGACTGAATTCAAATTGGTTTAATTTGTGCGCACTCTTACTCATATGAAGCTTATTATTAATGCGCGGTGTAACTGGTCTTTTCTCAAGGTGAAGGCAGATTGATTCGATTGGAACTTGGCGGCTGATACTGTATTTTCGCTCTTCTCACTGCAGCTAATCACGGACATGGCGGGTTCCCGCGGTGGACAAGGTCAATTCATGTCGCTGAGTGGGCTCTCCGACCCTCAGGCGGCTGCCGCGGCTGCAATGAAGTTTCACCTTGCCATGACTTCAAGCGCCAGCCGGACGGGTACTGGCACTGCTGTCGCCACTGGTGCTGATACCTTCGATCACCCCACTCCGCATCACCGTCTACCACCTCCTCCGCCTTCAGGTCAGTTTGGACCTCCCGAGGCGCCCTTCCTGCCCGAAGTGAGCTCCGCTGCTGCTGCTGCTGCTGCCGCAGCGGCTGCTGCAGCAGCAGCTGCTGTTCCCTTCCTCGATGCCAGACTTCCTCGACCGGCCGCCTGGCAACAACAACAGCAGCAATCACAGTCTCTGCCTCCTCTTCCACCTCCTCGACTCTCCTCGACACCCTCCGAGACTGCCAAATCCATTGAGGTAGATGCTGCTTTTCCGATTTTGTCGTAGCACGCAAAGCGATAATGGTAGTATCTTTTGGTCTGGCCTTTTTGTTGCGTGAAAGTAGATGGAGAAGGAGGAAAGGATACCTAAATCAGGTGAGATTATCTCTCAGGAGGGGAGGGAGAAGATCAGCATACTTTGCGTGCACTCCATTCGCCTATCCAACTCGAAGTTGATCAGATATAGGTGTACCGTCGTCTTTCTCTTCAAAGTTTGTGCTTCCCAGCACCTCACGCAAGGTAGGTGTTGATGGCCTCGAATTGCTGCACCGACCCCCATTTACCTCCATGGCCCGTGCGCGTTATCTGTGGATGCAATCGCAGTGCCTTTTGTCACATCACGAACGTTGCTCCCACCTCGTGGGTGATTTGTCACCTTCACAATCTCCTTTTCTCCTCACTCGCATCTGCAATTGGTCGCATTAATTGACTCTGGTCCGCAAGCAGAAATTTTGGAGATTTATATTAACTGTAAATATTGTTTCTTCTCTCTTCTCCAAGTCCTGTCACTTGTACTGACAGGAACGATCGCTATATGGTTAATTTGATAAGCACCAATTAGTGGCATCCGATTTGCCACGAAAATGGCCTATATTTCTGAGAAAATTTTAAGGGGTGGTTTTTGTTATTAAGTATTCTTTGCAAAAATATAAGTATTTGATCCGATGAAAACTGATTAAAACCATCATTTACCTACTTTCCATTCTATTTGCCCCATTACGCGGCCTTGACTCACTTCATGAAGGTATTCGGGGTACAGTTATGCATTACCGCAGCACTAACTAAAGCTACTTAGCTTCAGTGGTGCTCTATTTATTGTGGCAACATTCGCAGGTGGGAATAAAGTCAAGACATAAGAACGCCACAACGTTTGGGGATTCTAATGTTTCACTCGCATGATAAAGTACGACTGGATGTTGAGTGAATGCAGACGAGATCTGCGATGTGAAAATTCATTCATTGATGCCTCAGGAGGACTTTCTGATAATTCCGTTTTTGCTCTTTTACAGAGTCCTTACTCAACGGCTACTACTCCGACGGCCACCGGATGTTCGGGTCTGCTACGGCCACGACAGTGCCGTTATCGTGACTTCCAGAGTCTTTGCTATCACAGCACCTGTCGTCGGGCTTTGTTGCGGCAGCACCGTCGTTTACTGAGCTCTTCCTCCTCAGCAGTTGTGGCTGCGGAGGCGGGTGGACTGGAGTTGGAGCGTCCGGACGAGCGGCTCTTCACGTGTCTTACGGAGTGTGTGCAGCGTATCCGTGAGCCCTTCTCACCTGAGGAACCATTGGACACTCAGGCGGCAGAGACTCTGGAACAGGAGTACAATCGCATGGACACCTGTATTCGACGCATCATACGTGTGGTCAAGATGCTCCCTTACTTCAACGAAATTGGCAAACCCGCTCAACTGGGTCTTCTGAGAGTATGCGTACTATTTTCCGATTTCTCTCATCTCTTCCACACCTCTTGCTGTTAAAGTGTGAAATAAGCAACCTTTATTTATTTGTTTATTTATTTATTTATTTAGAGATGGTGAATTTGTGGTAAGCGAGTGTACCATATTTGTTTTTCTCTGTTGTAGGCAAATATATACGGGATGATAGTGCTTTACTCCTCCTTCTTCTTTGAGCGTGGAATTAGAAAATTGCGCTATCCTGTGAAGCAGGCTGATGGAAGTCTCACCACCGTCACTGTCTCCATGTTGGACGACCTAGCACCCTCCGCGGTCAGCGACGAGAAGGCCTTTGCTGCCTTCCTTTCGGGCAAACATCGTCATGCTGCCTCCGCTGCTGCTGCTGCCGCCAGTCTGAGGGAGGATTTCGAGCTCTACAAGGTGAGTATATCGTTAATTCCCTTAGAGCTTTTTGCGAGCCACCCGAATCTTTCAGCTTATCTACAGTGTTTAATTCATTTTTGAAGGCGCGGTAGGTGGAGGGTAGGAAAGATTGGCAGTTAAGCTGCCTTAGTCAGGGTACTAGGTAAACCATTTGCAGTATTCCTGACTTTGCCATTGTGTTGCCAATCTGAGTAAATCCTGATCTGGAGGGATATTACTTGTTCATGTAGCTTAATCAAATACTTTGGTTTTTAATTGTGAATAGCTTGTGTTACCAATATTTTCACCATGTTCAAATCTTTGGTCTTGCATTGTTATCAGAAATAAACCAGCACCTCAAGTTGAAATAGAGACTGCAAGTCGATGCATGCCACTTGAGTCGTCCCTCGTGAATTAGCAAAGTAAAAGTATCAGGAGCCTCATTGTGCCGTCTTTTTGATGTGGACGTCAGTTTTACAAGGATTGCGCCCGTAGACCTGCATTAATGGCAAGTCCCGATACCATATTACAGGAGTTTCAAATTGCCCAAGTATTCACCCTCACTCTTGGCCCAGGGCTTGGTTTGACTGTACTTTCAAAGTCTAACCGCAGCGAACCGTCTTTAGCTCTTTCAGCCGATGGTTGATGGAGGAATTTTGAGCCTCGCAAGGTGTCAATTTACAAAATCATCCTAAAGCCTGTAGTATGACCCGTTCGCTACCAGGGTCTTAGAGGACTTTCTATCATTGAAGTCTAGACTTTCGGAGTTAATGTGACAAACAATGCTTAAACTGCTGCTCAAAAACAAGATACTGGTCCAAACTCGACCAACCCGTTTGGAGGTTAATTTGGTTCAATTATTCCTTCTAAACTGATGGCAGACACTTGCAGCCTACTTGTACTGCCGAGCTGGTAGCCGACGTGATGACTACAGTAATTGACTTCTCCTTGACGTCAAATTAGACGACTGGTGCTCTGCTGCCGTCTTGGAAACACGTAGAAATGCTTGATGTCCTCTTGACCTTCAGTTAGATTGTGCGCACACTTCCTTGGCTCCTCTTCATTAGGATTGTTGTACGCAAGTCACGTGTGTTGGCTTTAGTAAAGTGTACTTTGTAGGTAACAACTCTTCAAAAGCAATAAATGTCTTGAAATCGGATACGTTTAGTTGGCTTTGTTTTCCCAGAAGATTTGATTAACACATAGAGGTCTAAAAAGCCGGTGTTATTATTGAATCGGTCGGCTAACAGCCCCGGTGAAAATCGTAACATAGGAGCCTGCTGATGCCGCAGATAATCAAGGCGGAAAGTTGCAAGTCACAGAGGACCGTCTTTTTACTGGTTTCCTCCCAGACGGCTAAAGGGGCACTCTGTGTGCATAAAACGCGTATATTTTTAGGTTTGTTGAGGTTTATTTATCTGTTCTGAAATGCAGCTGCCGCCAATGAGTGTATTTGTACTACCTCGCATTCCTTCATTCTCCTTCCTTGCATCAGGCGAACACTTTGGCAGCCTTCAACCACTTGGAGGAGTTAACTGGGGAGGACGACATTCTTCGAATGACGCTATTAGCGATTAAGCTCTTTTCCGATGACTCGCTGTCGGACGAGTTGCAGTCGGTGGTGGTGTCCTCGAAGCGTGTTTACCTCGTCTTCCTTTGGACGTACATTCGATGGCGTGCAGGTCCCAAACACCTGCGTCAGGCCACTGAGCTCTTTGCTCGCCTCCACCTTGCCTTCATAGATCTGCGCTCTCTGGAGATCCGTATGACGGAGTTTGCCAAACTTGTCTCCCTCGAGGGTCTCTCGCCCCTCATGCGTGAGATCTGCTCCCTACGCTCCAACAGTAGCAGTGGTGGTGGTGGTGGTGGTGGGTGCAGGACGATTGGTGGTGGGGGGCCTGTGTAGGGATGAGCCTTTATGCGCCCTGTGTGTCTTTCAGAGGGGCGTAATCGTCATCCTCTGTCACCACGCGATGTCACTCATCCACCGACTTTATTTCCTTGCAAGCACGAGTACATCCACCCACTGCCGATGATGCTGAAACCAAATTACTCCCAATAACTTGATGCTGCGAAACGCCATGGATTTGTCTTTTTTCACTCCCATCTTTTTCTCCCTTCTCTTTCGCTCCCTCCTAGGGGAGGGCCATCCACACTCACCGGCATCCACGCGTCACACGCCCTCCTCAGCCCTGTCTACTTTGGCTCCCGTATGTAAATATACGCATATTGCAAACTAATGTTGCATTCTACTATATACAGAAGATGAGGTATACATACAACCACACACACACACACACACAAACATGCATACATAACTCTAACAATAACGATGTTATTATTATTATTACTAATATTAACAGCGATGATGATAAAAATACACGACTGAGTGCCATTACTCCTCGTTTTGTCCTCCTCTGCCGGAGAGCGTTAAGAAGGAGTTGGTGGGTCCCTCTCCTCTGCCCTTCCAAAAATAAACCAGGTTTTTTTGTGTTTACTCAGTGCAGTTCCCATCGTTAAAGCAGTTGGTCGTTTGTTTCCCCACCCTCCCCTTATGTTGCATCGGTTCTCGGTGCACCAATTAGGTCGGCACTGTCACATTGCCGTTTGTCTTGCGGTACAAAAAATGGTTGGTGCACTTTCGTCTTGGGTGTTATTATGCCAACATTGAAGTGTGCGCCACTCGATGTACTGTTGTGTTGTGTTGTGAAGACCGTACCAAGGCACGAAACACAGCTGCATTGTCGCTGCGTGTTTTGATCGTCCGATGGGTGCCCTTGCTTAGTGCGGGCCTTTGTGCAGTCTAAACTGCCGCCGCGTTGGGAGAGGATCAGAGAGGTGAGGTCAAGGCGTAGTGGTTTAGGTTTGGGATTTCGAAGAAAGGCACTTGAGGAGCACCTCATTACGATGCATAAGGCTATTACAAGTCCACTACTCAAGTTGTCGAAACTCGGCTAATTGGTGCGAAGGGTGAACTGCTTCAGCCATTTCTCCCAAACCAGGAAGGAGCACTCACCCGGCTAGTAGTAATGGATTTCCCGTTGATAGTGCAGTACCTACGCCTTTTTCATTGTCGAGTTTAGCTTGCAGCCCTCCAAAACTAGAGGCTTTGCAAGTCATTCTTAGCGTCATTTACTAGACCGATGACGTTTGCTCCACTTAAGTAATTCATTTCGCCTCCAATGCTGTCGCACTTTAAGTCGCGCATCTGGACATTGGGCAGCCTCAGCTTCTACAGCCTCTCCCTCTCCCTCTCTCTCTGAGGATTTCATTGAAAAGCTTGCCTCCATTAATTGCATTAAATGGGAACTTGATTTAAAGACCTGCTCGACCCTTTTTACGGTGAGAGGCGAAGCACAATACCGCCATCTGATTGGCGGGCTGGAGGGCTGTTTGTTTCTGCGCTGTCCGGCCTCGCTGAGTGGGCGTGTTTTTTTCTAATGCTAACTTGTCTATCCCCCGCTTTTTGCTGCTGATTCGCTTGACGAAAAAAACGTGGGGTAGCCGATTTCGACCGCCATACTGAGCATCGGAAATGTACGCTAATGCTTAAGACACTAGCTATCTCCACTCCCCTCCTCCTGCTCATAAGTCACCTTGACAATTTGATCGAGTATCCCTTTTTTTAATCTACACTACCCACTCGGGATTTTTGCTTGATGGCTTATCCGCATCGTATGTTTCGTTGGCGCAGAAAGTAGGTGACACTGCAACTTCATTTGACTAGTTTCGATATGCCTCATGATCGTTATGCGGGGCCACCATTGTGCAAAAAGATAAGAAAAAAACACTAAACAAGGATTACGGATAAGAAAGACATTGAAAAGGGGTTAAAGATGACGACACATTTATGCGAAAAGAATAACAGAGCACCTGTACATCAGCTAGGTGATACACAGCAATCGGTTGAAGTGTCGCTCCTACGTCACTCAGATCGGATGCGTCGTTTTGCTAATTCGCGAATTCCAACAGCTCTTCCACCTTGTGCCTTCTCCAACAGTGTGGGACCTAGGCTACGGGGTCCCTGATGCAGCCTTGCCGCAATTGTCACACCCATATGCATCGATACTGGCGTTGTGGGTGTCGATGCCGACGGCGGTGTTGGAGCTGTCGATGTCTCAGTGACATCTGTCTCTTCGCTCCCTCCAGCCTCATCCGTGTACTCCATCGTCAAGCCACTAACAAAATCAAGTGTTTTCACAGGCACACATTAGATGAGTGCCTTTTGTGTATGTGCATCCATGGGTGTGCTCACTCCACTCGCCCATTCACAACAGGTTCACGGGTGGGTAAAAGTCCTTGTGCGTTCAATGCATGTTGTATTGTGAGAAAAAAGCGGTGCTATTAAGCGTGGCCTTTGGTTAGGGGGGAAGGCAGAATGGAACCGGTGTCAACATTGAAATTGGATGGCTATCTCTAGGAGCAGTAAATTATTTCGAGGAAGGGAAGACAAGCGCGTATTCCCCAGTAGCGCAACATTATTGCAAAATCTTTTCATTTTACAGTTATGATCTATTTACAATGGTAAGTAACCATGGTGGCAGGTTATGATTGAAGGAAAGTTCTGCTTCTTTGCAGAATTTAAATGGAAGAATCAGTGGGCAAGCTACCGCATCGCCATGAGACTAAGAAAGGTAAAAGGTGAATAATTCAACAAACCTTCTGATTGCATGGACCAGGGGCCGCTCAGATGCTCGGCAGTCTCTGGGCCATATTGGAAGTCCCGCCCTGAGGGGGAATTTGGGGCAATGGAGACGTGTCTGGCTCTGACCACCTAATGAAGGCAAGATGTCAAATACGCCATAACTTCTAAATTGCTAATAGAGATTTATTTGTTACTTTGTTGGTGATAATAAGGTGCAGTTCCATTTATGGACAGGGTTTGGAGGCCAAACATATGGCGCTACGGAGCAGTGAATACAAAACAGACACACTGAGAGCCATTGTGACCAAGGTTCCTTTCAACACCCTCTACAAGTTGGTCGCTGTGCAGTTCGGTTGGAATAATGCGGATACATTTGGGACATTAGACTAGAGACCAGCTCATTCGGTGAAGGCAACAGCATCTGAGGCCCAAGTGACCGGTCTTCAAAACGCAGGTTGAGCTAACAATTGTAGCATTGCAGTAGAAGCAATGAAATTGATGTGCACCAGCTATTTTTGCCTTAAGCGTGATTACCCGATCATCATGATGCATTGTTAGCTTTGAATCAACCAATGCCTCACATTACACCAGTGTCAACTGGCTTCATTGGGTGGAATGCTCTCCGTCACTTTTGTCTAACATCGCTAGTAGATTTCAAGTCTAATTGGACTTCCGAGTGGAGGGAAATGTACGTAGGCTCATTAAAAATGTATTAATGACCGTAAATTAGCATTTCATTGGTCAACTCCAAGTAGCTCTTAGCGGAGCCAAACTGCAGCCCTCGAGTTGCCCTAGACGCCATGCCATGGCCCTAGCATCGGACAAGCGCTAAGCGCCCTGCAGACCCTCGGAGGAGGTGGAAGACTCACATCGTAGATGCCATCAGCCGTGCGCCTAATAAACCCCACAAAGCAAAGTTCGTGCTCAAGCAGCACCACCGCTTGGTGATGCTGAAAACATTTGTAAGTTCTTCCATTTGCTCCGAAAATTCTAAAAGCTCAACAACATTTTTTTCTCTGTGCGTAAAGAGGTCAAAGGTACTTAAAGTGCAACAATTTTACCACTTTAGGGTACCGGAAACTCGTGATTTCGAAGTAAAATGCAGTGGTTTTGCAGAGGCAACCCTCAACTCCCCGATGGAAGAAAGTTTTAATTCGTTTAATACATACCTATGCAGGTTGCTTAGCTCTCAATTGGGATAAAAGCACCACTTGCGTGTTCCGGCGCCCTTGGACCACAGTGATAGTGCCTGTATTATTGTTTTTTAAGTGTCCTTTATAGGTCGTGGACGAACTCTTCAGACTCTCTGGCATCCCCGTCTTGTTTCTGTCTATCTTTCCTGTGCTCTTAATAAGTACGTCTAAAAGCATCAACCTCTTAGCAGGGATGTAGAAAGGAAGAGGAGGAAAGGGAAGGACCCACCACACTCACTTCAAAGAAGGAATGGACCTTAGGATCTGGATGAAAACCGTTAGGTTTAACATCTGCCTATATCTTCAGCGGCAAAGGATTGCGCTAATTCTCCGCGCTCTCCTCGCGAATAGGGTCGCAGTCCACGCATCGACTGGTGTTTCCCCTTTCGAAACGCTCAAAGGTCGCAAAATGGGAGTTGCCTTCGATAGCTTCCTACCTAGTAAGGAAGTGGCAATTGCTAATGCTGCGGAGTACGTGCTGCCCGTAAAAGATGAGATTAGGCGGCGACACGTACAAGCGCCTCATAGTAGGGAAAAGAAATGCTACAAAATGCACAGTCGACCACGAAGAAGATCTCGTCCAAACGTACAGGCCGATTTTCCCCGACTAGGAATGCATCGCAACTTTTTACCACTTCTGTGTCGTGAAAGTTGTCTGCTTCCGCGAACTACCTCTTCCACAATGCACATCTCCGTACTCAGTCAATAACCTCCCATCGTAGTAATGAATGAAATTTACATAGTTACAGAAGAAAAAATCACCCAACGGCGTAGATAAAGGCAACCAGCGAGGGTAGCGTCCGGAGGGGCAGCGCTAAAAAGACAAGGCAGCTACGCAATGCTTATGCTCTTTCAATGTGTATTGTGAACGGAAGGTGGGAGAACAATTTGAACCTCGTAGTGGGCGAACCCTCGTCGTAATTATCTCCACCTCGTTTCTGACAATCTTTCATACACTCCTAATAAAGATGTCTAAAGGGGAAGGAAAGTGGAGACTTGGGAAGAACCGACTGCAGCCCTACTGTACGATGAATATACACGTGCTATCCCAAGCATTATGGTCCTATACAGGGGCATCACTCAAATCCTACACCACGCCTCAATCGCAAACAGCTTAGGCAACTTAAAGGGGGTAAAAGCAGGGCTTCAACGTGGCTGTTTTTCATCACTAGGTGAAAACAAACACCGACCCACCTCCCATCTACTTTCAACCCACTCTGCAGGGCCTTTCAGTTGACCATAAAAATCCTTTTGATCTTTTTAAAACCCTGAGAGAAATAGGATTTCTCCACCCAAACATGAAGCCTTTCAGGCGCATACACGTTCAAGCACAAAGTATGAAGTGTCTAAGTAACAAATAATATTATTATAAGCATTTTGAGCCATACAAAATTTGTCTTTTAACCTCCCCAATCGCCTTGAGCTGCCGTTTTTCTTCAAATTCCCCAGGGCAAGCTTCATCTCGCCGAGCCCGACATCGCTGTCACTGACTCTATGACGGCTCATGCGTACTTTTAAGACTGCTTGCTTTGAATATTTAAAATACGTGCTTCATTTGAGATTCATTTGCTGTTTAAAATTTTCTACCAACCGTACTGCTTTAATAGCCAGTTTCTGCCCCACCCAACGGAATTGGTAGCACTTTACCTCCGTTGCGCAGCCAACTTCCTTTCTTGTCAGAGGTTTATGCCTTCTTGTATCCCCAGAGAAGTCACAGGGCACTGTATTAGTGCTGACAGAAAGCAAATCCGATCTTCAATGACATGTACTACCCCTATAGTGTGACAACCATTCCAGTCTCTTGTTCTACGAAAAGATTATTAACACTGAAGCGACTCTAGCCCTGAAGCGTCTGGAGAAGTCCCTTATGAGGCGATATCCCCTCCACTTCCCCACTGACCGGGCAGAACCTATAGAAGTATGGTTAGGTAACACCAAAGTGAGAGCTGTAGCATTCAAAGACTTTCTTAAAGGCAAAAGAAACAAGCAGAGGGATCGGGGCAGCTGGCGTGGCCGGAGGCCAGCCCACCCGACTAGGGCAATATGGCCACCTAAGCGACCGTAACTGAAACTGGCAGACGAAGTGAAAAGGCGTAATAGACACAAAACCTTGTTCTTAAGGAATTGTTAAACTCCGTTCCTTATTGAATGGCCCTGCTTTTGGGACATTGTTCTTACAGTTAGCGATCCACGTGCCTGGTGGTCACCACAATTTCCCCTTCCCCTGCTCCGGACCAAGTGTAGCTGACCTGAAGGATCTTAGACGCTCTTCTTCACAATATCGACTACCCTGACCATGTGGAGTGTGGGATATGGAGCTTCAAACACAATGGAAGCCGCTTAGGGTTTCCTTGCTGTTCTTACTCTGGGCGGCCCAACTCCCAGGTCATGCCACTACCCCCATGTCCTTCTAACCAAGTATTGAGTCTCTTTTTTGTAGTCAAGGCCGTCTCCAGTGGTGTCTTAGCATCACATGCAATTGAGAATGACTTAAAAACATCTCTTGCTAATGTCAAAATTCTGTGATGACACATGATTGTTTGAGTATTCAACTTGTCACTAAGCTGTGTGCAGTGAAAAAAGATGTGATGACTTGTGGCACACAAAGCGTCAAACGTCTTTTGCTTCTGTTGAGGTAAATACCAGTACCCGCTTCCAAGCCTCTACCCTCCTTTTTACACTTTCCATGCTAAGTTTGGGAGGTTCAAAGAAGAAGCATTTGATGTGTGCAGAAACAGATTGTATACACAAAGTAGGGTGTAACAAAAGGAGTGGAGAGGGGGATTCCTAGACTTAACTATAATAAGGTGGATGCCGAATCCTTCGCTCCTGTTTAATTCGTCACAAAACGAGGCTGAAAAATTGTGTACATTACAACTTTTTAGGTTCACTGAAACTGTGTTTGCCTGCTCAGTGTCGAGAAGACGCTATCATTCTCTGGTGAGACAATCGGCCATTCATTTCATGCTATCTACCCTAAGCCTCCTGGTTGTTTGTTTGACCAGGCTTTGCAAGCACTTTGAAGGGCTGATAAAGCTGAAAATGGTAGAGGCGACACTCCACCTGTGCTTCTGCCTCTTCATCAACAACTAATGGAACACAAAAGTAGCGCATTCAAACGTAGATTACCGAATGTCAGAAGTGTGCTCATCCTCTTGGACTCTTGACGCCCCGTGATTTTCATTTCTGCCTTGTCGCCCACTAACTATCCTTCAAGCCCGTAACACTCCTCTGTTCCCCAATGCAAAATTGCATTTTTGTGGAGGTATGTCTTACTATGGCCTTGGAGGAAGACAGTGTGGCAAATGGACGAGATCAAAGTGAAGAACAATTTTGGCTTAATTGACGCGTTGCCTTCCTCCCTTGACACATGGGAATTGGGGTGTGTTGAAGATGGCTTAATGTGCAATTAGCACCATTTCCATTTAACGCGTTCATTAATGACAGGATGAAATTAATTCTGATGAAAGAAAAGCTTGCTATTTAACCTAGATCAGGACACGATATTTGCTCCCCCATTATCGCGTTTAAGCTGGTGCTCCTATGGAACGTGGTAGACATCGTGCAGTACTTAGCATTACCACATTTTCAAACTCTTTTCCAGTTTTTAATAAGCTTGAAAACGAAGCAGGAGTTCAAGAATCCTGGTAAAAACTATACCATATCTTTATTTCTAATAGGTTGCAATCTTCATCCGATGCAAATCTATCACTTTGTTGGCGATGAAAATTTGATTTTGTCGATCTCATTTAGCGACCTTTAGTGAGTCGATCAAAAAGTGTTGCAGTCAAGGCGTAGAATATCAGGCCCGGGAAAAGGAAAAGGACTATGTAGTAACTTGACAATGAACACAGAGATATAATGTTTTCCCAAAATACTCGATTGCGAAAAGTAGTACGACAGAGGTTTTAATTTGGCGAAAGGGCTAGAACTTTATTATTTACTTCGTGACTAAATGGACCAAAAGGCACAGAGAAGGACATGGCGCCCATTTAAGCGGTTGGGGACGGGTGGTCTTCCTGTCGAGTCGGTCGGGCTTTTGGGCAGTCGTAGCGGGGGCTGAAGCTTCGTGCTTCCGTTGCAGCGCTTGCGTCGGTCCTGGATCCGATTTTTTCTCACAGTTTGTGGCAAACAAATAATTTGGAGATAGGACAAAACTAATGGGTGTTTTGATCAAGATTCCGGAAATCATGCATAGTATAATTATTGAATCATGGTAACGGCATTGGGGTAGTGAGTTGCGACGGAAGAATGCACGTCCCGAAATATATGTGTAAAGTTGTGTGAGCATGCGAACGGCAACGGCGAGGAGCTGAGTCAGACGGCGTGAGCGTGGCGTCCCGGGCACCGTCTCACAGTTCCGTACCCGTCCTAATCGGTTAAAGCCGGGTCGCAAAGCCCCGGACTCACTGAACGAGCCGACTAGCGCCAGCGAGACAGTCTAACGCAAGCATCGGCGAAAAAATGTCCGAACAGGAAACGTGCATTACCACCGTGCCCAGTAGGGTACCTAGCCACGCTCAAAGCCCTTCTCGCTTGCGTTGAACCCCGCTCTCGTGATGGTGTACTGCATTACAACCCCCACCCCTTTAATCGAACGGATAACTTGCGCCCCACCCGACGACCCCATGCATAGTCAATCACACTGGTACAGCACTCAGCCACTGGCGCACTCCCGCGATAGATCCAAACAGAAACATCCCCCTTTCCAGGATAGGATGCAACAACACCATCCAGCGACGTTCCCTAGAGTAGCGCCATATAACCATTGAGGCGCCCTATATAAGGCGAAGGACGAAGACACATAGTGTACTTAAGGAAGTACAAAAGGGAACCAAAGTTGGGTGAAAAGTTATCCTGAGAAAAAGGAACTACAGCTGGCTTCTACTCACTCCTGGCAGCTTTCATTTGGTAATAGGTTATGAAGAATGGTATATTGAACGCGATCCCGACAAAAAGGATCATTTTTAAAGCCAAACGGCGAGGGTTTTCAATGTTGAAGGGAAGATTGGCTCCGATATTCGCCTCCTCGTCAATGCTACGCTCTACAGCATCCAGCTTGTCGTGTAGTTTTTGTAGTATCGCCGGTCTCGTAACAGCGCTGCGCGAGAGTATTACGCTTGGACTCGAAAGACGAAATGCAGATACACCGGCACGACCCAAGGGGAGGGATACCTAAAAAAATAGAACGAACCGGCACCAACCTTCCGCAGAAGCGCCGCCATCATTGGTCGTAGTTTGCGCTCGTACTGTTTAAATCATTGGTCACGAGATCAGTTTGGCGTTCCGTTTGGAGACTTTTGAGTTGCGATAGGGATCACTAGTTAGGATAGTCATTTACTTAGAATTTATTTTGGTCTAGTTTTTCACTCTGTAAGCAATATTATACAAATTTGGAAGCGACGAACATAGAGGGAAGTATGCGCAAAATTTTGCAAAATTTACTAGGACGGATAGGGGCAAGAGCTTACGTACTTTAGTACAACTGGGAGCAAAATCATCGCCAAACGTAATGCGTTTTATGTCACAGGTCGCCGCAAACCCGTAAACTAGTTTTCTGAAGCGTGCAACAATTGGTTAATTAAGTATATATTTTCACTACCATGCTGTAAGGTTACAGCAATTGCGCTGCCCGGCACCTAAGGTAGCAATACACCTTCAGTCGTTATATCTACGGCTAATTTTTAAATTCTTTTTTGAGTGTAATTTAAATCCATTCCTTCTTTCAATTCTGTAGTGTTATTTGCAACTCTCAAAGACTATCCCACAAGCTGAATAACATAAAATGCTTAAACAGAATATACACAATTTGCAAACTTGAATGGGTTGCTACTGTTGTCACGGTGATGCATTGTTTGTACAACTGCCGGATTTGGTCACGGCTCCTGAAGTAGTCTGGCATCTCGACCATGCCAACAACAACAAATCCTTTCTGGGGCGTCGTGGGCGTGGCCCAGAATCCTGCACTAGCAGATTGAAGGTTCATGTGATGGTCTAGTAGTTGTGACTGAAATCAAGAGTCAGAATCAACAAAATATTACACCAATTTTAATGCACCATATTTTGACTAACAGTTTCAGTTTCGGTAACTTTGATGTCCGTATTGCCCCCGCCGCGCCAGTTTTTCTCTGATCCATAGAAGCATCTTTAATCCCTTTATGTTAGTTAAACTATGAATTCTGTCCAAGTATTACGCCCTATTGTTTATTGGAGAAAGCCCCATTACGCAAAGTGAACATATTTCCCCAGTCGAATAGGCTGGCCTCCGGGTCATGCCGAAAGCCTCAATCCCATCTCGATTGTTAAAACATATGTATTCTGTCTTCCTTCGCCTTCAAGGAGGTGTCAGGACGCTACAGTAATAGTGATTGGCGGGAGTTAAGATGTTGATTGGGCGCCACTTTTGTGGCAACATTTGGCGATACTTTTAGTAGTCTTGTAGACTAGGAGTACAGCATAAATAATATATTAAAAACTTTTCTGACTTTTATTGTACTTAAACTTGGGTGCACGAGTTGTGGTTTGTGGTATCATATACTATTATGGAGCACTACGTTTTATTGGTCCCAGCTGCACCGAAAATAGTGGTGTTTGTACTAGTTCTAGATTTTTTAAATTGTGGCTGATTCAGCAATAACAAAACTAGTTGCAGTAGAGTTACGTATATCACTAAGGTTGGTTCACTGCCAACTAGACCAATCGTATGCGAGGGGACCAGCATTGGTTTTAGCAGCCTTTAGCAAGGTCCTTCATTTTTTCTTTAGTCTCCGTTAGTGTAGCCAGGGCTCTGGTATAGGCTTTCTCAGATATTTGTTCCGATAAACAGATTTAGCGGTTGCACTGCCTTGCTAGCAAGTGTTGCATTACTTGGGCTTCAGTTTTTCTTGTTCGTCCGTATCGGTTCTCGCTCGGATTTCTTCTGACGATTATTCACTATAACCTTTACCTTTCATGTTCTTATGCTGCCTTTCCGAGCTTGTTTGAAACGATAATGTACTTTGAGGTTTGTTTCTCGTTGTAGCTATGCATGCGTCTTGTATGCGCCTATACGCTTCGTCGTCATCTAAGCAATGACATGACCATGTATAACTCATTTTTGTAAATGTTTCGGGAGCCCTTTGCCTATAGTTATTTTGTGAGCTGCGCTGAAATAAACCAGATACATGTAGATTTCTCCTTTAATCCATCCTACTTTCTGCCTTTCCATGCTTTGTTTTAGAACATGTCATTTATGCCCCATTAAGGCCAAGATGGAACTTTTTATCGTGACATTGACGGGGACCGCGTTTGAACTCCGCGTCTCCCCCAATGATACTGTTATGTCAATTAAGTCGAAGATACAGCGTTTTGAAGGTATATTCATTAAGTTATTGTAATTTAAATATACTACTTCGGCTGATATTCTCTACTCCCTCTTCTTTCAGGCATCCCTGTGGGGCAGCAACATTTGATCTGGCAAAATGGTGAGCTTTCTGATCACCAGTCTTTACGGGATTGTAGCATCCCTGGCGGCGCCACATTGCGCCTTGTCTTGGGCATGAGGGGTGGTCCAATTAGTACTTATAGGCCACCACCTGTCGCTGCGGCGGCTGCCACGATCAGGTTTACCCCTACCGTTCACTTCGCCTCTACTGTCCAAAACAATACTGACCGAGGCGATGGCAATGATGATACTTCATCTCCCATTCCTCAATCATCCCTTCTAAATGAAAACGATGGGAAGTCTGAGAGTCAAAAGCAAATAACGCTCTACCTTGTAAACACTAGTGATAAGTTTGAATTCATGCGGGTTGTTGGTCGGTAAGTGTTCTTACCTCATAAAGCCTGCCACTTTACCTCAATGCTCCATCTGTTGATTTGCTATGTTTCCTGTTTTGTCAGCCGTCATCGTGAAGATGCTTCCTCGAACGGTCACTCCACAACTTCCCTCCTTAGTTCAGAGGAGTCCACAGAGCCACCACTTATAACTAGTTCGAAACCACCTGTCCCTAGCGACCTCTCTACTCCAGCGGCTGCTCAATCGCTACCCTATCTACAAACTGATGAGTCTGCACTCAGTTGTGAACAATTGACACAACTCGCTTCAACTACCTCTGAGCCCTCTGTTCTGAAGGCAGCTGACTCTCAAAAGTCCTTTGATCGTCAGACCTCTTCGTCCCCAACCACTGCCACTGCTATCATCACTGGATACCTCTGCGCTACTCATGGTCATGATTCCAATGCCTACGTCTCTGATACCGATGATTGCCTCTCTTCGGACTGTGGTGTGGGCGGAGGTGGAAGCGCTGCTTATTTCCTTCGCCCACCCTCCCCCGAATGGGATAATCGGGATCTTAGTTCCTCGTCCCCTCCACCTCTGCTGCATCCGGTTTTTGACTTTCCCTTCTTGGGTGATGATGATGCGGATGATGACAGTCTAGCGGATCTGGAGGATTGCTTGATCTACTATCGATCGGGTGATGTGCTATTTGGTCCTCCTTCAGCGCGCAAGAATTCCTCCACATCCTCCTTCCTCTGTAGTGGTTGGGGAGGTGCGTGCGGCGATGCGGAGTCGCCGACTGTAACTCAGGCCAAATTGGAGGAGTGTGAGTCGTTAGTGGAGAAGGTGAAGTTGATAAAGGCGCAGCTCTTGCAGAAGAAGGAAGAACGAATGCAGCGTAGAATGCGGCAGCATAAAGGTGAAGGTAAACGAGAGGAAAACGAGTCTAACAACCCCACCGAGGAAAAGTTGAAATCGACTTGTGGTGAGTTCTGCAGTACTTAGCATAAAGGGTTCACTTCAAGATACAACCTCCTGTGTACTAGATTGTCAAACATTAAGATGGGCACTTCGTTAGCTGCTTGTATGCGCCTGCGCACACATCCGCTAGTCATCCGTATATTTACGAAGTTCTGTGTACTTTCCTTTCCCTCCCCCCTCAGTACATTGTGTTTTGTGGTGCATTCACCCCATTTACTGGCACGGGCAGGTCCTGTTTTTCACCAATGCAATTATCCTTTGTAACGATGACTAGTTGATGCTGCCTAGGTAGAAGATCTTTTGATCGAGAGGACACCCAAATAGCATTCTTCGGAGGCGATCATTTTGATTGTAACTCCTTTCTCTGGCATGTGGTTATTTGAGTTTGGTGTTTGTAAAATGGGAGCTTAAGTGTTTAGGCGTAAAAGGGCTGGTGTTAAACCCGTTTACGGGCATCATTTCCTACATCTGGGTCAAATCTGCCCATCTGCATTACGAGTGCGTTCCATCTGAGCGTCAGCCATGCGGAAAGTAGCAGAACCACGACCTTCGCCAGACAACTGGTCTGTTTTTTACGCACCCTAGTCGGGAATTTGCAGCCAGTGTTACTGCATCAACTGAGTTCTGTTGCGATCGCTTGGCAATCATGATTTACTGAAGTGATCGTTTTCAATGCCTCCTGTGGCGAAATCTCTGATTGATATTGCATCAGGTTTCATAACTGTTCCGTAAATCGCCTTTGGGAATGCATCCAACGGCGTGCATTGAGTTTGAGCACTTCAGTGCATGTATACCGGCGATAACTTTCTGACTTGCCTATCTGAGACAGACAGTGGGTTTCTTTACGCTGGCTATACTATGGTAAGGTGTACTAGGTCAGCTTTTCTGCTTGGTAAGCTCTGTGACTGTATTGTCCTTCAAACTGATAGGGACTGCACGCCGGCTCCACACGTGTTTGTAAATTCGCACATCCTAAACGATAGTCTTTGTTACGCGGTGAATTCCACTAAATTTATTCAATTTAAGACGTTATATCTAGGCTAGGCTTTTTACCGTTTCTGCATTTGCTGTGACGTGTTGTCGAACAATGGTTCAGTTTTGATAGTATCCAGTATGCTGTATTCTGATAAGCTGAGTTTGGTAAGCTTGCTTTACGTTAGTATTGCTTCACCATTATTCTAGAATGCGTGATAAAATTACAGGGTTTAACAGGACCTTTTTAAGAATATGCTTGAGAACCTTGAAATCTGCACATCACGTCGTTTGAAATCGGGAGGTTAACCAAGTGCTAATGAATGCAGTAAGAAAATAGAGCAGACGATTACCTAAATTGGAAATCACCAATGAAAGGTATCTCTACGTCATTCATAATTTATTTGGTTGAATTAGCATGTCCATCATCGGTGTGCTTGAGCTTGATAGACATTGCATAAATTTGCTATAGCGCTGCCCTGTTTATATCAGGTTTGTTCAAAAACTGTCGGTTTATAACCTATTTTGAAGGTAGTTGTCTTGAGTCGACTTTTTTCTGGTGTTTCCTGAGTAAAAGAATAACGGCTATTTTTATTATGAGTCATAAAACGGGGCTCAATGATCGTTCGCACGCGTTCATGCATGCTGCTTTTGGATTGCTCTTTCTTCTGCCGCGCATAGGCACAGAAGTAATTCTTCCCCCGCTTGATGGAGCCAGCAGTTACGGTAAGCCGCATGTGCCGAAGATTCGTTCCTGCGGCGGCCAGAGCCTCAAGAAAGTGCTCCTGCGTCGTCCCTATACGACCACATCGGCTGTGGATCTTCCGAAAGCCGCTGCAGCATCGAATTCCGCTTCCTCTTCCACTGATAATCTATCATCTGGCATAACTGCTACCGCTGTCTCTGGCTCCAGTATTACTGGAAGCTCCCTTCTGCTGCCATCGAAGCGCTTCGTTCCGCACTTCCTCGAGTCCGATCGAAGGCCAAGAGGCAATACTCCCAATAAAACCACCTCTGAGACAAATTTGGAGGCCGCTGCTGTTATCCCCGGGTTCAGTGACACCAGTAACGTTGGTAGCATCTATGGCAATAGCACCAGCAACAGCTACTTCGGTCGGTTAGTCTCTGTGCTGGTTTAAAAAGGCAGTTGAAATCGAAATTGCTCTTCTGTTCTCCTCCTTCTATCCACCTAATTTTCGAAGTTTGATAATTATCTGCAAGGACGTGGTTTTGTGTCAGTCTTGTACATGTTGGCCGCGACCTCTCAGCATCCCCTCTTTTGCTGTTGGCTAGAAGAGTAGTCAAGTTATGGCTCCATCTGCGAATGAACGACTTCGTCGAAGTGATTTACTTGATGCAAAATATCGGTTTCAATAATCTGAATGCTTCTGTTACATAGTCAGCACTGAGGTGTATTGCTAACTGCGCACTGCTGTTAATAGCTAGTCGCCTTCTTATGCCGCTACAAATTCACACCTTGTCCTCTAAGCCTTATATTTTTGACGCTATCATTTGAATTTAGTTGACCGTTTTCTAACCCCATCCATTGCCCTGTCGGTTAAGATGGCTACCTTACCTGTTGTTGCATAAACCAAACTGTTTTACTTGAGGTTATGAATCATGCGTTGGTACTTAGTATCTTCCGTTTTGCCGTCCCAGTAAACTCTGTAATGATATGCATATTTGTAAAATAGAGTCTTGCCCTTCTAAACTATTTAGTGGTGATTCATTTTTCGACGCTAGCTCCGAGGCAGATGTGCGCCGCCCATATTTATTGCCTCAGCTCTTACACTCCATTGTTGGCAGTTATTCTGAGGCGCTTAGCACTAGGGCCTGTTTCGCTTTCTGCAAGTGAACCGTGACTGCCATCTTTTCCGCCCACTACTTTCGATTGACTCATTGTGGTGTTTAACTTTAGCTCTGGCCGCGGTCTCCGATTACGCCGCTTCGGAGCTGTACAGCAGCCTGATATCTCGAAGATCGGTTGCTCTGACCGATTGATGGACCTCTTCAGCGTCAGGAAGGAGGAGGAAGAGGAGACAGTGGAAGCCGGGGCCAGAGGGGTCTCCTCCCTTCCCTTGATATTTCCGCCCCTCATCCCGTCCGCCGCTACCAACGCCTCGGATTGCGACCGCCTGCTTCGACCCACCGTTGCTACCGTCGCTGCTTCACTGCTGCGCGGACGCTCACCAACGGTGAAGAAAACTTTGGGTGGTTCCTTCACTTCCAATGAAATCACCCTCCCCCCTATCTCTGACACATCGCGGGGAAATCCCACCTGGAGTGGAGGCGAAGGTTTGTAAAGCCCTACTTTATTATTTTAAAAATTAATCTTATTTGCCATGTTGGACAATGAGGCCTCATTTGGCGTTAAGAGTTGGTAGTTTTACCAGGTATCATAGCCCCTTCCGCCGTATCGAGAAAAGCATCAGTTAGATATGCTTATCTTGGGAGACGAAAGATTGCCTGTTTGCTAACGGGAAAGGACTCCTTTCAGGGAACTCAGCATCTTGTGGAGAGCTTCTTTAATATCCATAAATCTTAGGGAGCGTAATTTTTTTAGCGGGGCTCATTCCATTTGGCATTAATTTGTCTCCTCCAGAATGCTAACATTTTCATTTGCTTATCTTTGAGTGAACGTGAAATATTCGTGAAGCATTCGTTGACGAAAGTTGTTCTGGTAATTTCAAATCTACACGAATTTGTTGAACCATTAACTCCTCATCTCTAGTCGGAAAAAATATGTGCTTTAGGCTCGGGTTGATTGGTCAAGCTTGCAGCAAGGCTAATGGAAATTAGGCGTGCCTAGAAGTTTACCCAGCCCTTGCAATTACAGTGAATGGTTTATGAAATGCCCATTTCACTTTCTAGTTTCTTTCAAGGATTTACTTGGTGCTATAAAAGTTGGCGCTGCCTATATCTCCTTCCCTTCGATCGTGTGTACATTTCCTCCCCATCCTAGGTGGCCATGTTGGGAAGCCACATGCGGTAGTTTTTCTCCTCATTTGAAGGATTCGATTTTACTCTCTCCTTGGCACAAGGTGTTGTTTTCCTGCGCATCATTGCCTCGCTTGCGATAGCGCCCAGTCGGGTGAAGTGGTGAAGGGCTCTCCATCCAGACAAAAGGGCTTGTGTGCATGTAAAAGAGGATATGAAGGAGGGGGCGAATGCGTGACTATCCCATGAAATCATCTAGGCTGACTCACCTTAAATGTAAGGCCGGATGGCAGAAGCATCGACCAAGAGCCATTTGCTGCTTGCCAACAGGCCTTGGCCTCCCTCGCATCGCTTTATTTTTAATTTGGACGACTTTCAGAGCTTTACGTTTTGTACCTGCGGGTACTTTGTTCGCTGCATAATGATTCCAGTGCGTCAAAGGCACTTGTATGCTATTCTGTTTCGTCCTGGGAAATAACCTCTCTCACGAAGGTTAATCACTTAGCTGGAAGAAATTCTCAACTGCTCTTGCGTTTGCAGTAGAGTATGCTGGTTATTCTACCACCACCATTACACACATTGCGTCATCGCAGGTTCTGCCCACGCCACTGCACGGATTGCAGAAGAAGAGCACCGCTCTCAGCCTTTATTGGCGAACCCATCGTCTCCCTCGAAGACACGAAAGGACACTTCAGAGCCTCCTCGGAGGTCACTAAGACTGAAGGCGAATCGATGTGCTAGCTGCAATCGCAAAACTGGCCTCGTTGACTCCTACACCTGCAGGTCTGTACTCTCGACTTATTCTTTTATTTTTGATCATTTTTGGCGTCCTCGAGGTTTTTCCACCCTACTTTTGCACTTGATTGCAGTCCCTCGATGGGCAAAACGCAAACGTAGTGTTGCTACATTAGTTGGTACGAGAATACCTCGTGTAGCAGGCTTAAATTCCCACCTAGACTTTGATGAGAAGTGTTTTGAAGATTGCATTCCCAAAAGTATTAAGTGACAAAGGGATCTGTAAACTTTTGGGAATAGGAATGAGTTGAGCCTTTCACGAGGCTACTTCAGCCATTTCTTCTACACCTTTGCATTATTGGAAGACGTTTAATATGCTCATTCTCACATGGAACTCGTGGTAAATTGTTTATCCTTGATTCCACAAAGGAAAATTACTGCAGAAACAGACGCAAGACAATCAGATAAGACCATAGCAATGTAGTTTCTATGCAAGGTCATGCTTGGCGTGAACTAGCAAACATTTGTACTGTTGGCGTCTCGCCAAATGCTGTTCTCTTTTTTGTGCTGTGACCCGCGCGATTGTGTGATTCAGGTCTGTAATACAATCCCACTAGCCTAAGCACAACCCGAATACAGACCACCATAGAATCGGGCGGCGGGATGAACGACATCGACAACGACAATAAAAATAGTTTTAGCAATGGTGCCTTATAACTTTTTTCTTGGTCGAATTGTAGGTGTGAGCGCAACTTCTGTTCAAAGCACCGATACGCAGAGTTGCACGCCTGTCCCTTCGACTATAAGGCGGACGCCAGACGATACATTCGTGAGACCAACCCCGTCGTGACTGCAGCCAAGCTGCCCAAAATATGAGCCGTTGTCTTGCTGATGGCCGTGTGCTTATTTTTTGTTCGGTGTTTTATTTTTCCTTTCTTCCTAGAGTATCCTTCCAGTTATAATTTACCCCTTCCCTCTACTCTGCCCCTCTCTACCTCTATTCGCCCACTTTCCTTTTCCACCGCTAGCGTTGCGGTTCACCTTCATTTTTGTTCTCCTTCTTACCTCCCCTGCCACAAACAAAACGCACTTTCCTCACCTCCCTCCTGCGTCCAAATGTTTGTCACGTGAGTCCGATTTGCGTCTGTATCCACCCAACCGCTCGGCTTCGTTTTGTTTTGATATTCACCACACGCTGGTTACTGAATGACGCCCGAGCAGAACTATCGTTGTTAGTAGAGAGGCAGCGGATTTACGTTTGATCCTTCCGCCTATCTCCTCCTCCCCTAACACCTGTCGGTTCGAGTTCACACCAAGGGTGTTGCTTCTGCCGCTGCTGTCGCTGCTGACTACCACTTTCGTCCGCGTGTTGTGGCGGTGTCCTCTGGAGGACGGGGGTTGCATTGGCCGTGCGCAGAAGCAAACGAGCACACCTACGCTCAGCTTGTCTGTGAGTACGTACATCACCGCTTGGAATTTATGGCTTCTGGAGCATAGTATTTATGAAATAGAAGTAAGATGCCTACTTCCCGATTCACGTCTCTTTCAGCTCCTGTTCGTCCACCTTATTGGAGATATGTGACCGTTATTTGTTATCAGCTTCTTTCAAGCGTGCTTATTTGAAGGGAGTGTAAGCATTACTATTAATCAGTGCCATCTTACATTTGTGAATACCGCTGCTACCCAATTGCCAAGTGAATCGCGTCACTCTTTGACGTCCAGATCTTCGTTCGTGGGTGTAATTGAAGCAATTTTTGGAGCAGCCCTATTAATGCTGGCTGGTAAATGGCCTCACCCCTAGCGCGTGCGCTAATTGTGTAAGATTTGTGGCATTTCCGTCAAATGTTGGGTTGGGCTGCGTGTTACAACGGGTCTTGGGCTCGCTCAGGCCTTCACATCATCGACTAGTGGATGTGTTGTGTGTGTCCATGTCTTGCCCTCGTGAGATCATGGACCTCTTAATGGTTGCCTCATGTTTACCTTTCCGGGTTTGGGCTTATCACCCCGCGGATGGCCGTGCCCCAGTGTAACTTTAAAAAATCAGTTTTATTTGAACTTGGTGTAATTGCGCGTCTTTGGAGTGGAATTCGTGCTCACCGTTGCTGTGCTTCGCACATCTCAGGACTCGCCGTGAGTTGATGACATTGCGCTTTTCGGCTCGAGTACTTTTTCTAACTCTTCAATCACTAGCAATTCATTTGGCTGATTGAGGTCATCCTTAGCCTTGAGGCTTAGAGGGAGGGGAAAGAGGACCGTGGACTAGAAAGGAATGTGGTGAGGTCACGATTAATCTGATTGGTTTCGCACTTTTCCCCACTTGACTGACAGTACGGTCAGGCCACAGGAGGCGTAATCATCATTCCGATGCTACCATGGCAACTTGATCTTTTGCTTAAGTCATTGATGGGTCTGGTTGGTTCAGGGAGTCCACCAAGGCAAGTAGTTCGGGCGGTCGGCAGCCCGTTCAGTCGTAATTTGTCATGCTTGTCAAAAAATTGGGGGCTGGTAAATTTTGGCAGATCTAAAGCAGTTCTGGTGTATTCATCCTAAGGCGTGTCGGTTTTTTAAGTGCAAGACGATCACTTCCAATGTTGGGGCGGAGATGGGGAAATGCTTCTTCGTGGGGATTCTAGGCAATCCGATCGAGGAGCTGTATTGTTTATCTGGGTTTTACTGTCACTGAAGGTTGTGAGGGAAAAATTGCGGCACAGCCGATCTATTGTCGCCTCCACGTTCACGTGCGTTGAGTTTGTAATCCCAAGCACAACGTTAATCATTGCGACACATTTTTTCTCTTGAAAGCTGACTCCTCATTTCGTACTCAGCTCCTGGGACTGCTCTGTTAACCAATAGTAACATCTTGAGATTCTGTATGTACTAATATTCACTGCAAGGTCAAGGTCGCCCAAATGATGTCGATAATAGCCCAGAGGAATTGCATCACTTCGGCCAGCAGGTCTGTAGACTCTGCTCGCCTTGTTGAGATCCTGGCGGTCGTCATGCTCACACATGCACACAACATCCTTTTGATCGGTCGCTCATTTTCTCCTTGCTTTTGAGGCGTTGCAGTGGACCTAACCTTTGGAGGTAGGTCCACTCTTGCCACATTAAAGTAGCTGCAATGCTACTAATTGGTCAGTCCTAAAACATTTAATTTGGTTCATTGACCTAGCGTAAGCATTTTGCACTTTTATGCTTACATCTTGGAAACATAGAGGCCACTTTTTGCCTCGAAAGAACAAGCAGAGCCTACAAGGGCGGGACAGCGGTTTCTATGACTGGCTCACTTGGTAGTATTGTTGTTTCAACCTGGGCTATTCGGCAAGTAGAAAAGAGCTCGTGATGCTGCGTCATCGTAGTAGTCAGTAAAAGTAATAAAGATTGACGAATCGCTATAATTTGTTGAACTGTGCCTAAATCTCATAAAGCGCAAGTTGGAATTACTTGTGCCAGTAGGCCCACACAAAGCGCCGAGAGGCCAAAGTGTCGACGCAGCAATGGTTACCCCGACCGTCGGATTCCTGGTTCGGCTCTATTTGACCCTGTATAAACATGCATTTATCACTTTTGACTAGGCAATATAGAAACTTCTAAATATCTAAGTGTGTCGACTGTTTCGTTCTAGATATGCTAATTTTACCGCACTCCATGGAGCATCAAATTTGTCCATCAATCAAAATACGTGCTCTTCTATGCCATACTACTACTAATTATTTTATAGTAGGTAGTATTTTAAATGGTATTTCCAGAAAAGATTAATTTAGTAACAAAAACGAAAGTGATGGTAGATCTTTAATAAACTTGTCTAGCAGTCGATACAGCCTTTTTTCGCGTCCCTGTGGGACTTCAAAACGGTAGTTTTTGGATAATGAGGCCACCTAAGTGACCAAAACCGAAACCGGAGGTCAAATAAAGTGTTACAGTGCTATTTATTTACCAGTTTGGGGTTGCACGCACCTACGCATATAATCGAGAAGTTGGAGACTGTTGCCTACTCTCGAAGGCCTGAATGTGTCATCCAAAAAATGCCAGCAAATAACATATCAATCTTTAAAATGGCAGAAGTTTGACGTCATTGCCTTTAAACTACAATCTCAATGGATTGTGTTTTAAGGCAACTTACTATAACATTAATGCTGCTGGATGTTCAATTTGGAGGGGGGCCAAGGGGTTCATCCGCGAAACCTAACCCTGGCATTCTTGTCCGTTCCCACGCCCTTTTGGACATGTTAGGAGCCGCATAAATTATCCCTCATGTAAAAGTAATTTAGCCATCCAAGGTTAGTCTATAATCTCGGGGTGAAGCGGTCTACTATGTTATGCGTGACTAGTGAAGTCCTGATACACTATTGCTGCTAAAGTCGCCGATGCAACAAGAAAATACAACCATTGTGGTCGACTCTAGTCGTACTCCAGTTCATTACTTCCTTTTCGAAGGTTATAGTTCAAAAATTGACATTGGAAGGAATGGTTTGCGTTGCGTTTGCGTTAGGCCAAATCGCGTCGCAATCTTGTATTCCCTCCCTCGAGGGGGAGCGGCTTTTCTCAGCCCCCAAACAAATGGTGGAGTAATACGGACAGAAATCGTGTGTTCGAATTCACTGACAATAATTAAAGTGCGCAATTTCAAGGGCTTGGAGTTACACCAAGCCAGATTTGTTGACTTTGTGGCGGATTAGATGCTTGCAGGTGCCCTCATTGCCGGGCTGGGGCAACCTAATTGGTACACCAGGTGCCCTCACCTGTTTTATCCCCCCAGCCCCGTTGCCCTTTTAACTCTACTTGATTCCTAACTGGGTGAAAGCATGTGGTGGAAGTTGGCCTGTTCCAAAAAACCAACCAATTTTATCGAAAGTGGTAATAGAGGAAAGCCATGGAGCGCCTAGAGGCGTCTTCAAAGACGAAGTAATAAAGGGAAATGTGCTGTCTGAGCAACTAAAAAAGAGTTAAACAAACAACAAACGTATTACATGGCTCATCTCCTCCTTTGGACGTAGTCTTTGGCATCCCCCTCAGTTGACCTCCTGCGTGGGCCATCACAACGTAGTCGGTGCTGTGAGGAAACGCTCACTGCTCCCTTTAGGCGAATCTGTTGGGCCTCAAATTTCGTTCGATTTGGGAACTGCGCTGGGAAGGTGGGATGTGTTGGTCATCTCGGTTGTCTCTCGAGAGTCGTAGGAACACTGACCCAAAAGGTTACACGTCTACCCCTCTCCTACCACTTCGTTATCACTTCAGTCTTGTCCTAGCCTTTCCTAGAAATGTGCAGGTATCTCAAGCCCATTTCATTGACGGCTCCGTAACGAACTACTGCGAACGGTTCATGGCTTGTGTGGCGCTTCTTCAAAGCATCATCTTCAGCGTCTTCCTGTTAGGAATTGTCACAGATTTTCTCTATTTAAAGCATTGCATTCAGTAATGGAAATCAGGACGGCAGTCCTTCAAAATTACGTTTGCTTTCCTCTGCCACCATTGCAACCTCCCTGGTCCTTTCTGAAGGCGAAAGAGAGCGCGATTCCCAAGCAGTGCCAAGATACAGAAGGTCTAGGGAGTCAGACGCCTTAGCGCCTATTGGACGCACAGAGATCAGAGTCTTAAGTGCCTGCAACACCAAAACGACGAGTTTAGTGAGCAAACATGTCGTAGCTTTCTAAAGCTATTGAAATAAGTTTATGTTAAATCAATGTAAGGTCACAATGCATGACTTTTGCTCCCTCTACTCTGTCCTGGTTTATCTACCCTGACCTTAGACGATTTTTTAAAGGGCTTTAAAGCTTTGTCGACAAACTTCCGTACATGGCCTTAGATGCAATATCCGCCCCTACTGTTACACTATGTTAGGCACAAAAATGATTGGCTAACTTATCCATAAGAATACTAGCGGTTTCGCTTGTCAGTTGAGACATGAATGGGTTTGATATGATATTGCAATCTTGCAAAACACAAGGCATCACTAGGTTGAGGATGTGTGTACACGTCTAAAAATGATATTAATGCAGGCAACCCGTCGAACTAAGCAGAAAATTAGCTACAGTCAACAATTGTGCCATTAATAAGTAGATTGAGCTTTAGAGGCAAATCGCTGTCTGGTAGAACAGCCACATCGACTCGATAAGGAACGAGTAAATACTCTTATAAAGTTCTTTTTGCTTACATTGCCCTCTTCTCTAATCATTTCATAAAAGTTGACGTTTAAGACTTTGTAACCTTTGGAACGTCTATACAATCCCTTTGTGCCAGTCACGATTCAGTCCCCACTATAGCCGCATGCAGCTTGGATCATATCACCCAAAGCCGTCTTTTTGGTGCTTCTGTGCTTCTGCAATATGGCTACCCTCGGACTCGAATGCATCATAACGATCGAGGGCTATCGGAGGTGAAGTGATCTGCGTGTGTGTGTGTGTGTGTGTGTGTGTTTCATTTCTCCTGTTATTCCTATGTGCTCTCGGTTGCTACTGCTTTCCCTTGAAGGCGTCACTTAGGGTGGTGGATATGCTAACACAAGAATCCGTAAGGAATCGGAAAGAGATCACTCCCCTGCCCCAAAGTGGTGTGCTTGCGTGCGTGTGTGCGTGTGTAGGGGAGAGCAGGCGATGGGTGTCAGAGCAGCGTCAGAAGCAGCAGTAGCAGTAGCAACCAGAAGGATTTATACAAGTACTCCCCTGGTCTGAATGTGGGACGTCTCGATTGGCACCTGCTACTGGCCCCGTCAGGAGACTACGTCACGCGAAATTCTATACCACCCAACTCTCACTCCTTACTCACTATTTTAAGTATGCCGCGCAGTTTTTTTTACAACCAAGACAGTGATAAACCAAACCCGGTTCACACCAGTGCATCTAAAATTGCGACAGCATATTGGTTTATTTATTAAAGACCTTGTCTTGTGAAGGAGGTGAGGTGGGCGTGGACATTTCGCAGTTTCTGTACATAATAAAACGACTTCATTCCACCATTTAGGCAAGCAAAATCAAACTGGATGCTCTCATCTGGAGCCTTCTGAAGTGACACAGAAAGGTCATGTGGGCACTTCCAAAGTGATCCCACTTCGTGGAGGGAATTGTGCTAACTGCTACTCAGTTGGTGGTCCGATCCCTGTGGCGCGTCAGGCTAAATCTGCCCACTTGTGTCTCCTAGTGCCACTACATCACCATTATTTATGCCTGCACAAAGAAGAGGGAGGGGAGAAGGAATGTGGAAGGATGAAGAAGGACTATAATACGAAGTTGGTGTTTTAATTATCATTTCGATGGTAAAATGTCGTACCGATTCCTTTTAATAGTTTGCTCAGATTAAGAACAAGATCAGACGAGCTTTCAAGTTCCACTGAAAGCGCATTTTTGAGAAAGGCGTGAATAACAGAGACCCTTGGGGGGCGATAAATACACTCGAGGTGTGACCGGAGCTGTCCACACGAGGACACTGTGTATCAGCATCTGTAACTGGAGAAGTAGGCAGCACCGGTGACCGCGTTGTTGGACCATCTCTCCCTCCTGCCGCCACTGCCTCCTCTCCCCTACTCGTCACCATCTCCGTCTCCCTTTTCATTCTCTCTCTCTCTCTCTCTCTCTCAAGACGACCTATCATCGCTGCTCGCTTCTCCAATTTCATTCATTTATTTGCTCGCTAACTGACCCTCTCTTTCGCTCCTTCATTCATTCAGCCATTCATTCACACGCCCCTCCATATTTTTTGTTGCATCGGTGTCCTATATCTCATTCTAAAAATGATGCCACCACCACCTCCCCTCACACTCATAAAAAGGAGGACTTATTTACATGAAAAAGGATTAAACACGTTACGAATTCGCATCATTGGGGCAACAAGCATGCCGTTGCTGTTGACGGTTTGAAAATTCATCCTTGCTAATTAAGAATGAACTAGAGGAAAGTCTTATTGTTAAACACCAAGCCTTAAAGAAGTACCACAGTGTGGGGCTATAGAAGAGGAAAACCAAACATTACTCCCCAGGATGGAATGAGGTAAGAAGTGGTCTACTTGAAAACAAACCTATTTCACTCATACGGACATGAATGCTCAATGTGAATTGTGACCGCTGGCAAAGAGAGAAGACTATCCATCTTAACTCATGGGGATCAAAATCTCAATTGATCTACGCTCCGTGCGCCCACCAGAAACGGACTAGGTGTTGAAGAATTACTCACTGCCTCTGACAGAAAAATCAATTGTTTGGCAGTTGCCACATTGACGATAGTTTAGCAACACTCCCAGAACAAAAAAGTGAATGAGGCTGGTGAGACGCAACTCTGTAATCTTGGGGACTTTTGGGAACGGAAATTAAGGAAAAAAGTGGACGATACTAATGGATGCGCCTACCTAACCTACCTCTCAAGGGTGGATCCGCTCTTCGACAGTCACAACTTGCTTTTGATCGCTCGGCTGATGGAAACGCAGGTATGCGTGAGAAATATCGATCGCGTACCGCTATTGAGGCTAACAGAAAGTCCCAGAAATCGGACCTGCTTCTAAAAGTGGTCAGACTGCTGTCAGCCACCTTCCTGGGGGAGAAGAAAGAGACAAAGCTGGATGCGAACGTTTTTCGTGTTTAATAACCAAAATGCTTTTTTCGAGATCGCTCAATAAGTTTCTGCTCTTTTATTTAGTTGTATATTTATTTAAATGTAAATTATGATTAATGCGAGGATGAACTGAATAATATAGTACATATTCCTCATCCGAAATTAAGGGAATGTAAAGGTCGTTTGCATTTCAAATACTAAAGCTGTATCGGGAGCAGGGTGATAATAACAAACTTGTAATGCAAAAGCGCTTTTGAAATCCTCCAATACTAAAGAGATCATTATTATTCTATGATTGGTCGTTTATCCATTTTAAACTAGCCAATCACTGCTAGCCTAACTGCGTACTTTAATGCGATTGGCTGAAATGACAGTAAAGCGCACTAATGTCACATTGAGCTCCAGACAAGCAGTTTTGACATCGGATGGATCGGTACGCTGTAATGCAACCACCTCCTCCACCTTCTCCTCCACGGAATCCGGGACACGAGCATCAGAAACATCAGCAACAGATATCTGCAAGACCAGGTAAAAAGCGTGGCCGAAAACCTGGTATTCACAGTAGTGCGGTTCAACGCAACGCTGCCAACGCACGTGAGCGATCGCGCATGCGAGTGCTCTCGACAGCGTTTGCAAAGTTGAAGAGCGTCCTGCCTTGGGTGCCACGGGATACGAAGTTGTCGAAGTTGGATACGCTAAAATTGGCTTCGGGATACATCGCCCACCTCAGACGGAAACTTGATTATTTTGACACTCAGGACACCTCGACTCCCGTCTCTCCTTCTCCTACAAACATCGGTTCGATATCTCGTACTCCAATAAAGGGATCAGCTCCTAGTTTAACAATCAAGCACGAAGAGCGACCCACACTACAGACTTCGGAAAGTGAAAATTCCCAAGCGGAATATGGTAACATTGATGGGCAGGCGGTTGAGGCATATGTAAGTCACACCGGTGATAGAATGACAACTAAGGCATATATTTACTTTATCTATTGTGAGTGAAGGGTATGTGTACAATCATGTGGAAGGCCACGGCAAAAAACAGTCGTTGCCATTTCTTTGAGAAGTCCTTTTTATGCTATGAAGTGTAGGATAATAAGTTGTTACTAACACATTATTAATAACACTATTTTAAACTCAACAGTCAACGTGGTGGACCTGGTGCGATGGTTCAATGGGATGCTTGAATAACCCCACCTGTACCCCGTTCTTGCCGCATCCTGTCTCTGAAACTGCCGCAACCACCACTAACGATCTTGTCGTCCCTTCATCGCCTTCAGCATCATCGTCAGCCTCACAGCATTGCATACTTTCCAGTACCACGTCTCAGCCAATCGATAACAATCTTCCTACTGTTGTCTTTCAACGTCAATTCTTCCGGTGACTCCTTCATGTTTGATTGTGCCTATCCTCAGAGAATAACACACACTTCAGGTGTAGTGACGTTCTACTCTATCCGTTGGCAGAATTCTTTACAATAAAATACACCCTTCATAAATGGACTTTGAGCACACGGGGAAGCGACGCAGCAGCCCAGCTATTCCAACAGCAGTATTTTGGGTGACCTCTGAGGTAAACATGGTATGTGTGAATCATTAAAACCCATTATAAGAAGGTCATGATGACGAATTTTTGTAGAATTAGATGGTCAATTTAGTCTGAGATGGTAATAAGAAAGAATGCTTTGAGTTCGTCATTATGCTAGCCAACACCAAAGAATGTCGATTAGATCGTGCTGGCAGTATCATCATCTCTTTAGACGTGCGCACCTACCAGATATCTCACACCCACATCCAATAAAAAGGGGAGGAAAATAAACATTGATTACTGGTGGGAGTTATACATGACGCTGTCAAGCCTGTTTTAGCCAAACTTTTTCATCGATACGTAACCGTAAGTGGTCATGACAAGACCGAGGTTTTAAAATGCATAAAATGCAATTTTGAGCGAGTGGAGAAGTAGAAAAGGCCTTTGAGAAAGGGTCCTATGCATACATACATACACACACACACACACACACACACAAGAGTGTGCTTGAAAGTTCATTTAAATAATGCGGAATTAATTAGGCAGGTATTGAGCCAGAGTATCAAAGGAGCATCCAATGGTGAATGCAAATTGCACGGTGTCAGACTGTCAAGATGGAAGAAGGCGATATCACAGAGGCAACCCACGAGATCTCCTCAGGACTTTACTTTATTTTTAGTGCATGGCAATTCTTGATCCCTCGCATGTAACTTAATGCAGTAAGGCGTGAAGTTGATCACTGGATCATTGCGTGTGTGTGTGTGAGTGGGTGGGTGCTTTGGAAGTCAACACACGCCTCTTTTGAACCCATTACATCCTGTGTGGTACTAATTAGCAACTTGGCGAGACACCTTATTGTTGAAGGTTGTCTTTCGTGTCCATTTTATAAAATCCTGTGCTACGATTGGCTGAACTAACAAAGAGGCCTGTGTTATCACGGCTTTCATGACAAAGATGGTAGCCTTGTAAACCTATTTATTGTTCAACCTTTTACGTATCTGCTATTGACGTATCAGTGGCGCAATGTCACTTTAATGACAACCTACACCAAAGCCCAGGCTTTTACTGGCTTTTCATGGCCTTCCGAACCCTAAAATAGGACTACCATGAAGTTGTAGGGTAGTAGTACAATAAAAGGGCATTGTGTTTTACAAAATTTACTCCTGGAGAAGTGGAGATAAGCAATTTATTGTGAAACTGCTTTCTTCCAACCAGAGGCACTTTGGTGCATCTTCTTAAGTCTGCATACCCCCAATTTCCGACACGTTTTAGGCGTGATTCCGAATTGATGGCCGCTAGGGACTACGGCAAACTAAAAACTCCCAAAGAGAGTTAAAAGACGGAATGCTTAGAGCAGCATTTGATGGTACATTGGTATTAAGAAAATCAAAACGATTCCATTGTTTAGAAAAGGGGCATAAAAACCAATCTCTAACGCTTCGATGGTAATCATTACTGTAAATATAAGAATTCGTGCGACACTTGAAGTCCAAAGCACACGCAACGTACACCCAAGGACAGGAGTGACTGCCAATACCGTCCGTCGGCTGTTTGATCACCTCGCACAAACAGGTCCACTCGACAATCCCGCAAAGCTGCCCACCTACACAATCCCCTGCAACCCCCCAAAGGTCAATATCACCACCCAAACCCCTCCTCCAATCTCCCTCACCGCCACCTTCCATTGTGAGTCATGTAAACTCTGTCTTCACTAGCCACCATTCAACATCCACAAACCTTCCTCACTCCCACCCTTCTTTCAGTTAGAGCTAAGTGGAAGTGAGTTGGCCACTCACTCACACCTTCATTCACTGCATTGTCACTTTCAAATGAGATATGGTGAGTGGACATGGCTTCAGCATTGCACGTCTGCTTCTTCGTTCCAGTGCGACACATATATTACCACCGTCGTGTCTGCCCTTCTACGGCTTCACTGATCAAGGCTGCAATGACCTGTGCACTAGCACCAACAATGCCCTGCTATTCCTTAAAACAAAACCAATGTATTGACAACATGACCGCACCCGACCAGGCTGGAGGGGTTTACAAACCCACGCGTCACATATGTGTGACGCTGAAAATCAGCACCTCATTTCCACTCATTCTAATGTGTCAAGCCACTGGGTTGTGGAGGCGTCACCGCCAGATTAACACATCACCGCAAGGTTACTACCTCTCTCTCACCTCCCCTCTCCTTCCCTCCCCTCACCTCCCTGCAATACTCACGCACGCATGCACGCACGCACGCACGCACGCACGCACGCACGCACGCACGCACTCACTCACTCACTCACCACCGCATCGGAGTGGACTGCGTTAGCAGCTACTACAGCACTTCAAAATGACGAGGAGGACGCCATTCAATGCCTCGACAGCGTTCAATCATCTATTTCGTCTCACTGTCATCCCCGTCACCTAAACATAACTAAGCACGACTAGAATGATGCCGAAGTGGTGAGCACATACGACTAGGCCCGATGGCGTAAACACTCGGTCTAGACGACTGGGAATAATTGTGGTGTAGCAGCAGCTCCCCTGCCCGATCCAACTTTGCCAACGTTGCGAACAGCAGTAAATTGGTGTCTGCAGCCTTTTGGTGCAGTCTTTTGGGTCGTCACTTTTCGCAACTTCGGTAAGTGAGATCAGTGGTATCGCACAACAACTGCAACAACAGCAAGGAGTAAGGAGGGCGAGGAGCAGTGAAGAGCCGACCTCACAGCGAAACCTTGTTAACGTGGCATAGTGGTGGCCAATGCTTCTATGGTTGCCTTTAGGTGTAGCAAGTGGAAGCACGTGAAGTGAAGTGAAGTGAAGTGAAGTGACGTGACGTGACGTGACGTTAGGTGAGGTGAGGGGAGGGGAGATGAGGTGACAAGGTGGGTAGTTAATCAGTGCAACAACGCTTGAGCACCACCTGAGTCTGGGTCTGAGTCTGTAGTCAAGACGTCAACACAAACCCACCTTCCATCTCCATACATTGAGCCAAGATCCAAATATGTTTACAAACTGGTCCACCACCAATTCCAGCCTCCTTCCCTCCCTCCTTCCACCCAAACATCCTCCACTGTCTGGTGCAATTAGTGTCAAACTAGGAAATCGGTTTCAGCCCACTTCAAGCCAAGTGTTGGCATGTCAATGTCCCAATCCCAGCCATCACATCCTTCTTATCCGCGACGTTTCCTTTCACTCCCTTCCGTCTCATTTCATCTCATTTCTCTTGTCATGTGTCCACCTGACAAAAAGGATTGTGGTGTCGTGGGTGGTGATGGCGTGTAAGTGAGACTTGTGCAGAGCAAACTGTTGCACAATCCTTGAAACCATGAGGCACTGGCCATCTTCGAAGGAGGCTCACATTTTTGTTGGTTTGCATGCCAAGAGAAACACCACCACGCAGTAGGTGTGGGTTTGCATTGCCACAAAACAGTCTGTATTACCTCAGCTTTACCGCATTGATTGATGTGGCAGGCTGCAGGTAGTTTAGCAAGAATGGATGTCTTTGTGTCCATTGTATGCATTTACCGAGTTATTTTATGTCCCCTTCTTTAGTAAGCCTGGACACAAACAAAGTTTCGGAGTTGGCGACTAAGTAAATGGTGAGGCTGATGACCTTGACCACGTGGACGCTGGCCGCCTGGAGGCGCGGATGGCCTGATGACTAAAGCCCTCTCCCTCACATGGCCAGGAAGCGATGAGTCAACGTGTCATTTGTCGTACTCATTTTTTGGGGCTGTCAAGGTTTTAAAAACAAGCGATCATATAGAAGACGGTATCGCGAATTGCCACGAAACATCTCACCAAATCTCATTATGCTCTTGACGAATTCAACTGTTAATGTAAGATTGACGTTAACTTCATTTTTTTTAACCTTTACCACTTTCGTGTAGCCAGTAGCTGGCATAAACTAATGAAGAACGTCTGTAACATTTCGGCGTCATCTAGTTTGCATATTAAATTAACAGTGTCACGTATATGTGACGGTGCCATTAAGTTTGTTAATGTTGCGTCATCACCAAGTGATTCCCTTCTTTCCAGCAGAGCAAATTCTAGTCGCTGCTCCATTCTGTAAGTTGGCTCTGAAGGCGATGGATAAGGGATTTCAACAGCATTATCGTTTTGCATCCTCCTTACTCCTTTGTCAATATCTATTCAAAGCATATTATTATTGTTTTAGAAATTTTGATTCAAATACTGAATGGGCTACGTGCAATCCCAATGATACCTTGCCCACTCTCCGGTTTATTTGGTTGGTATTTCTTGCCTCAATTTCAAGTCAAAGGTGTCATAAGGAACTTTTCATCACTTACAATTATTTGCCCTTTTAAAACGCGTTTGAAAATTATCGTAGGAGCGTTTGATAACGCTTATTAACCAGGATTTGCGTTGAGCAGGCACCTCCACCACCTTCCGGCTGTCAACGCTGCCAACACACTCCAACACATTATTCACATTGCTTCTAGCCTTCAATCGTTTGTCTTAATTAGACGATGTAAAACATGCTTCTACATTTAAATCTCATCCATCATCCTGAAAAAGTGGCATTCAAAACGGCTTGGTGAGCATTTTTAAAGCGGCCATCAAGACTTTCTTTCTGCTAAACTGCCTGCAGTCTGCCACTTTCATCAATGCGATGTCCAAAACCATCCACCTGACTAGCAATGGTTCACAGCTTCAATTTTCTCCTCTACCCTCTCCAAGAGTACCATTGAAAGGCTTCAAGCGGTTTGGAGGCGTATCGACTTGACCTGTTGAAATAATGAAATGCAGACAGTAATAAAGGGGAAGTGAAGCCAAGTGGTATTTTTTAAGCACAAGCATTAAACTTTCACAGTAAAACAAGCATTTTATGTAAATTGGTGAAGACTTTAACCACACCACAGGGTTGAGAGACTGTGCACATGGTCGAATGGCTTTTCCACGAAGACGGATGCACCAACCGCACGCACTGACAGTCTGGTTTCATTCACTGCACACGGAAACAAAGCCAACGGTGTCGATGACTCCGCTGAAAGTGTTTATTGCACAGGCCTCCATCTACTAAGCGGTTTGGACCTTGGGTCAAACGCTCGCCTGTAGGTGAGACGACGCATCACCGCACTGGACACCGACTTGGGAAAGTAACCAACTAGGCAGAAGGAGGTCAGAATCTCGATTAGCCGCATTAATGGCGCTATGAGGGGTGCAATCTGTGGCAGATACAGAGAAGCTTGGAGGCATTGTGCATCGATTTAGTCCTTGCAGAGCAGTGGAATCCTTATGAGGAGTGCGGTGCACGTGCCACATCCTACCGTTGTAGAGGGTAGACAATCATTGCCCTGCCGGTTGGCTTTACCCAACAAGCATGAAAATAAATTAACAGTTACACACCTCTGTGCTTTCCGCAGTTCCACCTTGGGCTTTGGTGTTTATCTCCAGCCATGGACTTCACAACTGTCAGTGCTGCTCAGTCGCATGTTGGATGTCACCGTGTGAAGACAAGGCTTCGATGGAGTGCAATATAGAACTGCGGCAGTGACCATACATCGGGTCTGTGTCGTGTCACTGACCTCTGCCGACGGCTTAAGAATCACTATGTAAATAAGCAGATTGGTGGTTTAATCAGTTGGTGGTGTTTGTCAAACCTGCAAAAATGGCAGCGAAATCGCGTGAGCACTGTTGTCACCAAGTGTAGTGGAGGGTGTGCCTGTGGACGGTGGGAGCCTTGGCGTCATGTTGTGATGTTCAGTTTCTCATTTCATCCATTCAAATACTGACTACACGCAAATTATGAAAAGCTGAAGTAATACAGACTGTTTTGTGGCAATGCAAACCCACACCTACTGCGTGGTGGTGTTTCTCTTGGCATGCAAACCAACAAAAATGTGAGCCTCCTTCGAAGATGGCCAGTGCCTCATGGTTTCAAGGATTGTGCAACAGTTTGCTCTGCACAAGTCTCACTTACACGCCATCACCACCCACGACACCACAATCCTTTTTGTCAGGTGGACACATGACAAGAGAAATGAGATGAAATGAGACGGAAGGGAGTGAAAGGAAACGTCGCGGATAAGAAGGATGTGATGGCTGGGATTGGGACATTGACATGCCAACACTTGGCTTGAAGTGGGCTGAAACCGATTTCCTAGTTTGACACTAATTGCACCAGACAGTGGAGGATGTTTGGGTGGAAGGAGGGAGGGAAGGAGGCTGGAATTGGTGGTGGACCAGTTTGTAAACATATTTGGATCTTGGCTCAATGTATGGAGATGGAAGGTGGGTTTGTGTTGACGTCTTGACTACAGACTCAGACCCAGACTCAGGTGGTGCTCAAGCGTTGTTGCACTGATTAACTACCCACCTTGTCACCTCATCTCCCCTCCCCTCACCTCACCTAACGTCACGTCACGTCACGTCACTTCACTTCACTTCACTTCACTTCACGTGCTTCCACTTGCTACACCTAAAGGCAACCATAGAAGCATTGGCCACCACTATGCCACGTTAACAAGGTTTCGCTGTGAGGTCGGCTCTTCACTGCTCCTCGCCCTCCTTACTCCTTGCTGTTGTTGCAGTTGTTGTGCGATACCACTGATCTCACTTACCGAAGTTGCGAAAAGTGACGACCCAAAAGACTGCACCAAAAGGCTGCAGACACCAATTTACTGCTGTTCGCAACGTTGGCAAAGTTGGATCGGGCAGGGAGCTGCTGCTACACCACAATTATTCCCAGTCGTCTAGACCGAGTGTTTACGCCATCGGGCCTAGTCGTATGTGCTCACCACTTCGGCATCATTCTAGTCGTGCTTAGTTATGTTTAGGTGACGGGGATGACAGTGAGACGAAATAGATGATTGAACGCTGTCGAGGCATTGAATGGCGTCCTCCTCGTCATTTTGAAGTGCTGTAGTAGCTGCTAACGCAGTCCACTCCGATGCGGTGGTGAGTGAGTGAGTGAGTGCGTGCGTGCGTGCGTGCGTGCGTGCGTGCGTGCGTGCGTGCATGCGTGCGTGAGTATTGCAGGGAGGTGAGGGGAGGGAAGGAGAGGGGAGGTGAGAGAGAGGTAGTAACCTTGCGGTGATGTGTTAATCTGGCGGTGACGCCTCCACAACCCAGTGGCTTGACACATTAGAATGAGTGGAAATGAGGTGCTGATTTTCAGCGTCACACATATGTGACGCGTGGGTTTGTAAACCCCTCCAGCCTGGTCGGGTGCGGTCATGTTGTCAATACATTGGTTTTGTTTTAAGGAATAGCAGGGCATTGTTGGTGCTAGTGCACAGGTCATTGCAGCCTTGATCAGTGAAGCCGTAGAAGGGCAGACACGACGGTGGTAATATATGTGTCGCACTGGAACGAAGAAGCAGACGTGCAATGCTGAAGCCATGTCCACTCACCATATCTCATTTGAAAGTGACAATGCAGTGAATGAAGGTGTGAGTGAGTGGCCAACTCACTTCCACTTAGCTCTAACTGAAAGAAGGGTGGGAGTGAGGAAGGTTTGTGGATGTTGAATGGTGGCTAGTGAAGACAGAGTTTACATGACTCACAATGGAAGGTGGCGGTGAGGGAGATTGGAGGAGGGGTTTGGGTGGTGATATTGACCTTTGGGGGGTTGCAGGGGATTGTGTAGGTGGGCAGCTTTGCGGGATTGTCGAGTGGACCTGTTTGTGCGAGGTGATCAAACAGCCGACGGACGGTATTGGCAGTCACTACCGTCTATTGATGGGGAAGATGATTTCGTGGTCAGTGGCGGCTTTGATGTCAGATTGTGAGGAGGCTCCGCCTACGACTGTTTGACATTCTATCAGCTAAATCACTTAATTTTGAATTAAATTGACGCAATTTTTGCGTATTTCTGCACAATAAGTAGATTAATAGCCTTGTGAATTAGTAGCTTTTAGATATTTCGCTTTTATGGGAAGTAACGCTAACAATTTGTTTAATTTTTTAATTAATTTTACACGAAGGGAAGTGTAAAGGCTCTTTTGTTTACACACCGAACGCCCCTTCAAAATGTCTACCAGTTTTCGACTGTGTTAAACCCGTACTTTTGGTAGTAGGGGCTTGACATTTTTGCCGCCCAAAATGTGTCTGGAACTTCTCGGTCAGGGCGCACTATCCAGTTCTCTGTAGGCAAGAGCATACTCGAACTGAAGCATTTAAAAGCATTTTAATTGCTCTCCTGACCTAAAATTGCATGGTAATGTTATTAAAGAATCAAATGATTAAAGCGTGTTGGCAGCAGGCAGGCTTCGGTGAAGGCCATCAGCACATTGGTGTGGTATCACTGGATCGGTAATGGAGGTGTTACGGACACTTTTTTTGCGTTTTATTTTCATAAAGTCACTTGAGTTTGGGAATGCGTTTGCCAATGACACTACAATACTGCTTGTCTGGTAGGCTGATGGCAAAATGAAACATTTTGGATAAAGATAGAAGGTGATTTAGCCGATCTTTGCATAGCAGTAATTTGCTCCCACTGTGACGAAGCCAATCTTCTCGTCGGAAGGGCTTCAAATACACTTTCGATACATCAAGCTTTTGGGTAATGGGATTAATCATTCGGCCTGGAAGGCAGAAGGCCAAAACTGGGGCTCAACAAGTTTAGGCCTTAAGGCATAGAGATTAGAGGTGAGTCTGTGTTGGTGTCTTGACTACAGACTGAAGTGGTGCAGCACTGATTGACTATCACCTTGTCGTCTCATGCCACATCACGCCCTTCCACTTGCTACAAATAAAGGTGACCTTGAAACCATTGACTACCTTAAGTCAACAACGAAATGCTTTGAACTCGAGCCTTTGCTTTGTCATCTTACTTACAGAGGTACCGAAGAAGTCACGACCATTTGCGAGATTGTGGCTTGCGCTAAAGACATCTCAAACTTTGTCTTGGTATTTTGTTTTCCTTGTTTAAGCTAAGCTGTCCCAGTAAATACCATATTACTTTTAGTGTCACTTAAGTAGTATATCACATTGCCAACAAACATGAAATCTGTTGACGCACAAGACATTAATGCTATTTAATTCAGGCTTAGCTACTTGCTACTTCAGATAGCACCAAAACGAAAAAAGTGCTTGATTATTTACGAGTACCAAAAGAGCAATTCCTCTTTTAGATCGCTGTAGTGACCCACTCTACGTAATCGAATGCGGTAGCAGTGGGAGTGCCTCCTCCCCCCAAATGACGCCAAATTTATCTGAAGACGCTTTTTAAACTATGCATGATTGAAATGATTTTGCTCTTACAGTCGTGAGAAATTAGTCGCATATCTCTTCAGTACCTCAAAAGTCTTAAGCCTGTTGTGAGGTTTTGCAGGCTGTCAAATTAAATAAAGCCACTGAGGATGTATTAGACTGACCTCTTCTATCTTGCTAACTAGTTAATGTCATTTAAAGTCACGGAAAAGTTCATGAATGGTAAATACTTAGTCAAATTTCTATCAGCTTTCCATGTGTGCGGTATTTTGGTCTTTTACCTTTATAGTTTCACAAACTCCTGATGCCAACCAAGTCGTCTGGCTTAAAGTGGTTTAATACTTATTGCACTATTTACTTTTTAAGTATTATGTAAAGTAGCCAAGACTCATGACATTCTCACCTCTACCCAAACAAGAGGTTTGCCCTTGCCGGTTGCAGTGAATGTCCAAAAGATCGTTGTTCCAATTAAAGGTAATCCTGGGTTTATCGGAGTATTTTATCCTCCATTAAGCAGCTCCACTGAGTTCTGTAATGGAGCGAATGGAGCATATTTTTTTTAATTACAGAACGATACTACTGTTGGTGACACTTAAGTAGTATCGCACCCGACTCAACAATTAAATCGGCGCAATTTTCTATCTGTTCTAGAGTCTTCCATTCTCCCGGATTTCGCATGGAGTATTTTATATTTAGCTACTTCTGATAACACGAAAATGAAATAAATGTTTAAGCCGTAACGAGATTCTCATAGGCATTTCCCTTCATCCCCCATTTAAGGTTACTTTGGTGACAAACGCCAAATAAATACCGTGAGGACACTAATCCACCCCATGTGTTTGTGCGAGAATGACAACTTCGCATAACTGCCGATCGGTACATTGGAATCATTTCGAGTAGCATATTCTCCACCAACGCTACACAGGCGTGATGTGTCCATTGGTCACCCCTCATTGGTTAAAAAAGAGGCTAATTAGAGAAAACTTCCGGTCTAGGGATAATTATAGCTTTGATGACCAAAGTAGTAGCTCCTTTTGCTCACACCCAGTGCCGCCATGCTGACCTTGAGGGAGTTCTTATCGATTTTTCACGGTTGCACTCGAGTAGAGTTCACAACCCTACCTCCTCACTCTTACAGCACTTGGCGGTATCTCACTCGAGCCTTGAGATGGCGAGAGCAATTACAGATCCCGCGGCGTGTCGGCGCGTGATGCCCACTGAATAGTCAAGCATGAAATCATACACGCTGATTATCCAGACACACAAGCAAATCCTACTTTGGGTTTAATTATAGCTGCAAATTATAACATCTGTAATGGCAACGCTGAGCAACCCGCCGTGCCATAATATACTGACAAATTTTTATTGAAAAGGAAGGGACGCTTATCTGGACGCTTGATCAGGAGACAGTGAAGTAGCTTAGGTAGTAGGTCTGATTATCCACTTCCACTTTTAGTAATTGCTGTGTCACAGGAAAAAAAGCTTAAATTCGGGTAAAACACATTTCCTCCGCACAACAGAAAGGCATGTTTAAAAAAGAATTGGCATTTTGGAGGACAAAACAGTGACGTTTTGAATGAAGAGTTGAAAAAGGCGAGTTAAATTGGCACAGAGTAATGAAACAAAGCGGTACAATTAAGGGATTGGGGGAACCGGTGATGTGGAGGTGCGAAGGCTCCCAACCAAATGTGTGACAGCCTTGATTCAGAGGTGGGCGGATTGGGGCCGAAGTGGTTTGTTTAGGCGAAAATACAATCCTAAAGGCAAAAACAGGTTGTATAGGGATGGATACGGGGTGTAGAGGAAGAAAATACTCTATCGGCGTGACGCCCTGTTAATGCTCTTGACACTCTACTACCTAGGGTAGGCTAAGGCGTTGTTGAAAAGCTGCATTTATCGCATTAGGCAAGCCCCAGAGTGATCGCCCTCTTTCCCTTGCCCTCTAACACTGACATTTTGGAACATGAGACGGGATGAAACGCTAAGTCGCTAATAAGCACGTTTTCTGCTTTGTGACGCGCTGCACCAGCGGTGGCATCACCGCGGCGTATCGATTTTTTGTCGCAGAAGCGCTGCTCTTCAGTCGCGGAGAGGCGGGCGAGCGGGCGGATGGGCGAACAGGACGAGAAGTGACAGACCAGAGAGGAGGATGAGCGGGTGGGTGGATGGGATGCATTTATGCATGGGAACATGCTTAAAGCGTGTAGGTTTGTGAATGTCTCTACTTCCTTCCCACCACCGCCACCTGCCCGTTCGCATTCTCACTAACCTTGAGCTGCACCAATTCTAATGCACCTTCACACCAGTCCGAAACGATCCATAGAGAAATGTTTCCAAACGGTATCACTAGAGGGAGGAGTACTAACTAAATGGGTTAATTCATCGGGTGCTATGGAAAAGCCTCAAGTTTACAAACAGTTAAATCAAGAGAATAGAAGTACTTCGGAAAAATGTCTGACAGATTCTTTTTGGCAAATATTTGGCGAACGAATTTGATATTTCTTAAGCTCTCGATGATACATGGGTCTGCAGCACTTCATCAAGGTCGACTAATGTCTTCGATGATGGAATGACGAAATTAACCAAGTGCAGCAAGTGACAGGGAGGTGGATACCTTCACAACTAGGATTTGCTTGGTTAAATTCTCCCTCAGTATTACCTTAAATACTTATTTGACGCTCGGTTTCCGGATCGGACTCTAACATTGAACCTCTTCAGGACTTCCTGACCTCCAGGCCATGCCAGTGATCACCAAATCCTACTGTAGGTCGACAGTAAATATTTTGCCCAACAGCTGTACCTCCTTTCGTCTTCTGAGAAGTTTTGGGACGCAAAAACTAAAAATTGGGTGAAGACCATCGACACTGAATTCCATCCCGCGGTTTGATCAAGCGAGGAGAAGTTGAGCAACATATGGAAGAAGGAAGCCAAGAAGTGATGACAGTGCTAACTTCTTTCCCTCTCCCACTTCCTCCTCTTCACAAAGCCAAAATGGAGACAGTGGAAAGGAGTGGATAATTCGAAATCGGACATAGTTTATTACTTAGAAAGGAGAATTCCTAAGGGCTGAGAACGTTTAAAATTGGGCTAAGCCAACGATGTGAGAAATCTGGAGACTTTTTAGCGTTTCCCTGCCCTAGAGTGAGTTAAAGCTCATGGACAGGTGGTCCACACTTAGCTTCCTCTTCACAAATGAAAACCCCATCTTTATGATCCGTAACAGGCCCGGAAATGAGATGATGAAGGGTATGGAGGACCCACCAGGAGGACAGCCGAGGCGATAAGGAGGCATTTCATGCGAAGGTCAAGGTCAATGGGAAAGTAGATTTGATAGCTATCCATCCCTGCGAAATGCTGCACTGTCAGTCGTCCGAGGGAGCCGCGTTCGGAGAAGCACTTCAACTACAAGAGAACAGGGGACCATCACATGCGCCTAACCTCTCGTTTAAGAGGAAAAAAGGACAAATGTAGATTAAAAAATAACTTCCAACTAACTTTAAAGATGCCATCAATGTAGCGACTTTGTCGGGCACAGGGACCAAGCAACCGCAGCTGCGGTCTTTCAATCCCATCCATTAGCGTAAGCCGGGTGCGAGGAAGAATGCCCGATTGTACGACGGTGCCATAGTTGTCGCTGCCCGACACAACAGAAACGGCCTACAATAGGGAGAAAGAAAGATACTTTTGTACTCGCATCATCCAAGTTGAGGTTTTCTTAGAAACATAGTTCTATCTTAGAGTCTGCTAGGAAGCGCCAGTGGTTTGACTACTACGTCGGAGGTGGTGCTAATAGTCTCTCATCCCTTCTTTAAAGTGGGTAAGTTAAAATTGCACGGTAGTACTTGCGACAGGGCTTTAGTCAGGTGATTGACAATAAATGGACGCAAGTTTGTAGAGAGGAATGACGCAAGGAGAATTGCAAGGCCTTATATAGGAAGAAAAAGTGAAAAAACATGCCAGGCAGTAGGGGAAAACACTTGTACAATCAAGAATGTGGTCTGTCTAGGCACATCCAGGGAGGAGAGCATAAAATTACACGACAGCTAAGCTAATTCATTCCTCTTTCTGTAACTTTCTCGCAACCTCGACAACAACATACAACGGTAGACAGCTATTTTGGGGGACCTTTTTAAATGCTGATGTTTTCTTTTTGGAGGGTCCCTCGAATGACACGAATTTCATGAAAACAGTTGCACTGTAAATAGTTAAAGGAAGTGAAGTAATTTGCTTCAATTATTGCTTATCCAGTGTTGGAATTTATGCATTCTGAACGGCCTTAAGATGCGCAAGTATTGAAGGAGCGCTAACTCCACGACAATGATTGATGGGCACCATGGTACCCAGGTCATGTGACCACACTGGGAGAGGAACCGAGGGCATCGGTCCACAATCCATCAGGAGGCCGGAGGGTTTCCAACAGAGGTTGTAGGATTAAAGTTAGGGCGCTGAGGGACGAAGGCACGCGGACCGCCTTTTGGTCGAGAGGACGCATTTTAGTGGGGAGTACAATTTCCCTCTGGAAATGTAATCAAAGAGTAGTTTTGGCAGATACTCAAGACACTCAAACGGTTCGTTTGAATCGCCTGACATTGGCCATTTTGAATTGGACCAAACAATTTAATGTCTAAAATGTTGACCAAAATTTAATTTTTGAATCATTGTGAAGGTCAGTATAGTATTAAACGTTGTTTAACTTGTCGCATAAAATGAAAAAGAAATAAGTTGATGACGATTTATAAAAGTCTGATTGAAAGGCTAAGATTGTTACACAAGTCAAAGAGCCTTTGCAATGCTCAAACCAGGAGAAGAGACGATTCTCCGGTTACCTTGGGAAGCACAGTGATACTGCCTGAGAAAACTTCAACCTTTCAGGGCTATTTTTAGCTTGTGAAGAATTCAGAGAAAAAAAGAACACAATTTACATTGGTTTACCATAGGATAAAAGTACTTGAGAGCAAGTATGGCAGGCAGATAGGAGACGTGGTGATGATAGGTGACCTCTCAGCTTCTTGATGGCCACCTCACACTAACCAAGCCCCGAGACTGGGAAAAAAGTTGTAAGTGAGTTAGAACCTTAATGTTTTAGGGCTGAAAGCCGAAGAGGTACCCTTGTGTTTTTAATAAAGCTGCATGATAGCGTTTCGATAAGAATGGCGGCCTTCAAGACAAGTTAATGTAACATGGCCTTTGGAATTGGACTTGGAATTGGAATATTTAATTGTTTAAAAGGCACACATCTTTGTCACAAACACACGGTTTTGATGAAGAGTTGGGATTGGGTGACCTCCAGGTCAGGTGAGTAGTCCCAAGCCATTCTCCACGTCGACAACACATTCTACTCAAGGCTTTTCGCTTCTTTCGCTCTCTGGGAAGTCTTGAGGTGTTACATTGATATCAGCAGAAGGCGAATTCGATCTTAAAGTATGTCCATCCCAATGTCTAGTGAGGCGAAAGGAGTAAAATAGTGTTGTGGGTAGGAAAAAAATCGGCGACATTCTCTAGCAGAGGGCCTGAAACTGGCCTCTGCCTTCAGCAACTACCTTTAGTCCCGTATTCTGCAGAAATGCCACAAACAACTGAGGCACTGCGAGTCGTGAACCATCCAGAAAAGTTCTTCACAGTGCCCCCAACGGTCATTTGATGACTAGCACAGTTGGCTCGTGGGTGTGTTTCTTACAGCACTGATTATTTTGTAAAGGCTGTAAGGGATGTTGACCAGGGAAGAGCTTCTGGACTTTGTCAGAGGCCTAATCCCCCCGCACCTCCTCACTGAGCAAATGGACCCAAAGTCGGGAGAGTAAGTCTTTCTTCAATTTTAAAACCACGAGAATCAAGGCATAGATTCGGCTACAGAGCTCTTTGTATTATTCATCTTGATCTACAAGGGGTAGGCATTTCTTCCCAAATGGTAAAATGGACACCAGACAAACAAATTTGGCTCTTTTACACTTCCTATAAAACCCAATGCTCTTAAGTTGAGGAACAAAATGGCTAGACTGGTCACGAATTTTCAGTACACACATTAAAAGCATTAGATCCTACGTTCTGCTTACAGGTGCATTGCAGCAGTAGAAGGCGGAGCAGGCAGCGGTCTTCTCCATTGAGAGCACAGTGATTCCATCGGCGTCACGAAAGTCGATCTCAAAGGCATGTGAACTCTCGGCACAGAGACGAGCACACCAACTGCTCGACTCTACTCCCTCGAGGATGGGGTTGCCCTCACTGTCTGCCACATAGAACTTCCGCGGAAATGCTGAACAGCATTTGTCTACGAAGAAGAGGGAAGGGGAAGGGAGGAGAGTGAATAGCATAGACGGAGAACAGGCAGAGGTGAAGCAGAAGGTACCGATAACGGTTCAGTGAGGATCATTTACTCCAGGGATCCAGTTTGAGAGTTGATAATTTCGATATTTCACCCCCATTTACCCCCTTTTCAACTACGATTTAGTTCCAAATGATACATTACTGGTTTTCTCAGAGATCCAGTTTTGACTGTTGGAGGTTTTTGGTACTCCACTTTAACCGCTCATGATTTGTCTAATTTTCAGTGAGATATTTTAATACTCTGCCCTCGTCTGTAGTGCTATTGAAGACAGCTTTAAACACCAACGAAGTAAAACCTAGTGATTTGATGGATTTTTTAAATCCTACTACAGACAAGCCATGTGGGAGGCCTGTTTTGGGACGTGGGTGGATTGTTTAAACTGTGTGAAGCAGTAGAAGCAGCAAGATTCGACGCATTGCCTGCTGTGTAGATTGCCACGATGGGGAAGCACGAGGGTGTCGGAAAGGAGGCCTTGTCACAAAGCTCATCCCAGCTACCCAAAAAATAAACTAAACGGAAGTTTAATGGTCAAGAAAGGAAATCTGAGAGGTGAAACCCGTCAAAGGCCTCCTGAGCCCTAGTGAAGTATGTTTTGACTGATTTTCAAATTGGAAACATTTTTACTACTTTTGAGTAAATAATCCTGTCCAAATCTTCGGCCACAATTAGCATCGGCTTCCACAGCATCCTTGCATGAGGTCGGAACACTTCCAATGCCAAGTAAGGCGTAGGAGAATGCAAAATTGTCAACTGTTCTCACAGAGTAACACCTTTTATGTTATAATGGGTGAAATTTTACTTGCCACAGATCACGAGAATCGCACATAAGAGCACAGCGTCAATGAAGGCGGCTTGTGCGAAAGTCACCCACATGCCTTGAGGCAGTCTCACACAGGAGTAGGCAAGGTGGGTAGGAGTTTCAATAGGAGCCACGATGCATAACTACAAAAACTTCTTCTAGCACCGATTTTGCTGTGAGATGAGTTAAACTAATTGTCAAATTAGTGATCTCGTGTCTTTACAAAGGTCTTAACAATGTGAAGAGATGAGCCGGGCTATCGAAAACACTGAAATCACAATCCAATTGGCTGATAGAGAATAAAAGTAATTTAACCACCCTCTAAAGACTACATACCAAAAAAAATTGGAGATTGACATATTCACAAGGGAAAAAGTTTTGGGGGTAGAGCTGCATAAACGAGTGCAGAAAGGATAATGGAGGCAGAAGATTATTTACCCAATAGACACAGGATCAAATGTAAACAATGCAAGGTAGCTGTTATTCGCATGGTAGAGATAAACACTGCCACTAGAGGCCCAATGGCGTCATTCTGTGGTGTGTAAAAGAGTTACAATCCAATCCTGATGCTTGGCTTTACTCAGTTTTAAACTTTTTCAATCTGGTTTAACACTACAACCACATCCATGAAGTTTGTAAGAAGTCATTGTGGGGAATCGCATAGCATAAACCTTACACAATATTCTTGCTTTTTCGTCACAAGACAAGTTTTAGAACCGAGCACAAAGTAGACCCAATGTATTTAGCAATTGACAAAAAAATATATAAAAATTGCATTACTAGAGTGGTAAGGAAGTAAAGATTGATGCTACATCATTGGATGGAGATCAGACTTGTCAAACCTGTCGTCAGATAAAGCGAGATTCAAATGCTATGCTTTAGAGAAGTAATGAATGACCTGGACTTAATTAAGACATGTTGTATTAATTGAGCTAAGGGCTTCTAATAGATGGCCTAGGCTATTTCAGAAAAAAAAGCATTTTTATGGACAGGTTAATAGAAGAGCCATTGTGTGTTGTAAACTTGACACACTTTCGCCCTCGATGGGTACGCGGTAGACACGAATTTGAGTGGTCCGCAGAAGAAATCTCAGTCCCCGAGGTACCTCAAAATCTGGCAGAACAGCTAGACTCGACGCAGACTCCTGCGTTCTCTGAGCCTCCAAATCGGTAGACATCTGGTAGTGAAAAAATATGGATTAACTAAGAAATCTGATTCTATGCCTTCTAATCCTGTAGAATACTATGGTTCGGTTTGACATCAGGTATCCAAACCAATAACATCTTTACTATTCTAAATAAATTATCACAAAAGAAAAGCAATCAACGCTAAAGACTAACAGCTATGTAAAAGAGACGTTCAGTTTATGAAATCCTTTCCTTTTATGTCCAATAGAATGTCGCGGCAACCGAGAATTACCACTATTTTTATTTCGATTTCTAAACACATAAACCCGATTATGAATACTGGTTAGAGCAACTAAAGCTACTCCAGTACTTAAAATAGACATGCGCACAACCAGCCTAAATACAGAAGTAAAATAAAGCCGAATAGCCGTAACTCTTGTTCTACTTCTGCGTAGAATAGGTGGAAATTTGTAAATCGAAATACTCTAAATTAAAAAATAGTATTGGCTATTAGGTATAGCAAATAATAGTACTGGAATCAATTAAACACTTACTTGCAAACCACTTCATCAAAGATTCTAAGCATTTTTCGGACCAGAACGCATTAACGAGGTATAACATCAGAAGCTGGTATTAATTTTATATTTAGTAGAACAAACACAAAAGGCTTAGTGACCGAAGAGAAAAAGACTCATTGCCAAAATAGGCTAAGCATAAACAAAAAGGGGTTCGATATTCACAATGCCACAATGAAATGAACAGATTCAACTAAATACAATAACTTTATGAGCCCAAGATTCAACAGGTTTGACTCAAATAATACAATCAGTAGTAAGCAAAAGGTCGGCTCCGACTAAAAATTCATAGCATTGCAAGTGTCTAGGCTAAAATATTCAAAAGCTACAAAATTGTGTAAAAATAGGCTTTGGTGAAAGTGGATTAATAACTGTCAGTACCGTCATTGCTTTAAAAATAAATGAAATTACGTAAGTTTGGAAATAAAATGAGATTAAATATTTTAAGCAGGAAATAATTAAGGTACCTTTCTTCCATTTGTCATCACACAAAAGTTGATTAAACACTTCCAAATCAGAACCAAGAATTAAAAAACTGGCAACAATGTGATCTAAGTATAAGTTTTAGTCTAGATAACATCACAACCTGCATTAAAAGTTACAAACCATGCTCACATCCGGGGAAAATGTACGTCGCGCGTTTAGGCTAACCGAAAGTCAATTGGATGCTCAAGGTTGAGGAATACATTTATAGCGCGATGCAATAAAAACATTTCATCAACTTCTGAAAAATAAACCGTGTCCAACTTAGCTTTACCCATAAACCTTCTGTTCTAGGATTCGTAAAAGTAAAACTGGTGGCAGATTTGATTGTTTATTTTGCAGATCACTTGCTCAATTTGGAGTAATAGTTCGCTTTTACCGCATGTCCACCACAAAACTCTGTTTTTTCCATCAATGTTAGTTTTGATTCTAATTCATTTAAAAATTGCTGATGAATGAATAAGTTAGGCTGTTTAAGCGTCTTTACTGAGTCACTTTGCACAAGTAAAGTGCAAATATTAATTCTTGCACAACATTTCTCACCCGATAATGAAACGATTGCAAAATGATGACTATGTTGTGATCGGACCCTTTCTTTCATCTTTTTCACTCTTAAATCCCTCGCAATGAGAAGGCTGGATGTCTTTCGACGTCTGCGTTTAGTGGTTGGGAATGGTTGACAAAGATTTGATGGAGTCGGTTATACGAAGGAGTCCAAGAGTTTGGGGAGTTACCACGTCCGTTTGAGAGAAGGTTGAAATTGTCCTCCCTCCTTCCACCCATAAGACACATTTCAATAACATAAGTATTAAAATGTTTTTATTCGCTTGCTGTTTTGTTATAGTGGAAATGAGTAGGAACATATCAATGCCAATTGCTCCGTCAAAATTGTTGGAAAATGAACTGTGAAGTCTGTTAATCCTGTAAGTACATGTTCGTATCACCATTTCGCCTGGTCTAGGTGGCAGTTTTAGCTTTATCCTTGGAGCTGTCATTTGACAAAGATTATTCCGTCATCGCAATCGAGGTCGGGTTCTCTGAGGCAGCGTGCCGAGAGTGGAATGTTTAACCCATTTAAGGATTTCAGGTTTTACATCAGTGCTGCTTTGCAGTTTATGTTCTCCTATGAGATCTTTTTAGTACACTAAGGATTTTTTACAATTTGAAGTCAGATATGGAAATTATTGCTTTCTGTGAAGTGTGATCGGTGCGCTGTACACCAGTTGCGTTTCCTGAGGTCTTGAGTTTAAATTGCGAGTTACAGTTAAACTAAGTAATTCATTTTGTAATTGCATCAGATGACTAGAATGTCGTCAGCTCAGTTTAACCCATTCCAAAGTGGATCGGTATCTCTCCCTCCGCGTACTATGATCGAGTATGGTTTTTTTAAAATTAATTCTCTTTTCTCACAACCAATTTGATTTTATCATAACTTTATTAAGTTAGAGGACTCGTAACTAGCATTGTAGTCCTTGTTTGTTTGTTTGACTTCTCGAATTACTAATGAACTCCTTGTGGGCAATCGGACCTCCAGTTCGTAACAGAATGCAAAAGGAGTTGTGAACGGGAAAGAGTATTGAAGCACTAGAGAGTGCCATCAAAGTGTGGCGCAATGCGAGTCTTGATTAGCCCCCACACTCGAGTAAAATCCGATTCACATATAGCTAAAATAAACACCCGAATGTTAATTGCCTCAGGTGATGCTTCAGGTCTTGTCCTTAGAACAACTGATCAACCGAGCACATTGGAAGGCAACTTTTTTGCACCAGCAAAAAGTTTGGGCAGTTAAAATAAGCGATAAAGCAGATGGCCACTGATGGAGTTTCTCTGAGCACATAGTTGATTGCAAAAATATTTCTCCTCTCCTACTTCCCAGTGGGTGACAAGCCAGCAATGGAAGACAAATTGACAGAAACGGCTGGTGGAGGAAGGAAGCTCCTCTACTGAGTGATCAGTCCTGGCCCCCTTTTGACGAGCAAAATTGCCTTGTACACCCTTGTGTTGAACCAAGAGGCGAACGCCAGGTGTTATTGTTCACTCCCTAGTCAAATTTAGATTGTAAAGCACACACTTTTAAAGTACACTCAGGGACTTCAAGTGACATTTGCGAGAGTTCAACTGACAGGTAGATTAGTGTAACATGCAATAAGGCGTGTGGACATTTAAATGCCAGCTCCTTGTGAGGTCTGGTCGAGGCTTGTTGCCCGCTGGTACAGTGTGGAATTCATGCTGATTAGTTGCACAAATACGAGTGTTGTCCTACTGCAAGTGCCACCCTTACAACAATCGCATTAGTCTGGAAGAAGGCATAACACTCAAGCAGAGTGCAGAATCGACTGGCATGCCTCGGAGGTGCAATGGAGGCGACCCTAAGTAGACGTTTTATCAAAACCAAGAGTTAAACAGTGTATTGCATAGTCCTGCTTCATTTCCTCTTTTGAGTGTCGTCCCCAGTGCTCAACCTCCCATATCGGTGCTGTAAGGAAACAACACCCACTAGTTGACCAATCAAAACTGAGGAGATACTTGACCGCACTGTCATTGGATCTGACGCTTTGTCCCATTTGGGAACTGAAGTCGGAGATGGGCAGATGCGTTGGCCATCTCACGCAAGAGTAGAGTGGTTTAAAAAAGGCACGGGATTTGACACGTTTCCATTTGGTGGGGTCTCGTGGCTACATGCCCTTGTCACTCAGCCCGGTTATATCTAGTAGAGGTGGAGGGGGATAGCGCATGATCACTTAGCTGACAGTTTTAAATCAGAGATCGTTGACAGCCCCATTACAAACTCTTTTGCAAAGTCTATGGCCAGTATCGCTTCAGTTGTTAATACCTGCCAGCTGCCATGGTCAGACGTCAACTGTATGCCCTAGATACGTCCTTTGAGATCGAGTCCTCTTCCTCCTACCAGCAGTACAGCGCCCTCCGTCTTCCCAGAGGACAAAAGGTGCAGTGTCGAACTACAGAAGAGCTTGGTGCCACTGACACTGCATCAAGCGTACACCTGTCCTACCTCTACCTCACCTTTAGTTAAGTGCCAAATATCAAGTCTGAGCTCACATATATCGACTTAACAGACATTTTCACGGTGGCATGAGACAGCTAGTCACCACATCAAAGTACCAAGTGGATCGTTATGGCTTGAAGTAGAACAAGGCGGTTTCTATGACCGGACAACCTTCAGCCCGACACAATGGAGCAAAATAACATAAACACGATCGAACGTTCCCGAGTGTGACATTCAAACCGTGGATAAGATCGCCCAATTGTGCGGTATTCCGTCCCAGGAAGCCATTTTAAACGACTCCCACTTTTTTATTGAGGTGATCTTGTTGACAAGAGGAGAAAGGGAAGGGACTTTCCTGACCCGAAATTGTAATTGCCATGCTCTTCCTTTTGCTTCCAATGACAATCACAGCTCGACCGTAGTACCTCCACTTTGTTGCCTAGTTCCGGTTAAGAAGCTCCACTTTACGCATCCATCCTAAATGCTATAGCGTCTTTCGTCTTCATTTAAGTCTCATTGGCAGTGGAAAGCAATCCCGATCTCAAAGGACACACATTCATGGCCTTAGTGGGACAAAAGCAGGGGATATGCTGCAAATGGGGAGGACCGCTGCCGACTCCTGACGGAAGGGCTGAAAATAACATCTAGCTTTGGCAACTGTCCCGACCTTGTGTTCCACAGAAATGCTAATAACAATTGAAGCAGTGCTAGCTGTAAACCATTTGAAAAGGTACGTAACGAAGCTGTTTGAAGGTACCTCGACAAAGAAGTAAGCTGGCTAACCACCTTACCAGCTGGATGGGTAATAGCTGGCCAGTATGGGCGTGAAAACAAAGTGACGAGGACGTGTAGCCCCGAGTCATGCTACCTCTCGTCCTTTGTTAAATGACTCGGCTTTCAGACCATCGCTCCTCCTACACACGTGAAAGCCAGCGCATTCCCGAACTGGGAAAAAACTGTTAAGAGGGGGCATTGAGGTTGCGGTCGAGTGCCTCTCCCAGTTGAAGGTAGGCGGTCAGCGCTGGTGGTCAACCTAGAGTGGAGACGATACCCAAGACGCTGTCTGTTTATTTAATCCTTTGCACTCCTCCGAGTCATGCTGGTAACCTTTCAGACGTCTTGCGCGCCTCTGGTGCATGAGCTGCCCTCTTATCGTGCCCTCATTCGTCTCCAGAGAACAGCAACTGAAAAGCCTCGAAGCGAAGAGGCTGCTGGGGCACCACGACCCAGCCCACGCATGTAGCTTGCAAGACCTGATGCAATAACACACAGAGCTTCAGTCTCAGGAGGGAATGTACTATCATAGGCCTGCAAGCCTGTGGCAGTTGGGGATGCCCTATAAAGTACTTAACCTCAACTCAACGTATTCTGAGGGACACATTACTACATCACTTAAACCGTAGAAGCTTATTTCTTTTGTTTATCGGTGATGAGAGAGAAAATTCTAATTCGATGACGCTCTACATTCTTTGATAGCCACAAAAAAAGCAAAAATTCTAACAACACAATCGGGAAAGTACTAGACGCTCGAGACAAAGCGGAAGACACCCTAGCATAAAGCGGTTGACTGGGAATGAGGAGCGAGAGTTTATAGTTTGTAGGCGGTGCGCAGCATCAGATCAAAGTAGATGTCGTCGTCAATGGATGAGCTCACCCCGCTGTAGTAGTTCAAAAATTCCTGCCACGTCACCTAAAACAAGTTAAGAAAGAACCAAATTTATAGAAGTTATTAATGGATAGAAGAAGGCACAACAAAAAACATCCTTAAACGCTGAATGCATAAGGTCTTTCAACACCACGAACGCAAAATTACCTCATTAGGGGGAGCACTAGGGAACCCAATACAGAAAGAAACTTATGTGAAGAACAGAGGACTTATCGCTCTCCTGTTGGGAAAGAAAGCAGAGAGATGTACTTTAGCCCTTAAAAAGTCTTAAGCATGTGAAAACAGGTTGAGTTACTTTACCGCCCGTGATCTAATCCAGAGTTGACCCGTACTCATAGATACCGTTCTTGCAGTTGATATCCCACGCCCAAAAAGGCATAGAAAAAGGAAGCAGACATTTTAATAAGTCATTTTCGTGAGTACAATGAGGTCCCAGGGTACCTCCAATCAAAAAATGGATCAGAACTGTAGTGTTCTTATCATTAATTATTAACAATCACCACAGCACTGTCGTATCATGCTGGACTTGTTCTATTATTAAAAAGGACCAATGAGGCTCCATAAACAAAGAGGAGACAAAAAATTTCCATCCTATCAAATAGAGACCAAAGTTCGTTCCAATTACCTTGTCTATTGAAAACCGAACCTCTTGCCTGTAAAATACAATCATCTTAATATTTACAAAAAAAGAGGTGAAAAACGCCAAACCAGTTAGGTTTCATCACTGTCATTTCGAGCTAATTCTACATTAACAGGGCAGACCCAAAAACACCAGTAGAAGACACCACATTACTGCTTGAACTCCAGTAAAAAAAAAAGAATGGACAAAATTTATCGAAAGTGAAGAAGAATGCCGTGAGACACGCCGTAAATTCGGCAAATTGCTAGCTTACCACACAGAATGTAAAAAGTTAACTCAGAAGATTAACCCACCTTCCCATCGACTTCACCCCTGGACTCGAATGTCTTAAGATATTCGTTTAAGACATCCTTTTCACTCAACTCGCCATTCAGATACCTGGGGTGACTTCGTGCATTATAGACGCCCCTCAAATCATCGGCCTTCAATAAGATAAAAAAAATAACTAAGTTTTTCAGCAAGCTAGCAGGGGGAAAGGCATCAACGTGCACTTTTCATGATTTTTCTAAGACATTCGTTATCACCGTTCTTATACTTCAAAATAAAGTTCAAAATAATAAGGCAAATATACTTTTTCCCGATGGATCATTTCACCGACAAAATAACACAACTTCACAACAAAACTCATGTTAATTTACATATAAGCTGTAATTTTAACTGATTCGTCTTTCCATTAAAATAAGTTGCTCTATCAAAACAACTAAGCAGACTTAAGACCAAAAAGAAATGAAAACTGATACACTTACCGTAATTACGCCGTCGCCAGACTTATCCATCTTCTTAAAAACAAGTTCTACCAAGTTTCTGCGGTTTTCTGACATTGGAGGCTAAAAGGATGGATCATAGACCACATCATACCCGCAAGGCTTCCAGAAACTCATCAAAATTGATTGAACCAGATCCATCTCGATCGATTTCAGCAAAAAGTCCATCAACCTCTTCCTTTGAGAGGCCCACACTAAAATCTTGGCAAACTTTCTGAAATTCCTCCTTAGATATTAACTTGTTGCCATCGTCATCCGCTATACGGAATTGTCGACCAAGTCCGTTTAGTCCACTGGCACCACGGGAGAGGCATGTGTATCGTAGCTTTTCCAGCGGAGTTTTGGCATTAGCTAGCTTGCGTTGTGAATCCAATTGTAGCTGCTTCAGTTCATTGAGTGATAAGGCCATTGGAAACACTGCTATATTATAGAGCAGACAACGCAGCCACAACCACAGCCGCGAAACGCTTTGTATTATCAAGCGAAGCGGTACTTGAAAGAAGTGAAATAAAAAAATCAGCGGTTGATTGTAGTTCTCTCAGCAACGGTCAGTGTATGGCTACAGACCACAGTTAAATTAAACTTTTTTGTAATATTAAATGCAACTGCCTTAAAATAGTATTGCAATTTATTAAGCGCTACATTAGTTACACCAAAACCTTAGGCAATGGACCTCTACTATTTTAAAATTTTTACGGATTATATTTCCTTGATAGACGAATGCTACCTTTGTTACCAAGGGGGTTTACTAATAATTCCAAGCTCATAAACACCTAACCAAATGCTATGTATGTGTCTAATACCACCAAAATATTTAAATAAGCTGTGTAAACTTGTAAACAAGCAGTGATATATTGGCAGTACTAGAAGTTACTGGGCTTACACATTGGCTAACTCTTCTCCAGTCACACAGTTATGCATTTTAAATTTTTCTGGAGTAAAACCAAAGTACAACATAACTGTAAACACGATAAAATAAACCTGCTAGCGTAAATTTTGGGAAGCGTCAGAGCTTGCTTGTTTCCTCTCTAACAGGTAGTTGATTTTAACACTCGCTTTTATTCCATATAAAATATCTTATTATTAATGGCATGTTTCCTGCTTTTAATTTGCGTCAATTAATAACAAACGCTAATTTATTTTGCAGTTAAATTATGCCACTGTTTTGTTTTAATAGATTACATGACCTCCACCAATTGCGGCATTTACATTCGTTCTTGTTCTGCCAGTGGGGTCGGTGATCGGATGGCTGCATTTCTCCTTCTTTGTGTTTTGGGATTTGTTTTCTTCAAATTATTTCGTTTTGCATGGATTCTAGTGAGATACACTGATCCCGTCAAACGTGCACTGTCGAAACGGCATGAACTCAAACGTGCTGGCGAATGGGCCATCATAACCGGCTCCACCGACGGCATTGGTAGGGCCTTCGCAGAGGAACTTGCCAGTGATGGGCTCAATATTTTTCTTGTCAGCCGCAATGCTGAGAAACTCTCACGTGTGTCTCAGGAACTAGAACGTGAATACAAAATTCAGACAAAGTCCTTTGTCGCTGACTTTGCTGAAGTACGGTGTGTGTTTAGCTTGTGTTTTCTTTGTTAACCTTTTCATCCTTCGCAATTTTTTATGCGCAGGGTGATTTTTACGAGGCTCTCAAACGTGAAATCGATGCTCTTTCATCGGTCGCCTGTCTTATCAACAACGTCGGGATGTCCCAATTTTTTGCGGGTCCATTGGCTAGTTGCGAATTTCTGAACACAGAATTTATCCAGCGCATGATTTTCTGCAACACTGTGTCCACCGCTTGTATGACGCGAATTACAATGCCCAAGATGTTGTCATCTTACAAGAAGGACCCCAATTGTCCACCATGTATTATCAGCATGTCTTCGGTCTCAGCCCTCTTTCCTCGTCCCTATAAATCCCTCTATGCCGCCTGTAAGTCATTTGTACAGAATTTCTGTGCTTCCGTTGCTGGAGAGACAAGGGAATTTGTGCGTCCTCGGGTTCGATTTCTCACTCTAACTCCAGGCTTCGTTTGGACGCCCAGCAGGGGCGAAAAGAAAGTTAATTTTTTCATACCCACTCCAGAAGTATTCGCCAACTCAGCGCTGGATATGATCGGCATCACCTCTCAATGTTGTGGCTTCATGCCACACGAGCTGATGGTCTTTGGTTTGGGACTGCTACCCGACCACTTACGTGATTGGATCATTGGCAAGTTTGAACTTAAGCGAGCAGAGAAATCTCAATCACACGAGAAGGCTCAGTAGATATATCTTATACGAACCTTACAGTTTTCTTTAGCGATATGCTTTGCAAATTTTCCCGATCGATTGCCGATTTTCTATGTAATTTTTTCCTATTTATGTGAATCGTTATACTATCTCGTCTAAATTAGAGTAAGTCTGATTGTTGATTGGCCTATTTATTTACATGCGTATAAAAAAGACGAGCAAGGATTATTCCTATTAAGCTGTGGGAATCGTATTAATTAGATCTGTTTTTCAACCAATAGGCGGTGACGTCGTTGGTCTCTATTGGGCACCTAGTTGACGACTTAACAGTTATGTGGTTATCTATTACCTCCTTCGAGTGTCAAGCTATAGTGGCTCTGGCTCTCGTAGGTTTGGCACTGATGCTCACGACACCGTAAGCAAGCCCTCGATTTGGGATCTGCCTTAATTGCCCAGCTTGGTTAACTAGGCACGTGTTCGGAGAGTGAATGTGGTTACCTTGTGGAATTGACCTGGTCCACAATTCATTTCTTTGGTCCTCTGATCAGTGTATCTCTGCGGTTTTGGTGAAATTTGCTCAATCTCTGTTTACACTTTTTCCTCTTGGTGTTACGCGTTCACTTTTCTCTTTAATGTTTACAGTCTGCAATTCATCGGCACACCAACTACTTCATCTTAGTTCTGTTCAGATGCCTGCTAAATTTTTTTTCTAGAAAGGGTTATGCTTATTGTCAGTACCTCGTAGTTTTTGGACCATTGTGTTTGAATTATTTATAGAGTTGGTAGTGCAGTGCCCTGAGACTTCCCTGAGGCCGAAGGAAGGTATAGTACTGGGGCAGAGCGTGTATTACCGATGTACAGCAGGATCCGGGAGTTCGACTGAGGTCTTGACAGTCTATTACCAAAATCACGAGTTAAATAAACAGTAGTTTATCCTAATTTTTCGCCAATGTCTTACACAGCTCGATTATTTGGTGTTCTTTGAATTAGAGGTCAAAAGTAACATCACTTTTGTAGGCGTGTGGGTGTTTCAACGCGTTCTGTAGATATTATTGGCGGCTTCTGTTTGTCGCCTGCACAAGTGAAATTAGCTTCGGATCTGTCGTCAAACTACTTTCATTCTTGTAGCACATTTAAAAAATCATTTAAATGGCTGGAAATTGCTTACTGACAATCACTGACAGATATAAGAGGCCTGTGACTAGTCAAGTAAACAAAGACGTATCGCAAGACGGCGTGATCGGCCAAGGTCATGAATAAACGATGGCAGCGGTGGTACATGTGTCCATCGGAAAAGTATGCGCTGCAATCGTAGCACCTGTCACAATCAACTAGAGAGGTGATTCGCTTCATCATGTAAATTCTAAAGCAAAATTTTAAAATGCTTGTAATTGTAGGAAGAATAGGTTTGCTAAATGATATTACAGGTCAGAGAGGATATCAGAGCTGGTCAGTCTCTTCATCCGGCACCGTGGATCTCACTTTTGTGCCTTCTTTCTTGTCTACCCAAAGCATTCATTCATCCCCTCTCGGGCTATCTGTTCATTTGTCTGTTGGCACTCTTTCGATTTCTTCCTCCAGTCCGACTGTTAAATTCACTCCAAATGTCCTTGCGATGCTCTATTCCGTGACTATACGCCGACTTAAGGCTGTGCCTTGAATACCGCCTTGATGTCCGTCTGGTGTGTTGTGGCAGGAGAACTATGAGTGGCCAGTTTAGCCCAAGTACATTTGGTTAGTGCGGTGGTTTTTCTTCTGCTCAATGAAGATGAAACTTGAATTATCAATTGACGTTTATAGTTTAGTCTAGGTTCAGCATTTGCACAGTGGATAAACAAACCACTCTGTCCGACCCGTTTTGACTTCAGTAAAGACTTGGAAAGTCTGAGTTCTTTTGACGAGGAAGGGGAGATTGGTTAAGAAGATCCGAATTACTTAAATAGAATTCGCATGTTGGAACACCACGCCACAAATCCTCGTGTGAACAAAATGCACTGGTGAAGAGTCCATCGGTGCACTACGTGGTCATGCTTAGACACCCAGCCGATGACCAAAACACAGTCGTGCGCTCATAACTCTCTTACCACGTAACACAATAAAAAGTTCCAAGCAGAGTGGAATCACGAAGTAGGACCTATTATGAGCTCACCAATAGAGAGTCCTACAGTCGGGCTGCGACTTCGATGGAAAAAGAGGGAATGGATTTCCAAAGCATGCTTATGGGCGAAATCAGTGATGAAATGAATGCGAGGGAAAAAAAGACGAGCGAAAGGGAGGTGTATAATAGTAACAATAACAATAATAATGGAAAATCAACATTAAAGAAGCACGTGGAAGAGGGTACACAATGCTGAGAGTAGGCCTCGGCAGCACCACGAACTCTTTCTATTGTCAACACCCCTCAAAAGGATTCAGAAATGATTGCGTTCTAGAATCAACTTCTTGCGGTCTACCCCTTAAGATTCGGTTTAAGTTGCCTTTTTTAAGCAAGCGGGAAATATGAATGCATTATCTAGAGATCATTTTGAAAAACTGTTCTGGCTGCATGAACACCGAGGGCCCTGCCATAGTGCATCCGCTGGACGTCAGGGCCCCCAAAACTTGTCAGTAACTTCGCTGTGCTGTTTTCAGACGAGGTTGTGCCTGTCATATTACTATGGCTTCTTATGCCTGATAAAATGAATTTTAGACTTTGCATCACTGTTCTAATAATTAAATGAAATAGTTAATTAAATAATATTTAAAAGTTGAGTGTGCGAAAACTGTGCAATCAACTGGTAAAATGGTGTACTAAATAAACTTTCATTCCAAAACACAGCATTGTTTCATTATTCGTCACACTTTAAATATTTTCTAAGTTTAAAATTGTTTATAAATAAACAATCTTTAGTTAACTTATTACATAATTATTTAGTTGAATTAATTGTTTATACTTATCAAAAATAGTTAATTTATTGAAATCCAGCTACGCGCATATTCGAGGAGTATTTGTTGTTCGCGGATAGTCATTTTCGCGCTCAGCGGCTCGTCGATCACCCTTTCTGACAGCCTAATGCATTTGTAGCTCCTTTATTTTTTCGATGCATTTAAGTTGCCAATTATGGATTCCCATCATCCATTAAGTCACCAACTAGACACACTTTTAAATGACTCAGAGGGCGTTCGACAGTTCCACAAATTTCTTTCGTCGTCTTTTTCGTCCGGTCATTTGTTGGACTTTTGGTTTGCTTGTAAGGGATTCCGTTCAATCGTTGACGGTGACGATCAACTCAAACTTCTTCAAGTTGCGAAGGCCATTTATCGGACTTACATCAAGACTGATGCGGCTTTGTCTGTTCCAGTAAACGACTCAACAAAAAGAGAAATCCGTTCCACTTTGAGTGCATTTTCTCAGTCGTATCACAATTCGATGGGTGGGGACAAGCGCTCTCCAATCCTACGCTCGCTTTTCGATGCTGCTCAAGCGGATGTACAAAACCTCCTCGCGCGCAGTTACTTCTTGGAATTTCTACAGTCCGATTCTTTCAGACTGATTCATCAGTCCCTTTCAGTGCTGGAATGTAATACCAGTCTTCTTGGGAAGTCTTCTCATCATGGATGTAGTGATCAGGCAGACAATGTCAAAAGAGGGAACTTCTCCAACGCTAATCCACAGCAGTGCATGTAAGGTTTAAATTTTATTGGGCTATGGTCAATATTTTTTTCGTCTCATTACCTGATTTGTTGATTGTTTATAATTAAAAGATACCTACTTTGACATTCTTAGGACCTTTTCTTTCTGAGTTTCTATAGCTCCGAAATTTGATTTTTGATCCTATTTCGATAACTTTTTGTTTGGTAAGCGTTTGGCTCTTTTATGATGTATTAAGTGCAAACTGATCACCTTTTAATGCTATTTTTTACGAGCTCGAATGTCTTTTATGTAAACCTAAAAAATTCCGTCTAAATCTCTACGGGTGATCTTGTCAGACTCCCTCAGTTATTAAAATGGGTGTCTGCCGAGGTATCATGAAGCTCGTAGGAACACAACTGATTTGATCTTTCATCTAAATTTAGGACACAATCTGGTAGTGGAGAAGGTATCTCCCTTCCTGCAACAGACACTACTGAACAGAATCCAGCATCATGTGCCATGGAGCAATGCGATGTTGGAGGTGGTGGATCTACCACGTGAGTACAACAGTGTTCTTCTATATTAACCTCACAAACGCTACGAATTAGCTAAAATTTTAATTCCAGGAGTGAAACTTTCTTTGTAAAATTAGTGCCTTTGTGTATGGGGACCTTAGACACACAGGTGTGTGCAAATTCACGGAGTGTGCAGGAGAGCAGGAAGGAAGGAAATAGGGAGAGAGCGAAAGATCAAAGTTACTGCTTCTGTGTGTTTGCGGACATATGCTGGTGAGTGGGCATTGTAGTGTACCTCGCCTAGGGCACCACACGGACCCTGTGAATGAGCTTGTGAGCGGTGGATTGGGACGAGAGTTTAGCTGCGCCAACTTCCTCCACCTACATTATTTGCCCACTAATATCCCGTATGCGGTGCTCTAAAACAACCTCCTGGCTAACGTTAAATGCGAGGCGGCGTTTTGGTGTGAGCGATGAGGTTGTGCACCGTAGAGGCATTCTGAAAGACAACACCTCACAATGCTTGTAGGCTTGGGCGTAATTTGTGCGCCCTTGAATCCTTCATTAGATATCACGCTCATGCGGAGCGCGTTTTTCACCGCTATCACTTGCATTACCTTGACGACAACGACGACGGTGTATGTACATTTTGCGTGCTCTTTCCGACCGCTGATTGAAGAGGAGGGGGAGGGGGGAGTGGAGCAGAGGGCGTCACCGCGTGGATGTGAACCAGAGAGAGACAGGCAGCGATCGCGTTGAATGCGGCGCTGACCGATTAACTTCGTTTACAACGACACCGCGGCCGCGATAATGATGATGGTGTCAGCGGTGATAGCGGTGGCTGCGGCATGGTATCGACAACAGGGCGGCCTTTTGACAGCAGCACCAGCAGCCGCTATCGCTACCACCACCGCCTCGTGTTCCTACGAGCACAGAGCGCACACGCACACGTATACCGCTGCCCCATATGCGCTCACGCACGCACGCACGCTCGCGACGTCGACGCGCTCCCCTCCTGGGCCTGTTGCGTGCTTGTGCGCACCTGCGTGTGTCAGCTTACGTGCACGTGGTGGCAACCCATCGATTTTAAATCCTGCTGGCTTTGGTTTCCGTCCTGCCTTTGTGCGTCCTCCCCTTTACGGTCATGCTTTCATCTGGGGGTGCCCCAGTAATGCACCGGCGTTTCTGCTGTCTGAGCGAATCCCGAGATCTGGAAATTGTTGGTGGGTGCAATCGGGCGCTCCGATGACCTGGGCGTTCTGCTCTTATAATTATTTGCATACATAAACTAGTAAGTACGAAATCGCAAGCTTTGAGTTAATTGCATATTGATGATTGACCAATGCATTGCAAGTATAAGATAGGTCACCTATTCCATTTCCTCTAATAATTGGTTCAATCGCAAGGATTGCAAGATTGTTTGGACTGTGCTGAGAGAACTGTAGGAGCTCTGTCATCTCCATTTTCTTTTCGATGTCATGCGCCAATCACGAAGGCTTCTGCATCATCTCCGCAGTTATGTAAATGTAGCGGAACATCCTAAGGGGGATGGCGTTCAGATACCTTTGTCGCAAAAAGGCATTCCATGCGTACTGCACCAATGGTGTTTTGTGAAGGCAGCGCATGTATGCAGGCCTGACCGCCGCCGCCGCCGCCGGCTGGCGAATGCGTCCTGCCACAAACATCAACACATGTCTGTAGGCGCACATACATGCACGCACTTCTCCATTTGTTTCTTCTTTAGGCATACCAAAGCCTCGGCTGGTGGCACCACTTCCTCTGAAAAGAGCCGACGCACCACAACGGAGTCGGGGGGTGCTCGAGAAATGGTCACGGCTTCCGAACTCATCGCCTATATGAATCCCGCTGGAGGTGGCAATGCTATCGCCAGTAGTGGTGCTGATCATAGTCTCTCCGGTGCTCCTCCCTCATCCAAACCCCCCCCACCGACAGCAACGGCGCCTGTTATTGAGACTACAACCCGCAAACCTGGCACAAATCTTGCCGAGGTTGACCCCAGCGCTTTCGCACAGACTCTAAGTCATCGACTTGAAAAGGTTAAGGAGTCTCGTGGAAAAATGGAGCGCCTTCTCTCCCGCATGCAACCGGTACATCAAAAAATTGTCTTACTGCTCCTCTCCTCTTCCACATTTTAAGCAACGTTTTTGTATTCAAAAATTGAAGATTGATGCGGAAGAGGCCGGAGGTGAGGACGCGGAGTTGGCCTCAATTCACGCGGAGGTTAACAAACCGCCCTCTCCTCCGCTCCCAGCTCGATCTACTCGCCTCTCCTCGAATTCTCGTCGTGCTACCTCTGCTGCAAGTGGTGATTTGTTGCGCAAGAAGCTCTCCGCTCTCCTACCCTCATCTGGTTCGGGTGTGGCTGTGCCCTCTGCGGACGATGCCCAGGTCATTCTAGAAGACCACTGTTCGCGCATCTGGACAGATGAACGACGCGGTCAACCGCTCAACGTATGCCGTAAGGGTGGTCGTCGTTCCGATGTCTACTCCATCTCCTCCTTCGACAGTGGTGTGGGCACTTGTGGTGGAGGCGGTGGTGGCTTGAACAGCTCAGACTCGGAGTCTTGCGTTAGTCGCGGTGGTGTTTTTCACCATCACCACCATCACCAACAACAACACTACCGATGGAATTATGCACCACCTCCTCCACCTCCGGTGTGCTCCTTCTGTCGACGTACGCCCTCCATGAGTTCAACCCCTGGAGCTCATCGCAAAGAAGTTGTGAGCAGTAGTAGCAGTAGCAGCAACTACCGCTGGGGTGTGCAGTACCAACGGATGCAGCAGTACCTCCATGCTCACACTCATCACTACACTTTGGAGGAGGGTGACTGCTGCGGCGGTGGAAGGACAATGCGAAGCAGGAGTTTGACATCCGACTCACCCAGTGTCTTTGATTCGGGCCTTTCTTCCACTTACGACCACTTGCCTCCACCTCGTCGATCGAGGCATGATGAGCACAAGCTAGTGTAAGTTTACCCTCCAGTTGGCGTGGAATGAATTGTTAATGCATACTTAATAGCTATCATTAGAGCTGTTGTTGACTGAACTGCTTAGGTTGTTTGAGATGTTACGCTTCAAAGGCAAGAATGTAGGCTTTTTCTCCATGCCGAAATGGCTTAGCAAACGCGCAAAGCCTTAATCGTCGCTGTGCTTAGAGAAAATTCTAAGTGTGTCTCGGTGAGTGTGTGTTTAGGCTCCTGATGTTTGCGTGCGCACAAACACACACACACACACCCACACGCTGGATACATGGCACACCATACACGCGCACACGCTCGTTTTACCTGGCCACGCGAATGACATTGCGGTTGCAGCGGCGACGCGGCTTACATCAAAGCGACTCTACATCAAAGAAACCTGTACCGCCTCCACCACCACCACCGCCTTTCTCGCTTACTCGCTAGTTCTCTCCCTGTATATGTGTGTATGTGTGTGTGTGTACGCCCACAAGCGCGCATGCACGTACGCACGCACCCTAACTTATGTGGAGTTTTATAGCACCTCCTCCTCCCCCACTTTATCGATTTGCATGGGCATACACGACCGTCTCGATTGTGCATACATGCATGTGTGTGTGTGGTGTTCAGAGGAAAAGGTGGTCATTCGATCATCATCAATGTTATGCACGCTTCAAATGATCAAAGCTTTCTTTCCTTCTGTGTGAGGGCTCTGTCCTTCTTATTGGTGTCTCCCTTAGTCCTTTTATATTGTATCCGCCACTACCCGCCTCTTGATTAATGCATGTAGAGTGCACACACACACACGCACACAGACGGATCCTTTGATGGGTAAGGGACGAACGTTGCCTCAACTAATCCCACATCGCCTTTCCTTCCTCCTTCCTCTATTCCGTGTGTGCAAGCGCACGCGTGTCTGCATAGTTTTCTTTCCCACCCCCCACAATTCCTCTCCCTCTCTTTGCTCTTAACAGCGGTAGTTATTTCAACTGGCTCGCTCATTGCCCGCTCGTTCGCTTCCCAGCTTGTTCTTCATCCTTCATCCCCCTTCTCCCCAGCCCTTCACTACCTTTTGTGTGTTGTGTGTGTGTATGTGGATGCGCCAAGAGGGTTTAGGAGTTTTTCTCTCTTCCGCCGCCGTTGCTGCCTTCTTCTTAGCCGTCCTCTGGGCACACACACACACACATACAGACGCAAGTGTTTCCTTTGCTGCAGTTCCTATCCTGCCCTGTCTTATGCGCTCTTTTGGCATTTTAGGCCGCAGACTGTCGACGATGCTACACCGACGTTTGGCGGGCATATGTCGCCTCTGCCGGATGGTAGGTCTCCATCGTCCTTTCCCTTTTAACTGCACTTTTTTCCTCCCTGTCCATGCGCCCAGGTGCTGTAGTGCTTTGTGTTTAATTTTAGAACTGAATCGCCTACTGGGTGACTGTGACGCCGAAAGAAATGCCACTCCTGCTGCCCTCACAACCAATCTCGATCTCCTCAATCCCAACTATCGTGCTCCTCAGCCACCGCCCACCAGGTTGGTTCCGAAGTCAACACACTCACAAACATTAGTGCGTTTAGGGTGATTTGCTTCCTACTCGGGGTTCTGAGTCTCAGATAAAATGATGATGTTGGGTATCAAGTATGCCTGTGTGCGCGTGCGCCTGCTGGCCAGTTCATACTGCAGACAGCGGTGGTGGTGGCTACGCCTGCTTCCGTTGCTCGCTAGATCTGCCGCCATGTGGATGTGCGTGCACATGCATGCAATTGTAAGAGAGATACTCCAAACTCAGACGCAAGCACATACGCACCCACTTCGTGTGCTGATTCAGACTTGCACCCGCCGCTTTCTCGTATAGCGCGCGGTGTGACTCATCAGGTTACCCACCTCTCATTCATTCATTCATTCATTCGTTCATTCTTCCATCCATTTATTCATTCAATCATTCATTCATCCATCAACGCATCGCCTCCCTCCCTCACGCCCGCCCCCACTCCACCGGTATGCTACACGCACTTGCGCAAACCCAGACTGTCGTCTTATTCACACGTTCCTTGTGGTCACCACGTTCACTCGTGACTACCTCACGCAACGTGACTCTTCTCATTCTGCATTTCGATGCCTACAGTAAGTTGCTTGGACGCTTGAGAACACATTTACTTGCCAGTCCACTTGTACTGTGTGTGTGCGCACGGGTGCTCCCTCGGCCGTTTAGCGTGTCTTCAATGTGTATCAATGGGTCTTTTTGTTATTTGTTTGCTTTTTTTGTATCTGCTCTCTCTCCCTCTCTCTTCATTGGCCTACTTGGTCATGATTGAATGAATCATCGGGGTCTCTCCTCGGATGACGTACGCGTGCAAGGGACCCAAACTGCTAGCCTGTTGTTAACGTGCAAGCGACCAAACAAACCAGTGGCCAAAAGTGGGGGACGCGATGAAGGTGGGGGGAACGGGGGAAGTGGGTCATGGCAGGTGCGGTGAGGGTTTGGCAAAAACGACCCTCCTGTCGCGGCAAGCTTGAGTGGGTAATGTCGGGTGACATTTGGGTAGAGTTTGCAACCGACTAATAGCTGCTTCTTTCATTCCTCCTCAAACATGTGTGTATTGTCAGTCTTGCACAAAGGCTTTTTTTCTATCTTTAGACCGGATCGGCAAAAGTTCGGTCAGCAGAACAGCGGCACCGCTGTGACAACAACCCGATGCACAGAGAGTGCGCTGCTGAAGACGGCCCCGGGTTTCCCCTCGCTTCCGCCACCGCCTCACCAACAGGCTCACCAGTCACAGACTTCCGCGGCAGCTGCCTTCAGTTTGGTGGTGGGCTACTACCTCTGTGACGATCCTGTGCCCTACCGCACTGTCTGGACCGGTCCTCTCACCTCTGACGCCACAGCCACTCCCAATAATCCTCCCTCCATCACTCTGGGGCAGTTCAAACAACTGGTTGCCAAGAGAGGGGTCTATCGGTAAGTCTGTGTTGTGAAAGGTATGGCGGCTAATAATTGCGTAGCATATGGTCAAGACGATCACAAGGTTATCTTACAACTTCAACTTCCTAGCACACTGGACGTTTGCCCTACTCTAAGCCTGGATGTGGTTGAAGACTTGGTTTTTTTGGGGAGGGGTAGACAAAAGATCATTTATCATTAAAAGTTGTGCAAGTCAGGGTTATCGAAGCGTTCCCCTGAGGAGAAGGTGGGGCACAACATTGCTTGGCTTACTAGCGTCGGGACGTTGGCATTGCTGTGCTGGATTTCTCATGACGTACTGCGTGAATCGATGTGTGAGTGTGCGATGCGTCGTGGCCCAGAATCCGGACGTGTGCGAAAGTGTGTGTGCGCGTGCACGCACGCGCACACACACGCACCGCATCATAGCCAGACTGTTGATGATGTTGATAGTGACGGTGGCGGCTGCAGCGTCCGATGGAGCTATAGCATCAGCAACAGCCCTCAACCTCACTGTTAACAGTAGCGGTTCAGCCTATCACGAAGTTGCCTGCTGTGTGTGTTCGTCTATGGCTTTGTGGAGAATACATACACACGCTCGCGATTTTGTCTAGTCTTCTTAATGTTTCTTCTTCTCTGCTTTGTCTACTTTCTCTCTTCCTTCTGTCTCATTGACATTCATTCAAGCTTTTGTTATGTACCAGTACTCCACCCTCTTGCTTATCACATGCCCCGCGCGACAGGTGGGAATTGAAAGAACCGGACCAAGTGACATTGATGCGACATGAATGAGGAAGTTCCGCTGCTCTGACCTTGCAGAAAGATGGGCATATGTCGCTGCTATCGCTCCCACTGCTGTCTTCAGCCTAAGGAGGCCTCACCGTCACGCATACACGCACCAACTCAAGCCACAATGCACGTACTCACACGCACGTGTCTTGTGTTGCTATCCTTATCAGTTGTATGGCGATAACTCTGCGTGTTGCTTGTCGGTCGACGCCGACAAAGGCCTCTGCGTTTCCGGTTCCTCCTACACGCTCACCTGGTTTGCCTTGCTGTGTGTGTTTGTGCCTCCAATTGCCGAGCTCTCTTCCTTGTTAGCCAAATAACCTACTATTTATTTACCACTCTCTCAATGGAACTGGAAAGGCTGTCTACGGATGCAAGCAATAGCAGCGACTTTCACCTCCTACTGCAGTCGTGCTTAGCTCTGCCACCGTGAAAGACTTGATTTCCGCAGTTGGTTGTAGATCTTGTGCCAAGTATAGAAATCCGTTTTACATTAAAAAACTAGCCTCGTCTACTCTCAGAGTAGGAAAAAAAGCATGATTTTTTAAGGGTAAGTGGTCCATTACTTCTATGGTTAGATAGTTATTTGAGTGCAAAAGTTACAAACACACCCCGAGTGGCTTTGACTTGGGCAAAGTTCCCAGCCGCCCATCCACCCTGCCTCGTTCTGCCCGCCCTTCCCCTGGCTAGCCAGCCAGCCATCCAACTAGTCTGTCGCGCAGTTTTATTGCAGCGGCTTGATCAAAGTCGCAGGCATCAAACGAATGTAAGGCGCAGGCGTGCAAATGGCCTAGCCTATGTTGCCGTTGGATCTCGTGAAATCGATTTCGTCTTGGATTGCTGTGTTGTTGATGGTTCTTGCAATTATGCATAGGTGAAGTTGTCGCAACGCCTATAGTGTGATCTTGCAGAAATTGCAGCTATCATCCTGGGGTACTGTGAGTATGCATGTGGCTCGTCACTCTGAAATCCCTTTTAACTTAATTTAATAATAATGGCAACCTCTTCATATGTGTGTGTTAATACTCTTTGATCACTGGAATAGGAAGTGTCTACCTCTCACGGTAGGCCGTAATAAGGAGGAGAAGGCCTTAATTTTTTCACACAAAATGCCTTATTTCCTTGACGTGTACGTGAATCCTGCAGTGATCGCCCTTCCCTTAACACCCATCATCGCACAGCACATCAGACACACGCGGGTCGTTTTATTGTTCAAGCGCGGCGTGGTTAATCCTGCGTTTGATTGTGTGAGTGAGTGAGTGAATGAGTGACTGAATGCGTGTCGGCTTCATCAAAAGTACGAACGCGCGTCCACGCGCACACGCAAGTCGTCAGCAAATAGGCGTGGAAGAAGTCTCCCTCCCTCTCCTCCCCCCTCCTCCTTTCCATCCCCACATCCTCTTTCGCCTTTCGTCCTCCACCGAATGCGTGAAATCGATGCCGGTGTTTATTAGGGCTTGAGCGCACTGCGCCTACGTGGAGTGTGTGCTCGCTTTGAAGGGAAGCGCGCGCGCACAGTAGAGTGGAATCAAAGTGGTCGCGCGCACCGCCTCTTTCATCTCATTGCAGCAGTTTTAGAGACGGCGGCGGTGGTGGCGAGTGGGAGCGGAAAGGGTCTTCTTGGCAGAAGAGCGCGTACGTATGCGTGTGTACTTGCAGAGGCCGGTTTTCTCTCAGCAATCATGGTGGAGGGAGTGGGGAAGGGGGCGGACGAGGCGGTGGTGTACGCACTTGCGGGCACCGGAGGTAGGTGATTAATAGATGCACGCACACACTGACATCAAACGAGCACCTCGGCGCCGCTGCTGTGGGAGATTTGTGTGGTGTGCATCGCTGCAAGGCGCCGAACGGGCATCGATTCCGAGCGATTTGGGTGCCAGCCATATCTCATCGAGGCCGTCTCCACCCTCCTCCTCCGACTTCAACCTCTTTATATGGGTGTACTTTACACACACACACACACACCACCTCTACGCCCTCTTTGTGCTCCCGATCGCTTGACCAACTGACCATCCATGATTGGTAGAAGGGAATACAGCAAATACTGCTTCAACTTTAAATGCACCTCTGAGCTCAACTGTACTTCACTGCCTCTGCTCTGCTTCTTGCTTCACTTCCTTACAATGTCCCCACTGCATCCATCGACTTTGTGTACACTTTAGAGGGGCCTTATCAGTTCAATTTATTTTCCATCTCAATCCTGTTGTTTCATGGCTTTAATTGTGTTTTTCCGCCTTTGTGCGATCTCCTGCTGAAGTGTACCTATCGGTGGGAGGGAAAGGGAGAACCGAAATTGGCTGCAATAGTTTGTCACTTGCCTTGGTAATGAGAGAAGTAATGGATCTTGTATCACATTGGTCTGGAGAAGGCTGTTTTCGCACCTATGAATACGCCTGTCTGCCTGCCTGCTTTCGTACGTCTTAGACGGATCAGAGACGTGTCTGTGTTGCACTCACACAACACACTTCTTACTACCCCTATTGAAATTACTATCTACTTAACTACCTCTAAGTAGTATCGCTTATGGGCTAATGACTTATACCTGATCGCATGTTGTTTTGCAGGTACTTTTTCAAGACGGCTAGCGACGATTTTGGCACTGGCTGCGTACACGAAGAGGTTGGTGATGACAACGCAATTCTACCACTTTGGGAGGGAAAGGTGATTGCTCGTGTCGAACGTGCCGACTGATGAGATGTGGTACCTTGTTGGGGTGTGTATGTGCGTGTACGTGTGTGTACAGGAGAGGGAGTGATTTTCTTCGATTTGACCAAGTCTTCCTACCCGCTTATACCTGAGACCCACATACTCTGACCATCCCATCCACTCACCCACTAACACAATTTACCCAACTACAGACTCGGTACCTATATATCTATGAGGAACATATTTTGCTCTAAACGGTGATTTTCTCTTTCCCGTCCCCTTCTCCTCCTCCCCGCTCCGTCTATCAATGTACAGATACTTCCACTATGTCCAATCCTGCCTTCCCTACCGAAAAAAGCCATTTTATATGTATAAATTTGCGGATGTGCACCGATATTCAGATTTCGTATGTCTACTCCTTCCATTTGAGAATTCTATTGTAAATGCTTTCTACCTAATGGAGGCTGGGACGCTTTCATTTTATGATGCAACACCTCGGCGGCCCAAACCAGGACCTCTTAGCATAAACAGGACTGTAGCGGTACCCTAAATGGATTTGGATGGAATGCGCGGTCGACCAGATTCTTGATGTGTAAGCAATTAGTTGCCTGGACCCTGGTCATTCATCCTGACACAGCGGCCTGCTGAGCTTTTTCTCCGGGAATTGCATATAATCGGCGCGTTCCTTGTGAGACCTACAGCTTTGTTTGGACGGAAAATAATTCACAGACGCTCTCCGAGACCCTAATCCCCTCCAATAACAAGCATCTTTAATCAACTTAACCACTACAGTGACTCTATCTCCTCCATACCTCAAAACATTGGTCTTTTAACAATGCTCTCATTTGGTAAGTCTTAGTGGCGAATAGATCAAAGCATTGGACCGCTAACACTTTTCCCCTTGACCGGTCACATGCTCCTCCACTGACAGGCCTGTGTACTCGACCTCACAGATCGCTGCGACAACGGTTAAAGGCGGGATTAAGGTCGGCTTAATGCCCCGCTAGACGTGTAATTATAATTCTCGTGCATTTATTTTCTTAGGTGTGAAATGAGATTTTAGGACTGTGAGGCGAGTTTGTGCTTCGTGTGGAAGGCTGGCTTTTTTAACAGACCTCCAATCTGTTATCCACTGCCTTGTCCTTCCCTGTGATAGTGGGAAAAGTGGAGGCTACCTTGAACCATAAAAATCTGGTAAAGGAAGTGGTCCCCTCATGAATACTTGCGCTTCAATTGTTCTCACGCGATGCGACCCGCATTGGAATGCCACTCAAAAGGTCTTCATTTTATGTCAGGGCATCCATTCATTTGCGGGCACTTTCATTGGAAAGTGGCCTCAAGGCTGTCGAAGGACCCATGTTCTATGGAAAAAGGGGGTGGTTATTACGAGAAATAGGTTTCGAGTAATTTAGATGCAAAAAGGCTATTAGCCTCCCTGCGAATGAGACATCGCGAGTGATTTGCCCCAGAGATGTGCCGGTGGTGATTCAGCATGGGTTTAACTACAAAAGCTGCCTCTGTCATTTATTTTTCAAAGGATTGGTATCTCCTCCAGATCAAGGAGACGGCGAACGAACTCTCTAGCATCTCCATTATCACGGCTAGCTTGCTTTTCAATTTTTAAGTGGAGGACTTGCCGGGGTACAGCATAAAACGGTTTGAGGTAGGAAATTACTCGGGATTATGACCGCTTTTATGAGTTTATTTATGGAAAAAGCGATATTTTTAGTCCGCATTAGAGTTTGAATAATAAATGAGTGTGTTCAAATGTGCAACCACACTTACGACTTTTTGTCTGTTCCTGTACAGGTATTGGGAGCTGCATTAAGCTCCCTTTTTAGCCCCTTCCCATCTCCACCCTCACCCTCAGCTTCCAGCTTCGGCGATCGCTGGGAAAATAAGTGAGCGAATGGTTACGAGTGTTAGTTTTACGGCCGGTTTAGTGTGAGACCCGCGTTCTCCCACTTTTTACTATCGATATGACCAGAGCCCAAAAGTCAGCAGAGATCTGAGGAGAGAGTATAAAACAAACTCGTAATGCGCTCAGTTCAAAAGAGGAGGCCGTAAACTCAAATGTCTTTGATGTCGAATCACACAGCAAGTGTCCTCTCACAAAACGTGAATGCGAGAGAGGGAGAGAGCACCACCATTTTCACGGCACCGTGGCTGATCACAGTCCCAAGGTCGCCCACACACCATTTGAACACTAAGGCAACGAGATTATAATTATAGCTTTCCGAGTGCTTCCTAGTGAAATTGGCACACAGTCAAATGTGATTTCAAACGAGAAGGTTAGACACGGGTGCAGGCACAGACACAGACACAGACGCAAGGGCGGCACAAAGGGAGGGACGCGCTTTCAAATCACGCGGCTCGTTTCATCCACCCGCCACTCCATCTCCACCCGCCGCCGCCGCCGCCGCCGCCCTCCACGCGCCATTCGCTCGGTGCGTACGTGCGAGGGTTGGGAAGATGGCGGAGGCGGCACATTTAAAAGTTTACGCAGAAAGGAATTAATTTTTAGGTAAATAAATGGGCGACTTGAGACGTGGCCTATATGAGCTGTATCAGTGGTGATTCATCGGCCATATTATTTCTACATGATTGCTATCCGCGGACTCGCATCAACCAAATCCAGGTGTTAAAGGGACATGCTCATTCAGCATAGAAATTCGCACTGCTTTTGAACTCTTAGATAGGTTAGTTCAACAGAGTGGCCGTTTATATGGGAGAGCAAAGGGGAACATTATTGCAGCACTACTATCGTGTTAACACAAGCGCAAGGTCTGAATGTTCAAAGTCACGTTCATTTGAAAAAGGATAAAAAAACGACATAACTGCATTAATACGAGATATTTGAGACTGGCTAGCGCATCCGGTAGGGGTTCAAGGCCACCCCATCGCTTATTAGAGGAAGGAACATACGGAGAGTATCCGATGTACAATAGTCCAAAAATAGTCTTCCACAAAACTATTTTTGACGGCTTTATAAACCCTGTGAAACAGTTGCGAAGGCGTATCCCTGCTCTGGGCATCAATACAGTCTAGAAAAAAAGGCGACGGACACCGACAAAGCGTTTAAGCTATCTATATTTATTTTCCAAAGTAAACATAAACTCTCACAAGGACAGGATCTATGTAATGACGCGCATAATCTCAGGCAGATCAAAGCTTGGAACCGCGCAAATACATACCAAATCGCATAAATTCAAATTAACACCACTTTAATGGATGATTTACACCGCACCTTGGGACTACCACAGTGGTGCGAAATAATCATGTGCGCATGAAAATCTTCATGGGCAAGTCTTAAAACAATCTTAAGTTCAAAGTGATATTAAATGACCGCACAAAACCTGCCATTTCTTCCAAATTAATAAGTCAGGACATAAAAAAGTGTTTTCTTTTTCGTAAAGGTAGTTGACTTTGAACCTTTTTTGCGCAGGGGTTTTAATTAACAAAAGGACCTTAATCCAAACATATAGGTCACTTGGTGGGATGAACGAAATCCTGCTGATTGAAATAGCGAAGTGGTTTAGCGAGATTGATTCCTATTCACTCGGTAATGCTAAGCTATTATAATTGAAAAATAGACACAGAAAGAGTATAAATCCAATGCACAAATAATAAGTCGAAGAAAATACCGTTGTAGCCAGTTCGCACGGTAAAGGCTTAATTCCTAACCATAAGATTTATGCAGATTGAGCGAGCATGGTGCGAACGTTTGGTAAACATTTACAATAATTTATAACAGGTAAATGCGACGATGGCGTTGCAAAATGATTTGGCTCTTTTATTCATGAAGGTTAGCCGATTCAAACAATAGATTAGACATGACTCGGGAGTGTAGGGACAATAAATCACAGATAGGCCTAAACGAAACCGTCTGAGGATTGTTTTGTGGAACTCTCTGTGGTGCGACTGAGCCAAAGTGATGCGCACCAATGTGAGATATCCATATCCGCACGCATACACGCCCAAGAGCGCTAATATTGGGTGAATTAATTCACTCTTCTCTTTGAAGCGCTTCGGCGGCGCAGTTCAGAAAAGTGTCTCCCTGGTTGTTTTTTTCTCTGTCCTGCTCTCTGATCCCTCACGCGCCTGTGCGTGTGTTCATTCGTTCACTCGCCCAAAAACATTCGTATGTGATGTCTGCCCCCAGACCCCTTGATCTCCCGCTTGCCTGCTCGGCAGTTGCTGCAAAAGTGAGTGCTCTTTCAACTGTAAATCGGCAGCGGCAGCCGCTGAGTGTTCTTTAGTGTACATCCGTACTAACTCCCTTGCGCGAAGTGGGATGTAATCACCATGCGCGGCTGTGTATTCATTCTGGTCTTAATCGGCGTTTAGCCTATTTGGGAGCATCAATCACTCCCTAATAGTGCCGCGTCAAACGGAGGAGATTTACAGCCATATGTTGAATCGACCCCTATCGGCAGGCTTGCCACGCGAAGTCAGGGCTACTGCTGCTGGTGCTGCGATGGTATTCATTCGGCTTAATGACTACCTAAAACATTACACAGACCACCCTCCCCTCCTCCTCCGCCTCCTAGACAGGCCTTTATGAGTAGGAATGTCGTCCTTCTGCGCTACGGTGATGTGGTTAAGCTGTAAAATGGAACTATAAACCGCCCCTGGAAGGGTTATTGGTATAGAAATTTATGATGTGGACTGCGCCAGACTCTGATCCTCTTCCCCTCTAAGCAGTTATTTTTTTCCGAGTTTGTGAAAATTTCCACAAAGGAAGCGCACCATTATTTACAAATAAATGACATTTTGGATATTTACATGAAAGGAAATAAATCTTTATCGCACCAGTATATATTTTCACTAAGATTCTTAACATGCAAAATTAGATAGGAGTAAATTACTACAAAATGTGCAGTAATGCATGAAGCACTTTAATCAGAGACCTAGTCTGATTTCTCAACTGCAGCACCAAGAGACCTCTCTCTCTAGCCACGGGGCCACGAAGGCTATCCCACCCGATGAAGGTACAATGGCAGAGCGTCCAAGAGGTTAAGCAAATTGTCGAAGTGTTATAGGGTTGTGGATAAAGTTTTTTTCTCTAATAACCCTAAATTAGGAAAGAATTACATTTTTTTAGCCTATAGTGGCGAATTTTGAAACCTTCTGGTTTCCTTTAGCCACTTGACTAACTTCGGGAGGTCGAATTTTGGGCGTTACTTTTCCGCAGCGTCCGATGACTGCAGTACGATCTTATGCACAAGCATAAATCGTAATGCCAGACGTCTGCCTGTGTGTGTGTGTGTGATTTTATGTCACACAAAGTTACTTTCTCCCCCTCCTCCACCACCGCCTCTTCTACCGCCCTCGCTCTCGCCCTCTTTTCCGCTCTTCTTCCTCGCCACCATTCCCATTTCCCACCGAGTGCGCATATGCGAGAGTGAGGGGCAGAGCTGATAAATGTCCGGCCGCGCAGACCAGAAGGAGCACAACTGCCCTCTCACTCAATCTCAATCAATTAACCTCTGACAGTTTATCGACATCCACCAATGCATTCACCCATTTTTCAATCGCATCAAAGTTGCCTTCTTAGCAAATATTACGGTCGTTCATGCTAATGTGTCCGACATTTGCTTACAAACCCTCTTGCACCCTGCCTCTTGAGGCTGGGTGCGTCTGGAAGAGCTTTTATGTGATTGGTGCTTCTGCAGCGCCTGGTGATGTGTCGATGTCTTGCTATTCACTTGGCAAGTTACATCGTTCCGTAACTCTTTGCTATGATCTCAAATACTAAAAAAAAGGAAACGAAAGAAAGGTACTGTAACACTTGGGTTGGTTTAGAAGGCGTGGCTGAGGAAAAGGTAGTGTCAAGCCAGAGAGGAGAAAGTCACCTTTGATTACCATGTCAAAAGGCAGAAAAGCTCTTCAACAGCTCTTCTCAGGAAAATATGCCCTAGAAGGCTTGGCCATTCTCCCTATGAGGTGAACAGACCACTACGAGGCAACCTGTGTGGTAATGGGTAGACCGGATTCTGATCATAGAAAGAGGCAGGAAGACTCACAGTTTAACTGTGTTTGGGGGTTTGTAACTTATTTTGTCCAACATACTGGCATACTGTGAACCCTATGAAAGCCGCTTTGTAAGCCTCAACTTTATATTTTTTTCGGATCACCCATTAGGGTGGTTGCTAGATAGGGCTAAATTTTATTATGCAATTAGCTGGGTCCAGCAATTAAATCATCCAGAAGAGGGTGGATTTAAGACTTTAACTGTGTTTGCCATGCGTACCGACACTGCGTGTGTGCGTGTGTGTGTATTCATGTGTCTAGACAGCGGCTTTGTGTGTCACGAAAATATTAGCGGCATCGTGTGAAATTTTGGGCCACTGTGTCCTCAGCGGACTCGCCGTCTCGCTTGCCTCACAAATCCGCGCCCAACACAGCGGCTACATTTAGCCAGCGGCATGACTTGATTTACTACCTAACAAACTTGTTAATTTTTCCCACGCTATATCACCCTACTGGGTAATCTTGCGCTATTTAAGACTAGCTTCATCAGTGATTCGGACCAAGTAAATTGGTGACTAAGATGGGTGTGCTGAGGTGATTGAAGGACCCCGAGACTTCTCTAAAAGGCATGATTCTCGAGGAGATATTTATTACTCACTTACAGAAGGGCTTGGAGGCCACTGCCTAGGACTGAAAGCTGGACCAGACCCCAGTATCTCATTTCAAAGCCAAGGCTAAAAAAACCAATCAAAATACTGCACTGCCCATTCCCCCTGCCCCCCGGGCAAGCGTCCCCCACGACGGCAACCACCTTGGTCAACCTCCCACGTCAGCGTAGTTGGTGCTGTAAGGCTAAACAACCACAGAACCGCCGTGTGAGTTATCTCACAAGGGTACAAAGGAGGTGATCGTCGAACCCCGTCGGCGATCCTAAAGAATTCCATCCATCTTGGAAACCGTACTGCGCAATTTAGATGCATATCACTAGCCGTAAGATGCATGACGCATCACTTTACAGAAAACTTTTATTCGGTGTCAGATGGAGGAGGGGTTTTGTGATTTGCACAATCTACCGCAGCCTTATGTGAGTCGATGTGGCCAGCGTTGTGGAGCTCCGTCACCTCTCCTGGTTGGCATTCCATGCAGTCGCCTTGGAGGCGTTGAACGACTAGCCTACCTTGCGAGTCTCTTTCCAACACCATTCCTATTTTGCTGCCCTTTTGGGGCATAATCTGACATGCCTCATTTATACAGGGAAAAAAGACCCGCTCTCATCTCAAGCTTTGCGGTGGCGATGCGTAACAATGCATCAGCCTTTACTTCAGCCTAATGGATGGTACCGACCCGTTTGTTTTAGCAGCCTCGCAAAGTAGCCCGTGATAAATAATCGGTTTCACTCACAATGGCGATGTGCTCAATAGGAAATAGGCCGACTTTGCCCGACAAGCCATCAGCAGCATTCTGAAATCGTCTATCTATACCTGAAATGCCCAAATCTACTCACAATCATTACTTATAACACTTCACCTCACTCAAGTCGAGCCTTGTGAGCAGATCTGTAAGGTTTGTTGCCCTTAGGCGTGTGTTTAACGCGTTGGCTACGGGCGTCACACATATGTGACGCCGTGATTTTCATACCCAGGTGGGCACTGTACACAGGCCTTGCTATTTTCACAGCATTTCAGCCATGCTGCCGATGGTATACCTATGCCACTAGTCTTCTAGGCCGCTTGCATGTCTGTAACCAAGTTTATTCTAGACAGACATGACAAACAGCGTCTCTGAGGGTAAGCCGGGCTCTGCTTGCATTCTTCCTGACGTCTCGTGACCATGCTATGGAGCCATGTTTGAATGCTAGAGGGCATTTGAGGGAGGGGTTAGTCTGTCTGCCATTGTGACTAAACCGTGAGACGTTTTGCCAAAACAGAATGCCTTAATGGGAGATTTATTTTGCTTTCGGGTTGTTCATGTGTCATGAAGCTGACCTGATACAACAAAATTCCTTCTGTTAGCAAAACTCTTGTAGGCACAATCTGAATAAAGAATGCATTTTTAAACAATTTAATTGGGTTAGCCTTTCTCCTTTCCATTTTTTCTCACTTCTGAGCTCCGCCTCCATACCTGTTTGGGTCCCATTTAGCTTGTAAAGCGATGGAAGGCGAGACTACGTGTTCATCTCATTTACACCTTCAAAACTATGCTTTAGACGGCTTATTTTGGGTGTTAATAGCTATTTTGTAGACCACGGACTGGGGCAGATGTTACTTTTAGCCCTTCTGTTGAAGGCTGCCTTAAGTTTTTCGTAAACACAGTCTATAAGTTTCTTCCGCTCCGCTGATGTTGATCACTCAGCAGCAGATATCATCTAGGATAGGAGCCTCTTTCCTCTATCATTAAATCAGAGCTCCGGGACAGCCCCGAAGACAAAAAAGACACCGTATGAGGCCAAATATATACTGTCAACACAAAGGGGAGCTGAGGAGCTGCTGATGTGGATCGGAAACCAAATTGCCAGGGAACGGTGCAATGGGTGAGCTTTCAGTGGTCCGTTACCAAAACCCAGAGTTAAACGAAGCAAATCTGAGAACCAAGTGTTAACACGACTTCATCCTTGACAGACACAGACACAGAACACACACACGACAGAATTAATTAATCCCTGTTTCTGGAGTCCGTCTGCTTTCCAGACCATGTAAAGTCTGAAAGACAGATCTGTGTGCCTGAACGCGATGCGTAACCAAAGATGACCATGTTTTTTGCTACAGGGAGAAGAAATTGAACACGCATTTAGCTTAGTCCTTGGACCATTCAGATTGTGCCTACAAGAGTTTTGCTAACAGAAGGAATTTTGTTGTATCAGGTCAGCTTCATGACACATGAACAACCCGAAAGCAAAATAAATCTCCCATTAAGGCATTCTGTTTTGGCAAAACGTCTCACGGTTTAGTCACAATGGCAGACAGACTAACCCCTCCCTCAAATGCCCTCTAGCATTCAAACATGGCTCCATAGCATGGTCACGAGACGTCAGGAAGAATGCAAGCAGAGCCCGGCTTACCCTCAGAGACGCTGTTTGTCATGTCTGTCTAGAATAAACTTGGTTACAGACATGCAAGCGGCCTAGAAGACTAGTGGCATAGGTATACCATCGGCAGCATGGCTGAAATGCTGTGAAAATAGCAAGGCCTGTGTACAGTGCCCACCTGGGTATGAAAATCACGGCGTCACATATGTGTGACGCCCGTAGCCAACGCGTTAAACACACGCCTAAGGGCAACAAACCTTACAGATCTGCTCACAAGGCTCGACTTGAGTGAGGTGAAGTGTTATAAGTAATGATTGTGAGTAGATTTGGGCATTTCAGGTATAGATAGACGATTTCAGAATGCTGCTGATGGCTTGTCGGGCAAAGTCGGCCTATTTCCTATTGAGCACATCGCCATTGTGAGTGAAACCGATTATTTATCACGGGCTACTTTGCGAGGCTGCTAAAACAAACGGGTCGGTACCATCCATTAGGCTGAAGTAAAGGCTGATGCATTGTTACGCATCGCCACCGCAAAGCTTGAGATGAGAGCGGGTCTTTTTTCCCTGTATAAATGAGGCATGTCAGATTATGCCCCCAAAAGGGCAGCAAAATAGGAATGGTGTTGGAAAGAGACTCGCAAGGTAGGCTAGTCGTTCAACGCCTCCAAGGCGACTGCATGGAATGCCAACCAGGAGAGGTGACGGAGCTCCACAACGCTGGCCACATCGACTCACATAAGGCTGCGGTAGATTGTGCAAATCACAAAACCCCTCCTCCATCTGACACCGAATAAAAGTTTTCTGTAAAGTGATACGTAATAGACTTGACCATACACCAACTTCTCCTTATTCTTCTTCAGTTATGGAAGGTGCGGCATCTAGTTTCACAGAGAGGTCGTAAAATGCCGTTTCCCATGATCCACCTGCGGTCTCATCTACGTTACAATGGCGAGGGCATAATAATGGGTCATTAGAAAGTGAAATCATTCTATTACATTCATTAATGTCGTGCTCTCCCCGCACTGAATTAGGTTTGGTCTTCTCATGTCTTCCCTTTGAAGATACCGCACACGCACACATATACAAGTAGCCTCAACCGCTGCAATTGTAGCGCTAGTCGGGAAAAAAATCGGCGACCAGAGTAATAAAACAAAACTAACCACCTAGGAGACACATTCGTCCTCGCCTTCCCTCCGCCACCACCGCCACTGCTGTCGCCACGGCCTAACAGGCAAAAAAGGTTCTCTTGCGTGTGGTCTATGCGCTCTCCGGCCAGGAGGAAGTTAAAACTTTATAGGCGGACGATACACAATCAGGCACATGTATAAAGTGGAGCGCAGCTGAGTCCGCCGAATAAAAAGTGGACTTCGTGGGCCTGGTTTTATGACCCACATTTCCTCCACAAAGAAGGCGTTTGTCATTCCTTCCGCGTAAAGCTAAATGTAAATAAACTTTTCTTTTAGTAGTACAATATTCGTGCTGTATTATGATCGCGTCTGCAGTGCTTTCATGCCAGCCCAAATTTCAACTTCCTTTGAAGGCGGTGAACTTTCTGTATCCCATTTTCTGGAAATCCCATGTCTCCACAAATGACCAATTTTACCATCCTGGCAGTAATTAAGTTGCTTAAGGGAAAAAACAGTAAAGAACCTCTTCAAATAAATCTCTTCCTCTTACTCTTCTCCGCATTGCCCTTAAACGGGCACAATTTGTCCGAGACCAAGACCACGGGAGGAAGTTTGAACATTAAAGCAACGCACCCGTAAAATGAAAAATAATAAGTCATTCTAAAATAAGGGAACCAATGGATTTATTTTTTTTGATTCAAATTTACTTAACCTGGTTAGGTGATGCATTAATATTACCATAAGCCACTATAAAGTGGTAAATGTTGTGTCACATATGTGTGACATTGGTACGGGTTAAATGAATTACCATTTTTTGGAACAATATTTAGTTCACCACACTCACAGAACTAAGAGTGTCAATAGAAGGCAGCACCTTTCCCTCCCATGCGGGTGGCGGTCTGGCTTTCTGCCTCGACCCTCCTACTGCTGAGGGGATAGACAGATTAGCCCGGTCGAGCCTTTTCTGCTGCGAATCCGATCAGTCTTTGTGTATAATACAGACACACGTAACCATAAAGTAGGAGAAATGAATATATTGCAGTTATTGGGTGTTTTATCCCCTAACACACCTACACACACACACACACACACACACACACACCAGCAAATAGCACAAGCGCATGTAGGCAAGTTTTAATGTACCTTTGGCTGCCTCTGCGAACTGATACTAGCCACCGCTAGTCCGTGTGGCGGTGGGTGTGTTCAAGTCCACCCTTTGATGGGACTGGTAAGGAAGTTAAGTTGGTGGGATAGGGAAGACTCTGCCTGATGTACCTCAAACGTGGACACGTCTCTTTTCTTCCTGGCATTGCACTCGACTTCGATGGTGAGGCATTAAGTGGGGATGGGATGGATGAACTTTGCTGGGCATTCCAGACAACGAGGAGGGTCATTCCTGTCCTTCCTCGTTGTTCATGATGCAAGGATTATGGGACAACCACAGAATACTCAAAATACGTGCCACCGACTGTGGTCTGTGTTCACTGAGCCCCTTCGTAGCGAGAGAGGTAGGAAGCATGAACATGGGAAAGTGGTGTGAGTTGCACAAAAAAGGCATTACCTTTAGTCAGTCCGAATGGCTGGATTTTACCATCACTGCCTATTTTCCCAAGGAAGAGGAGAAAGGATATTTTCACTGGGAAGCTGCCTCGAGCCATATTTTTCATTTATGCCCACTGTCATCAGGCTGTTGGGTTGGCGCGTTTTCAATAAATTATATTTGTGTGTGTGTGTGTGTGTGTGTGTGAGTGAGTTGGTAGAGCAGTTATTTGAAGGCATTTTAGTGTAATGTGGGTTATATTAACGCCCACAAGCCATTTGCATGGTCCGATGATGCAGAGTTGCCTTTGATCTCGCCCTGAAGCGGTCGGGTGGGCGGATGTGCGCTCGCCAGCGGCAAATTACAAAGGCGATGGCAACAACAGAGGCAGAGGAGGCGAAGGAGGAGAGATTTTGAAGAAATTGTGTTACTGTAATTTCGGTGCTTTTGAGTTTCTCTGTGTGTGCGTGTGTGCCAAAATTCCTAAGCATAAAGGAGGATGTAAAATGTAAAGTCCTGTGGAGCGGAGTCCGCCAACACCAGATTGACACATGAGTAAAATGCTTCTTCACAAATTAGAAGTCATTGTGATTTAGCATGAATTGATACACTTAGTTACTGAGAACTGAGCAGAAAACTTGACTTCTATGACATATTCCAACTACCTCCGAGCACCTCCAACACCTTTTTGTGGTGTTTCCTCCTCAACCATTCGATTGTGCGGGAATTTGAACCGGTAAATTGCACAAACAATCAGAGAACACATGCGATGCTTTAAGTGTTTGTCTGGACCTTCAGGTTGATTTTGCATATAATTAAGACTCTGTCCAGGCATTCGGCCCAAGGCAGTGGCCTCTCAGCTCCTCTACGCGTCAACAATGCCTATTCTGTCCGAGTACTGTGTGTCCCTCCTATGCCAGCGCTTTGAAATTCCACTAGCCTCTCTGTGTTGCCCAATGCTTTAACTATCGTTCCCTTTACAGTTATGCAGACACCATCCTAGGCGCGTTCCTCTGTTGCATGCTCTGGAGAGAGCGCCTAGTGCCGCCACTGGACCTCTCGTGAAGGCGGCAATCGCAATCACGCCAGCTTTTAATTGCTTAACGTCAGGTGCGTTGGATTGACGCGGTATAAGGAAGCTACAGTGCCAAACAGACACGATTTTAAGAACCTGGGAACCAGAAACGCCGTAAACACTCTCTTCACCGTGTCTTTTTCAAGCTCTAAACGCATGATATTTTGTAATGCGTTAATTGCATGTTCAACCATCTGTTTCGGCCTCCGAGTCAAGTCAGTAGCTCTAAACCCTTCAGCACTACAGCATTACTTACGCCTTAACAAGGCCTGGAGAAGGTAGAAACCAGTTAACATTACATTTGTGATACATTTTATGTTTAAGGGACCTGGAATGCGTAGAGGTTTACTGCTGCCCCTTTGCTCGCTCATAGATTCCACTGCCACGTCAAGAGGGGACCGAAACAGAGTATCACTGCGCAGATCCAGCGCATTGAGACGCCTTTGAAGACGGAGCAAGTCAACATTTGAGCTGAACATGCAGAAGGGCAGGGAGCACCTGACACCTGAATGAGGCTTTTGCCAAAACCGAGAGATGAGCAAACAATTAAGTAAGCACAATGCTTTTGGCCCACTCACTCGACCAAATGACAATAACCTTTACTAAAAGTCAAGTGAGGGAGGTGGCAAGGGGCTTCACAAGCCCACGGAATTTCTAACTTCAATTGCATTCATTAATTAGGCAATTGGTGGGTGTCTGATTTCAATGCAACAATCATGTCTAGAGTTTTTTCCTTACTTTAATCAAATCCTACATGCACAAGCCTCTCGGTGCCCGCTCCGCTCTACTTCGCTTGCATGGGTGCTCGCTGTAGAATTGTGCCACAGCTTGCCGTGTTTGGAATGAAGGCAAGGAGGGAGAGGTGGAAGCAAGGATAAATGGAGGATTGAGTAAATAAGTAAGCGCTATGTCTTGAAACCTCCCTGTGAAGGACTGAAAGGGACAAGGGCATAATCCGGTTGCCGGTCTGCCCGGTCGATACCGGCCACATTGTCCAAGCCTATTTATAAGTCGTTTTTAGCAACAACGCTCTCTTTCGCTTGCCACTCCAACCCAGAGGTAATACCAAAGCGAGACTTGGTCATGCCTGGTTTTTAATTACCGCTGGGGATACAAAATGGAGCAGGGACTGGTGTAGTTCCGCCGACCTTCATAAAGCATTGTCGACGGCATTGCATCGCTTTCCTCTATGCGATTACCTACCGCGCTTCACAAAGCAGATGTGGGAAGGTGGGGAGGAGGGGAAGGTGTCTCCCCCTTCCACTGCCCCCATTGGTCTCCTCTTTCCTCTTACTGTGTCTTTTCTGTCTTACTTTTTCACCGCTTAAATTTTAAAGCATCACTTTGATGTTTTATGCCGTCACCAGTCATTTTACTTCTCTGGGTCTCGCATCCGCTTGCCCTCGCCCCCCCCTGGATATGACAGAGGCACGCAAGCGGTGTTTTGTTGCCCCGCGAAAGGGACACTAAGACTGCCCCTCGTGTGAGAGCCATTGACCAGTTCAGCGATGCCACAGACCGTTCCTAGCACAATCTCAGTCTCAACTTAATGTCCAGAGACAGGACCTGTCCAGTTCTTATTTACTTGATTGATTGTCTGCTTTAAGACGGTTCAACTCCAGCCGCATCCGTTTTTTTCGTCTACCAGCCTGACTGAAACATTACATCCTCCTCCTACACGATCCGTTTAATTCAAAATAAAAATTGGCATGTTCTCCTTGGTGCGTTCAATGTGCTCTTTTCTTACTCCTCCTCCTCATCTTTGACCGTACTCGGCGCCCTTTGCCTAATCGGCGACGGTGTTTCGCAAGAGGCTACACAAACTACCGCCTTTTGTGTGCCGACAGAGACATTTCTTTGTACAAAAAGGGGGGATTGTCAACCCCCTGTCCCCACTTGCTTTGCGCGTGATGGCACATTTAAACTGAGTGTTTACGAAACGGTGGATAAAAGGAGACGGATAGTTTTTTTTGGCCATGGCAGAGGGTTAAGATCCTTTGTAAGCAGCTAACGCCTTAGACAGGGTGTTCAAGAACCCATGCGATTGCTATATTCGTGTTCATAATTGGATCCGTGAGAAAATTTGACTACTTTAGTCACTGAAACCAACTGAATCCACAAACTCTGATGTGTCTCCTTCCCTTCGATGCAAGGACGCTGGCAACCGGACATCGAGTCTGCCATCAAAGGGGCGAATACTCCAATCCACTCAAGCTTATCTAAGCAGTAAACAAGCTTGCATAATTTGTCGGTAGAAAAAAAGATAGTCAACCACCGAGTCCTCAAACACGACGTGTGGCAAGCCCAACACGGGTAAGTAATGCCAGAGCGGTGGGGAGGCGGGGCTCTCATAAGGGCGGCGACGTCGGCGGGTCGGCAATGGTGATGGGGAGGATGCTCTCGTCACAACGCTGTGCAAGGCTTTTGCACAAAAGCGCAGTGGGTTGAACGGGCTTCCTGCTTTGATGGGGGCAAAAAACCCGCCAAGCGGTCGGTCGGGTGGACGAACATACCAAGTCAAAGGCGTTCATATCGTATGCAAGTACCTTCAAACAACTCGGTCATCAATCCGCACATTTCACTAGCCCCATAGAACACTTATCTTTTGACACAGTAGATGCAATTTTTCAATGTCAAAGTGGGGTTGTTGCCGGCATTAATCACACCCGAACAATGAGCGGCACACGGACACTCTTACAGTAGGGCCATTTTAAATCATTTGTGTGTCATGAACACAGCAGCCAACTTGCATTCAGTCCCATTTCATTTAAGATGTGGCGCTAAATGAGTAACAATAGAACAAATGTGCTTTCTAGATTGTCCCATTTCTTGCCTTGGTAATGGCATCGTTTGACGACATTTTCTTTAACCCGGACACGAAAATGGAGCGATAAAATTGCCGTGCCATTCTCAAGCCGAGAAGTAGTGAAAGGGACGGAGCGCCAGAGAGAGGCATTCAATTAGCCTGTGCCCTCGCCCTCTTGCTGCAGCCTTCAAGAGGTGGTGTGTTTGTCCTTTTTTTGTCTTCCGTCTTATAAAAAGAAGGCGCATCTAAAAGTTGTTGGTTTGCTTGTTTATGAGAATAGAAATTTATGGCCCTTAATGTGCTGCTGTCAAGGCGACGGTGGAGTAATGGAAGGCCAATGACACCCTTTTTTGCCCTCCAACACCGCCATTGCCAGCAATCTTTTTAACTGCGTCCCCAATTGGAGGAGACCGGATACAAGTGAAGTGGATTGAAATAACATTGTTTCACCTTTGATTAAGAAATTCTCTTCAATTTCTGCAGTAAATAAGGCTGCTAGCAGATTCCGCATTCTATAGGCCCCTTTTAGCTGCCCAAACGCACATTCACTGGTAGCTAAGTAAATTCCTTCAAATAATAGTAGTTATCGATGCCTCAGCTTTTTCTCCTCCATTAATAAAAAGGCGCCACATCTGTATGGAAGTGAAGATGGACAATAAAGAAGACCTGTTTTTCTCCTTCTCCTTCTTCTGCTTCTTCCTCGTCCTCTTCTTTGGTCGGAAGGTCGTACAACAGGGCGAGACGCGCTGATACCGCCTATTGATAGGGAATTCAACTCTCTCTCTCTCTCTTCAGAGTTAAAGGAGAGAGAAAATGAATAAGAGGATACACCATCCTTTGCCTCACTGGAGTGGAAAGAAAAGAGGACAGAGAGGGAGAGCGTTTACTCAGCATGCCCTGTCTGTCCCTCTCCCTCCCTTTCCTTTGTACCATTGCCTGTGTTGTCAATTTGGTCCTAAATAATTTTCTTTGATCTCTTTCAAAAGTCAAAAAGACCAATTCTCAGAGTCTCCGCCTGATACACTGACATATTTGCACATGCAACTGAAAACAGCCCATGAGAGAGGTTTATTTGGCCTGGAAAAGTCCTCCATTGGTGTGTGTGTGTAGAGAGAGAAAGAGAGGGAGAGAGAGAAGAGCGACTGCATCAAAGGTGACAAGGCTGCTGCCCATCACCACTGCGCCTGTCATTTAGCGCTTGGGCATAGAGGGCAATCAGGCGGGAGAGAATGGATGAAGAAGGTCAAAGATACTACACTCCATTTGATACAGTTGAAAAAAAGGATAGTGAAGAGGAGGAGAGGAAAACATGTGCCTGTCGTTTAGGATGACTGCAACTACTTCTCACCTCATTAAGATATTATTAAGCTAAAAAGTTTGGAATTTACAGAACACGAGTTTTTAATGGTAACACAAATTATTTGCCCCTTTTAAGGCAAACATCTTGCAACAGCTCCACTTCAACCATGTTATACCTGACTATGGGACAGAATTATCCATCCAAAGTGGGCTCTAAATGACAAATAAGTCTATGCAAAAGTTGGAATGATAGCAGAGTGTAATCATTCTTTCCGAAGCTTCAACTAGGCGCCAAACCCACATCATACAAAGGTAAGCACGGCTTCAAGCCATGGCTTTACTGTTCCTGCGCTTGAATACCAGCCTCTTCTTTTAGCTTGACTACAGACTGGGAGATTTAAGGCTCATTTAAATTTTAACCGCATAAGATCGCACTAAACCACAAGGAGTTACCTCACCTTCGTTTGGAAAGGAAAATTCCTGTTCACTTGCATCTCATGGGTTACGCCTATTTGCTGCAAGTCAAATCACTAAATTTAACAGTGCCAGCAAACTTAGTTCTGTGTAGCAGCAAATCACGGTGCAAACGGAAACGCTCCATGTTTAGATGGGAACTGAAATGATCTTTTTATTTCGTCAATAAAAATGCCAACTCAAGCCAGCGGTGTAAGCGAGAAACCCTTAAAAGTGGGACACCCACACTTTTTAAAACTCGCACCGCCTTTTCAGGTTGAAACAGTCTGGATATAAAATCTAGCTTTAAAAGCGACTTTCGATTTATAGATAATCACAACGAAAAAAAGCCTGATGTGCACAATTGCGCCAAAATTTAGTACACCTCCAACTATATCAATTCCCGTGGTGACATGAAAAGCTGGCTAACACGACATACAAGTCTACTCAGTAATTGCAAGTAGACATTTTTTGATGAAAAATCACTTACCAATGAGGTGCCACAGGGACGGTTACAAGCCTGTAACGTGTTACTCCAAAAGACCCGCGTCAACCTAATTGATAAACAGAATAAATTGTTTTTCGATTGAAGTCAAATTCGAAAACCCACGCTCTAGCGGATCGAGTATTCAGAAGTGCCATTTGGGTGATGATACCGCCATCTCATTGTACCTTGAAAACCGTATTTTCATGCTTTACTGCACATCCTAGTCTACATTTCTCAGCTGAAACCCACAATAGTGGAAGTACTAGTCGCTAGCATTAAAGTCGCATAGTGAGAAAGGCGGTTGAACTGATGGGATGACAGGTCTGTGACGTTGGTGAATCTCGTTTTCACACGATGGGCACACTTGCGTGGATTGGTGCCACCTGTACCTCTAAGATGCCTTCTCAGTAGACGCATAACGCTTTGAACAAATACCATCCCATACCCTCGTTACTACTCAAAAGTGGGATTACAATGTTGTTAAACAATGGCCCTATTATTTCTTTTATCGAATAGAGGGCATCAAACTATACATGAGTCACCAAGGTTCCCCTTTTTAAAATCACTAGCATTCTAGGCTGGGAAAACTTGAGCGGAAGGGAGCATTGGATAAAAAGTGTCCTTTCTCATCCATTTATTATGAAGCCACGGTAAACTACAGATGAACGAGTAAGCGGTATGAAAGGAGAATTAGCGAAAAAGGTGAATGTAGAGAGAAAGAGAAGATAAGCATCGGAAAAAGCCTTAGCGGCCCAAAAAGAGGAGGCTGTGAAGGCATCCAGTAGGTCTGCTAAACAAAGTTGGAGCACGCCATCGTATCACCTGCAATGAGATATTAGGCGGTGACTTTGGTGAATCTGGAGAGCTGTTCAAAGACCCTACAACGCCTCATTGTAAGATGGCATTTACCAAAGGCTATACATACAAAATCCAGTCATTGCAACCACAAACTGGCTTCAAATTGGACGTACTCCAACCAAATTATTACTAATTACAAAAGAAAGCAATAATACATGAAAGGAAGACAGGCTTCACACACGACCTCATGTGAGGCGCTACTGAAAGGGTAAAGCGGGAGCTCACTTAAATCAACCTCGAAGCAGTTAAACCAGGTATCGCGACTAATCGTTCGACCGCTGATGCAATTCCCAAGGAAGATCTCCAGGCAAGCCAGTGTCGGCAGAGCAACCTGCGTCAGCATTGCCAACTCTCTCTCCTCAATCATTCTATCGTGAGAGGCAGAAATTTAGATTCAACTTTGCATTCCAATGCAGTACTCAAATTGTGCAAAGAATTGGGCATTCTTTTGATGCTAGACAGACGGTCAGGGAACCTCAACAAGGAACTCGAGAAAGAGGACAAAGAGTTGAGAACTAGGAGTGATAAAAAAAACGATTTAGATAGCCTACCCACTCTTATCGACATCAAGTTCGCAGAAGACAAAGCTGAGAAGTGGTCCAGCGTTCTCGCCATTGCGGCCGATGTGCTTGGCCAGGAGGCTATCCAACGCCAGCCAGTTGTGCTCTGATCGTGGACGCAGCAGTACATTGCGTGGGTCACTGCCGTAGTTCTGGTCAAGAGAAGATGATGCCTGAGAGCTGCCAAATCCCCATTTCTCTCGTTCCTCTCGATATTGCCTTTCTCAACTTTATGCCACGATGACAACCTGGCAAAACTAGCTAAGATAGGGGAATCTGATGTATCGGATCGGATTACAGCTTTGCGTTGTGATTTGCAGTCTCACGAGTTGTACCAACGGTAATTGAGGTGATCGGTAATGATTACGCAAAAGGAGCGTACGAAATGGGCCCTCCAAAACTTTTTCAGCGTGGCTATAGTACAGAAGGTGACCATTGTTTAGGTTAACTTTTACACCTCAGATCTGGACCCAACAGTACAAAAGCTAAAAGGTAAACATGTCTGATGTTGCAGTAAGTCGAGAATGAAGGCACTCCGTTTGACATCACGTCATGTAAGAGCAACAAAGAGCATGTATATTTCCCAAGATGAATTTTACTTTCAGCCGAATAGCGTCCACATTGCTCCACAATAATGTTAGCAGTACGACCGACAACTTTTGCACGTTGATCGTGGATAAGTCGCGCCCCGTGCTCTACAGGCATCCTTGTGCTACCCTAAAAGAGGCGCGTCATCAACACCAACAAGACTTCTTTGAAGCACTGGATTAACACTCAAGAGAAGTACACCATAATGGCAGCCGACTATTTTGAAATAACTTTTCTCCAAATAGAAAAAAAGTCGAAGAAGATTCTTACACCCTATGAGAAGCAATTTTGCAAAGCACAAGCATCAATTCTTTGAGATGACGCTAGCTTATGGATGAGCTAAGTGGCACGCTAGTGAGTGCGTGAAAGTTTACACAAAAAAAGAAAAATTGTGCACTCCACATGTTTGAGACGCGCACTTCGCCCTGGTGGCGTTAAGCCTCGTGGAACAGGATGCAAGGAGTAAAACCAACAGCGCTGAAGGTCGTTGAAGTCTGGCTCACACCACGTGACATTAATTGGCTTTTTGTCAAAAAGCCAATTTTACGATGATACCTTAAATGTTGCTAGGGAGTCATAAAAATTCACCATAAAATGAGAGGAAATTGACAGCACCGGGGAGCCAAAAGTGTTTACGAATTTTTACGAGGATAAAAAGTACGCATGACGAGAGAAAGACAACCAACTCCCAAGTATTTTCTCAGAGGAAAACAAAGCTACGCTTTGAGGTAATTGGGGATGATCGAGATGCATCATAAACGCTCTCGACGTTGTGGTGAATTGTGAACGAGGAGTTTTCTCCACCATATTTTTGAGCCTTGAAGACCAAATACTTCATCCCTTAACTGGCAAAATGCGGTCACCGGATTGGCTGAAGTTTAGGCAATATATTGCAAGCACCAACGAACCCTAAGGTTGAGCTCGATCGGCCCACAAAACAACCTAGAGATTAATTGCAGACTAGACGCTTGTTTATGCGCACAAACCTTGTAATCAGCGATGGCAAGAGGGATATAAGGGAGGAGTGCCGCTTCTCTTACCGTTGAGCGCAGAAGCTGTTGAAGCCACAGAATGAATTGGTACTTGAAGTAGCGCTGTTGCACGGCCCAGTTGCACTTGGTGGTAAGCTCTGTAGTAAGGAGGCAGGTGAGAAGAAGTTCCAGAAAGAGGTGCCAAAGTGGAAAAAAAAACTCACCTTGACACTCGGCGAAGTAGCGGATTATGGAGTCGCTGTCCGCTCGGTGGCCGTTGAAGTAGCGCTCGTCGCCACAACGTGGATCGCCCTCACGGCAGTAGCAGATGTTGCGGTAGAGGTCGCACGTGTGGCTGTACGTGTACCCATCCACGCAGATCTGCAAGTCACATCAGTATGATCGGTTAGTCACTTTGAAAGCACCATTATTGGTTGCCTTTCGGCATCCGAACTAATGCCAGTAGACATTCTCTCGATGGTCGACAGGCTAGTGGATATAAAAAGCATGCGCCACGAGCAGTTGATGTTGTGTGAAGACGGTTATGCGTTAGTTTGGTTTGGCTTCGGTTCTTGTAAACAGGCCAATTGGGTGCTCTGCCATTGCTACTTCACCGGGCGGCCTGACCACTAGGCCACGCCAGTAGCCTCAAGTCCTTCTCCACTTTGGCAATACATATTCTACTAGAGTATTTTGTCCCCTTTCCGCTTCAGAATAGGCTGAGACACCTGATTCCTACTGCTGAGTGATCATCTTTAGCGAGACGGAGAAGTGAAGACGGAAGAATCAGTGACGAACCCCAGCAGAAGGGTTGGAATTGATGTCAACCTTCGACAACTACAGCAGTCCCGTAGTCTGTAGGAAAGCAATTAAAAAAGTGAAGCGAAACTAGCCACGAGCCATCTGGAGAAGTATGCTGCACCTGTATGAAAGTATCGCCTATGCGAACACGTGATACCTCCCGCACCTCTCTAATAGCTAGGTAGAATGAAGATGGATATGGTTGAGCTGCATTGAGGTGGGAAATAAAGTAACAAGGGAGAGGAATGGGCTTACACTCCTAACCCTACAGAAGTATCTTAAATCCTCAGTTATTTGATACTGTCACTAGCTAATGTACATTCATGAGGGCCAGCACGTTCCGCCTGCCCAATCCACTTCTCAAAAGGGGATGAAGCTCCAGATCCGGTGGAAATGTCAAGAGGAATAAGTCGAGTATCTTCTCATATGAACCCGAATTCCATGACTGATACAATCGACTCGTGAGCGGACTTCTTACAGCATTGACTACATTTTGATGGCTGCCGGGGCCTACGTTCAAGAGAGGAAATGGGTCCACCTAATACGACTAGCGTACCTTTCAGGCCTGGCACTGGGAATACGTCGGCTGCTTGTTTACCCTCCGACTTTGATAACAGAGACACTTCAGTGCTCTACTATCGCACCTCGGCCAGGCGGCTTGGCCTCCAGGCCACGCCAGTAGCCCCCACCCCTATCATGCCCGAGTTTTACCTCTTCTTTCGTCCTCATGGGAGTTGCAGGATGCTACAGCCATTCTGATAGTGTGCCTGCCTTATGAAAGAAAAGTTACCTGAAAAATAGCAATTTTAACAAATGAATCTTTTGCCTCTATCTTCGAATTCCTAGCCAGAGGAGGTCATAGTCAAGTTTGTTGACCGTTCATGGAATGGACATAGTGTCACTGGGTGCGCCTTCAAGATGGCCTAGTCATGAACAGGGAAGCTCAACCAAATTCGGTCAAATCTTCGTTTGAAGTGTAGCTCACAAATGGGCAGAAATTCGACAAAATATGCATGATGAAGACAATATTTACGCCCATACAGGTGGCGCTTTTGCTCATCAAAAGTTCGATTATTCAAAAGACAAAGCGTCAATTGGCGAAGCCAGACACAGTCATCTAATTTGCCTACACCTTGATGACGGTCAATTCACAACAACCTTCAACGGAAGATGAGTCGAATACAGTGATGTAGGGAAATTGAACGCCATGGGAGGTGCATTTGAAACTCTAAAACATTCTTTACTGCGATTTTATACACAACCAAGTGTGGCAACTGAAAAAAACACTCTCAAGAACTGTGGCTGAAACCATGGCTAAATTTAACAGAACAAAACCCGCCATTTTGGCGAGTACAAAACAAGTCATTTGCTCACCTTGTTCGGGTGAATGAACCAATCAGAGGGACAGAAATCGTAGCAGTGACACTTGCCATCCTTGCAGTATTCTCCAACAGTACATTTGACGTCCGCACACGTATCCTCGTCGTCTTAAAATTAAAAAAAGCGTATTTCAGTCAATTCGAATTGGTAAAATTTAACATTAAAGGTTGTGGTTCTGCCATGAGCAATGTTCCCCTTAAGGTGGTGATTCTTTGAGGCAGTGGGTAGATGGAAATGGAAAAGCACTGCGGCCTTTGCCCTCTCAGACACAGACTTGATTGGCATAAGGCGTTGGCGAGAGATTTTCGCGGTAGGGTAACAAGCCCCGGCGACGAAGGCTTGGTTAGGGATGGAAGCTCATTGGAAATATTAGGTAATGGCCGAAAGTTGACATAGTCAAAGGGAATTTCGGTAGAAACCATTCCTGTAGCGATTTGTACCTTTTAATGTACTCGTCGTGGAGGTGAAGGAGGATTTTATGGCCTGAGTAAGAACAAATGCAAAGATTTTGTTAGATTATCGACGCAGAGAACCATACTGCCACTAAGTCCAAAGACGAGAGTTGATGAACACTGCCTGCATTCTGACGTCGACCTTCCAGACTGGCGGTGCTAGGAAATGCTTACTAGTGTATAGAGACTGATTAAAACCCTGTATTTCCTTGGTATGCGCAAATTCAGTGCAATGGGATTGTGCTTAGGGCAAACAAGTGACAGACACTTCACTTTTACAGAGATCCACTAGTTCCCCACATCCAATAGGTTTCTTGGACTCACTGCCAGCCTATATACCCATAGGTCTGAAAACAAAAGTTGCAGTTCGGAACGAAACCCCAATGATGGAAAGTAGAGCAAACAACCCATCCCCTAGAATTAGCCGGATTTGGTTTCAAAGTAGGTGAAAGGATGCAGTGAACATACCTGAACTGGACGAAGAGCCGTGATTATCAGGGGTGCTTCGAGACTAGAGTGGATAAAAAACCTTCATCCCTCATTTGATCAGAACATTAAGGGGTAAACTCATTCAAATCCCAATGTAACTAGGACAGACCTATGAAAATAAAATGTAACTAAGGTATTCTGAGGCGAGGGGGAAGGCCTTCAAAAGGCAGCCTAAAGTTAGGGGCAAAGGAGAATCTTACCTGAACGACCGTGAAAACCTACAATGAGAAGTAGGGAAGTTTACTACTCGGAATTTAGTAAATAAAAATCATATATGGCTTCAACAAACAGAAGGAAACACGTAATAGCAGAAAAAGTTGCTCGAAGCCACCATTTGGTCGGAGAGAAAACCTTGGCGCGGACAAATCCGATCCGTTTTTATCTTTAGGGGGACAAACTAGACTTCTGTGGATACTTGGGTGAACACTTGACTGCTTGGAAAAAATTGGTGCGTAAGAGTTCCACCATCCGAAAGTACCCAGAGCTACAACACAGCCACTCTGAAGAGCGCATGACTTTATCCTCCCCATGCCTGCACATTAAAATGCGGTGCTACTCCGTCGCTGCTCTCCTACATCCACTTGAATAACTTCCTTTAAGTTTAGGTCGATAAATCTTTTCCCCATTCATTTTCGCTGCCGCCTTTTGACCAAACACACTGGAGAAGACCAGAATAAACGCGCCCCCATAGACAAGTGGCCTCCCACTTCCGCGTGGAATGCCAAGCACACGTCATGTGTTTTGGAGCCCCATCAAACAGTTCGCCCCAAACGGGGAAAAACACATGGCATTCTTAAGTAATGGCGGTCCCACTTGTACTAATCAGAGCGCGAAGCTAACAGAAAAAAAGAGGTTGCTTTTAGCCCAGGCATAAACAACATATTCACTGTTGGTGAACTGGGCGATGTGCACTGCGAAAGCACCAGCTCATCTCCAGAAGGTGAGCCCCTGCATCTATCTTTGGTTTTTCAGACACCTAAATTAAGCAATAATTACTTCCACGCCACAGCTGGTCCACCATGCACCAGGATCCACTTCACCACGTTCCTCAAAAAAGCTGACACGACTGCGTGATCCTTGGCGTCAGCCTTGGGAAGTACATGAATCTTGTCAGCAAAATCGCGGGATGAAAGACGCACATCCTTGGACTAAATCCTCAAACTTGTACTTTTAAAGCGACGGCAAGATAAAGCCTAACCCCACCCGAGTGGAGAAATCCTGTAGGGCTTAAGTATGGCCCCGTCGAGCGTGAAGAACTACACATTTCCAACAAAAGGGCCAAAACAAATTTTATGGAAACAGTAAGCATTACCCCTTGTCATTATTGCTCGCAAGGAATAGTCTAGTTGAATTTCAAAATCCACACATTCTCTTCTAGGCATGAAAGTGCACGAAGTCTGAAAATAAAGCCTTCCAGAGTTTTCGGGGATGACCACTTTAGTGTGGACTAGTTATAAATACCCTCAAGCGTCTTAAGGAGTCTTCCAGCTCCTTAAACAAACTGCAGTCGTAGAGTATTCAAAGCGATCATAAATGCAAAAGTAGTTGACCTCTAACCCTCCGCGTTAACTTCGTGTTGCAACAAATGAAGTGGTGACCTAGCTGGAGCCGGCGAAAAATGGGAAAACAGTAAACAAGGCAACGTACAAGGAGGGCTGAGAGGAGGAAGTGGTGTTGAAGGCATCTCATTGTGTGGTGCTTTGCCGTGGCAATGTCCACACTAGGGCAAGACGACAGCTGTGATGGGACAGTGTGTGTGTGCAGCACCCTGCGACCTCGAGGAGCAGCCAATCATGGCGACGCCCAACGCAACAGCGCTGCCGTGGTGTACACTGCCACTTCAGGTGTCCGCCTTCTCCAATTGACGAGCTACGTCTTCCCACTGTGAGTTATGGTGGCCCACAGGGTTGCACGCCTTTGCACTTCAGTTGGCATGGACACTGGCGTAAGTGGGTATGAAATAATTACTTCTGATGTGACTTTTCGCTATAGCGCATCAAATAGAAGTAGCTCGCTTACCTCCTCATTTTTACAGCTTGTTGAGAAGGATCCATTCAATTCCAATTTCGATGGCTGTGAGGTCTTTGCAACACCCGATTTTCTTACCAGAACCAGGCGTCACAAATATGTGACGCCTCTTCCCTCTTCGTTTTGCGGTGGCAGGTCATATCGCCAACCCACTCGTTGAGTTTAAAGTAGAAATTAACACTTCCACTTTTGAATCGTACTCCAATTAGTCGGTTTGGTAGCGTAACTGGTAATATCATACGGCAGAACAATGGAGTGTCTGTACTGTGGTGGTCGGTATTTTATTTTCTGAACCCCCAACTCGAGACTTTTAGCAACTTTTCAGTTTCAGTGCCCAACAAATCCAACCCCCAGAATCGCCAAAGGGAGGTACCAGTCTCGTAATGAAGTCACCCCCAGACTTTAGTATCTATTGGCCACAGTAAAACTCGGTGCTGCTGCATCATCATCACGGCGCGACAATAAGGATATTATCTAGACTGCAATGGTAAAGAGACGGTTTTGAGATAACTTTTGACGGCCATTCGCTTAATTTTTATACTGAGATCTCATCCCACTGTCAGGATTTACTGTTCAGTTAACTTATTCCAAATGAAGACTTTCAGTGTGTCAACCCGTGCTCTCGAAGCGGACCACTCACGCAAACAAAAGGCACTAAATTATACACCTAAACCCATTTAAAAGAAATTTAAACTGTGACGTTGCATGCTGCGAAATAACAGCATTCCCACCCAAAGGTAGGCCACCATCAACCAGCACTTTCAGTGACTTCCAGTCCTTAGTGGATTATGGAGTCCATCCTTGCGAATTTGCGTGTTAATACTGGTAAACCGAAATTCTACCAAATTTTACGCCAAAAAAGCGGGAATTTGTTTCTAGAAAACATCTAAGCCGATTGTTGCTATATCACAATCGAGAGCATGACTGGAGCAAAAAGGCACCAGTTAGCAATTACCAGAAGATGTGCGTATTTACGAAGATGGACAGAACAAAAGCCGTGACTCCCTCTTCAGCAACTAGGCCTGTTATAGTTAGAACGAGCTAGATTACAGGATCCACCTCCACTAATAAATCAGCATTGAGGAATGGCAACCGCTAAATCAGGCTTATAAAATGGCATGGCTGACTGCCTATAGACTGACAGCTCGCAATAAAAAAAGGATTGGCACGCAAACTGCATTGGCAAAAGAGACATCTACATGATGCGTCGAAGGAAGGGTAGAGTCCACCTGGCGAACCACTTGAATCGTGGTTCCGTAGGTCGCAAAAGCCCCTCCAATGTAACCGGACGTAGGTAACGTGCATCCCACAGCCACCTCCGTTCGGCCTCAATCCGGCGTCGCAGCTCCACGTCACGCGTGACCACTACCACCTGACTCTCAATGTCGAGGTCACGCGACCGATAGCCGTAGTTGGAGGAGCCAATGAAGGCAAGAGTGGTGGCGGTGACTTCGCGCGTGGTTAACCAAAGGCCCTTGGCGTGGAAGGTCCAGCCGTGACGGTGGTACTCGTGCACGTGAAGGTTGGGTAGTCGTGCAGTGCGTCGGAGGAAAGATATCAGCATCTCACGATACGCTGCTGGAATAGCCCCAGAGAGGTCGTTGGAATTGAAGAAACTGTTGGCCTTTTGGAGGGAGGAGGACGAAACGTATTCAAGTTAGTATTCACAGCCACAGAGACTGTTTAGGACAAAGCACAAAAAGGCACTGAAGGGTAGCAGAGGCGGACCTGAGGTGCAGCACAGAGGATGTGAACTTGTGAACATGGGCGATCAGAGCGCTGAGCAATGGCAGTTATTGCCTCCTCGAGTTCGTGTGTGGGGGAAAAGTATCCAGTGGTGAAAGCAAGGTCGCATGGGGGCAAAAAATGTAAGAGTCGTTGCAAAAGCGGGGTCTCCTGCTGTATTCCGTAGGCACCCATCTGCACCACCGGGAAGACGGCAGTGTCGTAGGCCCTTGGTGCACTCGTTGCAACGTATTTTGTTCTCGCTTCCGTAAGGAAGGCTTTAATGCGCGATCGAAAAAGGCTGCAATAAGCCTTCTCGTTTGCTAGATAAGAAAGTAAACAAGTTCCTGAGGTAGCTAATCGACTCAGTAATCAAGCTAGTTGTTCAAAGCCTTAATACTGACTTTGTGAAGGCTTTGGATACGGAATGAAACAACTTATGGTAGCAACAAGAGGATCTTTTGATGAAGGAGGATTGGATAAAAGGAAAGGGGAGAGGGAGTCAACGTTAAGTTTGCCAGATACAAAAAGGCCAATGGAGTAGGAGAGAAAAGTCAGCAAAGAAGAGGTTGAGGGATGGAGAGAGGGCTGCACGCGTGACCTCTGAGGAATTCCCCACCACAATGGCAGAACCGAACGCCAATCTCATAAATTTTGTACCCTGATCGCAGCAACACACATTGTAAGGGGACGGAAGAGGCAATCAACGGAAGTTGGGGAAATTCCAGACATCTTGATTTCCATGCAGAGTTTTCAAGCAAAGGAAGTAAACAAGGCAGCTGTGCGGGCATGTGGTAGGTTAGGTTCGGAAGGAGCGCAGAAGCAAAGCCAATGTGCGGTGAATTGCGTCAATAGCAGCAGACGCCATGGTGGGGCATAAAGTGTGGGGGGGTGACCCGAGAAGACGGCATCTCAACACCGTCAAATGGCAATGATTCGAGATGCAATCGGTTTGGTGACACCAACACCAGGCAATTAGTTCAAAGTCGCAATTTTAGCCTAGGATACATAAAAATAGCTATGCACAGCAATACCACGGAAAAGGTGGGTTTTCTTAAACATTGTGGTGGAAATTCCAATCTAAAGTTAAGCGAAAATGCTGATAACAGCATCATGACTAAAAAACGCGGGGATTCTTGCTTTCAACTGAGCGATTTTTTGGCTAGAGCTATTGTGGCTACCGGTAAACAACCAACCAGGCATAAAAAGCAAGTATTTAAAGGAAAACAAAAAAGAACAGGAAAATAGAGTTCCGAGGAGCGACTCGGCAGTCAAAGTAGAACACTTACCCAACTCTGGATCAGTTTCTTTTGAGATGGCTCGAAGCTCGCCCTTTGGGGTGACCTGATAGCTCAAAGAGGCAATGATATCAATGAGATTTGAATAGAAGTCCGCAAGAGCTGAAACGCCTCTGAACAACCACGCGCGATCCTGCCGCGTTTTAAAGTATTCTTCGCTCAGATTCGCTCTATTGTAGGTAAAAAAGGGATGCTTAGGGGCGAGAAGACGCTAAAGACTATAGTGAATCCTCCTCCCCAACAGTAATCCTACGCTATACAATCAAAAAGGTAGCAGGAATAAATATCATGCAGGATGAAATGGGATAATCTAATTCATGATCTATTCTACTGAGTCGAAAAATAATGCACAAGTGAGAACACCCACCCACTAATGATGACGTCGTCGTCGAAAATGTGAACTTTCATATGTTGAAGACCCAAAAGTTCGTTTAACCTCTCAGGCAAAAACCGACGCATCCAACCACGCAGGTGATGACTCTGGTAGAGAGCCACTCGGGAAGATGGTAGTTTCGCTATGCGCTGAAGCAGGAACAGGGGAGAGGACTGTGTGGCAGTGGTGACTTCGTTCATCCCTCGCTGTTGAACATCCGCAAATTCCGCGGTCGCTTTGACTGTACGGGTGGATCGTGTTGCGTCTGCAAGTAAGGTTACCTGTGGATTGTTTTTATTCATAGCAATGGCCTCGATCTACAAAGTAGATAGGGTTAATTTATTGCTACTTAAATAATAAATGGTAGAGCATCCCGGTCCATACGAGCTGTTTCTCCAACTCTCCAGAGCCAAGGTAGAGGGTTGCAAGAACAACGCGACGCCGAGCTCTTTTGACACCCTCCTAAGCGACTGCTACGAGCAGAAGACCATACATACCTCTAGGGCATTGTAAAAGGCATCTGGATTCGCCAAGATCTCCAGCTGGTTCTGTTCAAAGGGGATGAAGGGGAATTCTTGACTGACTAGATCAAAGAGATCCATTGACTCTGTCCAGAATAATTTGGAAAACATTGGTCAAATAGTTACCAGCGGCCTTCTTTAATGAGAGGTACATACTGACGCCTTCTACCCCGTTTTACGATTACATCAACCCGAGGGTTACTTCTGCCGAATGACATCCACAAACCACAGACATGAAAGCATTACATAGTCAAATTTTTGCTTATTTCAAAAATAAATAGGAATAACTATGCAGAAAGCAATGGTGAGTTCGATGAAAATGGCACAAGCCTGTCGAAGATCCAACCAGTCCCTAACCGCAGCACAAGGAGACGAGTTCCCCTTAAACCGCAAGCTAAAAACGCATAGAATATACTGAAAAGACTAGACAAGGTAGTGCATATACGTATATTTGTACACTGACTTAGACATGATAGTGGAGCTCGTGGTAGAGAAGAAATGAGGAACAAACAAAGGAAGAATCAAGAGGGCATCACAGGAGCCACTCGTGAGGCGGTGAGAACAGAACGCCCATCAGCGAAACCGCCACAGCCGACACGTACCTCAATCAAATCTGACTCTACCAGCTTCGTTCCGGAAATGGGATCAACCATTTCCTTCCGAATGATCTTCTCCACAACCTCGCGAGTCACTACAGCGCCGGAGGGGCGCAGGACGAAACAACGAGTAGCGCTTGTCAAAGGATCCTTTGAGACAGCACACACACGTCGAATCTCGTTAGCTCCAGGGTTGCAGCCCCCAAAACTAGCATCATCTACATCTAGGTTCGTGAAATTGACAGTTATGAGGTCTTTATATCGTAACGGTTTGCCACTCATAGGACAACGGACTACAGGATCAGGTTTGGGAATATCGTTCTCGTATTTTAAGGAATCACTGGCGCTTGGAGTTTGAGTCCAGAAACTGGCGGCCGTGCCTGGTCTATAATCGCCCTCGAAAGACGTCAGCTTACAATTCCCCTTAGAGACGCTAGCAAGGGCCTCCGACTCGGCGGCTTGAGCTGAGGCCTTTGAATGAGTATCGAGAGTGTTGAGGGCCATGAATGCGCGGGCTTTTTCGTCCTGAGCAGCCTTCTTTTTCTCCAGGGCCTCACGGGCGGCGCGGTCGCACTGCTTAGCATATATTTTCTGACGCCGTTTAATATCGGCCTTCTGAGAGAGAATGTACTCGAGGATAGCAGCACGATCATAAATGAAACCATCCTGGGTGATGACAGGATCTTTTGCTGGTTGAAGAGTAAGGCAACAGCAATCAAATGCTCTGATTGAATCCTTGCCCAAACGGACTGTCTGAGTGCCGTATCCTGAATGCTTAGCATCTTTTTGACGCTCATGATAAGTATACACAGTGTTTGCTGTGCAATTTTTTGAGTGCCGTGTCATCTACGAAGTAAAAGGTTAGTATTTCCAACTAGGATAGAAATTGTGAAGCTACACACTAGAAAGTTAGCAAACCCAACTAGCTCAAACGTTGGCATTGCAAACTTCCAAATGAAGATTATAAAATGCAAGGATTTTAGAATTTACGATTAGACTGAACTCCGGTAAGAAACCATAAATGGACGTCAATGGTGGAGAGTACTGGGCCCAAAAACAAAAGAAACTAAGAGTATTTAGTTGTGTAACTCAGCAAGAAATGCCAGAAACATGCAGTTAAGACCGAGCAGTTCAGAACCACAAAGCAATCCGCCAAACTTACACGCAAGCCATGTAAATAGTGTGCACCAGCCAACTTACTTTTATAATTTGTACCCGCATTTTCAGTAATTTAAACAAATGTAATTGTAAAAATATTAAATAAAACTTCGTAAAATTTTATTAAATAAATATGATTGGATTGATGTTCTGCCCTCGGCACACCTGCAGGCAATGGCTGCCGCCTGCCATCATGTCGACTGCTCTTATTACATACCACCCATTATAGGTTGGTGTTTGCGTAGCTCGCTCCCCTTTTTCATCCCTTCCCGTTTGCGGTGAACTGGCTTTCTGGTCTCTATTATTTGCTACGATCGGCAAGGCATTCTGAATTTCATAATGACAGAATCGGAAGAAAGTAAGCTTCCTATCCACTTTTTCTTTATGTGTTTGCAGATGTGTCTTTGAAAGACCGTTATGAGTCCCTGAAGTTATTGTGTAGCCAACAAGTCATGGTATTTCGTTTCCCAGCTCTCTAACAGTGGCCTTTTAGGCAAACGAACTTCTCAAGGAGGAATTAGATCGTCTCCGTAAAAGCTTCCAAGAAATATCCAGACATAGAGCGTACGATTTATATTTTCCAACGTCATTTCTTCGTTCCAGTTTCTTGTTGGAAAAGTTGATTGCACTACAATCGAAACCGGCTCATAATACTGACCAGGATAACAAAAAGTTTGCTTACAATTCTGAGCAAAATTATTTCTTAGAACTGGTAAATCACCTGCCGTTCCGAATCATCAAAATCGTAACAATCAGATTCAGGTATCGGTATGATGTTTCTAACTTACTCGTATTGTTAGCGAAGTAGAGCAGCAACTGGTAGTCGTCGACCACCGATTCAGCGTCCTAAAGGTGTTTTTCATCAGACTTTACTTATCGTGCTTTGCTTCTCATATCTTAAACAGTTTTGTCCTCTGTATAGCTTATCCTCCTGACGGAATGTCTGTTGATGAATCGGATCCCGAATCTGAATCTATGGTAAACGTTGTTCTCTGTTGAGGGTTTCTGTGCAACTGGTTTCATACAGTGATTTCTACTATTTTAGCATGGGGACTTTAGTAATGGCTGGGAAGATGACTTCCATCACATGGGTGTTCCTAGCTATCGGCGTCCTCAATCCAAAAACGTAAAGCGGCAATCAAAATTGCCACCGGCACACCCACCATCATTCAAACGATCTCGGATAATCGAAGAAGTGCCTGGTCCTTCCTCGCGCGGGAACTTCGTCGAGTACAGCCCCTCAGGACCTTCTCACGCCCCAATGGGGGCTGTGAGAGCATCAATGCCTTACGAATTCGCTGACAACTGTACAGATTTGTCTGAGGAACCGCCGATAATATACTCCAAGAGTGCTGGATTTTCACCCAATGAAGCTCCAAGAAGAAACACTCCGAGCATTCTCAAGACTTCCTCTCTCGTAGGTGGAAACGTTAACGATCGGTCGTTCTCCCAGAAGCCACCACCGGTCAGTGGAAGTTTTTTCGACCCACGATTTCACTAATGTGTGGAAGAGATAACATTTTTAATTGTACAGATCGCTAATCCAATTCCTAGTTTTCGTATCCTGCCTGTCCCCTTTGTAAAGAACCTAATATATGTAACCAATTTCGAATGTCTTATGCCAAATTTTTTCCCCTTCCAATTGCGCCATTCGGAGTGCGAATTTCGATCTCGTCTCCTTTAGGTTCACTCATTGAAATCGGTAGTGGGTGCATTATTTGTGGAATGACGCGGGGTGGAGCGTCCCTGCCAGTTTCATTGATTCTATGCTGTATTTGCTCCAAGGAATAGCCTCTATGCGCATTTTTGGCAGACATGGTGACAAGTCCACTGTGCTTGTAGTCACTAGGCGCAAATCCGAACGTGCTCTTCTACATGTTTGTGTGGCGTGACTCATCGGGCATGGTCGGATTAGTTTCGCTATTGGATGCAGTTGTTGTGGCTCTCATTCCACATCGACTTGGTCGCGGTTTTTGTGTTCTCTGAGGCCAACAGAAGCCTTTGTGCTGGGCCTAGATCGCGCCCTGCACGCCGGATCGACGCAGTCGACAAGTTTTATTTCGTTTCAGTATTGTTCTTGGTTCTATCGTGAAGTGGTTATGAGGCCGGCAATCTTGTGTAAGGGCTGTTAACGTCATACTGCACTACAAATGCAGGTTACATGGACTCCAGTGGTAACAATACATTACCTAGTCTTAAGTAGCAGACTGTCCATTCCTCTCCTGCCAATTTCATGCCTTTGGAGACCTCAGTTGCATTTAATGTAGGAAAGGAATCCTCCCATCTGCACATATGACGAGCCTTGCCGTGGTTCAAAGTACGAGGCGTTCCGTAATTGAGACTTAGCAACGTCAGAAACGTTTGAACAGTAACCATGCAGCGGTCGGGCGTGGATATCCACCATCCCACGGAGTCAATCAGAACTGGACGTCCAGACATGTTCTACAACCCGCCAGCCGGTTCGCGACAGCCTCGCGCTTGGGGACAAAGGGCAGATGGGATCTCGCAGGCAGAGACCCACCCGCCTGCTTTGCATGAATTGATCCCGATTATACGTGACCCCAACCAAAACCAGCCTTCCTCCCTGCAGCCCCATTGAAACCTTGTGTAGTACCACCTCGTCCCTCACAGTTCGACCGACGTAAAGTAGACCCCCAAGACCGACGCCGACGCCTAAAACAACCCACTTGTTATGACCTTACACAATCTCCCCGACTTGATTAGCTTGAATCGAGATGTCAATCAGCAAAAGGCAATGCGAGTGAAAGTCTATTGACTCAAAAACAGGTCTAAAACTACGTCAAGGAGATGCGGGGTATGTACAAGAACGTCCTGCACACTTTTGAAAGACGAGTGTGGCACCATTCCGCAAGGAATTGATACTTTTGCACTTCTGAAATTCCATTCTAAAGTTACGGTGTCGGACGAAAGTTGTACTGGCATAGGGCTATAATGCGCATAAGTGTGAAAGGACATCTCAAAACTTAAAATCAGCGTCACGGTCCTAGTGGTCGACTGCATCCGCAGCGCCCGACTGGCGCATCTGGGACCAAATCTCCTTACAGTCTACTCTTTCAACACTTTCCAAGTTGGCAGCAGCAACACCTAGCTCTTGGGTAATGAAACCAGCACACGAACTGGCATCGTCAAAACCAAGGGTTTTGGTGACAAAGTCGAAACTCAAGTACGGACGATAACTGGAGGAGCGCACACGAAGGCAGGTGGAGAGACGTCAATGACGAGAGAGATCAAGGGGAAACGCGAGCAGAACGGGGACAGGCCAAAAAGGGGAATTCACCACCAAAAAGGGAGATAAAAAAAAATCGCCAATTAATGACAAAATAAGCAGTCGAAGACAAATGAGAGGCTTCACTGCAATCAAATAGCCTGTCAGAAGAGAAACAAAAATTATGGACAATGATGTAAGACTTTTTGCTCCTGCCTTGTGGCGTCGTTTGGTTGACAATCAGAGGCGACTGTATTGACTATTTGACTTACCATAAGTGCAGGCTAAGAGGCGCGCTAACCTAGTTTGAGAAATATTTTAAGGGAACCCGTGAAGGGAACAGGAAGCAACATGTACCAATTCAATGCACGGAAACTTACTGACCGTAAACCTACCCTAGAAAATTAGCTGATGCATAAATAAAATTCTACATAAAACCAATATGTAAGGAATCTTGTGGGAGTACGCACGTCTTAAAGATGGCTTTAAGAGCGAATTTGCGCTCCCGGTCAAGGGACCAAGAGAGAATCTGTTGACAACCACGCATCTTGCTCGTTTTCGTCTCAAAAGGGGCAACAGCGTCTGAGCCACAGGCGAGATGGAAAAAGCGCTTATAATTACGAAGAGCCCAAGCCTCTCGAACTTTTAGGGCAAATTGTATAAAAGGATTGGCTCTCTCTGAATCCTTAAATGACGCCAGGAGGGTGCTCATAGCTAAAAAGAAAAAAAAAAGAATAATTTCGTAAAAAAACTTTACAATAATCCTACTAGGTTGTTTTGAGTTTAATGAAAAGATACATGGCAAGACCTATACTCAAAGGTGGATAGAATGCTGGTTGCAGTTGCAACTCTACGCTAATGTACCCAATAAATCCTGGGTAAATATGTAGTATAGAAGACGGTAGGCCGTAAATTCCGCACGACGAGATGAACCAAGACCTTCTACATGGAGAAGAGAGAGCTGCGATTGGCATTGATGGAATTCCTGTAAGTCACCGGCTTCAAGGGCGATGTCAGCATGAGCCTCGTAAACTTCAGCGGTGAGTTCCGTTTGAATGCGTTGCACCTAATAAAATGGAGATTTATTAATCGCCTTCGTGACAAACTGGTTACACAAAGTAGCACTAGTAGTACACACTGTAAGATCCTGACGAATGCTCTTGAACTGTTCACACACCCACAAGTAGTCACCACGTTCCTTCCAACGCTGTTTGACGTGAGCAACAGCTTTCTTCAAAACGTCTGGAGGTCGCACATTAGCCGGATCAGGGGCCTAAACAAAGACAAACGTCCCTCAGTAGAAAACTTGGCATCGCATGGCAAAATAGGTTATTAAAACCAAAACCCACGGCAGTTAGACGTAGGTAGGGTTTCTCAAGTTCTTGCATAGTACCGACGATATTAAATTGCTCCAATTTCTCCAACAAAAGATCCGAATCTGTGGCACTAGCGAGTAGACTCAATTGCCTAGTTGATTTGGCTATGGACCCAGCACCTAGGTGATCCTTGAAACGATCAGCTCGTTGGCTCAGCCGATGGTGAGAGGTGTCGGGAGCAACCCAACGTTTCTGTTGAGCAGCAGTTTTGCCACCACGACCGCGGGAAACATTGGCACCACCACGCTTTCCTCCACGGCCAGTAGAAGGCGAAGGTGAAGTTCTCTTCGGAGATGGCTTCTTTCGACCATTACCAATGCGCTTTTTGTTGCGACCTCGTCTACTCTTCGGCGAACCTGAGATAGGTGAGACGTCTGATCCATCAGAGTTCGTTCTGCAACTAAAGCATATGCAAGTTGGCAGAAACCATAGGAACAAAATTATTCAAGATGACGTGATAATGCCCCAAATAAACATTTAGGATCGGTCGGGTGACAGTTTACCGAGTTGCAAAATCACCCAATCATGAGCTCAGTACCCAGAATAGACGGGTGGTGGAAAACGAAATAATAACAAACAAACTACAAACGTATAAAGATTTAAACGGAGCCTGAGGAATCCCTCGATACCGAATATGAAATTTCGCTATATACCTACCGGTCATTCGTTAAATGATCGCTGTCGGTACCAGATTCCCGATGATATTTTCGTCCTTTATTACTGGGTCTCACAGGAGATCGTGACGATCTTTTTCTAGAAACACGCTTTTGGCGACTCTCATCCCGGTAAGAGGAGGAGGTTGATGACGACCGAGAAGACTCACTTCGTTGATGAAAATATCTCTTTCTTTTTGTAGGTTCAACAAGTTCGGATGCTGGTAGTGGTTCGGTTGCGCAATTATTAGAGCTAAGGGGTGAAGGTACCACATTAGACTTTTCAACATCGACTTTGCCAGAAAGAACCGATGTCTGCTGAGTTCGAACCAAGGTACCAGTCGGTAATCCGGCATTTCGACCCCGTGTCCGCCATGGTTGGAGTGGAACTGGACGCACCAAACTAGCAGAATAAAATCGCGGGGTTTCAAAATATTTACAGGACCGCATCGATGGTCCTTATGTGGTAACTAATGTACATGGGAAACCAAGTGAAAGCTGTAAAATAACTTACTTCACAGATGATTTCTTCGCCGTAGACTGGGCGACTGCAGCGAGACATTTAGTTGGTATAGTCGGAATGGGTTCCTTTGTCCAGTCAACGGAAACGTTGTTGCGAAACACATATTCAATTTTCTGTCGAAGTATCCTTTCCATCTGATCTTTCTCGATAGGAGTCTCCGTACTCATGAATGCCCTTTGAACGTAACTCCTAACGCACTAATGTTATATCAAACGACTCACTTTAACTCAGGACTCCATTTGCTCTCACCACCCCCAGATTCAAAGAGTTTGGGGGCGGTACTATCAGTAGACGCGCTACTAACCCCAGTAACAGTTCCGGACCCTGCAGAATTCACAGCCCCATCTAAAAAAATATTTTTTTTTAGAATAACAGTACTTTGACTGCTGAATCTGCTCTCCGCCCTGGAATTGGTAAAAGCGTTTGAAGAAGGCGCAACAGCACTAGCCCCGGAACAGTAACTATAATACGAACAGTTTACGGCATTCCATCGTTGAGCAGCATCCATTGCCGGATCGCTAGAATAAGTTCCCAAAGGATACGGAAAATAAGCATTGTAAGCGCCGTATGCATATTGAGGGGTCACAGTTGAATCTGTCGAGGCAGCAGATGAAACGGTACTGTCGCTTTGTGTGCCAGGAGGCTGGGAATTTTGAGTGGTGGTTCCAGATCCATCAGAAGCTTGTTGAGATCCATTGCCACCGTATCCCTGAGTGTTATAACCAAATGCCTAAAAGTGGCTAAAGAAACGAATAGACCTACGCCATAGTAAGGGTAAGGATAATAACCGGAGGAAGCGAAATAAGACCAAGGGTGCGACATCTTTTTAGAAATACACTATTCGCCACTGACCCATTTAAACAAAGGTAGGCGTATCCAATATATTTTGCTTATTTTATTGTGGGAAAAAGTGCATAGAAATAATGCTTGCAACTTACACAACTACTTTTACCTCAGATCTGCCTAAATTAATTAATTGTTAAAGCCCAGTGTCACTATAAGAGGAGTCAAGATTTGAAAAAAACTATGTAATCGTTATATTCTTGCCTCACGAAAAAACAGGCTACAACTGTATATACTTTTGCAGTAGTGTGAGCACGCAACGTCTAAAGATGTCTACAGATGGCATAACCCGCTTATTAATGTTCAGCGCTTATAAGAGGCAAAGAGCAATATATTTTGCAAAACTTTGAGACAGGTTTTGACTGCCTAATTCAAACTGCAACTGCGATATGGCAATCCAAGCTGTCAAGTGCAAACCCGTAAGTCAAGCCAGCAAATTACTAAAGTTAATTTCCCACTTGTATTAAAACGCTTCGTGCAAATAGCCAGCAAAGGTTTAGAAGTGTGCAGAGCTACACCGAATTTGGCAGCCCAATGACTTTCACATTAATTAATTTTATACGGTTCGCATAGCTCAAGATACGGTAGTAAAATTTTAGCGTGCTCACAAAAGCATTTGCGAAACCTAGACTGCGGGAATGGAAACATCTGACTGCTTAACTGCCTTTGCAGGTCATTTAAGTGGCCATCTTATCCCGTCGTGCTGTTGCAGGCATTTTTGCCATGCCAGCTCTCCCATCCAAACTGTTATTTTTTTGATCTGTAATCTGATACAGTGCTATGCCGTCTTTTGTCCTCAGCAAAGCTTTGGGCACCACACATGGCACTAATGCGAAAAAACAGAAAATTTTACTGAAATATTCCTGTATCACCTGTAAAATCCCATTTGAGTGGCGTTCACGGGAGTTTCTTAGCATTGCGAGACTCTCATTGTAGCAAAGCAGGAAAGAAGGAAATTTAAAAAAAAACCACAACAAATGGTAGCTAAGCGCCAAATCTTGGTCTCTACCAAATTTGCAGGAAAATGCTGAGTCTTGAAGAACTCTAAAAATTTTTAGGGAAAAATTTTTTGTTTTGAAAGGCACCGTTTTTTCTTTATACGTAAAATGGCTAGTGAAAACATCAACACTTTAAAAATGCTGATAGAGGAATCACTTAAAATCGGAACCTGAATCAATACACGAAAAAGTTTTGCTTGACGTTTTGAAACAATATGAATGTATTTGATTGCTTTACTTAAATGTGGCATGGACGGAGGATCATACTTACTAGACTTGAATTAGGTTATAGTTTGTTTGTTTGATTAGACGACAGAGCCATATTGGGTGTTTCAATTTCGCTCTGGACTTCGCTGTCTGGTGAGTTCGGTGTGCTCGTGGTTTTGTGATTCATAAAACTCAGAACTGTTCTATCCGTGTTCTAATGTGAAGGTTAATCATTCCACATTCATTGTACTCACATCATTAAACGATTTTAACTGGTATTGACGGGTTAAGATTTATGTTGTCATAAAGGATCTTCGAAATTTGCGCAAAGGCAACGGTCCAATTTATATTCTGTTCTCTGTTTTAGCCCACTTTCTGAAATGTTGATTTTAGGTTTTTCTACATTAAAAAATGGGAGAATACAGCCCTCTTCCAAATTCCGAGGTTCCACCTCCGGAGGGTAACGGGTCCTATCCTCCGTTCGAGAATGAATTGGATGATTCCCGATCAAATTTGAGGGAAGAGGAATCAAGAAGGTGATTTAACATCTTCATTTAACTTATCGCACCTGATGTGGTCTTGTGTTACAACCTTTGTTTCGTTGGCTATAGGCACGATGATGATCGTGATGGTGTGCGAAATTTTGATGAGAACGAGGAGGAGCGTTACGATCGCGATCGCAGAAGGGATAGGCGTCGGTCTCGTAGCAGTAGCCGCGGTCGTCGTCGACGCTCTCGTAGTCGTTCGCGTGACCGTCATAGACGCCGCCATCGCTCTCGGGATCGTTCAGGGTCTTCAAGTCGTCGCATCGTGTACAAGTATTGGGACGTACCTCCTCCTGGTTTTGAGCACATGACACCCCAGCAATATAAAGCCCTTCAAGCCTCGGGACAGATTCCTGTCAATGTGTATGCAGCAGGTCAAGTGCCAATGCCTGCGTCAACGCCAAATGCGCCCCTCACTCTTAACACCAATATACCGTTCGCTGGAAGCGCTGTGTGTCGTCAGGCTCGTCGCTTGTACGTGGGTAACATTCCTTTCACTGCAACGGAAGAGAATATGATGGATTTCTTTAACAAGCAAATGAAAGCGCAAAATCTTGTCCAGGCAGAGGGGAATCCGATTATTGCCGTTCAGATTAACATGGAGAAGAATTTTGCATTCTTGGAATTCAGGTCCGTTGATGAAACTACTCAGGGCCTAGCTTTGGATGGAATTCTTTTCCATAATCAGGCTTTGAAGCTGCGGAGACCTCGCGATTACGCCCCACTGCCTGGTGTCAGTGAAACTCCCTCCATAATTGTTCCTGGTGTGGTAAGCACAGTTGTGCAGGATTCTCCACACAAAATATTTGTCGGTGGTCTGCCAAACTACTTGAATGAGGATCAGGTGAAAGAGCTGTTGTTGAGTTTTGGTCCGTTGAAGGGCTTCAACTTAGTCAAGGATGGCTCTACCGGTCTTTCTAAAGGCTACGCCTTCTGTGAGTATGTTGACCCAAATGTAACAGATCACGCGTGCGCCGGTCTAAACGGGATGCAGCTTGGCGATAAGAAGCTTATTGTCCAGCGCGCCAGCGTGGGGGCGAAGAACGCTGGTGGTGCCATGCCTCCACCGCTCATTCAGGTGCCTGGCCTTAACGATGCTCTAGTGCAGAATACGACCGGCTCCGGTAACATAATTTTCCGTTCGGGTGGCCCCCCGACGGAGGTTTTGTGCCTCCTTAATATGGTCGACCCGGAGGACTTGACCAATGACGAAGAATATGAAGATATCGTTGAGGATGTCAGAGCAGAATGTACCAAGTACGGCATCGTCAGCAGCGTGGAGATACCACGACCCATTCCCGGTGTGGAGGTTCCCGGGGTTGGCAAGATTTTTGTTCAGTTTGCCAGTTTGGTTGACTGTCAGAAGGCCGCTACTGCTCTAACGGGGAGGAAATTCGACAACCGCCTTGTGGTTACCTCATTCTACGACCCAAACAAGTATCACAGGCGCGAATTTTAGCCAATTCTCTATGTTCAAACATCGGATTCCTGCTTTTGTACATACCACTGTGGTTGCCCAAGGGAAGGACTGCTTATAATGTGTTAGCGCTTGTAAAAGTTATAGTAAACGAGTTGTGATGCCCACAGCGGTCTCAAGGATTCCCGTTTTTCCCCTGTTGGCTAACATCGCGATTACCTCTAGCGCTCTCACTAAGTGTGACTGGTAACGGTACGGGCCACTCGGCTCCGCGGCAAGCGTCCATGGCGTTTGGTGGACATTAGTCGGACCTAGGCCAGCGGAACTCTTATACTAAAGGTGCTCCTCTTCTTTCCGGAGGTGGCTGTTAAAAATGAGTAGGCAGAGGCAGTATGGGAATAAATAGAGTCAGCGATTAGGCCGCAGCCTGGCGCTTCCACAGGATGACGACCCCGGCCTCGTCCGCCGAGGCCAGGAAACATTCGTCCCAGCTCAGGTTCACGTCAATCACTGTCCGGCCAACTTCACAATCGTGGCCCTGTAGACGGGTGACTACAGCGCCGCTTCGCTTTCTGTCTTGTGTGTTGGTGGCGTTCGTTGGCACCTCGAAGACGTACACGCTGCCCTTGTCCTCGCTGGCCGAGATGACGCAAGCAGTGCCTGAGGCGCGGAAGGAGATGAGCGGGGCGAAACAGGAGTGAAGGAGGTGGAGGCCATAGTTGGTGACTGGAGGGTTGCAGAGGGGTGAGTGGGGCAACTCAAACTGCCGGTGTAGTTCCAGTTTCCCGTTGTCCGGTCGGGCATGGTACAACAGGAGGCCTACCCCGGCGGCGTTGACGAGGAGATAGCAGGAGCTGTCCTCGTGACTGAGCCAGGAGCAGAAAGCGAGGTTAGTGACGCTGGGTAGGAGAGGTGTGGGGGAAGGTGGAGAGACGGTAAGGCGGGAGAGGCTAGCTAGGGCACCAGTGGCTTCACTGCAACTGTAAGCCTGAATCACACCCAGATCGGTACCCACCCATAGGCGACATGAGTGTGGGTCAAAGGCCAGGGCGGTGACGCAGCCTCGGCCCAAGTAGTGCGAGAGATCTGTGCGGTTGCGACATGGCGGCAGCTTTATTCGCATCCGGGGAGGACTGTGTAACTTGTCACGACCATTTTTTACTACTCGGCCAGTTGAGAGGTTCAGCACCTAAACAATGAGCAGATGAGGTTTCAACAGGTTGTGTAGACGCGACCATTTGAACTTATTTCCCTGCTAATTATAGCAAACTGGCAGCACATCCAAGCATGAAGACGCATACCTGCACTAGACCCAGCGTATCTCCAAGAACGAGGTAGTTGTTATTAACAGGATGGAATTCACAGACTAAGAGGCCTCCTCCAGGCGAGGCAACGTCGCGGAATTGTCGCGTGAGGAAGCCCTGGCGCTGCACGTCCCAAAGACACAATGAGGCATCCAAACTGACAGTAGCAATGAAGTCGTTGGCCAGTGACCATGCTACGTCCATCAGCGCCGCTGGAGGTGTTGGGACTGTGGTTGGCGTGGTATCGGGAACCGGCGGCTCAAGGTAGTCGATTTTGTGTGATATCGCTGCTTCCTGCCCATTTGATGCCGAAATGTGACAAATTGACGCTGTTCCATCAGCCGAGGCGATAGCCAGCCGATGCGAGTCGTTGTGGGCGAATCGAATTCGTGTGATTGAATCTACGCATGTTAGAGACAATGCTGGGTTGCCCTATGAGTGCCATACAAAGCCACATCATGTCTAGCCAAGCAAGGATTACCTACCCTTGTGGTGATCAAAGATGGTTTCAATTCCTGCGAAAGCATAGCCCTTGCTGACAGGGGCTTCGCTCTCAATCTTTCGTCGTAGAGAGGCCTCGGTGAGGGACAGCTGAAGTTTGGAAAATGGAAGAGAGAAATTATTATACCATGTGAGCTGCGGTAGATTGTTTTGAATAGTCGCATCTACATTCACTTCAAGGTTAAGCAAAAACCGTTAGGACGTGGTAGGCGATTATCACCCCATACCCGCATGCATCAATGCAACGATTTAACTACCTATCGGAACCGCACAACCTGTAGAAAAATGGTAACCAGAGGCCTTGTAACCACTGAAAATTGAAGGAGGGCCTACTTGGGAAACCGACGACGAGTGTGATGAGAAGTTGGAGAGCGAGTGGTGCTGCTGGCTATCAAGATGGAGCAGGTCATAGGGCGTTGCCCCCAAGGTAGGTGTGACTGTGCCCGCGTTGGAAGGCGAATCTGAGGTGAGTCCATATCTGTGATGCAAAAAAACATGTTAAAAAACAATCAAAATCGGGAAAAGAGTATAGGACTGCATAAAAGCTTGTCAAAAGTAAAAATGGTCCCAGTAGCCAGTAAAGATTGAAACCCTATTTGGCTGAAGTTCAATTTTTAAGGTTACGGACACTAATCAATGGAGCAAGGCTACCCAAACTGAAAAATCAAAAGTAAATAGGGTAAAAGTGGAAGAAAAAAGTTAATCACGAGTGAAATTAAATGGCTAGATATCCGAACTATGTGATTAACTACACAAAGATCAAGAGAGGACAGTAATACTAGAAGTTCCTTTCAAAACAATGAGCCAATCAAAGTCGCATCGACAAAGATAGGGAAACAACTACAGACGCGACTATACGTGTTCAATAGACTGAAGACGGATGCATGTCAAACACTAGTCTGCATAGTCTATAAGCAGCTTACTCAACAATAATCAATTAATAGAACTGCAGGCAAGCCATAATAGAAAACCCATTATCAACTGTAACTCATGAAAAAAAAGACGCACTTTTGGGTCAGAAGGCTTTGCCGGATGTAGAGATATTCGGAGCGGTCAACAGGAAATGGCACACCACCATTCTGAGAGAGCTGATATCGTCTGCGTAGATAGAGATTCCAACGAGCGAGATTTAGGTGAGGTGCAGTGTGAGCACGTTTGTGCGAATAGGATACGTCAAGAGCAATCACCTTCTGCCAAGCTTCTGCTGTAGAAATGATAGGGGTAAAAAGTTGCTGAACCCCCGTCATTTGATACCTAGGAGGAGTAAAAATATATCAGATACAAAATGTCTCCACAGATTTATCAGGTAGGGTAACAGAAAAAGCAAAAATTTCCTGGAATTTCGTCAAAACAATAGAAACGCTCGAATAAAAAAGCAACGGAAATGAAGAAATTAGCATTTACAGATTAATGGGTTAGACGAGAACAAGCTGGTAGAAAGTAAAAGAAAACTGGAACAAAGCATTAGATTTTTCTATAACGCAAATGGAAATATGCCACCCACTACTACCTAGGCTGCAAGCAATTACACACCAATGCGCAAGACCAGCAGATATTTAAGAAAGATTAAACAAAACATTGTCCTCATGTTTTTAAAGAAAGGTCCTAAGTTGGAGACAAATTCAAATTACCAATTTTGAGACAAATTATGCCTATTTAAGTAATACGAGTGCATAAGGGTTTGAGTTTTGATATTGGTATCCTTGACGATTGAAAAAATTAATTAGATGAATAACACATCACTATACCAACCTTTAAAAGTTCTGATACAGTTCTAACGTTAACGAAATTTTGCAAAAAAAGTTTATACATAGAAGATGGGCTTGACTTATTTTAAAACTAAACCATCTTTTAATATACTTCGCCAAGCGCGCTCCTTTCATTTCGCTTTATGTTTTCATAATGTTGATGAATTGTCACTTTTGAATTTCTTCGTTTGATAGTAGCTTTATCAGTTCTGCTTTCTTGCTTGCTGCATTTTGATGCCTTCATAAAGGTGTAAATGAGTGCTGTGCAGACGTAACCTTTCCCTATGTGTTGATTCGAAAGGGCGTTCTTTAACCTCATGTTCGTGACCTTTGATAGTTTTGTCGTCGCCTTGGTTTTTGGGTACTTTTTTGCTGTGCGATGTTGATCGAGTTTTTTGCTTATCATTGGGTCTAGGGGCTTGAATTCGCCTTATTGCATGTGTCATTTTATGTGAGCTGTTTGATATCTTTTCTGCCCATCCGTGATATAAAAATGATCCATTTTGTCTTTCTTAATGCTCGATGAGGTGTCAAGTGCTATGCAAGCGTCATCTTCGCCAAGCTCTGATCATTCTTCCACGGATATGTATTATACCAATGTTCTTTTTGGTCATCCTCTCTTTGCACCGTCTGCTCTAGTTCGGCGAAGTTCTCAAAATGGCAGTCAAACTGAACAGCCCATTTCTCCAAGTGATGGGCTACTTGCATTTAGTGAGGATTTTATCGAAGTGGATGTGCACTCTGATTCCGCACCAACCTCATCTGATGCTGGTTCGGATGACCACATTCTTGTTGACACCCCTCCTACCTCTTCTTCACTGGACGTTCAAGATGGTTTCGCTGAGTAGGATTCCCTTGTTTTTACTACTTGTGACTAGTATTAAAATTTGATTTGGTAGGACTCCCGCCAAAGCCCTACTAGGCCATTTTTCCTCCATTATTTTAAGCATCTCTTAAGTGCAAAATTCTGCTTTTTTTATCCCTTACGTTTTTGTTGTTTTAGCAGTCAACCAGCAACTGCTTTTGTCCCGATTGCAAATCCACAACAAAATACAGACGCTGCTGACAATCTTATATCCTCATCCATTCCGTTACAGACTGAAATCGGCTTACTTGGACCTAATTGTGTTCAACAGGAAAGTACTTCAGCTGCGTGTTTTTTGTCCCCAAAATGCTTATATCTCTCAAAAACACTTCTGTGCCTCTAAGCGGGTTGAGAATTTGTCATTTATTGAACCTTTTAGGTGGAAAACCCACTCAGTGACAATCCTCAGGCATCATCGTCCTCCAGCCTGGAAGAACTCTTACCCCGAAAGTCCGATAGAAATGGCTCTAACTCTTCACTCCCCGCTTACACCGTTTTCCAATCCTCATATTTTCCTGCAACTGATGAACACTCCTCCGATTGTGATGTTTTTCTTATGCACGAGCACGACATCGCTCCTGGCAACTCGATGACTAGTACTGTGGTGAATTTATTGGTAAGCTAAATTCCGGGTTTAATGAAGAAATACATTCGACTTAACAGGATTACAGACAGTGTAACAGTTTTTCCACTGCATATAAAATCCGTTGTAGGACTTCGACAAGACTCAAATACATAGCTGTGTTTGAACAAAGTCCGGCTTGATTATCGCGAGCAATCGACCCTGAGACAAATCTATTACTTCTTTGGTTATTTTTGGGGTTTCGTTTCTAAATCTTTAGCGCGGTTGTAATCTCCTGGATAGTCACACTTTGGAAGATTTGTGCAACTACCTCCCAATCTTGCGTCGCAAATATCCACCTCTTACTTCCAATCTCACTGTCCCACCTCAACCGCCCTCCAACACTCCCCCCCCAAATGAGAGACGTCAGCAAGTCCAAAAGACGTTCAGCTTGCTATCTCGCATGCCCTGTTCATCCTCTGGTGGAGCGACGTTGTCGCTTGCTCCGCTAGTCCCGTGCGGAGGTCGACTGGTGGACTACCTCCTCACCTGCTCTCGTTTAGGCTCTACCGCCCTTGCCGATTTTCTTCCTCTGGAAGGCGGTATTTCCTCCACCGATCGCTCACACTTGTTGCCTCTGGATTGGCGTCGCGGTCGCTCTGATGGACTTGTATGTCTAGCGACCGCCTCGCGCTCTGTTGGACTCCGAGTTGTAGGCCGCTTTGTCGCTGACTGGCAGTCCTACGCTTCACCCAGCCTCCGAGCTCGCACGGATTCCCTCGGCCGTTGGCTCGCCGAGTGGATTCGAGCCGGGGCCGTGGTCTTCTTCGCCCAACTTGACTCGCCTCAGAGAGATTCTCGTTCGTCTTCCGTGAGATGTCAAAGCACCTCAAACAGCAATAGTGGATGCTGCGAGCTTACGTGGCGACATAGGTTGGTATACGGCGTCACCGGCTATTGTAAGTCGGCCGATTATGAATTGGGTTTGGGACATGGGCCATTAGCTACCACCAACATATAAGTAATTCTTTTCATGGTGACCGCGACGATAATGTAATTATATTATTGCCCTCAGTAAGTTCATAGGCGGGGTTTGACAACATCGCAGCGCAACTTCTTTCTCACAATAGCATATATCCATCTCTCGAATCCAATTGAGACTGTGCACGTAAGATCCCTGAAGGCCGCTTTGAACGTTGAGACCACCATCTGTGTTCCCAAAACCGACCTGCTTAAGCTGTGGACTTCGGACGGGGCATTGTCACAGGACTCCTGCGATAGCCACTCCTTCCGTACGGACCAGGATCTATCTCTCCTGGCTCAGCATGAAGACCCTCGATGGCGCCACCTCAATATATTAGGTAGGTGATTTGCCTTAGACGCATGCGCATCTCGACAGCTACGGTAACGGACCCTCCTTCCCCATTCAACACATAGGTCAAGTTATCTCAACCCTACGAGACCGAGACAACTACGCGGAGCGGCATGCTCAGGACCAAAAGTCTTCACTAGACGGCGTAACAGACGGGAATGGAAACGGCAATGCATCGTCTCGCAACGATCCATTTCAGGATAATCTACGATCAGAGCCACATCTAATCGTCCCATGCGTCCAGAAGCCCGGTTTCAGTCTGTTCATTCCGCGAAACACTACGTTAGACGACCCTCTAGTGCGTTCATTGACAAACCAACTGTTGTACACTTTATCTTGACCTCGAATTTGGCATCAGAAATAATTACCCTACTACCAACAATAAACACTATCCACGTTGATTTCATCCCTGTCGAGAAAGTGTTGAAGTGACAGGAGTCCTCTTCGACGGTAAAATTATGCGACTCGACTACCAAACGAGGGCAGATCAGGTGTGGAAAAAATGGTGACAGAGACTAAAGAGTGCTCGGATTTGAGAACAGCCCGTAGTTGTAGGTAAAACTGAGGGGTGTAGTCCGTTCGCAAAAAGAATTGTTCGGACGGAGTGACAAATCATAAGGTAGTGATCTTAGCCAGGTTGGATATCTCCCAGACTTGACCAATTAAAGCAAACTAAAACCGGTAGAGGCACTGGAGCTGCAAATGGCAAAATATATTTTGCTGCTAGAGAATCGACTGGTTTCAATTATTTAACGGTCATTCAACACCGAGTTCAGCATCCGTAAAGGACTCGCGTTCTGGGTATGGATTGTGTCCCTAAAGGGTTAGTAGTGAATAACAAAACCTACAAATAACATTTCCCAATTATTGATGAAGTGATAGGATACCCAGGCCCAAAGAACCGTACTGCAGACGCGAAAAGCCCGTTCAGATTTTTCATCGTAGTGTGTGTGGTCACGATAATAAATCCTATTGATTAAAAAAGGCATAACCTACTTAATCTCACTATGAGAATAACGCTTAATCGTATGGTTAGCCGGACAGAGGAGCCTGTGGACGCGACTCAGCCGAAGCACAGCGCGACCAACCTCCATACTAAAACAATAACGGCGGGGTTACTGCTGACCATTTAAAACACTACCGTATATAAAACAAAAATGCAAGTAAATTTAATGCAAAATTAAAATATTTTTAGGATTGTGACTCATTAGATATTTTGCAAAAATTGTACTTTAAACACAAAACGTGATTGCAGGCGATCAAAAAAAGATATTGCTTTGCATTGCAAGCATAATATCGTACACACTGCAAAAACTTAAAAATCCCTAAATTTTTAAGGAATGCCGACAAAATGACACCGCTTTATATGTTCGAACTAAGTTAGCCAATTAGACTGTCGTGGATTTGTGGTTGGTTTACTTAGCCCGCATTCCTTTGCAGAAATCACTGCGGCTATCACAATCGAACCATTTTGCGAATGTTTTTTCCCTCATTTCATTATTTTCTGTATGCTTGTCTTTCTTTAGTTCATCACGTGATTACACACCAAGGAATACATGCACTTATCTCTTTTTACCCTAGATTCTCTTCTTTTTTGGTCGTGCTCAAATCCGTACTTTTGTGCAAGTGATTGACCTATTTGGTTTTGTATCAATATTCTTGTACATTGCACTTGCGGTCATGGGCATTGAGGGCGCCTTTTACAAACCTCGGACAACACGTCTTAATCTTGGTCTTTCCTGCCTCATTGCTAGTGAGGCATTTATTCAATCCTCCTCTTCCAATGAATCATCCCGTGTTCCTTGCACGGTGTCCTGCGTTTCCCGGCTAATTGACCTTCGTCGCTTGCGTCACCCAAACATCGTGCGCTACCTTGACGCCCAATGCGACAAACACCGGCGTATCTACCTCGTTACCGAGTATTATGCATCTGACTTTAGTCAATTAAATCCCCCAGTCACAAAACGATCTGATTTCAAATGGCTGTTAAAACGATTTCATGAATGTCTAAACGGCTTAGCTTATTTGGAATCTCATGGGATTGTGCATGGGTGCCTAAGCCCATCATCTATCCTCATCGATAATTTTGGGCAAGTTAGGATCGCTGGTTATGGAATCTTATACGCCTCACGATGGGGTTTGGACGTCGACTTTCCCGTTGTGAATCTGCGTTATTCCTCGCCTGAAACGCTTTTGCTTTCAGAGTCGTGCTTGGAGCAGGATTTAGAATCTGCTAGGCCGCCTTGTTCTCTTGACTCGCGATCTGATCTTTGGTCACTGGCACTGATATTTACCGAACTATTGCATTTCCCACTACAGATCTTCAGTCCAGAAATACTGCTCAGGGCACTATTTAATGCTCTAGACTCCGACCGCTCGTTTTTTGCTCAAATCACTTCGTCCAATCGAGAAAATCTAACTCAACTCAGTAAATGGATGAGTACGCTTGATGACATTTGCGTGTTATGTCTGGTACTTGACGCTCGGCTTCGGCCGCCGTTGGCGGAAATCGCATCCAAGTTTTCGGAAAACTTTAATAGCTTCCAGATGATTGATTTTGATTCAACGGTTATGGTGAGTTAAAACGACCCCCGTTCTAACAAGGGAATTTCTGTCTCATCGTAGACCGGTGTTCATGTATCTAGGCTAAACAATTCATGGTGGATTTTGAGTTTTGCAAGCCAACAATCTTGTATTTTCGTTTGTAACTTGTGGACTTTTTTTCCCATTTTAAAATCAGGTCAGTTTTGGTTTTATGAGTGCTGTATTTGTTTAATTGATTTCCAATTATACGGTTTGGTCTTTGGGTGTCTCTTGTTGTTTTCTTACCTCCCTTTTCTAATGGATTGTCTTTGTAGTGTGGAGACGCGGACGGGAAGCCGGATGAGGAGGGCAAAGAGACAAAATCTATAGATGACTGCGAAAAGGCTCTTCGCTTTTTGCAGATTCGAGATGACCCCGCTGAGAGTTACTACTATTGGCAATTAGCTGGCGGCGGTGTGGATTTAGCCTCAACCTTCCTCAGGGGAGTCAATGGTAATGTTTGCCTCCGACCCCCGATTCTTCGTCTACCTCTCTATCTCACTGCTCTCTCTCCTTCTGAACATGGTTCCCGGTGTGGACCCCTTGAGCTCTGGTCATCTGGCAATCAACCTGCGCGATTGAAGTGAGACGATTCTGTCTTGCTTCTACATATTTCCTATCGAATGAGGACAAATTTTATCGTTTATACTACAGGTTTTGTCCCACTGTCGTACCACTTCCAGCTGATCGTCTTCTCAAGCGTCTTGCCCGCATGCCAACAAAGTCCCTTTATCCCCTTCTCTTTCCCCACTCCTATTCCTGCCTTGATGGAGATGGTAAGAGGAAACTCAGTGCAATTGATAGTCTTGCCCTAACCGGTGTTGAGGACTGTTGGCAACAGCAGCAGAATCAAAGCATTCCACTTTTGAGTCATTTGCCCAAACACGAGCTAAGTGTTGCTGACTCCAATGGCACGGTGATCTTCCAGCCAGTGCTGGTGAAGCAGGCTGATGTGGAGTATCAGGTGATGCGAGTGTGTCTCTTTCGACGCCTTCTTGCTGGGATGCCGTCCACTGCCACACGGCTGCTTCTTGAGGCACGATTTGACATCCCGCCCTTTCTCAGAACAGAGGTGAACTCCCTTCAATGCCTGAACTTTTTGTTAGAAAAACGGGGGATTTTGTAACAGCAGCTCTCTAGAAACTCTCGCGTCCATTGCTCTAGGTTTGGGCAGCCCTTCTGGGTGTTGAATCGGGCTACCAGGATGATACCAGTCGAAGAAAAGTAGAGGCAGCGCTCTCCATTGCAATATCGGCGAGTTCATCTCATTCGCGAATTCCTCCTGAAGGCGCTGGTCTCTCTAATCAGGTAATGGGACAGATTGGTGTCGATTTGCCACGTTGTCATGCCTACGATCTGCTGATTGGATCACCGCTCGGACAGGAGCGGCTTCGTTCTGTGTTGGTGGCCGCATTGCTAGCTAATGGCGATCGCTTCGAATACACCCAGGTTTGTTGAGTACTCTAGTAACTAAACAGTTGTAAGAATGAGTTTTCATGGTGCCCATTTCTCATGCCTCTACTGGCTTTCAAAGACGATTCTTGGATAACGCGACTAGTTTAAAAGTAGTCTTGGTTCTACTTAGCTTTGGTATTCATGACTGCATAATGATCTTCAATAAGATCAATAGGTGTTGCTCAACGTCAGGCAGGACAGCGTTATCGCGCAGTGACAAGGTACGCGCACAAAATAAAGTAAACTGACAAGCCACATTTGGTATGTTGTTTTTGTTGTAGGGGATGGATTCACTAGCTGCCGTATTCACGCGTCTCTTCTTTCCCGCTCCCGAGGTGGCGACACACTGTCTCTCCAACCTCCTGACCTCGCCACGCCTGGTGGGTTTCTTCTCGCGGCGTCGCTTCACCACTGGCCTGCAGGCTTACTTCGTCCTCCTCTTGCGCCTGCTTGCTTTCCACGTGCCTGCGGTGGCGGCACACTTTGCCCGTCTAGGTGTGCCCCTCACTGGGCTCACCGCAGGCTGGATTTACACTCTCTTTGCGCACTCCATGCCTCTTGATCGCGTCGAGATTCTGTGGGACAGCCTCCTCGCTGCATCACCTTCCCTCCCCATGCTCGTTTATGTGTCTATCTTCCATCAAGTCAATCAACAATGTCGATTACTGGTAGGCTTCTCCTCTTCCTGCGTATAGCAATGCTTTGAGTAAACTTTTGATGAAATCATGCTATTTCACTTTCACTACCCACTTTCTCCCTACAACCATTCCCAAGTGTTTCAAAATGCGCGATTCACTGGCGGCAAATTCAGTACCTATAAGTTCGAAGATGCGGGCGGTTGCATCTGACCAGTGCTGGTCATTTAAACATGGTAAAATTTATCCTGTGGCAAGTCAGTTCAGTGGGTTGCTTTGATCCAGGGGAGGGGATTTTCGTGTTTAAACGGGTTAGCCAGGTAGAAATCCCAGTTTTTTATCCAGAAGATAACCTACGAATGGTCGTGTTTCCTTCTTTTAGTTTTAAAGGTTTAAAGTTAATTTATTTCCTACTGAGACTAATTGCATTGGATTTTAATAGACTTTTAAAGCTCCTAGTATGAACATCAAAATCGGGATGATTAGCATGCCACAGTTGCTCAAGCTCGAAATCTTGTTGAAGGCTCATCCAAACTCAGCCATATGCATTATTTTTTAATACCAAATCGCCTGGATAACATCCCTCTGAATTGCGCTCCAGTTATTAGCAATTTCGAATTGACCTTTAATCAGGCTAGATGTGGAACGGGTTTATGCTCGTTCCCGAGGATCACTATATCCCAGTAGTTTGCCTATTGAAATGCTCTATAGTCTTGATCACCAAATTTGAGAGGTTTCAATGTAATATCCAACCCTAGCCAACTTGTTTCTCGCGTCAACTTATCTCCATGTTTCCTCTTTGTCCATGATTAATCGCAAAGGAGTGGTGAATCTACTTTTACCTTGAAAAAGTCCGAGAATGAGAATATTCTCCTCAAACGTTAGTAGTATGGCCCTTAAATACGTCTAGCATCACACTATTCCAACATGAAGTAAACGTAATTCAAAGTGCGTCTCTTTTTCTAGTATGAGCCTATTCAATTCGGCAATATGCGTGTTCTCATTTGTAGTCGCTTAATCAAGAAAGCATATGTACCCTGCTCTCCAATTTCCCCGACTTCAATCTCGACCAGTGCCTTGAGGACGCTGCCAATTTCGCAGCCGCCACACCCATCAGTTTGACCGCGCAGTCCATTCGCCGGGGCACACCAGGTGGTTGGATGGACTCGCTTGCCCGCTCGCTCCGTTTGTTGAATCAGACGCACAAGGAGATGCATTCAACCCACACCGAATCAGACTCCTTACATCAGCGAGGCAGATATTGTGTGGTTGGTGGGCATGGCCCTTCGATACTGAAAACCGCATGGGTTCTTTTTTAAGTAGTTTTCGTATTCATTGCAGAATTGTCTCTCTAAGCTACCAACACATGTAGATGTAGTAGTGCCAGACACAACAGAGCAGGGCATTATTGGTTCGACGAGTGGTGGTAATCAACCCTCCTCCCCTTCCATGAGCTACAAACGCAATGAGTTGGACTACCGAAGTATCACCGCTAGTCTGGTGCCCCTCATTGATCCCAGTGATGCTCTTCAACAGCTTTCTCGCAGTGACTGCATTCTCGTCGACATGAGGAGCAAGGAGGAGTACAGTAGGTGAGTTAAACATTCCTGAGCCATCAGTTGGATTGCACTTTCTCTCTAAAACTTGAATAAACTTTCCTATTGCAGTGGATGTTTAATGCAGTCCATTCACTACTGCCCTGTCGAGGTGCAAGCGGGTGTAACCTACTTGACAGGGAGTCAGTTGTGGATGGAGGCCACGGCCGCACGCAACGCCTCAAATCCTCGTGGCTGCGCTCCAGCGCACTCGCCCGGTCTGGTGATGCTTCTGCAACACAGCGCTGCTTCCGATGGTGCCAACGACGAATGTAAACCTGGAAGCGGGGATGATGTCGCCTTCACACTCGCTTGCGGTCTCATTCAACGCTCCATCGATCGCGTCTGCGTTGTTAAGGGAGGTGCCAAGGCTCTCCTTAATCTCCCTCAAATTACTGACTACTTCGTCTCGCCCCATATCTAGTCCTTCTATTGTGGCAAATGATTTTACCTTGCCTATCCTCATCTCCTACTTTATTTCATTTCCATTGTGATCTTTTTGCTACTAAATAAAATTGGCGTCATTTGATTTTTTTTTGGCTGATATTGCTGTCGAACGGCTTTTGAAATTGTAGACATGCCAATGGTGTACTTTCAAATAACGTGCTTGAGGTTCGGTAGTCGTTAAACGACCTATTTTTCAAAATGTTCTAAATTTAGTCAATGGTTCTTCGTGGTGACAACGGAGAAGAGAGTATGGAAGCTTTGTTGGAAGATTCAGGCGATCAAGACCCTGGTGCTTCCGCCTCGTCGTCTAATGTTGGCGAGTTGGACAGCTCGGTGGGTGGTCCTGTGCAGCCAGACCCGCCCCCGGGACAGTCAAACACCCAAATAACCACTCCCATGGAGCGGGAATCCAAAAGTGCCTCAGCGCCTGTTTCATCCCCGGGTGCAGCGGGTGCGCAGCCGCGTCCGGGTTCCTGTCCATCAGACGCTCAAATGGTTGTTCACACGGTACAGGGACCGGAGAGTGCCACATCACCTGTTTCTGCGTCAGGTCAATCGGGGGAAAAATCGACCTGTTCGCCTAGCCTCTCACAGAGTCAAGAGTCGACTCAATCCACAGAGGTCAACCCAATGGACCCAGCTTGTAGTGTTGGTAAGCTTCGGTCAATGTGTAGCTACATGTTTATGTGACCGTTTGCGGTAATTGGAGGCGCCGCTTATTTGGCTCGAATCAGCACTTTGAATTCTTGGTTCGGAAACCTGTTTAGCTGTGCCGTGCCGGTTTGAAGTACCCACAGCATGTATGCTATTGAGTTTTAATTTTTTTTCATTCAATTTAATTCCAATTCCATGTTTCTCTTTCCCAGAAACGATGAGTAGGTTTTGGCTTTTGCGGGTGTAGGAACTCGCGCACTTTCTATTGGTTAAAACCCAGCAAATTTGTGCTTACTGTCTTATTGGATTCAAGCTATTCATTTTCCATTCTGGCGTTTCGCGTGCTCTTTTGCGACTCAAAGTGGATAAATGCTTCCCCATTCTCACTGTTGTTGCTAAATTTTGATCGCTATTCATTTGATCAGCCGCTCGGTGGTTGCTGCAGAACCGTTTCGGCAGTTCTAAACGGTTGCTTGGATGGTTTTATCCATCCCTTCTTCCAGATCCAGTAGGAAATCACCCTTAAAGAAGTTGAAAGCATTTTAAATTTTTCTGCCTGATACTGAATATAATTACCAATTGGTAACTACGGAAGCCACAAATGTGGAATGTAGAAGCCTAATGGACACACCACTACCTGCTCTGATTTGCTTTTTCCTTGATTTGAGTTGGATGAAAAATGTTGACCTGTGCTACCCCTCTTTGTGTTTTACCAAAGTAAACAAGCTCACAGTCATGAAAATGGGAAGCCAACTTGGCCATGGAAGAGTCGGTGAGTGTTAATTTTGTATTTCTTTGACTGAATGCTCCGTTAGGTTCACTTCTTCAATCCCTTGTGAGATAATTCGTTGAGTTCCAAATCTGGCGCCTAGCCGTGATTCCATGACCTGGTAACTACAGAGCTATGGAAGGCAATCGTGAATAAGGGTTGAATGGTGCTGTGATAGTCTCCGTGTCGTGTGCAACGCATTAGTATTTTATGCGGGTTGGTTTAAACGCTCATGCAGGGCAGAGACGACGGTGCCTCTCTTCCTCACGAAGTGGGGTTGAACCGAAAATAGCGTAGCGTGGTGGTGTTTACGTTGTTGCTATTGCATCGTATTTAGAAGGATTAAGTTGCTATTCCACTCCAGCGACTCCTCTGACAACGAGACGTAGCTTTCGGCTTTCAAAAGGGATTGGGGCTATTGGCGTGCCCTCGGGGGGGGGGAGGGGGCAGGCCCCTCACCAGCTCTCCACCAAAACCGAGTTGAACAAACAGTTATCCTGTTTCACGTCTGATAACACTTAATAGACGCTTTTCACTGCAGTTTGGACCGCCTTTTTCCAAGAAACAATATCCTTATTGTAATCCATAAAGTTAAGCCAGTTGTTGCTGTCTTGTCCGATAATGCATCATCATGGCTGCAATTAAGTTCTTTGCTTATGCAACTTTCCCCCAACCTTTATGCTCACTTGAATGCACGCGATTTGTGAAGCCAAAATCTCTCAATCCATCGGCTTGCCCGTGGTTTTTTGGTTGTATCATCATTCTACGAAATCACTTGATCACTATCAGATTAAAGGTTTATAAAATTTTTCTGATTTTACGGGAAAACATTTCTACCTAATCCCAAATCTAGGGAAAGCCAAGTTTCATTTATTTTCACTTACGGCGCTCTTGCACGTCAGGGACGCACTGATTCGTTAAGTTGACCTCCCAGGAGCGGTAGGCGGTCTCATGACCCTTAGCTACTGCCTTGGCGACTCAATGCCTCCTGGGCTTTCAAAATCTCCCTTTAAATTAGTACCAATCCATTCTTTTTCTCTTGCAAAGCCAACGAACCAACCTTAATAGCGTTTCTCCTCCCTTACCACTCAGGCACGTCTAACTATGCAGCCATGCCGAAGGAAATGGACGTAGAAGACGTTGTGCATGTCGTTTGCGATGCGGAAAGCGCTGGTTACCTTTGTGCGTTTTACTCTTCACCACTCCTCGTTTTCTCTTTGAAATACTCTTTCATATTGATACACGCGCTTTGCGTTCAAGTTCAAGCGAGGAGCGATTGGCTAATTGTTCATCACTCTTGTGTACCATCGAGTTGCTTTCTTATCCCCTCGTTGTCTACGTTTTGGCAGATGACATGTCAGAAGACATGTTGAATCACTTTTTCCTCCAAAAACCGAAACCTGGTGTGTTTGCAATTTCTATTTTGTCGTTATGCTTTGAGTCCAATGGCCTGGTTGCTAACACCGCTTTTGTTCGGCTTTGCTAGCTATGATCTTCATTTTTAACTAAACAATTAAGGTAGCTTCAATCTTTATTACATCCTGTTACAATTTCAGTTCTCATGTGCCGGCTATTCCTTCCCTCCCAACTATTTTAAATGAGATATTTCGTTTTTATTATTTCAGAAGTTGTGAAAGAACCGCAACCGTTTAGTAAATTTTGCTTTTTGTTATTTCTTTTAACGCAAGACCTTGCTGCATTGCTTTTTGAGCTATTTCTCCTCCTCCTCCCCTCCCATCAACTTGGGGGAGATTTCATTGCTCAGCCAACGCTCTATCTGTCCCCCCATCCAAGATCACATTCAGTCGACTCTCTTCACCTCTGTTTCTGTTGTGTCGTTATCAAATCCATTTGTATCAATTTCGCAGGAATTATTGAACCCTCACAACTATCGACACCTGGTAAACTGCCCTGCTTGAGATTCTTTTATACTGTTACAATTTCGCATTGTGCCAGTAACACCGCTTCCGTTCTACCGTTGCGTTGACCTCAATCATTTCTGTTAGTAAACAAAAATGCCTCAATCTTGCAGCCACCGAGGAAAAGCCCAAATCCCTCACACCCGGTAACTTCTGTTTGAACGCTCTGTAGACCAACAGCTTACCTGTTCAGACTCCGTTGAAATGCTCTGGATGAGTTGCGTTTTTTTGATACTACTCGCCAAAATTTTGATGCTATAGTGATTATAATTGCTGCAAATAAATGCACCATTCAGGCGACTTGGATTCTGTAGAATTCCTCCTCTTTGACATATCAGCGGCGTATTTTTCTCCTTTTCGCTCCTTTCAAAATGCAGTCTTCTCTCATTTGTTCTTACATTTCAACAATCTCAAACGAAATTTTGATTCCGTCTTGCAGAAGTCGTCAAAAAACCGGAACTATCTCCGTTCAGTAAGACTTCATTTTCGAAATTACCTATGCCTGTACCATTGCAAGTAGTCGGATCCAGTTCCAATTCTCTGATCACTTCAGTAGGCTTGGCTCGCTCTTATTGCCTCGTTTTTATGAGTTTCTCAGATAGCATTTGTTTTTTAAATGCTACAATCCCTGTTAATTAAAATTTACATTTTAACTTCTCAAAACTGTAGAAGTACCTGGACTACCTGCGCCCCGTACGGTTCAGTTTCCGCTATTCATTATGGAGTGCTTTTGCTGCCATCGCAACTGGATGCACAATTGAGGGCACTCCAAGCGCCTCCAGCGCCGCTCTTCTACTTTTTCCATCTTAAGTATTCCAATTCTGTAGTTCTTGATTTTGGAGCGTTACTTTATTTGTTTGAGCCAAGCCTCTCTTCTTTGCAGTATGCAAGATGGAGTCGCTCGCTTTGCGCATTTTTTACCATCATTACTATTTTTCAGCATGCGTTCTGGTTGATCTAGGGAGAAGAACCCTTCCTGGTGTTGAGCAATCCACAGAGCCATGCCAGCCATCCACCAGCAGTAAGATTCCATTTTCAGACGTCTCCCATTGCTGTCGCTTTCGATTGTCTCTTTTATTATGCAAGGAAGACGCGTTTTAAGTGCCCCTCCCCTCCATCCCTTCAATTCCAGAGCATACTATCAGCCGCTCCTTCTTTGAATCCACTTTGATGACCGTCTGACCCAACTATGTAAATTATTTTACTTTAATATTGCCAAAATCATGGAAGAGATCCAGCCTCAGGCCTCTGGTACGATTCCCTCCTTAAAATGCGTTTCGAATAACGTACTTGAGGTGTCCTCATCACTGATTTTTACTTCGTGTGCTGCTCTTATGGCAGGAAAGGTGGGCATTCCTGATTCAACAAGCGTTTGGCAGGGTCGCCCCAATTTCGTTTTCCTGCGGCTCGACTTGTTCCCATTTTTTAATGTCATGCTTGTTACAAAAGCCTCGTTTTTATGCAGCACAACCCGTAGATACGGGCCAACCATCAACATCGAGCAAGACGCTGCCTTGACATGCCTGTTTAAAGTGCTCTCCCTATTTCATCGCACTGTGCGTTGGATTCCATATCTGGCAGTCGTAGTTAGGGTGAGAAGTGATTAGGATCCAGTTGCACTTCCATTTTCACTGATCCGAGTTGTTCCCATTTTTCCAAGTGATTTTTGCTTAACGTTTAATTTCCCCTCTAACGCTACAGAACCGGTAGGTATGAGCCCTACACCAACTGCAAGTAAGATTTCACCTGTGATATTCACTGTGAATTCTCCTGTTTAAAATGCTCCCACTAATTTTGTTTGCTACAAGTATTGTGTTTATCTAAGGAAAGCGTGTTTGATCCCATCCGTTTTTTCGGTTTTCGGTTTCTTGGCGATCCTAGTTATTCTCGGGTTTTCTTGTCCCATATACTCATTACGTCACTTTCCGGTTTTAATCTTCCAGAACCGTCAGGCACGAGCCAACCATTAACACCAAGTAAGGTTTTACATGTTACATTTAAGGTGCTTTTACTATTTCCTCCGCACATTGTCATGCCATTGTCCTATAAACAACCGTTTGACCTCAACTGCGCAACTCGGGAGGCAAAGCGGTAGTTTTAGTGGTTTGTCGGTTCCCAGTCCACCGAGTAGCTCTTTCATGTTCTATGCACTTAATACAACACCTTCTCTTTTCATGTTACAGGGCCCTCAAGTTTGGGACAACTATCAACATCGGGTAAGGTCCCACTTGTAAGATCAAATTCTCATCCTGCTTCCTCCGCTCAACCTGTTGCCCTCATTTGATGGACTATTGTTTGAGACTTTGCCTATCCTAATAATGTGAGGATCCGAGGAATGAGATTTTCATGGTTTTTCCCACTATCCGTGTTCTTATCACTTTCACATGCCGCGCCAACCTGCTATAAAAGTGTCCATTTTCTATACTGCAGGACCGATATTTGACTTCGTTTTTCTCAGTGTTTCGCTGCTTTACATAGGCGGTTCGCTGTCCCTTGTCCATGTGTGGTGCAGTATGTGAGGAGAATCTTGTGCATAATTCGACCCGCACTCAGTGGTCATCTCTGTGCATTTAGCTACACTGCAGTTTCACATTTATTCCACTTACTGAGGGTCTGCCTTTCTTTTCTCTAATCATAATTCTTTTTACTCGTCGTCTCTTATTGCGACGAGTTTGGTAGGTTTCACCAGCTCTTCTTGCTGTCATTGTCAGACGAACGGATGTTCGATGCATTGCAGTGTAACGCAGATATGATGGATATTGAATTGAATCTTGTGTCTTGTTTTTTGGCAACCTCAATTGTTATCACCACTTCACATTTCAATCACTGACTGCTGTGATTTCCGTTTTACCGTTACAGGACCGGTGGACATGGCCGAACGATTAAAGCCATGTAATTTTTCGCAGTTAAATGCCTTATTAGACCGTTCCAGCTATGCTCTTGATTTTACGCTTTGTATTTTTTTGAAGGCTTCATTGTTGATTCAATTTACGCGGCTCTATTTGGATGCGAATTGACAATGTTGTAGCGGAAATATGATTTCCACCCACTCGAGCAGTTCTCGCTGCTTCATGCCCCGTACACTTACTGCAGCACCTTGCTTTTTGATGTTGCAGGGCCTCTAACTCGCGTACAATCAACGTCATGGAGTAAGGCTGAATTCTTGCAGCTGTAGCTTATTCAATGCTCCCTATTTCTCCTGCTCCACGTCCTGTTATTGACTGATAAGCAAACGCACAGTTACTTCTCTCCGACTTAGTCGGAGTGCAGAGGGGTTTGGTTACAGTCGTATTTCGTTTCTTGTCGTTGCAAGCTATTCTCCATTTTTGATACTGTGTTTTATTTAATGCCCAAGCTGTGGTTCACTATAAACGAAGTCATGGTTGCGGGCCGGTCATTAGGTCCAAGCACGTTTTCACGATGGGAATACCTGATTGAAGTGTTTTCGTTATTTTCTGACGGTCGAATTGTTGGCCTCCATATGTCCAACGCCGTCTGAGTGCGGGGTGATAAGGTTCTGGTAGTTCTCCATTTTCCAGCAATCCGAGGTAATCGCGCTTCTCCATGCCTCTTACATTTTCTGTAACTCTTTCGGTTGCAATGTTACAGAGTCAACAGGGTTGGACCAGCCATGTTCATTGAGTAGGGCTTCACTTGCTTGTGAAATTTTTGTTGGAAGTGCTTTTGCTATAATCAAAGCTCTGCTTATTGTCATTGTCTTATGGACGGATGTTTGACCCCATGTCTGTACCACTCGGATGTGGCTTCCGTGGCTTTTGGTTCTCCTGCGACTGCAGTTGTTTTCACCCTTTCATGTCGCATTCAATTGCTACAGTACTTTCTGTTTTAATGTTGCAGAACCGGCAGGCATGGGCCAATCATCCTTATCGCGTAAGGTTTCACTCCTGCAATTATTGCTCATTTAATGCGCTCCATTGCCACTGGCACACATCCTGTCATTAGCTGATGAGCTAACACTTGATTGTGTCCGCCCAACTTATTTGTGGTGCTGTGTGGTTAAAATGCAAACGTATCTCTTTTCGTGTGTCGGTACAAGTTATGCTTCCGTTTCCTCATTATGTTTTCCCCTGATGCCTAATCTGTGATTCAATGTGTCAGAACTCGTGGATATGAGCCAGCCATTAAGTTCAAATAAGCTTTCTTGATTAGAATGCCCGATTAAAGTGTGATTTCTGTATTCTTGATTCTAATTGTTATGTTTTTGTAACGGATGAATCGTTGATCCCCGTCTGTCTGATTCAACTGATGGGCCTAGTGGTATCGTTGTAATGTTATAACGTTCTCGAGCCATCTTATTTCCACTCACGCTCTTTGCCGTTCTATACACTCACTGAAACGCTTTCCATTCTAATGATGCAGAACCAATAGCGTCAAATCAGCCATTAATATTCAGTAGGAATTTAGTTGTGGACTGCCCGTAGGAAGTGCTTTTGCTATACTCTCAGCTCCGCTCGTTGTCTCTATCTGATGGACGAATGTTTGATCCAATACCTGTACCTTGCGAATACGGTAAAAAATGAAGAAAGTTCTTGTGACTTTTGGTTCTCCGGTAATCCGATTTTCTCCCGTCCTTTCTCATTCTATTCACTCATTCTAGCGCTTTCCATTTTAATGTTGCAGGACCGGTAGTCACGGGCCGACGATTAACGCCATGTAACCTCTAACATTTAAATGCCTAATTAGACTGTTTCAGCTATGCTCTTGATTTTAAGCTTTGGAGGTTATCTAAAAGCTTCATTATCGCTTTCAATTATGCGACTCTGTTTGGATGCAGATTGACAGTGTTTTAGTGGAGACATGCTTTCCACCCACCCGAGCAGTTGTCGCTACTTCGTGTTCCGTACACTCACTGCAGCACCTTGGCTTTTGATGTTACAGGGCCTATGAGTCCGGGACGAGCATCACCATCGAGTAAGGCTTTACCTTTGCAGTTGTAGCATCAAATGCTCTTGCTCCTTCTGCGTCATCCACTGTCCCTACCTGGGGAAGGAATGTTTAGCGCGTAAACTGTGGGACTTATTTAAGAAGCAGAGGAGGAGTGCTCTGCTGGACATTCACTTTCTGCTCTCCACGTTCTTGGCGTTCTTTGCCATGTCAGGCTTAGCGGCTATAAAGATGTCCGTTTCGATATTGTAGGAGCAGTAGCCATAGTCCAACCGTCGCCACAGGGTAAGCTCTCCCTCTTGCAATTGTAGCTGATTGAGTGCTCTCCATTGCCAGTGGTGTAAGTCGTGTCATTGACTGATGGGCCAATGCTTGGCCATGTCTGTCCAACTCGGTTGTGGTGTGAAGTTATTTAGGTGGGGTTGAAGAATTCCTCTGTTTTGTGCTCTCCCAAATTGGTGCTCCTTTTCCTCGTGGGGTTTGCCTTACTGCCGAAGTTGTTGCAGAACTGATGTTTGTGAGGCAGCCATTAGGTGCAATTTAGAATGTTCTAATGAAGTTGTCTATTGAAGGTGTATTTGAGGTGCCCTTACTGCTACCTCTGCTCCTTGCCCTTTTATTGCCTGATTGGCGAATGTTTTGCGTCTTTTGGCCAACTCATTGAAGGTGCTTGTTTTGCCTGTCTAACATAGATAGGACGCAATGGCGCAGAGTTTCCATGATTTTCGCTTTTTTGGCCACACAAGTTGGTCTCACTTGCCGATTTTACTGTTGCAGACCCCGCAGGCGTGGTCCAACCATCACCATCACCAATCGGTAGGGCTTTATAACTGTGGGTTCGTGCCATATCTGCCCCACTGGGATGTGGTGTAGCTGGAATTGGTTCTCGTGGCTTTTGGTTCTCCTGCTCTGCCAGTTATTCTCGCCTTATTGTGGTCTGCTGGCTTTTCACGAAAATAATGCTTTCATCATTATTGAACGGGTAGACATGAGTTGGTGAATCAACAGAATGGAGTAAGATTTCACTCATGGGATGGCTGGTAGAATGCCTGTTGGGAATGCTTTTTTCAAGCCTTTGTGACGGCTTTTAGGGAGGTATTTGAATTCGCTTTTCTCAGTGTTTCGCTGCTTTACATGGGCGGTTCGCTGTCCCTTGTCCATGTACGGTGAAGGGTCTGTGTTTCTTTTCACTCATCATTTCTTATTGTGGCAAGTTGGGCAGCTTTCTTTGCTTCATCACCTCTCCTCCTCTTTATTCTGCCAATGAAGCATTTATCTTTTAACATTACCTGTCCCATATTCCATGTTGGTGCCTTTGCCCTTTTCCTTGTCACGGGCTATCTGCTTATTGCTCTCCTTAGAGCCTCCCATAACTCGGGTGTTCCCTTCAAAGCGTGATAGGTCGTCGGAGGAGCCGAGTCAAAGTTTGAAAGCCGCAATCGATTCAATGGGTATGTTCATTTATGGTGTCAAATCTTCATTCCCCATTTTTTTAGTCAGCTTTTTGTGGAACTTGAAATCCACTTCAGTGCGTGATAAGAACTTTTGGGCCTCTTAATGTTTCTCTGCGTTTCATACTTTCCGTCTTCTCTAGCGCTGTGGCGGTGATGCCATGATTGACACATATCATCGCATAAGAAGGGTAGACTGCCTCCATGCCCTCATTATAATAGCAGGATGTTTCGTGAATTTTAGAAACCACTCAAGATGGTGAGCTCACTCACGTGCTTCTTTTGTCTTCATTTGTGAACTTCTTTTGTGACTCCCTATTTCACATTGAAATAGTAATTTTATGCGATTTCTCCACAAATTTCCAGCTGATCCAGCTAAACTGGCAAATCTCTCTAGTCTGTACTGCCATCTTTATTATCCAAATGCTCGCCCCATCTGTACGTTTAAAGAATTGCTATTCGTTTCTACACTTGATTGCAATCAAGTAACCCTTCGCAACAGATTGTTGTGCGCTTTGTGTTGTCTAATTGGTTAATCAAACGACACCCAAATGTTATGCCAGGAACTCAACACTTCCTTCTAATTAATGGTACTGTACCTGGTCTCCTCTCTTTTGCAGTTCGACCAAATGGCGAGTTCAGTTTGGAGATGTTTCCTGTTCCAAAGTACATCTTTGATCAGCTGTGCGAGCTGTGTGAACCTCTCAAACTAGAACTAGTCACACACGAAGGCAAGTTTCTGTCAAAGCGAATTCGACTACCTACACTTTCTCCATCGTCACCCTGTCTAGAGTGGACAGCTTGTGGCATAACTATGTGTGCTTGTTGCAGCTTTCAGGAGATGTTTCCCTAGGCTTCGGTACTGAGTGCGATTGTCAATATTTATCACTTATATTTCCTTTACTTTGAATTTATAGAACACAAATACTCCGAACGTAAAACAACTTTGCATGAATTCGGATTATATCAAGCGGTAAGGGCTTTTTCCACAACTCTTGCCGTTTAGCCTTATTTGGCTATTTTAAAATACAAAGTTTGAGCATTATGATCATGGCTGTATCAGAGGTGATTCCTCTATTAGAAATTAATACCTTAACTTGACCCAAAGCAGCCTTTTCTTCTTCCAGCAGCTTCACATCAATACTCTGAGCGCCAAACTTACTATCCAAGGTGTTTAACCATAAAGTTTGTAATTGACCCATATTGTTATAATGGAGGAAATGAATCATATTCTTACTGCTGACTGCAACAGCATAAAGTCAGATGAGGCCTATCCTTTCATTTTTACCTTCCAGATGTCTGTTCGGCTTGTCCAGCGGATCCTTACTCTGCATCATGGAATGACCTTCACGCGGGTACCGGTACGTCTCCACCCTTTGGGAACATCAGTAACGACGATCCTGCACTTGAAGTTAACATTATTTGATCGTCGCAGTGGGTTTGAGCCCACTCATTGTAATTCACTGTCTCTTTGTACTTTTTTGCCAGCTCGCACCATTTCCAGCACTTTCTTTGGAGGTTCTTCACTCCAGAGATTTCTTCAGCTGCACCGGTCCCCTTTTAATAGTGGTGCAAGGTTGTAATGAAAGCGCTCCGGGTGTGTGGGAGCCCACTCATCTGACGAAAGAGGGAAGCGACTCCCTCTCTCGAAATCTCAAGACGGGTAGCCAGATTGAATTTGTAAAATTGGCGCATAATCGAGGCTATCGAGTTGCATTCCTCAATCTCAACTGTCTGGCAGCTGAAACATCGGTTCCGTAAGCCTGCCATTCTTCCACCTCCCCATCTTCGCCACTTTTGCATCTTGTATTGCCAGTTGGGCTGTCTACTTCCCTAGGGAAGAATATTCTGCGCGGACCGATACTTTAAACCTAAACTGCGACATCTTTCCTTCACGCGAAGCTTCTCAGTCCCACCCAGGGCCGTCTGATCGGTTTTCTGCATTAGTGTACTTGCAGCGAACTCATACCTTCATATGCGACGTGGTGTGTTGCTTTTCTTGTCACCTCCTTGATCCCACGTTGAAATAATGCTCACTGGCTTCTTTTAGTAGGAAGAGAAGGGAGGCTTTATAAGTACTTTATTTTCTCACCTGATACTCATATCCGTCGCATTTCGGGAACGAAGTTAGAGTCCAAGTCACAAGAGCGTTTTGAATGACTTATGATTAGAAGTGTTTTTGTAAGTTGCGCAAAGCATAGCATCTCTGGCATCCACGCGTTAGATAAGGTCCCCTTTGAAGGCACAGCGGCGGAGCATCTCAGTAGGCCTTTTACCAAAACCACGAGTTAGAAAAACAGCCAATGCATTATGGTTCAAGGCTTGATAAAAAAAGAAGACTAATCACAGAATAACATGTTAAATAATATTAATTCCTTATCGGCCATATGAACTTTGGAAATGGTTCATGTGACTTGCCTTGTTTGAACTTTGAAAGCCATACACTTCTATTTTTTCTGCCTCTTGAAACGCAACAGTCCTCTGTGACACTGGAGGAGAGACTGGCCTGTGGATGGGAGGCCCTATTGGCTCGTTGTCGCTCCTCTAACATCGTCGTGTGGGTGCACCGACGAGCCGAGGAGTCCTTCCTCTATCCCCTCTGTCCCATTCCCCAATCCAGCGGCAAACAACCGTCGATACCGAGAACGAAGTAGGTGGTAGTGTCTTCCACTTTTTTTTCATTTGAAAAATGCTTAAGTGCGCTCACTTTTTAACCCAGGTTGGCAGTACCCGTAAACATTGCTTTGTCTTTGCCAGCTGGATATCATGCAGCCGAGGTCGATTTACACTGCTTGCTAATGTACATGTCTCATGGTTTTGTCACCCTTGCCATGACGTCTTTTTTCGTATTTCAAGTTTAGGTCCGCGGGTTCCCAACATCAGGAGGCCGATCGCTGCGTAAGTACGCCTCTTCCTTTGGCCCACGGAGTCATTAAGTGGAGAAGAGAAGGTTTTTTCGTGAACAAGAATGGTTTAAGTTTTGCCGAAGTAGACTATATCCCAACCTTAGAAACGTGAACCAATCCGACACGTTCTCCACTGTATTGGTGGAAACCTGTGGAGAGAACATAGTCGTCCCTTTTTTCGACTCTTTCGTTGAATTTAAAGGCCCTGAGATTTTCAATCTGCTCTCGGGGCATTAAAAGATGCAAGCAGTATATAATTACAGCCATGACCACTTTATTACATACACACGCCCTGACAAGGTGGATCCAATTCCCAGTGGAAACGGAGCGTAGTCACGACAGACCGTCTGTTTTGTAGTGCGTATATCCTGTGCGACGTCGCATAAATAGTCATTTAAAGAAACTCAAAATAAGGCTGTCGATAATGCAGCACAACTCTTTTGATCACGGAATTCCACCCTTCGCCCACACGGGTGACAATGTGAGAAACGGCCTTTGTCGTTTCTCTGTCTGCGACCTCATATTCTCTCTATCTCTCTTGGATGGTTTTATAGGGGTATAGTAACTCCGCGGCCGCCTTGGTGGCAAAGTTCAACTCATCCGTACGTTACCACCGTTGCTGAGTGCCATTGAGTTTTGTTTTTGTTCAAAACACCACTCCTTCAAGGCAGCAGCATAACACGTCTCTTAACTGGCTTTAGGCCCTTAGAGCTGTAAGTAGCTATCCTTTTGTTGTTCTCTGTCACGTTGATGGAGTCACACGGCTATCGGTGTCTGCGTGTGATGGCTCATTTCTCTTCAAAGTAGTGACACTCTTGATTTTAAGAGAGAGGAGTTATATGGGCTCTGCCTCTCCCTTTTTATACAATTTTTGGATAATTTTGCTCTTTGCTGTCTTGTGCCAACAATGACATCAGGAAATGTTCATGTCATCGTGCTCATTCTCTTCATTGCGTGTTGGAACGCATTATTGCTTTGTAAACAAATACTTGGTCCTGTCCACAACTCTGTTTTTGTTTTCTCAGACAGAAGAAATTGAAGTTCCATTCCACGATAGCGGATAGGCTGGTTTTTAGTTATGAATTTATGGTTCGAAGACTACTGCCGTCAGCGTAAGCTGTTTTTGTGTTCAAGCCTTAGCTATCATCTGCTTGTTGAGCTATTGAACCCAGTTCGATTTGCCGTGACCTGGCTGGCCTAAGCTTGATTGATGAAGTGGAGCTATCAATTCTCCAACTAGGTAGTTCCCATTGCATATTTTTCTGTTTTGGAATATGGCGAACTCTATCCTCTGCTAGTATTTTATTATTGTCACACGATATGCGACAGTCTTCTGTGAGAGACGTTTGTTTGATTCATGTTTTAGAGTAAACAGCGGTGATGTTAGCAGTGAACCAGGTCATGCGGCACACTTGCCGGAATTCCAGCAATCCTCAGGTATGATACATGTCTCTCTTTGCAAGGACATAAATGGTTATAGGCCTCTTTTGCCTCCCCGGCAACCCTTTCTTTCTTTTCTGTCTCCTTCAGGCGGCGCCTCATCTCCTCCTCCTGCGGATACGCATAAAAGCAAAATTATGGCCGCCTGGTGTGACCGCGCGAGAGCCCACTGGTTGAGTCTTCAGTCGAGAGTCAAGGCCGTGGCCTTCGTGGACCCTTGCCAGATGTTCACGGATTTTTCGCAATGTGGTGTCGGCTGGGGACTTTTACATCCCGAGACAGCAGCATCTGCACAAGCTTTGGCACAGCAAGACATTAATTTAGTCAGGGAGTGGTTCGCAAAGGCAAGACTCGTTAACCATACTCAACATTGGGCGCATATTTGACCATCTCTCCGTCCCGACCGTTAAATTGAGTATCAATAATGGTTTCTACTTATGAATAAACTTCTTCAACAATGCTATCTTTCTTTTAGAACGCTGTTCAATACGTGCCGTCAAACCTGGCAGTGGGAGAACCAGTACCCCTTCAGCGTTTCAGAAAAAGAAATCTTCCTACATTTTCAGCAGGTATGTTGTTACAATAAGGGACTGAACTGAGTTATTCGTGATTCTGACGCACTGTTCAAATTAATACGGCATCATATGCACGTACGTTTAGGAATGGAAATTACCGCAGCCGACTGAAATGTTACGTAACAATGTGATCAGGACTTGACTGTCTTTTGACTGACAAAACGTCGATCCACTTTACCGACACCCATTTGGGCTACGCCCAGAGTTGCCTGGGTAAAACAGAACGCTGATGTTGTCTGTCAATGGACGCATTGGGGCATTTTTTTGCTAAAAGTGTCGCAATACTAACTCGTTAACCTGTGCGCTCGGATGGAGCAGCACGATTTGACCTCCGCAAGCAATGCCTTCATTTCATATTTGCTGCTTTCCATAATTTTCTTATCACATTTTCCCCTCCTCAATAGGCACCAAGGAGAATGACTTAATTCACACCTATGTGATGACTTCCGTTTTGAATTTCTTTGATCAAAAGTCGCGCGGGTCTGCTGCTCCCGGTGGTTCAGAGCCTTTGAGCTCATTACTTTGAAAATTTGCCACGCTTGAATTTTCGTACTAATCTACCTCTTGTACTATTGCTACTACATCTTTTTTGCAAGATCAAGCAACCTGCTATTGTCGAATGCATGTTTCCAAAAGGCCAGGGTCATTGGGGTTCTAAATACTTTTGATGTCTGGTTTGTAGAAATATGCGTAGAGAAAGGAGTAAGAAACGACCTGCAATTGTTGATACTTCAAACAGGTCAAGTTACGGCTGTATTATGGTGTACTATGGTGGCTGGACTATGGTGGTTACGGCAATTTAGCACAGTTAAAGCGAGCATCGGGGGTTCAGCCACACGGAACGCAAGAGGATCAAAACGAAAGAATTGTTTATAGAACGATGAATCAAATCAGGCGATAAAGTAGAATCGGTTGAGTCAGAGCTGAGACAGCGAGGAGGAAAGCAATGGCACTGTTACTCAAGCGAAGCGTCACGCGGATGACCATCGCGATTCCGCGAAACGTATCTGAAGGAGCAGCATAAAAGCGGATGCGAAGGACAAAGAAAAGGTAAGTCGATGCACACGCACGTTCTGGTGGTACGATCTGATGTAGCGAGTCTGCATCTGGCTGACGAGAGGCTTGAAAACAACCTTTCAATGGTAGGCACCTCTATAATTATCTTCCTCTGGTAACATCCAACCGGCTCTTTCGACTTAGCAGCGATGATCTTACTCGTCAAAGTGTCACTGAGATTGAGGGTTTATGCTACACTGAAAAGGGGGTCGTAAGTGACCTGAGCTGCATACAAGGTGAAAAGGGATAAGGTAAAACAGACAAGCCCTCAATTGCAAGCTTAGACTTGCCATCTCAAAGTTAACTTACAATAATATAAATAATACTTGATAAAAGTTATAGCATTCAGTTAAAACAGAAAATGCCAAAACCAAGAGATAAGGGACGATAATACTGCAACTCTGCTGTATGGAGCAGATTCTCAAATTTTGGCAAGTCGGTATTTCCCAATGGTAAATGAAATGTTTCTGGCAAAAGGTAATGCTGACCTCCAAGCGTAAAATTACAATCTGTAGACTAAAATGAGCAATTATAAATAATTAAACCTTGGTTCATATAAAACATCCACCTTCAACATTTTCGAGTCCAAAAGGCCATTGGATGCATAAAGATACCCCGGGCAACAGGCAAGAAGTACAAGCCAGTTAGGTTCAGGTCTTGTAGTTCTGCTAGGTAATAGTTGTTTGTCAACGATAAAATGAAATTTGTAGTTGCTAAAGGCACTCCGTGAGGGGAAACGTAAAGTAAACCTGACCATTCATGAGAATGTGGGTATTATATGTGGTAGTACCGGTAGATGGCAGGAGAACACAAACAATAAATTGGTATGCTATTCCACGAATACGAGTTATACATAAGAGTAGACGACAAAGGTGGTGCTTGATTTAAACATGGGACTATTGTGGAATTTTTGTTCATTTTACTTTGAGTAAAGATGACAGCAAAAAAGAGCAGCTAACAAGCAAGTGGTTAAGAATTAATCCCTGCTAGAAAAGAGGCGAAACCTCGATTTTGACCTGTACCATGATCAGCCGACGCGGTCCTTTACGATCACCGAAAGCCCAAAACCAAGTCTCACATAGTCGAAAAACACATTTAATCATGCTCGCACTCAAATAATTCAAAGATTCGTAATTCATTTACTAAAATGCATTCATGATTTGTCATGAGGGGAAATGCAAGATCGGGGATCCACGCTCTGCATCACTTGTAGAACGTTAATGAATTCAAATCTCCAATATTGACACGAAATCATGGTGCTCTAACACCATAAAATCCAAAAAAATCTGCCCATGTTTATTTTTATTGGTGCCGAGTGCTGGAATAAGGCACTGAATTTTATACCTGGGGCGTTAGCAGATGACTGCAAGCATCAAGGCCAAAGCAACCGAATTGCGCACTACTCAAATGCCACCTTGAAACACATAAATAAAATTCAAATTTTCGATGTATTATGCGCGCAAACGCAATTCATGCTAAGTCTTTGTCTTAAGATGCTTAAAATTGAAATCTGATTAGTAGTTTGACAATTGTTTGATAAGTATTTAAAAAGATTGTCACTTATATCAAGTCTGGCCAGGAAATTTCAAATTTCTGAAAAAAGTACAAATTGGTGGAGAAAATGAAGGTAGATTTGTGGGGATTAGTGCAGTCTGTTCTTCGCTGGCCTCCTCTGCCTTAGCCTCTAAACCCTTCGAGAAAGTGTTGATTTGATGTTCAAAGTTAACTAGAATTGGTACAGACTTTGAGAGCCCTTTATACCGCGACTTCCCCGGTCCTAAGGAAATCAGACGACTCTACTATCACGAGGCTGTTGCCGATTACCCGGTTCTTTGAACAAAGGGTTCTTTTAAACACATAAACACAGCCCTCAAGTCTTCCGGTAACGTCACCTATGCTCCATCTATGAATTGTCTTTAAATTCGTCGTTTATTAATCCTCTCTTCTATATTATTGAGAGAACTTCATCCTCATACTCTCTCGGTGTGCCATTTTAGTGCCGCATCTTTCTGATGATCATGCTGAGGAAATGGGTCTGTATGCTCGCACGAGGTCTCTCTCAGCAGACGTCGTTGTGCCTGCCTACAGCGGCATTTCCTCCACCTATTATAATAAAGTCTAAAGCGTTTACTGGCTGCATCAAAAATCCCCCATCGCCACCTTTAAGACGCCATTGTATCGTGATCCCCTCTACGTAATCTTTCTAGAATCCAAGCTCTTTAAACAACCAGATTGATTTGGTGGGGATGTATTTACTGGTAACAGCTGGTGGGAACCAGAAGTTTGGGAAGAACTGGGTGCTAGATTTATCATTGCCCCAGAGAACTTCGTCTCCGGAATCACGAAGTTGGAGGTAATAAATCGCTCCTTGTCCCAAAAGGTGCAGTTAAACAACGTAGTTACTGCGCTAATGCGCCAACATCAGTAATTTGTAAAGCTCAACCGGGAAAGTGTGACGCTTATGGTAGCAAGAGGCTCGGATACGCAAGCCTCCCAATGACATTTCACGACTAGTTATATCATGACACGGAATCCTGCTGCACAACTCTAGTCTCCAAATTCTTCACGTCTTCTCTTCTTTGGTGGATGAGAAGCTGCGTTTCTTGCATACATCGTAGCTACTTCAGGGATGGCTTTGGCAGTATGTTGGCGTTTACTATGATCACTATTATTTCTTAACTCCGTAAAAAAATGGCGTCAACACTCGTTATTCGGGAACGAGCTACGCAACTATGCAAGTCATATGGGCCGTCCTCAAGAATTGCTAGAGGCTGTTAGAAGAACATGAAAAAGGCAGCTAGCCCCCATCATTATGATACGAAAGCAGAACGTGATAAGGAATAATTTGTATCACCATTTAAGCTCTGGACTATTAGCTCCGTACAATTCACTATGGAGCACTGTCCAGCTCTGGACAGGCACGTCAAATAAGACCCTCTGTAGACAACCACCGTCCACTGCAAATAGCTTCTCGTAACGGTGCTGGACCGTCGCATGAGCATTAATCCCACCTCACAGTTCGATTTCAAAACAATGAGTACTACTGCAATGATTGCATGAAGGACGACTGAAGTCGGCATCCGAGAAACACCACAATCAAGGCATTCATTTAGTCAGAAGTAGGCACACAACACGGGAGACTTCTTCACACCAACCGATGAAACTAAGAAAATGGGTTGCCTTTCCTTATCAATAAAGTGGCAGTAGAACAGTCGCCTGCAGTTCATATTGCTGACATTACAATTTAAAACCTTATAAATGGCGGCAGATCAACCACGGCATACTACTCTGATAATAGATGCCGTACTCGAGAGCAAAAAAGGAGCATAACACATAAATGCTTACATGATTAACAAACGGTACCTAGACTACAGGAGTCGCAGCTGCACTGATACAAGTTAACATTCGAAGATAAAACAGGGCCAAACATCAGCATACATAATAGGGAAAACATGTAAGAAATTTTACCAGTAGGAAAAACCAACAGAGCATGTACAAGTTCATTTCAATCGGTACGAAACAATTGACTCAACTTTGTGAATTCGAGTAGAAAAGGATCGCAGCTGCACATGCATTGAGTTAGGTACAAAACAGGGTCCCGTTTCACCCCACCCTTCCGGAATATCAGTGTTTTTGTCAATGTAAACCAGTAAATTAAATGTACCTAATTAAAAGAAAAAAATATAGACGTACATGCAAGAAGACCATCTGTAAGTGTCCATTCAGTGGTAGGAAGCAACCATATTCAGAGGAAAGTCAGGCAGTAAATAACAAAACCAACACAAAACCACTCACATGATGAAGACAAAACCGGCAAAAATGTAGACGAAGAAACGATTTGACGGATGATTGCGCTCAGTTCGTTGTTCACCTGCTCGATATTTTTTGTCAGACTAGTAATGACCCAAAAGAATTAAAAGTTACCCAGGTGACTCTTCTTCTCTCACAACATTAAACTGCCAACGCTCCAGTACCTCCTCAGTTTTGACAGATTTAATTACGAGAACAAGCCTTTTCAACGAACCACTTGACAACCACACTAGGAGTGATAAAAATGCCTAGAGTAAAGAAATACCACCTTTAATTTGGCTAATGAGGCAGTCTAAATAATCAGTTAGTTCCTCATCGGTTGTTATCAAGACGGAACGACCGAACATCTTCACTTGCTTAAAAGAAGCTTCGGGATAAATACCCCGAATGTAGAGAATATTATTAATTGCCACATCTGCAAAAAATGTCATTTTAAGTTACAAGGACTTACGAAAGTAATCTGCTATTACTTCAATAGACCCCTTAAGATCGATCGCATTAGATAACTGCGATTCCTGCATCACCTATTTCAGCCACAACAATCCGATTGTCCCGCAATTCACAAAAAAATGCATTAACATGAAATATTAAACTGACTAAACATTGTGTGCTTAACTAAGATTGCACATATGTACAGTCAAACGTTTAGTTTTTTTAAAAAAATTTTTAAAGTCAGTGATTTATTTAGGCAATAATGTTCATGAACTAGCAAAGTATCTCGCCCAGCAATTCCAAAATGCACGCAAAAGACTACGGTCTCGTAGACGACCTCCTTTATAAAATACCGAAATTTTGTAAATTTTCAACATTTTATGTAAGTTTACTTATTACGACTCTTGAGCGCTATCCTCTTCCCTAGGTAAAATATAATTAACCACATTGTCTTCTGTAGCCGCAATAATATGAAGTGCACAGATTTGTAGCCAAAGCAAACCACTATAGTTAAAGGCTTTTTTGCTTGGCTGTCGTAGATAATTAAAACAGGCTTAGGGGTAAATTTTGCCTCTAAGCCTCGCGACGCCGCAGTTTTTGATTTGGTTAATTTTCCAAACCACTCCATATCGGTTTTACTTTATGATAGATTCCACCAAACACACGACACCTACGTCAAAATTTTTTAAATGCAAAGGCAAAATATTAGGGTAGAATATACATATTTGGCAGAGTTGTCAGGGATACTGCTCTGGCTCGCTGACCAGCCCAATTGCCTATGCAAATATGGCCACCTAAGCGACTGTCTCCTAAACCAGCACGCAAATATACAAAAAACTGCAATTCATTTTGATCAAATTTGCAAGCTGGCACAACTCTTAAAACTTTGAAGGCACTCAAGGAATCTTCGAGAAATCCTAATGCATTCCAACCGTTACGAATGGCCTCAAATGCGGTATCCACTAAATAAAAGAGTCACATAGAAGCTTTACGACTGATCCTTTGCCAGACATATGAATACTCAAATAATAAACGCAATGGTCTCCTCGTTTTCCTACTGGATTCCGTTTCTGTCACTTAGCCACATGGATCAGGTCACGTGACCCAGCATCCAAGACATGAAAGCGGGCTGATTCCCCTCTTTTTAATCATGCATCCTGCTTAGCATCATACTTTCTTTTGCCTTTGATAAAACTTTGAAATACCATGTTTTCACTGGCACCTCAACTTCTGGATTAAGGCAGATAAATGTTGTTCTGTGCGGTTTTTTAAAATTTCCTTTTTTTTAATTTTTTAAGCAATATTTTACCTATTTTAAATGGATTTAGAAGCTTGGTACTTTAGGATGTAAAAGGGTCAATCAGAATCTGTTTAAAAAAATTTGGCTGCTTTTGATAGTAAAGTTTTGTGCTTTGAAATCAACTTATCAAACTACAAATATCCAACAATTTAAAAAATTTTTTATATAAAACGTTAAAAATAATTTTAGTTGGCAATGGTTGTTTTTATCACGCTATGCTTTTCTATTTACAAATTTGTTTATATTAATCAACTAAGTTATCCTTTATCAGTACCGCGATTAGGTTTAGCACAATTGTCACGTACGCTTGCCTCCCTGCAAATGGCTGCTCTTATTGATTTTATCAAGAACTTTAAGCCCATAGATACGACGATCAAGGCATTGTTCGATGCAGACCCCCAGAGATTTCAGAAATACAGGTAACGTGTAGGACGCATTTGTCATTTTCCTCAGTCGGCAGCTCGATTTCCCTGAAGGGAAATTACTCGTAGACTTCTCAAAGAACTACGTTGATGGGCCAACCATGCAGAAATTGATTGAACTTGCCAAGGCGTCACATGTGGAAGAGCTGCGTGATGCTATGTTTCGGGGAGAGAAAATTAATTTTACGGAGAATCGCGCGGTATTGCATATAGCACTTCGCAACAGGTCGAATTCTCCAATTCTCGTTGATGGTCAAGACGTAGATATTCCAATTGTTGTGCTCATAAATATTTGCTAGGTTATGCCTGAAGTCAACAGAGTGCTGAACCATATGCGCCAATTTACTGACGGTGTGCTTGTCGGCAAACTAAGGGGGTTCACCGGGAAGTCATATACTGATGTTGTAAACATTGGAATTGGTGGATCTGATTTGGTAAAGTATTTGTATGGTTTGCAGGCTTTGATTGTTTGTTTTTTGAACTAGTCATCTTTTTATAGTTTAAGTGACCGTCTAAATAACGTTTTTGTCTTCCAGGGTCCTGTTATGGCGACGAATTGTCTGAAACCGTATGCCACTAAATTGAAGGTTCATTTCGTGTCCAACATTGATGGGACGCATATCGCTGAAACTCTAAAAAAAGTCCGACCTGAAACGACTCTTTTCATTATAGCCTCGAAGGTAAACATTTTTTAGAAACGGGAAGTAACTGATTTGTCATTGCAGACTTTCACTACAGCCGAGACTATGACAAACGCTCAGTATGCAAAGGAGTGGCTCTTGGAGCAACTGAAAGATGTAGGTATTATTTCTTTTCTTACCACCACATCTTGTTTTTTCGATTGAATGCGTAATATTTCTACGCTGAAATTTTTAAAAACATCGTTTTGAATCATATCTGTTGAAGCTGATTTGTTTTCTCCACTATTGTGACATGTCTAATTTTCTTTTACAATAACGCTTGTTTCTCCTTTCCCTTCAGCCGAAAGCAGTGGCAAATCATTTTGTCGCTTTGTCAACAAACACCAAGGCGGTAAAGGCCTTTGGCATCAATGAAGAGAACATGTTCGAATTCTGGGATGTAAGTAAAATTGGGATCCTGATTTCTTTTGTCCCCATGCCTCCTGAGATTATGCTCAGGGTTCAGTGTTTCATATTTGGTAACTGACTTTTACGTTGAACTTAAGATTTTGCCAGGCTTTTAACATATTGGATCATTCTATCCTTGCAGTGGGTTGGCGGCCGCTACTCTATGTGGTCTGCAATTGGACTGTCGATCGCTCTCTATATCGGTTCGTATTTGTTTTAAGTGTGTGGCTTCATTGCATTATTGGTGTTTCAGTTAGATTTTTATAAACCAGAATTTGCACTTTATGTGCAGGTCGTGATTTTTAAAATCTCCGAATACCTTTCTTCAGGTATGGACAACTTTGAGCGCCTCCTTGCCGGTGCGCACGCTATGGACAAGCACTTCAAAGAGGCGCCGATTGAGAAAAACGTACGATTTTAAACATCCCTGACCCTGCGACCCTTCACCTTTAAATGTTGCACTGGGTTGTTTGTATGGCAAACAGTCTTAAGGAAACTTTGCTAATAGGGTCACTGATGCGCGTTCGTGTATTCAAGCTGGATGTAAATTTTAGACCTCGGCAACAATTTTTTCCTACCTCTTATCAGGTACCAATGATCTTGGCCTTGCTTGGGGTAATGTACATCAACGGCTACAACGCGGAGACTCAGGCCATATTGCCATACGATCAGTACATGAATCGCTTCCCGGCCTATTTCCAGCAGGGCGATATGGAGTCGAATGGCAAGTACGTGACTCGTGACGGTGTCACTGTCTCTTACCACACCGGCCCTATTGTTTGGGGCGAACCGGGCACTAACGGACAACACGCTTTTTACCAACTCATCCACCAAGGCACTCTCCTCATCCCCTGTGATTTCCTTGTTCCTGTTCGCTCCCGCAACCCTATAAAGAATGGAGAGTTCCACGAGGTTTGTTTTCACCTATCGCCCTATCTCTACGCTTCAGAATTTTGTTAATTAGGCATCCGACGATTCACCAGTTCTCTCTTGTTGCTACGGCAGATTCTGCTCTCCAACTTTTTGGCTCAGACAGAAGCTCTGATGCTGGGCAAGACACCGGAGACGGCGAGGAAGGAGCTGGAAGCCCAGGGCATGTCTGGTGAAAAGTTAGAAATGCTGGTAAAACACAAGACCTTCCGTGGTAACAAACCCACCAACTCCATTATCTTCACTGAACTCAATCCCTTCATGCTGGGTGTTATCGTAGCGATGTACGAGCACAAAATCTTCACTCAAGGCGCCATTTGGAATATCAACTCTTACGATCAATGGGGGTAAGTTTCATTATGCTAGCGCTCATTCATCTCGTTGTTGAATGCTTTTACCAGTTACCCGAAACAGTTAGTTAAATCCAATCTCCTCCCATTTACCTAATGTGAGATCACATCATGCTACCAGTCTCTTAAAATGACGACAATACGATTAAAGTAGGGTTGTGGAAATTTCAACCTGGTTGTTTTATTCCTAACCTCTCAGCGTTGAGTTGGGCAAGGAGCTCGCTAAGAAGCTGCAGCCGGAACTTCACTCGGACGATGTGATAACCTCCCATGACGGATCAACCAACGGTCTGATTGCCTTCATCAAGCACAACAGGAGGGATCATTAGTGTGAGAATATACGCTGCTGCGCTAAAAGCGTCTGGCTTTAGTTTTTTTTGCTTGACGTCTAAAATGTCTTCTGCTGTGTAGGCCAGTCTTTATTCCTTCTTTTGTCTACCTAATTTCTGACAAATTATATGACAACCCATTTATCTGACTCCAAGTAAATAAACGCGGTATTTTGGTGCATCTTTTTATTGCCTTCAAGGTAATTGTATGGTTGTTTACAGTATAGCAAAGTATAATTTCTGCTTCCACTGTTCAAGAATGTGACCCACTAAGCTGATGGTCCTTTTTCGTTCATATATTCTTGCAATACAAGAGCCATTTCAAGATCTGTGAAAGGATTTATTAAAGCTAGTAAGTTGAGTAATGCTAGGTCCTCAATTATATTCACTACTTCTGGCTTTCTCAGGCAGCTTCCTTCTTCCAACGAAAATGAGTTTGGAGGATGGTCGAACTGTAGTTCGTCTCTGGCCACACACTTATGAATGTTGGAGGCGGTGTCAATTAGTATGGCGCCCGAAATGAATGATGAGTTATTTTTCATGTGATTGTGGTTTGGAATGTGGTTCGTCTTATGCGTTGATCCGCTACCCTCGTTTGGTAGGAGGTAATCCCGATTTTTATCACCTACCTCAAGGAAGGCTGCATTGAATGTCTTTGGCAGCATAGAGCAACTCAAAGTCGACCATCTTGCTATGGGATTGGTGAGCTCATGGCCAGTCGGTGAGTATTAATTTGAAATTGATGGATTTGTCTAACTGGAGGAGCCATAATGTAGCCTCAACCAACAATTCCCGCATAGATGTCGCTTAGGGATTGCGTGCTGGAAGGATCCACATGCCTGGAAGCGGTTGTGCTTCGGGTTGTCCTTGAGTGGACTTGGCTCAGTGGCTGCACAACTAAGAATATCAAAGGCTTTGTCAGCGATAAGATCTCATTTTTTCCCCATTCCTGAAAGGCATAAAACTCGGGTCGGAATATGCGTTACCGAAGTGCAGTAGGATTGGAAGATGGGGCCACTGTCTTAGCCCGGAGGTCATTCCGCACAGTGGGCGTTCTAGGATGGAATCTTAAGTCACCATGGAACAGAAGAGAGTTAAAACAATAGCCAATGTAGTACGGAGCCAACCTTGCTTGATTTCAGTGTCACTTTTCACTGGAGAGTGTGTTGACCATCACATACGTCGAGACCCATCCGTCGAGGTTCCATCCAGCTGGTAGGGGAGGTATTGCATGTTCACTTCATTGTCACCGTCGTACATGTGTGATGGTCAATTATGTGTCGACTGTTTCTAGATTATTTACGTCTAGTGTCACTTCCGTTGCCAACCGCTTTGGTACAGCCAAAAGGACTGGGTCAGCATCGACCGAGGATGGATGCCATTTTTCACAGATCCTCCCATCCTCAACATATCCCCTTCCTCCGTCTTGTTAGGACTTAGCATTCAACAATGGAATTCAGGGTGATCGATTATTGGGATCAGTTTCTCCTTCCATTGCCATTAATACAGCTCCTTGAGCCTTCCCTGAAGAGCTTGGAGGTGGCGAAGTTCCAAACGTCCTTGAAATCAAAGGGTGGAGTTAAACAGAAAAGTCGAGGATTTACAGTTCTCATAAATTTACATGAATACTACATCCACCAGCAACAAGTACTTGTATACCTCAGTGAAGCTTGACGCTGGGCATCAAGTCCGCTCACCACTTCAAGGCTGAAGGTGGTGTCACTTCCGTGACATGTGGACTACTACACCAGTCTTCTTACGATATAAACAAATTGCTTCATTACCGATTCGAAAAGGAGGGCGTCTCCCTGGCTCGTCCATAGTATAAACAGTCGGCTGATCGGTGCTGTCGTGCCTGGAGAACCTGACAAAGTGGTTAGTGGCTAATACGCTTGTTTGCTCAACTCCGCATTTTTCTTTAGGCTTCTGCTAGACGGTATTTCCACCTTGCTGTGCTAGTGATACTAATCTCTTCAGCCAATGGTAGCAATGCAATGCCAAACAACTGCCCTAATCTCGTGGTCCACAGGAATTGGATTGGCAAGTGAGGCGACACACTAACTGTGAACCATGTGGAGAAGTTCGTTAGGAAGCTGCATTGAACCGAGGTGGACATGACTGGAAAAGGCCATAGCGGACATATTCATGGCGCCTATATGAAGGTGTCGATGAAGTAAATGGGCGGTGCATCCTCCACTCCTCTACAAGATGGAAGGAAACCCCACTTCCAAGAGAAGATTTAACGTCTGGATCTTTGTTATTTGGCTTGACTTAGCCAATGCCGTTCGGGGTGGCAAGCTTCAAACCGGATAACACTGCAGATACGCTAGAATTGCCTAAAAAGATGAGCGGTAAAGCGCCTCCCCATTTTACATGGGGAACCTACCATAACGGCGGTCACCACGACAGGTTAACCACATTCAAAAGAGAAGAGGAGCTGTTTACTATTTTGACCCCTTGCCAAACACTTCGCTTTGGTCTCACGGACACTGGAGGGCAGGGAGGACACTGTACCACCATGATTGTTTGTTTAACTTGATTTTGGTAAGAGGTCACTCAGGCGCATTGGGTTGATTGGATCTCAAGGTCATACCATCTGTCTTTTCGCGTCTTCAGGGGAGTCTCGGGGCGCCACACTTGGATCTCTGAGGTCCAAAAAGTGTGTACAACCGATTTCCACCTATTTGATGCAATGAAGACTAACTCTCGCTCAAAGCTGATCCACGAGATGATTTGTACCTTGGAAATTGGAAGGAGGCACTAGCATAAGTCTCTCCTCATCCTCAGTATTCTCCCTCTACTTTTCTTTAGCTTCTAATTAGCATCCACTTAATCACACACAGAAGAGACAATTCGGGTTAAAGGAAGAAGACGGAGGTGGATGAGACGAGTTTCAGGTTTTTTGGCCTCCAGAAACAAAATTTTTCACCAAAGTTGAGCTCGTAGCCATTCAGTGTCTTGTTGGAAAAGGCCGGTGACGATTGATTCAACAAATAAAGCTGGTATTTGAGAGAGCTTCCCTTGCTTCCTTAATGAAGCCTCGAAGACCAGTAAAAATCGGTTTGGCGGTGCTTAAGGCTACCGACACCCCAAAGGAGATCTATCCTCTTTTGGTCACCATCGCCTGGGAAAACATATTTGCCTTGTGTCGCTAATTTGCACAAAAAATTGGCAAAAATAATTTAAGTCGAATTCAAGAGAAACCAACTGCTTAATAGCTGGCGTGTTAAAGGCGTCTCGCATTCCACATCTTGCGGCGCCATCGGATTCGAGACATTACCAAATAGGAAAAAACCCAGTAAACAAACAAGTTGGGCGCTGATGCAAAGTCAACAGTGGCCGTCCTCAACAGATACAAACTTGGTTAGCAGGTGTGTCACTTCTGCCTCGTTTGAAGTCAGAATTAGGCTCGAAGCATCTCGCATCTGGCTGTTCAAAAATGTGCTTTGTGTGCTCGAGCAGGAAGTTTTATTCGAGCTCCCAAACTGGGTGCTCAAAGGCGCAAAGCCTTGGAGGTGAGTGTCTTTGCTTTACTGACGGGTAACCAAAAGGCTTGCGGCCATAAACTAGCCGATGAGGAAAGCTAGTGGCATCGGGCAGTAACAGCCTCGCCTATCCCCAGCATTTGCTTGACCTTAAGCCTTTTGTGTGGAATTAACAATTTTGTACGGACTCATTTGGAGGTGTTTGACACGCCACTTGAATGAGGGATGGAACGATGAAGAGCAAAATGCCTGTAACGACGCGTCATCGGAATAAGAAATGCAAATCCTACGAAGTTAAGGGGATTCTCTACTGTCCCATATTCCATGTCGAAGTGCATCCTTCGTAAACGAGGCAACAGACACCACCGATAGCGTCGGTGAAGTCGAGATGGAGTTGTAGGGATTCTCAAAGATTCTTTGTCGCTCCTTTAAAATGTCTTGAACTCTCAACAACGACCAGTGGTATCCTTATCCATGCGGCCGACGCCGGGATGATGAGTGTAAGGTTGACAAGGCAACCTCGTTATCCAGTAAGCAATGCCATTAAGTTTTCGGACTTCGGTGCCTCGATCTTTAGCAGTGGTCATTGGTAAAGCACGGCATCTGGCCGCAGATGACTTTGGCCGACACTTAATCTTAATCCAGGTTGTCAAATCAGACAAAGCCAAATAGGCTATGGTTGGCCTCCCTGTCCCTGTGAAGTGATATGCGGCAGGAGGACAGGCATTGGTGCAGACTTCAGGGAAGCTCCAGTCGGCCGTCACCAACACCAGTGACAATTCGATGCATTGTCGTGGGAACTTCACAATCTTGCTGGAAGTGCGGTACCGATGGATTTCGCGAAAGTATCGTGTCGCGATACTGACTGAACTAAGTTAAAAGTGGTTTCTGCCAGAGGACGAACCCTTCTAGCGTCATTCGGCGTAGCATATTCAATGCTGAAAAGGCCCTTGAATCCTTTAAAACCACACACCAGACGTAGCGTTATCCTTCAGATCATAGAGGGTGTGGATATTGCGGAGTCAAAGCCTTTACCCTGTGCTAACTACTCTGCCACTTTCAATTGCTGCCATTTCGCATTTGCTTCCAGGTAGACACCTCGTATTCCTCGACTGACGGGTGGGAATTCGCATACGACTACCAAGCCTGGAGTAAGACCGGCAAAGTCTAAGAAGAGTCTACATTGGGTTTCACTTGTTTATAAAGGTGAGGTTGCAATGAAACATGCAACTCTGGCAAACAAAAACAGCCAATGACCGTTTCTCTAGAGTAATGCAACAAATGCTGTTGATTTTAGGTTACAAAGGCCCTTCATTGCCCCACCTCCCGTGCTTCTGTTGCAGTGGCAGGATGCTCCAAGCACCTCAGCTCCGAAGAGGTCTTTGACGCCATGGTGTGAAGATGTGATGTGATTTGAGCCTCTTAATGTCAAATTAAGCAGTGATTTATGCGTAAATGATTGCATTCCATTTTACCGGTACAACGGGCTCTCATCGAATGCACAACTACAAACATTTCCAGCATGCCAGTCAGGCATAGAACGAATACAGGGTGGTGGATGCTGCTTTAATGCTCCTCCTTACCATTAGCAGAGCGATGACAATACCTCGCTTCCCACTCCTGCATCGACCATTGCATTCACTGACGTTTATTCAGCAGCAAGTGGGTGGTTAAAAAACACAATCCCCTTCACCCAATGGATAATGTAAACAGGCCGGTCTCTGCCCTTCTACGGCAAAGTGGAAACTGGTATCAGGAGCAAAGTCGTTTAGAAGGAGACAGATTTTGACAAGTAACAGGGAAACTGCCGCTCAGAATGGAGTTGGTGCAGCATTATATGGCCACGCCCCTTGACCTCGTGGCGATTTAAGCGGGGCTGGAATGGGTGCCCCGACCCTGCCACTTGCTAGCGTGACCAACCGGCCTTCGTGATCTTGGCAGGAGGAGCCTTCCAGGTCTCATACCAGTCTGACTGTCAACCTCTTGCAAATCGCAAGAGAACTTTGAACCCATCCAGCTACCGCAATGCCAATTTTACTATCTTTCAATGCAGAGGCTTATCGTAGACCAAAGCATTGCGGGCACTTTGACTTTCTTAAACAAATCGCCATTCCAGTGCGTTGGAGCTGCTTCTCCACCCATTAAAGTAAGTTGCAACTGACAAGTCCAGGGCTATTATTTCTGTTAAGCCAACCGGCGCGACTTGGATGACCACTAAAAAGCTGCATATACTTGCAGGGCAATTTGACTGCTCGTTTTTTGATACCAAAACACCCCTTAATGGCCTTCGGCTGTTAAGATTGTCTATTTGACACGCCCCTACTCACCTCTTTGAGGTTGCACGGAGGGCATCAGCTTCAGCAGAGAGCAGCACATCCGCCGGCTAAATGTCATGAACACACACACACACGCACACACGCACACACGCACACACACACATACACACACACAGTGGTCAGTTTCACGCAGATCTCGGCCTACCGATAGCCAATGGGCTGACTTCATCCACCCAATAACCCCATTCCCCTATCATCAAAATTTAAAGGTTGAATAAGGGGGAAAAACCCTTACATGGATTGCAGTTTGCAGTCTAAAGTGTATGATTACGTAAACAACGCTCGATTGTCCACTCCAGACAGGTAGATCAGGAGAAAGACGGGTAAAAGGGCACAGGGGAGGAGCAGGAGGAGAAAGTTAGCGTTGTTAAGGCAAAACAATGGGACGAAGGAGAAGAAGGAATAGAAAAGTCGATTTAGCGAGAAGGCATATCCCACAAAAATATGCCGCCGTCCTCACTGACAGTGACAACAAGGTGTTGGTCAGGTGATATCATGAGACGCGTGATAGGCGAGGAGTGGCCCAGACCCACATGCGTCACGTCACCCTCATTGTAGCGCCACACCTAGGGAGAGGTGTGGGTAAAAAGGAGTCACCACACTCTCTGTCGTCTATGTTCCTACCGCTGCTGCTATGGCACAACCATAGACATTGTCAGCTCAAATCAGTCTATTTATGTAAGAAAATAACAGTGATAAAGGCGCTAAGTGGTGACAAGAGGTTCCGTGCCAGCTCTCTTCAACAGCCACTTCAACTGACAAATTATGTATAGCTAAATTCGGCTGCTCTAACTCAGGTCCATCAATCAAGCCACTCAACACCTGCTGAAGAGGTCATACAAGGGCATACTTGGTTGGTCAGGAGGATTCCATTTGTAAAACACAAAAACTGCGCATATGGCTAAAGCAAAATCACACTCTCGATGTCTTCACCCAAAATTTAACATCAATTCCATAAGATTAAGAGGCTCTATCCGGAAGTACTTTGCATAGCCGTCGTTGCGTGCTCATAGTTGCACTTTCAAAAATGGCAATGATGAATGACTCTAAATAATTTGCTATCGTAACGTCTAAGAGTATACAATGTCATCCTCTTAATGCGTTTAAGGCACCAAATACATTCCTAAACAAAAGCTTGTCGGTTAGCTTTAGGGAGCCGCTAATGCATGTGCCAAAAAAGCCGAATCTTGACCAGAACCAAAAGTTGGTGCGTCTTTGTAAATATGCGTAAGTCATTGAGGCCACACTCACTCTGCAACATCGTTACAATAAATGCTCAGATGTAGAATGACTTGTGTGACATTGTCGACTGCTTGATTATGCAAATGTCTTATTTGTGAAGATGAATAGGCAGGGCTGCTGGAAATCTCATATATCCCATGACTTGAGTATTAGTATTTTAAAACAAATGGAATGAACCGTACATCATACCGGAACTCCACTGCCTGTGTCCGCTTTTTTTGACCCCAATGAGGAGGCCTCTGTTAATCTGCCCATTACATAGCTGCTACTAAATTGTTCTCAGTAGTATAACATCAATATGTCATGGCCTTTACAGAATTTCCTATCCATTTGACTTTTCCGGCAGGTGCGCGCCTTAATTCAGAGCTCTCCATTTGGAAGAAGGTCTCCTGCAAATTTACAATCGCTGCGCATTTATTTATTTTTTAAAAATTTGTGTCTACTGACTTAATTTCAATAACATCCCAAATAGTAAAGGCCCCAAGGGCGAGTAGTTGAAAAGAAAGCTGTGATTGACCCACCTTGACGATTTTATCGTCGCCACCGGTGACAAAGAGGGTACCATCCTTGGTGAGATCCATACCATTGATGGAGCCGGAGCGGGAGGCCTCTAGCTCGCGGATCTGGGAACCATCGTACATCTCCCAGTAGCCGATCTTGCGGTCTGTGCCTGCGGTCAACAGCTGCACCTCACTGGTGTGGAAGCACACCACCCGGAAGAGAGTGTTCGCGAATATTATCTGCAACCGTGTGAACTCTCTGAATGAAAATGGAATAAAAAAGCATCTATTAGCTAGTGGAGGGTGAAACGATTTTACGCATTGAAGTTTTGAAACCAACTTTTACGCTTCCATAAAGAAAATATGAGGGGATTAGCTTCAAAAAATCTTAAGGGAAGACATCCATGGCAAATACAGATTTTAGGCTAGGGGTGAATGTTAGAGATTATTAACTGAGGGCCAGAATTTCAAAAATTATATGAGCTTAATTGTAGAGGGATTACATTACACAATGCAGCAATGGAACGGTTCATTGCAAAACACCAAAAAAAGGCAAGTAAATTATTCCCCCAAAATCACCACCTTTTTGTGATGACAACGATTATGCTTGACACCTACTTCTTTGAATAGTTTGCCTAAAAAATGGGGGCTGGCAATGAAATTGACTTTCTTGTAGCACAATCGACGTCAGCGAATGCGACATGGTTTTCTGCAGTCTGATAAATTACTGTAGTGTATGTACTTTTGCATTCCATTTGAAGCGGTTGGCATTATTTATAGCCTTGCATAAATGGAATCGCCCAGAAATTCATGTGCGCATGGCAAAGGTGAAGCTCCATTGAAATGCGAAACAACTTGCGAAAGAGGAGGGAAAAAGGACTGTAAAATTCCTTCCCTGTAGAAGCATGGAGAGATTGAAACAAATAACCCAGGGACTAGAAGGAAAAGAGTCGTAGCTACCAGACTCTAGGGAACTTGTTTCCAAAGGACGACCACTAAAGGTAAGCAGCCCCACAAAACCTCAAGTTCGAGCGTAACAAATTCCACCTACATAAAATAGATCTGCTTTATCACAAGATCAACATAAAACGGATAAAGGGATAGGGGCCACCGTTTAGCTCGGGCCGTAAAAGGTATGAAGCTCGGTAGGCATTTTTCAAGGAAAAAGCAAATACAAAAGTATTGTAGATACTGGTCTTAATGAAAGACTAGTTATTCAGCCTCATCATATCCTCAAGGATAAATTGAGCCCTACAGAAACACAATGAGGACTCACATTAAACTCCAGACAATGCACGTGCCATCAGCAGAGGAGGAAGCACATGCATTGTCATCTTTGGTGATTTTTATGCAGGAGACGGTGTTGGCATGTTCCTTTAATGTGGCAAGGAGGGTGGTGACAAACATGGGCTGCTCTGCTTTTGCCTCTCCTGCTCCATCGCCACGACAACGGTGAGCATGCAAACGGTTCTTGAGAGGTGCCTTGTTTAAGATCTCGCGGACCTGCCAGACACGAACTTGGCCCTCTCCGCCACCAGAGATGAGACGGCCGCCGTCCGCCGTCGCTGCAATTGCCGTTACGCCCTTTTTGTGTGCATCATTCACCGTGTACATCAGCCTACCCGTCTCTGGGTAGAAAGCGCGAATTCTGCTGTCGTCCCATCCTGTAAAACCACAACCAAGGTGTTGAAAGCCACCTACACATTGAAGGTATGACGGAAGTACCTATACAGTCAAATCAAGGGGTAAACACTTTAACTAGCACAGTTTATTTTTTGCCCTAATCTACAGTGATGTGGGATCATGTCGAAACATGAATGTGCTGCACCCGGATGCTTCTATATGGTTTGTACCTACTGCTCTGCAATAAATGCATGCCTCAACACGTTTCCTATTGAGCCCTACTGTCGTCCTAACCTGCAGTAGCAAGAAAAAATATGAATGCAGTGCATCAGCAGGCATGATCTATCTCATAGGCAAGTTTGTAAACATTTACTGAGGTGTCAATTTGAAATGGCTTCCCAAACAAATCCAAACAATACTGCAGTCATTCTGTATAAGACAGGAAAGCACAACTCCTAGATGCACAAAAAATCTTCGTAACGATCTTACCGGAAACTATAGAGGTTCCGTCTTTTAAGATGTCAATGCTAAAGCAAACCAGGTTGGGAATGTTGATTCGCAACAGCTCCTGTTGACTTGGTGTGTGAAAGACTCGGATATCCTCAAAGGAGCTCGTCACGAATAAATCGGAGCAGCTTCTAGACGGTAAAAATTACAGTGGTGAGGCAGCGTCGGACAAAGCAGTTGAGCTAGATGGTGTACGTACTCGGGGAATTTGATGTCATTGATTGGAGAATAATGACAAGAATTAATAAGCTCGTGCTCAAAGGTTGAACCATCGAAGCGATAGATATGACTTTTGTCAGTTCCAACAAAGAATTGGTGGCCCTCGCCTCGCAGTGTTATGGCCGTCACAGCGCCCATCACTGAGCGCTTCAGCCTATATCACCAAGCAAGATTGGGATAAAAACAGCACTTACTCTGTCTTTTGAGGTGTCAAATCACATTTCATTCTATTAATCCTGTGTCCAATGCTTAGCATCTGCACTAGTCCCTCACCAGTCCCAATGATAAGGGAGGTGTCATCGACAAAACAGAGGGAGGTGATGCCCAGACTGAATTTATCTCTTTCCGGGAAAACTAGCTGCACCAAAGCGGAACTTATCCGCACCGCTAAGATATCGCCAGATGCTGTGGCACAGAAGAGCATATCGTCTTGGCTGTTTGGCTAAATCATGGTCAAATGCAAATGCAAGAATGATTTATTAACATGGGTGAGACTATAAAATTTTAAAGTCACAGGAGAATGACTTACAACAACTTTTAAGATTGTCCGTTTGTATTGACGGAAATTGCAGTCAGTTGGGCGAATTTTTCGATTTTGTACATCTGCTCTCCAGATTCGTATAATTGAACTTTCAATAGCACATCTTATAGAGGAAACTTACTCTCCTCCGGTGAAAAACATGTCATCGGTAAGATTTGCGTAGGCGAGAGCCCTAGTGATTCCTGCATTCATCAATTGTGCGGGACTACCACAAATAGCCGAATTATTGGATAACGACCATAAAACAACACTGAAATTAAAAAATAAAAGTAATGCAATTCTCATACCTCCCGTCATCCTGTCCACCAACGCTAGCCAAATATTTTGAGTTTGGTGAAAATGCCAATGCCTGGACCTTAACGCTATGCAATACGAATCGTGCTCTCTCTCTCTTTTCGGCATAATCCCATAATATTATATCAGCCTAGAGAATATTGTCACGTTCTATAATGCATGTAACCTTATAGCCCATATGGATGATTTGTCCAGAGGCCAGGTAACACCCGTCACTCGAAACAGCCAGGCACACAACATTGCTTGTGTGCCCCTGCAATAAATTTTGCTTTCGGCTGTTTATATCTTCAACTACTACCGCACATCCCAGGGCATAAATGAAATTTTGGCGGTCTGGGTGAATGTGCAAACAACTTTCAACAGAGCCTTTTAAAGTGAAGTACACTGCTTATATCAAACCATTGAATCCAATAACGCCTCTAAGATTGATCTGTTCGTAGCCCAAATGCTCGGCAGACATTCCGAATTTGGAGGTGGGTATTGAAGACGAACCAGTGTTAATTTATGGTAACTTTCAACAACGATAAACTTTGGTAAATTGGTATTATATGAGTAATTTTGTCATATAATTTGTGAATGGCACTTATTACCAAGCTCTTATAAAGTCGCGATTCTTTATTTAATAGTAACAGAGGTTAAGTATGTGAAATCTGAGCATTCAAACAAAATGCATTGGATAATTTTTTTTAGTCTAATATGAGTTTAAGGACAAGGCCCTCATGCCAGCAGTGAGTACTAGTCTGGGAGTAAAATTAGTCTAGCTTGTAATTTTTTTGTTGCTTTACGATTGTGTTGCAAGCATTAATCTATTCATATAACTTTGCAAATAGCACCAATAACCTTTTGCTATCCTGCTTTCCTTTTTTGTTGTTCTCTGAATTGCTAGCATTACAACTCTAAATGCCTTTAACTGGCTTTAAAAAAGTTGGGATCTCATTCGAATTCGTCTCTGGTGTTTTGCGGCGTTGTGCTTTTCATTTAAGCTTTTCTACTATTTTGTAAGACAATGAGCACATTGGCACAGCGTTGAGTCTGTCTGATTTTTACTTACCAGTCAGCGCATGGTTTGTTGTCTGTTGTTTGTTTGTAAGAGGCTCATTGCTGGCCTCCCTGCATGAGCAAGTCCTTTGTGTTTGCGGTACGAAAGTAAATAAGATTTGCCTTCGAAAAACCAAAGATGTTCGTATTTCTTTTTTAGTGTACTAGAAATCACACACACTACGCCGTATTGGGTGTTACCTCGATTATTACTATTTCCACTAAGTCACAAGCCATCTTAGATGCCATGGAGTAATTAAAAAAATACTCAATTTTGGGCATGGAGATTACAGCACATCATCAATTATAATTTCCCCAGCAGTGTTTTCGAATTAAAATTTAGTGATCAACCATATTACCACCCAAAACCAAGCTAGTTTCAAAGCCCAAATATTTTTTTACACAAAATTGCGGCATTTTTTGCTATCATGGACTTAAATTGACTAAAAGTTTCTCAAACAGCGCTCAGCATAAGGATTAAGTCCAAGCTAGAGTCGTTAATAGCTTGGGCATTTAGCCCTTTCACCTTGATCCTCCAGGTCCTTTAAGCGAACATACTGACTACACAGGCGCATTTGCTGGTATCATCGCTATAAAGATGACTCTCATTCAAAGCACACTTCTACCCTCAGTGTGATTGGCGTCCTTCCCTTAGCGACATTTGCGTTAGCTGAACACTCCTCGCCTAAAGAATGCATTTAAACAAGCATGCATAACATATCCCGGGCGATCCTCTTACAAGTGGATTCTGAATATCCCATTTTCAGTGGTTTTTCTTCTTCTTCCTCCTTTGTTAGTACTTAGCCTGTAAATTCTTGCTTGGTCGCAGCCCATTTTATTGCGAGGACTAGTTGAGTAGCGAAGTATGCATTGCAAATGTGAAAGTTTGTTGGTGGGGCGATTTTCATCACTCAAATAACCTCCTTGCTCAAGGGATGGTGGAAATTAGGACACCCTCGATGGACGTTGGCCTGGCTGTGTTTATCACTTCATTCCCTCTGCCTGATACACGCTACTCCTACGTTTTCACACACGATAAGAAGGGATTGTCTCCTCCCTTACTTTAGTCGCATTACCCACCCTGAGGCATTGTAGGATACTACTTTCGTGTTTGGCCAAAAATATCACAAGGTCCTTGCATCCCACAACCTATGGGCAAAGCATTAGTTGGTGCGCAGATTGTAGTGCATACTCCACGTAAGGCAGCACACTGCAGGGCTTGCGTTCCAGCATTTCGCTTGGGTATTTTTTGTGAAGGCCTTCAGCAGCACAATCAGAATGCTGACTGCGGATGTTGGGGTGTCGTGCGTGCCTGTGAGATTCCGAAGATCCCGCATAACTCAATGTGGAACCGGCTTTTCCAATTAGCCTCCAATTCGCAATCCCCAGTTCGAGGTACTCTTCGTAGTCTACCATGGCCAGAATATATTGGTTTCCTCTCCTCGTAAATGTTGAAAGACTCATGCTATCAATGCCTACTCTTTCCTCTGGGAAGCCCAGAAGCATGGCGAGGAGGTGAGGCCCCTTAAACTTGGTGGAAGTAACACTGTTTCAGTGGAAATAAAGTCTAGGGTAAGCGAGGCTAGAGCAACTCTCAGAGAACCGTTTGCCTCAAGTAGCTTGAAAACTCCAACCTCACCTAAGTGTAAATAAACCCCATCCTCTGGAGACAGCCTCGGCCATTCCTTGCAAGCTCGTCTGACCGCCTTGCTGGACAAGGCCATCCTTATCGCTGGGGTTTTTTAATGGAAAGGGAGGGGTAAAAGACCGTCTCCGGTGTCATTAAGTGGCCTCGTCTGTGGGAATGGCATGCGTGACAAGACATATACAGTACATTGCGTACTCCCTTTCCTGTTCTACTCTGTAAATTTGTACTGTTTCGGCCTATCAGGCAAACTTTTTTGGTGAGTCTGGTACTTACGTAAGTGATATCACAGTCCCCTCCTTCTGCAAGGGTCTACAGCCCACGACTACATCGCTGGCGTCAGCATTCATTTCAAATGGTGAGGCGCTTTAGTCGAGGTAGAATTATGCCAGGAATTGTGTGGGACAGTACTTCGAACGCCTCATCCTGCCATCTCTCTATCCCGTTTTTGAAATTCTTTCCACCTCTTTTTCGCTACCTTGTGCCGTGGGTTTGCGATCTTGGCATGATTATTGCCGGAACGCCCTTGGCAGCATGCCACGTCTACGGGACTACAAACTTCCGTCCGATTGGCTGGCGTCATACTAGGTTTTCACTTGCTCTGTGCGGTCTTCCCTAAATATCACCCCGCCTGACGGGATATAATGTCCCAAGGACTGGGGAAATAGACATTACTTTGTGTGTTTCGCGAAGGGTCTAGCGCTAATCTAGAACTAGCGATTCGCAAAGTAGTCGACTTCGTGGTAACTCTTAAATTGTAAAATCTCAGCTGTTACTTATGCTGGCTTAAGTTGATACGGGTGCACGTCTAATGGAAACTGACGACTCTCCCGCATTGGTCTCTCGATACCGCCCGCATTTGTTTGACTGTATGTGCAATCGTGCGATTTCTCCAACATGCACTGACTGTATTTCCACCACGTGGGCAGTAATGATGGCCACAATACCTCTTCACTGAAAGATAGACGGAAGTAGCTAAGACTGGAGCATCCATATAGTGGCACAATTAGGAAGTCATGATCTGAGCACATTACATTATTCTTGTCTCCTTTGTCATTCAAAGCCTCAGGAGATATTGCAGTACTTTGGATGCTTGCTTAACCTTCGGATTTGATAAAGAGGTCGCTTGAGTGCTCTGCTGTGGTACCCCGCTTAGTGGATTGGCCCTCAAACTCTTTTGAACTTAGTCAGCGCTTATCCTGTCTGAGTATTGCAGTCTTTTACAGACTTCAGGGAAGTCTTAGAGCATCGCGAATTGAATACAGTAATTAAAGAATAGCTATCTTGATTGCTTCTGTTGGGTGGTTAACCTTAGCGTGGCAGAAGATGTATCGCTGATGGGTGAATATGTGATGACCCCTACATCAACCACTACCATTAGAAATAACAACAGTCCCGTGTTCTACAGGAATACTGTTAATAACTGAAGCAACGCAAGCCATTATCTAGGGTACGAAGGTGCCTACGGTACCTCTATCACGTCTCTGCTAGCTGGATGGACGTGGTTGAGTTGCATAGAAGAGAGAACAAATTGGTAAGGAGTGATGAAAGTGAATCTCTTCCGCTTTGAAGCTGTGTTATAGTCTCTGCGTTGTTACGTGATTCCCCTTTTGGATCAGCACATTAACCGTCGCCCCGATGCAGTTTCCGTGCAGGACAAAGCCCCATCTTCAGAAGAATCGCAAAACTAATCAAGTATCTTCCCAATAGCATGGCAGTTTGAGGATATAGACGGTTAATTCCTGAATGTTTGCTCTGCATCACCAAATTAGCTACCATGGCTGACGCAAGAAGTCAACCATGAGGAGCGTCGGAGGAGAGGAGCCATGAGCAATCGGTGGTCATGCCATTAGTACTATGCCTCCTTTCTCCAGGGAAATTGTTACGCCCTACTTTTGGATGGAATCGGTTACTTTGACAACAATTTGCGCTTTGTTCAGGTATTTAACTGTCTCGAGAATTTTGGGGATTTTAACTGTCCTTCACTTGCTGTATTTAGGAAAAGTCCCGCCATCCTCATATAATTATGCATTATAAAGGATGGCGTTATACTTTTACGACATAATGAATGCAGTCTGGCAGAATTCATTCATTCTATAGGAACGAAACCAATTCCTACATTACTATGGTTCTTAACAGTGTAGCAATAGAACCTAGAACCAAAATAGTCGCTATTATCACGTGAGGGCGTAATTTCTTTTGCTTACCAGTACTTGGAGATAGCAACAACGTCGTGCCTCTTTGGTACCAGTGCAGGCAAATATGCTGACCAGGATTTATGAGAAATTATGGTTAGTATTTTCCTCCAACCAATCAGAACAATAGGAATGAGTGCACCACAATCGTCAGACCTCATCGCCACGCAGAAAAGTTAAACCGGAATAAGGAGAGGAGGACACAGATTGGAAGCAAAAATTAATGCACTGTGTCCCCTGTCAGTCCTTATGCTATCAACGGAAACGAAACAAGCACAAGTAGTTGTCAATGCTCTGACAGAAACCCACGAGGCGTTGGAGTCGCAGTCTCTGTGGACACAACCTCGAAAACACAGCTCCAAGCCTCCGTCACATCAGCGACTTAGACTCTGCCACTCGTATGCAAACTTTTAGGGCGGTGTTGTAGCTAAGACAAATTCGGCCATTTTGCGCCCTCCCAACAATGTGTTGTGGTGATACAGAGCGTAAATTTGCCAAACACACATACATTATGCCGCACTCTTTCCCATTCCACGCGTTATCGCTGGCTAAATATGCCTTATTTGGCAACTGGATCTCTGCCATGGTGGATTCAGTAGTTTGGCGTAGGAGATGTAGGAGACTCGTAAAAATCCAAGCACATCCCAAGGCATTCCCCTCAACCGACCCAGTAATGGAAACGAAACCAGAATTTCGAGAATAAAAACCATGAACAGCAAGCCGGACTCGCAGGAAGGGATGAAGTTGCATAGGTATGCTGATTTAGTAAAGATTAGCCATATCACCTCAGCATGGACGGAAGCGTACTGACAAAGAAGCAGGCGAAATCGCCAGCAAGATCCTGAAGCAGAGAGACCTCCTAGTTGATAATTTGTTCCGTTGAGCAGCTATTCACCCAATCCCTCAGTATGCGACACAAGTGGACGCGTCTCCAGGGCAGGACGAGAGCAAAATGCTAATTCTTGCAAGGCACATCCACTGAGAGCGAGAAGTACACAATCTCGCCGCAAAGTGCTCACAGCGTGTAGCAGTGAAACAACTTCAATTAAGCACATCCAACACATGCATCCCACCACGCTTGTTCTGCGCCAAATTATAGGCAAGGTCTATAAAATAAATTGTCGAACAAACAAGGCTGACATGCGCATTCCTCATCCCTCCGACAGCAGCCTCATGCGACAAGTGCTTGAAGTACCCTTCAGCCATTGGCATGAGGACGCATGTTTAGACACCCACTCCAAGGCAGGCGCCAAGGTTGAAGAGTAGCCAACAGGCAAATCGGTTGAGTAGACCACTCACTATCAAGCACACACACATACGCGTCAATACGACTGTGCCTTCTGCTGTGCAATGTGCTAATGCATAAGCACATACCCGGTGAAGGGCGGTACAACTACCACTCAAGCTCTAATCGAGGCGCCAAAAAAGGTGTCACAAAGGCGACAAAATTAACCGCCACAATTGTAATTAAACTGACAACCACTATCTTGATTCTACATCTTCTGAAACCCAACCCAATGGTACAAACTCGAACTAGTAAAATCCGTTTGATAAAGAGGATATTGAAATCCTAGAAATTACTGCCAATTTCTTGAAATTAAAGTGAAAAAAATGAAATTATTATCAATACAGAAAAAAGAAGCATGCAGATCGGAGTCACGAGGCTGCCGCCTTCTTCACCACGAGTTCAGGCGCGGGCAAGAAGAAGCTCTTTCGAATGGCTTCACGCTGCTCCTCCGACTTTACATACCTGAAAAGTAGATTGTGTGACGGGATGGTCAACAAAACACATTTCTCCCTTCCTATCACGGCTTGTTTTTAACAGACGATGGAAAATCGATGGTGACATTTCGGCAATCCGTGGGCCATGAAAAATACATAGAACGCCAACTTTTTCAACCTAAATGTGGGTTTAAAAGTGCACCAAAATTGCAAACATAAAGGATGAGCGCAAGTCGCATAAGGAGGATTGAACAATTTCACCGCAGCAGAAGGGGAATTTGCTATCACTCGACAGATCAGCAATTTGGGTGTGTAATAAAGTACAGGAATAAATGTGAAAAAAGGCGGTTTATAAGACCTCCACTAGGAATACATTAAAAAAGAAGGAAAACAACAGTAGAGGAACTAAAAAAATTGGAAAAAATGCAAAAATTAACCGCTATGAGATCATCTGATGCCAACATATAATAAGGCGTAGTATTCAAGGCCAAAACCAGTTTTGATGGAGCTATATCTTTAAGCATCCACATCTTGGAAACCAAAGTCAAAATCTACCAATTACATGACTTCATATCACTTAAGAACTGCAAAGGCTCACCAGTAGTCGATGAATCGTAAGCCCTGAACGCTCTGAGCAGCTTCGTTCGTGAAGTGACAAGCGAATAAAAGAAGATTGCGCGGTTGTACACGGATCGCGAAGCGCATGAACAAGGCTGAGTAGCAAAGTAGCGCTAAAAAGGAGTCAGAATTAATAAAACCATGGTGAAAAACAAACCAACGCTTAAATACTAATGAAAATGAGTTCAAAGGAAAGCGTTGCATTAGTGAAAGTCAGATAAGCACAGTAAGCTAGAGGACAAAATGCCGGTTACCAAGTGTCATTTTGCCACTAATCAGTTCTGGATTATTCTTGAGATCACCCAGTGCAGCCAAAGGCAAACCCCAGTTGGCCACGGGTCCCCAGAAGTGCTGTGGAAATAGAATGGGCAGTGAGAAAATAACTGGTACCTATTCATTGCAAGCCTGACCTAGATGCTTAAAAATAAAGAATTGTACAGAGTTAATTTATAATGGACTAAGCGCTTAAAGAGCAAAAACACGTAAACCAAATAAAAAGGAGGTATATTCAAAGAGGTACGATCCTGGCTATATATTTTACTCAAAAGTTGTGAGCTAAAGTTAAAACGTCATGCACATTTAGTTAAGTTGACACAGATGATAACTTTATTAACACTATCGACTAAATGATAGTAGAAAAGGCAAATACACAATAATCTAATAGGCTAAATAGATAAACGCAAAAGATTCCGGTTACCGTGCTGCATAGGTATTCTCTGAACTCCTTGTTCCAAACACGACGAAACAATCGAGAAGCCATTACAAAATCATACACGAATGCAAGGTACTGTACGCTATAAGTAAAGGTAACTGGACCATTAAAACAAAATCCAAATAATTACTACGCTTGCTCACAAATTACAATACAATAGTAAATATTTCAATTTATTTGCAATTATTGTGAAATACAAAAATTAATTTCTTTGCATCTTTTTAAGTCAAGTTTGGTTATTTATGTCCTAAGACCATTCCACATTCCAGTGATTGTTAAAGTGCAGTAAGTCACCTACCGTTTTAAAATTTATCAATCGTTATTCCTGTGACTTAAAAGCAACTATGCTTGCTTTGATTCTGCTCCCTGTAATGCCAATGTACCGTGGAGCTAAAAGACGTCTAGCGTGGTGGGAGGGTCATGCAACGGAGCGGAATTGCAAGCTGCTGAAACTGAAGTGCTCTTGCGATTCATTACATTACCGATAAAAGTATAAACTTTGCGAATCGTGACCTAAACTATCCACGAAATTTACCGATGCAACCATTTGTTGACGACTGCAACGGCACCTTGATGAGCAAACTTTGCTATTCTATTTAACATACGTCAGCCTAAATTTTGATGCAGGCAAGGACGGCGATTGTTTACACGTGCTGGATACGTGAAACACGAGTGTGAGTAATTCAAAATGCGATCTTCACTTGATGATCAGTTCGAATTTATCCACCCCCTCTTGCGCTTCTCAATAGCTCATATTTGCTGGCACCTGGGTGTGTCGACCACATTACGAATCGAGAGGATCGAAGGCTCACACTGAATGCAACGCCTGAGACGCATCAAGGCACCGCCTCGACACTCAATTTAGCAGGTGCATACTGCGCGTTAAGACAACTGGCCTGCAGCATGTAAACCTCGCTCTTAGATCTCTTTAACTCCACTGTTCCTAAAGTACTCCCCTCCCACCCAATTGCAAACAGCATTGATCACGTAGCTCTCAAGCCCAGAACAGGACACCTCATATGCCAACCGTTAGCGGTAAAGACACTACTCTAACAGAACCATCGTTTAGCATAAAACAGTATTCAAACTGATTTTGCGGGACAAATGTCCTATAGACAGTACCATCTTGCAACTTTGTACCTATTTCAGCTCCGCACCTCCATCCATTCATTGGGGTTCTATCAGATTGGTAGAGGTGAACGGATCGGTGATCCCCGAGTTCACTTTATTAACACCTTCGCACAGGTACGATAAACAGGCGGTTCACAGCTAATATCGCGCCCGAGATGGGTACCGAAGGCACACATCATTTTTATCCTTTCTCTGCAGCTGATGCCCTTGTTCTGTGACATGAAGGTTTGCTATTCAGCAACAGAAATCAGAACAGTCGTCCCTTTGATTTGAGCTTTCCTGCGGAAATCCGCACCTCCTTGAAGTAATGAATCAAAGCCATGTCGACGAGTCGGGAGGCCAAATCGCAGAGCCCAAGCACCACCTCCATGGATTGAAGCGTCTATTTGACTTAACTATTAAATCAGTACATTACCACGACTAATTTCGACTCCAATGAGAAAAAAGAGTGCCAACATCACATAATTGTTACTCCAAGAACCGCACGACTGGAGGGGAGCGCGGAAGCCGACCCCTCCCATCCAAAAATCCTCCTTCAAGTCTAGTGTACAAAAGGAGGTGCACGCTTGTGCGCGAATAAAACCGAGTAATATTAACCCAATTAAAAAGAACTGTAAATCGAACATACAGTCACACAGACACACACACAAACGCTTTTGAGGAGCGTACATGCTGTCACAACACTCCGGCTTACTCAACGCTGACATGCTCATTGAGCCATTCAGATTTGTGTGTGCGCCAACAAAAACGGCTTGTGTCCTCCACAAAGGTGGATCAGGGCCGGAAGGTCAAGTTGAAATGGGGGAGAGGAGTGGGGTGAGTATGCGCGTCGAGAGACGTCGACCATACCTCCAACCCGCCGTGCTTTCACTGTGCGGACCCACACCGAGAAACGAGGGCAACAACAGGGGAACAAGAAGATCGCCTGAATATGTATGTATGAACGTTTTCAAGAGGGCAAGCAAGCGAGTCAAATACGAGAGGAGTCGCCACCACTGCGAGAGAGGCGATGGTGGAGAAGTAAAAAGGAGGCCAAGTGGATAAAATTGCGTAAGTAGGTAAATAGGCGCGTGCGAATGTGGAATATTTGGCGATTTGACGGCTAGTCTCCAGGGTGTTCGGGACATGTCTGCTTTCTCTGGAACCACTTATCTATGCATCTGAATAAGAGGAAAAAATGCCGAATCAGGCCTACAATACAGAAAACAAAAAATTATGCTCCGATTTACTTACTTTTTGTGATAAATACAAAGACAAGGGAGCCGAGCAATTCGATCACCCGCCTTCATGTCTTCCAAGCAGATGGAACATTCGCCTTTGTCCGTTTGAAGAGTATCCTCTGAAGGGAAAAAACAAAACACCAAGGGCAGAAGTAGCACAGGAATACATGGACTCGGGAATGATAAAAACTCAGAGGCTCTTTCTTCCTGTACGCTTGTGATTTGAGGAAGTGGTCAAGCGCATGGACCACACCTACATATGCGGGCGCACGCGTTTCGTCGGTGGGTGAATAAATATTGTATGGCAGAGATTGCTACTAAAAATAGGAGAGACTTCTCACCGTTCCTACCGCCGCAGTGTTCTACCCAAACGCCGTTTATCCTCCCCTCCCCCCTTCCACGCTGAGCATTAACATCGTCAGAGCCAAAATGCTACATTCAACTCAATTTACGACAGGCATTTCGCTACAAGTTAAACATTCAGGAAGGAAGACGACTCACCATTGTAGGTTACACGGGGTCGGGTGAGACACATGACATAGTGGAGGTCGTAGTCATCGTATGGAATCATGCGCTTGCAGAAGATACAGGGTCGGTCACGGCCTGACAAGGAGTAAAAAAAAAATGCATCCAAGTGAATTTTATTTGGAACACTGGCAACGGATACCTGGCTCATTCTAACGGAATAGCCGAAATTCGCCACTGAACTTGGCATCACACAACAGAGGAGGAATATACTGGAGCAGCTAAAGTGCATAAGGATAGCGATGGACAGTTCAGCATCCACCACAGACAGAGAAAATACTTCAAAGGCGTGTTCAAGAGGTCCAAAAAGCACGCATACATAGTGATTGGTGAACCTTCGAAATACAAGTACACAATTGCCGATCACATACGAGGCATACTGGTACTCCATGTGAAGAGGTGTGGATGAGAAAAACGTGTAGCATCAAACTCTTAATCATCTGAACTAAGCAGGTGTCAAGTAGGTTAAAAAACAAGGGGCGAACACAGGATTCAAGGCTTGCATAAGAGAGAAGGGTGAGGGATGGCATTAAGTTTGCCAATAGCTGTTGAATCTATTAGGGCGCTGCAAGGAGTTTTTGCATGATAAAATAATTTGCTCATACTAACCAAACTCGCGCAAATACGTAGGGCCTAGGTTCATTACGAATGGATGATGAATTGTTTTCACTGATTCAATGCCAAGGGAAGCAGAGCGTCGTGTCTTTTCTGTGTTTACTGTTTCCCTATTCCGGCGATTTCATTATCACGAATGCACCGCTTCCTGTGCTCAACCATCACATTCACTGGGATAAAAAATGGATTAGTGGTGAGGGGCATTGTGTGTGTGTGGGAAGGGGAGAACAATGACGAGGTAACAGGGAGCCATGTTAAGCCAAGGCCTCTTTGGAAATAGACATACTTTCAGTACAGCCTTGAGGGAGGCATGAATGAAGAAAAAACAACAAAGCACCTAAGGAGATCTTATTCAAGACATAAACAAGGCATAAATGATGGGTCACCCTCGCCTCATTTCACCCTTTCTAATTTGAACGCCATAAATTATTTAAATTAACACCAATCGCTAATAAAAGTGTGCTGATGAGGAGAAAAGCAGCTACTCAAAGAAGATGATCAAAATCTCGTTTGAAGAATGGGGATGACGGACAAGTGCCTTTCCTTTTTCAGTGTGAAAATTGAGCGGTTTGGAATAATCATTTCACCAAAACATAACACGAATAAGCACAATGAAATTAAGGCAAAAATCAACAAATACCCGCAAACGTGGCAGTCACTTTCTCCGAAAGAACAGAAAAACCACATTCAGTAGTGCAATACGTATGGCGTCCCGCCAAACAGGCACTACCAAGGGTCTTCTCATGGCTAAAAAGAATTTTGCAAATGATGCGACTGATAGCTACCATGAAGTGCTTATAAGAAATTTGGAAGAAAACGGCTCCAAATGCTGCACTTGGCTTTCTGATAGCAACTAGAGGAAGCACGAAATCTACTGAGTTGCCCGCCAGAAGATTCAGGAAGCACCAATGAAGCATACATCCAACGGCAATGACATCGGGCGATGAAGACGAGAGCCAAATCAAAAGATGCAGAAATTAGAATGCTCAAGGACACAAACAAACAATAAACGGCCTGGAGGGAAAGCAATGACTGGAGCAGCAAGACAAAATGCATTTCCGAACCTGGCTAGGCTTAATTACACCTGCAAGCATGCCGGTGAAACAGTACCGCAGTCGTCAACTATGCAGTGCAGAGCTGATGCGACAGAGAAAAAGATATGTGAGTGTGACACACACAGCAATTGTGGGAAATAAAATGGAAGACAGTCATTACTAATTAAGTGATATTTAGTACGAAGTGATCTTGACAAGGAGCTTAGTGAGTGAAGGTAATTCACACAAAACGGGTTTACTCAGGTCATGAAGCAAGTCAACGAAATTTACGGGATTTTCCGAATTTGGGACGAAGTCTTCTATCCATTTGGAATCTCAATATGTAGAAAGTGCAAATGAAGAATGACGCCAACTTGAGAGCAATGAGTGATATTCAGCAGTCCATTAGTCGTCTGTTTCAAAACGAACTGAGTACACTTTAATTAGTTCTCATACAACCGGTAAGTTCATTCAACATTTTGTAATGAGTACGAGGGATAACAAGCTTTAACAAAGAGGAGGCAAAGTATTGTAAAAACATTAATTGGAAAACGCGAATGTTGCCCAGAAATGAATAATATCAGATCAAGGAACGGAACACAACTTAAGAACCCAGGAAGTGCATTTCTGAAGTAAACAGAAAATGTAATGATCTTATTAATGCCTCACGACAAAAATTTGTAGAAGAACTGAAAATTCACATACCACTAAGCAGGAGGAGGCTTTCTGGCCACTGACGCCGCCGATGGGGAGAAGAGGAAGAAGCAGCGGCAAGTGAAAGAAGCACCTGCCGTCGAACAGCTGAGAGACGTTCCTCGAGGGCCTCATCATCAGCGGCAACAGCGGCGGAAGTGGAGGCAGAGGAGCGTTGACGACCGCCGCTTCTTCTACTACGGTGACTTCTGTTCGCTGACGCGCCTTCCATGCCTGCGAACAAACTATCAGCGTCCAGAACTGATACAGGACGCGCGCGACCACTCGCCTCCCCGCTCTCCGCAGCGGAGGCACGATACGCTCGCAAAAGCCGGATAATCCTCGGGTCGTCTGGGGAAATGACACCGCCATTGGCTTCAATTTCGGCTATAAGGCGATCAAGCATGATCACTGGGGGCAGGTTATGTCCGGTATGGCCATGGTTACGACGTGCACGGCGACCCGAGCTTGAACCTGGTTCATCTAATGCTGACGTTGACCCCGAAGCAGTGGTGTGCTGATGATTGTGAGAAAGACTTCTGGTGCGAGGACCAGAGGCAGGAGAGCTGGATCTGCGGTGATGGTGAGAGTGAGGGCTAAGGTGTTCAGTAGAGGCAACGTCGGAAGGATCGAAACGAGTGCTACTCATACGCATACCCATTTCTATAAATGAGGGTGTAGTAATGACCTATTCAAAGAGCAAAACAGGCGAGTTGATTCCAAGCAAGGCAGCAAGAATTCCCCAACATCTGAAACAAAAAAAGCTAAGTGGAAAAACCTGGATGCACAAATCTTATGAAAATTGAAGCAGCCCGGAATACAATCTTCATGTATTGATTGAAAAATCAAATTAGCCGCCAAAGCGCTGGAATTCCAACCCCCAGTTATTATTTCACTAACAAAGTGGGTATAGTCATAAAAGGGTAGACTAGGGAGGCATACTATTCTCACATAATTGACAATGCATCAAAATTGCATTAACTGGTAACAATGAGAACATTCAGGCCAAGCCTTTGCGTGGTCGACTTATTAGCATAGAAAATAGGCACACAAATACGAATTTCTGAGTTTCAACCGAATTCATCAGAATGTAACACAGAACTCAACCGGCAACCGTACAATGGAAAGGGACACAACGATGTACTAAAGCCTCCAAAAATAGCGGTATCCATTTCGGTCGCATGAAACATGCGTGGCCACCATTTTGTAAAATAAAGGAAGTAAGACACTCATAAGTGTTTAGTTGATTAGGATTAAGCAACCCATTATCGGTTTTAGCACTTTGATACCTTTTTGTGAGAAGCTATACCTAGGACTTACTTGCATTATTACTTGCAACGATCATAATGACCAACTAGAAAATAAAGCCGTGCGATAAATACACAACCATTTGAAGGCTATTAAAGTTTTCTAAATTCCCCAATGCTGCATTGGTTTACTTGCAATTAGGTAATAATCTCGCGAATACGCTGTGAAATCTACTGACTAATTTGTGGCGGCCCGATACTTCCCAGAAGGCGAAAGAAGGCATTGCACTAGGGCAGATTACTATATGTTCAACCAGCGGAGGTGTAGGGGTAGCCATCATGACCCAAATTCCAGCCCCATCCGAACGGGACAATATGGTCATCCAAGTGACCTTAAACGGCGGTCGAACTAGCAAAGCACTACAACTTGCTTTTTACCTGCGCTGTTAAGTACCCATGTGTCTACTCCCCACCTCGGCTCAAAAGCCTTTTTCAGAGTCTTGCAGCCTCCCAGCCTGCGCGTTCGCGCTATATCCTTCTACGTTACTTTAGGTCACAGCCACTTTGTTGGTCTTATGACGTTGGACTTAATTCCGTGTTCCAATCTAGTGAAACAATTCCTAAGAAGGTGGTTAACCTAAAAAAAGAGAAATCAGCTCACATAATGCATTTACTTTCAAACCCGACCGCTATAGCACCAGCCAAATAATATGGGACTAGTTCAAGCAAGCTAGAATTGTGTCTGGGTAAACTACCCATCCTAAACGTCCATTACCGGCACAAATTTGGCAAGAGTAGAAGAATCAAGCTATTTATTATGGGTTAAAGGCATGCAAGAAGCGATTGCAAGCATCGATAGCGGAGTCTTGTGACGCGGAACCCAAGCGCACATCCAAGTGGTTCCAAAAGCCTTGGCTTCTATCTTTTAAGTATCTTCTAATAACCAATAAACCTGTTTAGTGCATGGCGCATGAGCATTAGTATCCATGCGGGGAACGTTCAAACTTGCCTTCACAAAGGTCATGGGCTTAACCTTTCCCGAGATTGTCTTATGATCCTTTACCTAATAAGGTAGACCAAATAGGATTGTTATTTGAAAAGATTTAGACGAGTCTGATGTTTAAAGATTACGAAAGAATCCCTCATTTTATCAAAAATTGCATTCCCTAAGTGGAATCCTTCTATATCTTACTATTAACCTTCTAGGTGAGCTGAACAATGCAAAATGACTTTACTAATTAAATAAACAAGGTATTTCCTCGGTATTTCTTAGACTGTTGCCTTTTCCCAAATCTCCGGAGTGTTCCCCACATTTTTTGGAATGCTGGCATTCTGCGCGGGAAAGGAAGCTCAGCTGTATTAAACATGCAAAAACCTTTAATTTCATGCGGTCTTCCTTAGGTATAGTTTCAAAGATGAAATTTTTTAAAATCCAGAAAAGAGTAAAATACTTTGCCCTCAATAAAAGTCAACTGAATGGCATCATTGGGTTGGTCAAGGTCCCATAATGACTAAAAGTAATCACAAAATGACGTTTCGGAGAACCAGAAACAGCAAGCTATTGTTTTGTCGATGAAACTGCCCAAAACGAAGGATTAAGATTATTCTAGGGGTCAAGCGCTAAAATTTTTTTGTACCTGAGCCAAGTTGGCCTCGGTTGAAGAAGCCTCACAGAAGCGAAGTACATCAGCCAGAAGGCCTTGGAATGCCTCCGGTGAGGGAGTTACTTTCGACCAAGTGTCATACACTTTCTACAGAAAAATGAGCCATTTATTCAAAATCAAATTGTAAAAATCCACCAGGCTAATCCGCAGCTTTGGTAAAGGAGCTATTTAGGGGGTCCAAAATGGTACCTCTGATAGTAGGCATAGTCTCAGATCAATGCTAGTAGCTCTTCTGCTCGAGTATTACGGGGTGTTTCGCTTTTGGGTAGGTCTGGGACCACTGCATTGATGGTGGCGGTACCCGCAGTTTGCCAATCAAGCGGAAATGCGACATCTTCTCCACCTACCCTCTGGCTAGACATAGACCGGATAGATATGGCTGAGAAGCTCTGAAGTGCAAACAACTGAGCAACAAGGAACGGACGCGCGGTCCTACACCCTCAGGATGGTATTAAACCCTGTACCTTATTAAATGACATTGGTTTTAGGCCAGTACTACTATGAATTGCTATGAACATGCCATATGCTCAGCACATTTCCCGTTCTCGGACCCAGTTCCGATGCAGGACGAAGCTTTAGACCCAGTGGAATTTCACAAGATGGGCCTGTAGCATAGGAGTCAATTACTGGCACGATCATTTCATTGATGTGACGGCTGACGCGAGAGCGCTGGGGTCACCAGTAAAAGTGAAAAAATGGTCATGGAATACTTCGCCAGATTTTTATCTCCTTCTGGCAACAAGCCAACTAGGCTTAGCCATCGTACGTCCGCCAGGGGGGAAGATGCGACCACGAAGAAGTAACCGGTGCCTACTTTTGGCTATCGACGTCACAGGACAGATGGTTGTTAAAATTTGCATCAAAATTAACCTACTTTGAGTTGATCACTGCACATATCCACAGTTGAAATTCCCTTTTCCTGCAAAATGCGTCTCAGAGAGTTCCGAAATCGCCCATTAGCCAACTGGAAGACAGCGATGGAATCCCGACGAATCGGTGGCATGACGTTCCCTGTATCCGGCACCTTAAGCTGGTGCAAAAGTCACCGACATATTTAACTGCATGCCTAGCTTTCTGAAGACTCACCCAAATTGTCATAATATGGCTTAATATGAGTCTACCTGATCATCAGGCGTTTCCTTATCCTCCTGATCAACGAATATGAGAAAGGCAATGCAATCCTTCTCAAGGTAGGTCAGCTGCTCGCTGCTGACATTTTTGAAGGCGATTTGACGGCTGTGTCTGAGGCTCAACTTGCAAGCGTCGCCCTCGCATTCGCTGGCGTCTAGTTGTACAATTGTCTCCTTCTCCTCCTTGTATACTCGGTAGTGAAGTGACGTTCTCTTTCCGTTCAACAGTTTAGGGAGGTTTATTTCAGTAACGCCCACCTGAGAATGTTAAAATCCAAGTTAAGTGACACCTCCAATGCCTCCACATTGACAAAACTTTAGAAGTGCACGATTAAGTGATCAACGCCTTCCATCAAAGAGGAGCCAAAGGGGTAAGGCCAGCACACCTTGAAGTAGAACGGTCTCCCGAGCAATTTTTGAGGCCTATCGACGAAAAGGCCTTCCAGACTGTCGGGTGCGGGCACAACGCCCGACTGGAGGCAGGGTTGAAGGCTCATATTCACCTCACCGATTATTTGACCATCAAGATCGCTTATCTGCAGGCGATCAGTGTAATCGAGACCGTAGGCTAGGGATTGCAGAAAGGCGGGTGTGAATCCCACAAGGAGAGGCTCCAGTGGCTCCCAAAAAGGGTCGTCCTCTTGCCGTATCGGTTTGTACTCGCCTTCACCGGCGTCAAAAGCCTGGTACATCTCCTGATGATGCATAAATTTATTCGGTTTATGAGTTGGTCAAAATCGAGCGCTCACAAGGTAGACTGGACGAAACAATTAAACGGGTCAGCTAAATTACTGAATTTGCCTGTCGATGCCACAAAACCAAGCGTATTTGACACGTCAGGCTGAGAATATAGTTGACAATCTCTCAATTGAGACTGACAAAGTGTTAACAGGAAAGCTAAAATAATCGCGGCTGTTAGGGCCACTAATAGTGAAGCAGTCCACACATCGTGGAAATTTCAGCTCCATGTGAACGTGGTGCACGCTTTCTCCTGGGCTTGGTGGAGGACTCACCAAGACGCTCCCCTATTGCACCTTCACAGGGTGGACCGGCTTCCTCTCAGTTCTTCCTTACGTCGATAATACACATTCTTCCATCATACAAAACTCTCGGGACGCTAAACTGACGGTAGCAGAGAGAGAAATTAGTCTCAAAGACATCAAGCCTAATTTCTACTGCCAGGTAATGAACCTTAGCGAGGTAGAAGAAGTATACATCATCCTGCGGAAGGAAGAAAACATCAGGATCAGCAGCAGAGGGACTAAGAATGGCGTCTACTCCCGACCGTGGACTGCCTAGACTGGCTTATCGTGGAGCTGTCTGACGTTCTTAGGTTATGATTCGCCATACCTTCTCCGCTCCTCAACACGTTGATATGGCTAGGTAGCACTGAATTGACAAGGAGAAAAAACACACGACCCTACTCACACGACACCATGCCAAATCCCGCCCTTTATTGTTCAACTTCCACGGCCGGTTATGGACACGTGTGATGGATGGCACATTCCTCCATCTCCTCAACAACCCCTATACAGAACGGCGCTCCGGACCTAATGGAATTCCAAAGAGGGTTCGGTGGTGTTGCATTCAACTGCTTGCATAGCTTCGTACGGGTGCTTCCTTTCAGCACCGACCATGTTGTGATAGCCATCGCAGGATCTCGACCAAGGGGAGCGTTGAGGATGGCGTTCAGAAGAGGAGAGGCCCTGCGTGATACGTCGCTTCGGTGTTAAACTTTCAGTTTTGATGAAAAAGCCTTTAAAGTGCTCCGGCATTGTACCTCCGGGCCAAGCCAACACCCTTAAACCCCAACGTATATCGATAATACATATTCTACCCAGCAAGTCTCAGAGTACTACACTATAGCTAAATCACATTTTTTAGCTTCACCACTGAAAAGTAGCTCCAAAACCATTTAAAACGTATTAAGCACCTTATTAGCAATTCATCTTTGTTATAAGTTGGCATCAACAGGGCTCCATTGTAATCACAAGGGATAATTAGATAGAATACACCCCTTTGTGCCAATTTTATGTAACACCCATTTGGTTCTGTTTCCCTCTCAGGGACTTCCAGCATAGCAGGAACCAAGTCGGATACATTAATCCTAATGCGTGCTTCAACAAAGACACCTCCAATGCTGCAGGTAGAGCCGTACCTGAATAAGAAAGCGCCGGTTCAAAAACTTCCCGCGATCCCACATCCACGTATGACCCGTCCTCGAGCATTTCATTCGGATGGCAATCCTGCAACAAAAGGTGCACAGCTTCATTGTCGAATCAAGCATTTGTGCTAGAGTATGAGAGGACTTGTTTAACTCTCGATTTTAGTGAAGGTATCACTTAGATGCTCCACCAATGTACTTTCATCGGATGGACAGGCCGCAGGACTACGCCAAAAGCCTCAATCCCTGACATACGTCAGTAATATATATCTCGTCTGAGTACTGGGACTACCCTAATGTTGCGGCACCAAAACTGAACTCTACATGGATTCGATTATCCTTCTGGTGCCTTAGCCATCCATGGCTGCTGTAGAATTCCACCAGCAAAGAGGTTCACGCTTTTTGTTTGCAATAAAGCTATTACTGGTGGTCTCCGAATGGGCATACCTAGCAGTTTTGTGTTGACTGTAGACTGTTTGCTGAAGCAGTGCTGGTAGAAGAACTATGTCAAAGGTTCGACACTTGTTCATCTCTTTAGCGATGGCATTAACCTCCTGTAGCATAGGCAGCAGCTCAATCAGTTGTTGCTGTAACACACACCGATCTAAAATGTAATAACAACAAGTGATTGCAATGGGTCAACTGAGGCACCGCTAAAGTACTGGCGTTGGGCCACCCTGGTTGGTTCCAAGCCCTTCACTGCTGCTCAAATCTATTATGTGTCGCAGTATTTGGCCTGAAGAGACTTGGCGTGCTACACTTTTGCTGTGGAAAGCAAACCCAATTTTGAAGGACATAGGAAGCGCATTTGCTGCGGTTGAGTAAAAAAGTGGAATAATTCTGTCCACGGGGGGCTGAAAATGAGGTCTACTTTCGGCACCTACCCCGGTTCTGTATTTTGGAGCAATGCTACCAACAATCGGAGCCAAACTAGCCGTGGGTCAGTTCAAAAAGTGCGTCACAGAGCCGTCTAGACTGCCTCTATGAAGATGTCAACATTGAGAGCACATGGCACTTCCCTTAGTTTGCCAGTAGTTGATAGGACTCAGGTGGACATGACTAGCAGCATCGAAGTTGGTATCATGTGCCCTATGAAATGCTTTAAAACCAGCCCGTCCCTTATTAAATGGCTCAGTTTGGTTAGTTTGTGGGTGTTTTCCGACAGCACTGACTGGTGTGTACTGACTGACGCGGGGATTCGGCGAAAGGGAGTTCTGGGAAGATGGGCTGCGCACTACTTTGATTATTTAAGTAAAACTCGGTTTCAGTAAGGGACCATCCAGGTGTCCAGACACTGTATCTTCGCTCTAAAGCCCTACATACCGAGTCCTACCCATGGGCTCGCAGTCCTCCTCCACGTCAGTAATACCCATTCTGCCCAGCTATTATGTCTCCAGCCGTCTTCAGATATTGTCTCGAGGTTTCCTTACTATTTTACCCATTATCTGTTAAATACAATAGCTATTAAGTGCTCCGTGTCATCTATTTCTATGCAGTCAATACGTTTTGATTTTTTTATGAACATGATGTTGCTACATCTTTTACTGGTTCGTGTACTTTGGAGCACAGTTTCACTGGACTTGATTGAAGCACCACAAGAGCCTTACACGACCACACAGAGCTTTTCTTGGGTCATTGTTCCACAATTGCTCTACACGTGACTATCGCAGCATTCAATTGTAACATAAATCAAAACAAAAGTGTAGGAAAAAGAAGACCCTTAATTTTTACACCATGGCAACCATGGATTGGAAATAAATGAGTACGCTGAGGGCTGTAGCTGTCTAATAATGCATGAGGCGTCAACACGCGAACAGCTTCTTAATTTTCTGGACGATGATGATTAAAAAAGAACGATTTCTAGAAAAATTCACCGTTATTTAGTCACACAAACATAATAACTACTTTTGCTTCCACTTCAATGTGGCTTAGAGATAAAGCCAAACCCACCATTTTCATCCATCGACTCGTTCATTTGGTCAATAACCTCGCTCTTTGCAAGCTCCTTCTGAGCAAAGTCCCAGTCAACGTTGTCTGGCGTCTCTTTACTCTTTTCAGCATCGTTGTGATAGACGTAGAGGTGATAGGAGCCTGAAATTAAGAAGCAAAACAGCATTGCACGACTCAAATTCATGCCTCTGTCGATGCTTTAGAGTCGTTTGGGCTTAAAGGCAGCACAGGCGAACACACCGAATAGAATGCGATCCATGGGCTTGAGGATCCGCGCAGCGGTGAGAATGGCCCCATTGACCCTGGTGTTAGGAGTTGAATTCGGACCAGCAGAGATTTCCATGCGGCCATCCGTGAGTCGATTGAAGGTGGCGTGGGTATCTTGGATGTTGAGACCCCTCAACCAAATGTGGGCCACTGTTTTGCCATCTTGGTTAACTACCTTCTTCCGAAGTCGCTGGCTTTCCAGAGCGCCTTCACGGCCCACCACAATCTGGTGGAGTGATAAGCCCAAATGTTTAAACCTCATTAAGCATTCCAGCTACATCGCTCTGTTAGAATACTCAAAGTGTTTGTTTAACTCTTAGTATTGATAACGGGGCACTTTTAGGCTCCGCCATTGATCCTTAACCGATAGACTGGGCCTCCTGGCCAAACCAACAGTCCCCAAGCCCACCTCTACGTCAACAATGCATATCTTCTTCCGTCTGCCATCTACTTTACATTAGAGACTAACCTTGTCCGCATCAAGGCAATGAATGATGACGCCAGAAAGTAGAGGATCCTCGTTTAAGTTGGAGATGTAGGGACATTGACGTCGAGTATTCATGTTCTGCCTACCCTCGATCAGCATTTCTTCAACGGTGACTTCTTTGCGAGCCTCCTCAAGCTAATGGTCAAGTATTTAGCGAGTCGGATTGCGCCCACCTTTTTCTTGAAAACATTCCGATTCTGATTCTCCAGTCGCTCTCGGTTATTCTCCAGCTGTGCTATAATCTCCCCTCGTACCTCCTCCTGTATTCTCACTCTTTCTACATATTCCAATCGGTAGATGCGTACATAAAAAAGGAGAAATTACCTTCAGACAACATGCCAGGAGGTGAATCGACTTCTGAAGCCTTCATCAATTCCTCCAATTGTTTCCTCAGTCTTTCGTTTTCAGCCTTAATATTTTGGCAGTGTCAAAAAAGTGTCCAACTGAAAGAGGAGCTATTCGACTCAAGATTCGAAGCTCATTAAAGTAGTGAGGAGAGCAGCAGAAGCACAAGAGAATTTTAGACTCACCACTAATTCCTTAGTGACACTGTCCTGCAATTTGTCGTTCATCACGGCGTTCGTTTTGATTTGCTTTGCCCTGTCGGCATATCGGAGGGTGGAGAGGGTTTCAGCATAGCTGATGTCGGCCGGAGAGAGTGCAGCGATCATCACGGTCTTGCTGCAGGACAAAAGAGTAGTGCCTCATTCTCGGCTCCATGCAGTCTCTTCCCATTAAAGGCCAAAAAACAGGCTGAGGAGGTGAAAATTGCTGCACACATGTGCTTCAGAGGAACCATGCAAGAGCTTAAGACTACGCATGTCCTTCTCTGTCTTGAGAAAGTTTTTTTTATGGAATTCTTAAATGTGGTCTGAGTTAGGGGTTGAAATAAATAGGGTTCTAAGCTAAAGGAACCACAAAAAGGAGAACTTGGGACCTGAACTACACATTTGATTGATGTTTTCATGCATCTGCAAGGAGTTAGTGTGGATTCGAGAACGGCGAGGATAATGCCTGGATTGTTCAACTTTTCATTTTCCTCATTTTACGGCTCTCTCTCCTCCAGTCCTTCCCTACATCGTTGTCCTCACTCGATTATTGGAGCAGCTGGTTATCACTATATTTATGGAACTGAACGGTGAACTCGAGCTCAGAGGACATAGATCCTGATTCCCACTGTCCGATGATGAACCTCAGAGCTGAAAATGACGTCTGTCCTTGGCAACTTCCCCAGTCCCATGATCCGTGGCGCTGCCATTAATAACTAAAGCAGCACTGGTTGTGAACTACTCGGGAAAGTTCATTACAGAGCTGTCCATTATCTTTGTATGAAAACATCTGTTATGAGAACTCTGGGTACAACTGTGACATATGTGACTAGGTGGAGGAATAGGATTAATAACTTATTTCAATTGAACAATCCCAAACTCCTTTCCTTATTAAATGACCGCTATCAAACCAGTGTCACTGTGCCCCTTTTCCGCACACACTTTAAAGGCAGGATGAGGCTCCAGATAGAGTTCTGTTGAGGGAAAATGCGGTGCTGCATGAAAAGTTTGGTGACTAAAGCAGTTGGCTCGTGAATGTTTTCCCCAAACAGCGTCAACCACGCTGACGGCTGACCGCAGGAGGTTGACCAAGACGATGGTCGTGGTGTCCTGGACGCTTGGGATTCCACTTTTATGCTTTCACTGGAAAACACGTTCTCCGGCTCCTCTGCAGATGGACAGTACACAGTCCGCCCAGGCATCATATCCCAGAAAAGGAGGCATCCCTCCACTGTCAATCACTTTTATGTCTACTTAGACGCGGGGAGTTTTAGAATTCATGCGCAGCACTTAACCTCACTGATTGCTTCATGAAGAGCTGCTGCTATTTTGAGTGAGGAAGAACTGCATAACGTCTACCTGGCAGTCTTAAATTTGTTACCATGGTGCAATCCATGTAGTGTAACTATTTGGAAGTGCCGTAACTTTATGGGCCTTTGTGAAGCGCGATTCGCATGAATAGGAAAGGCTCATTGCCTTTCCATCAAAGCAGAGGAACAATAGACTGTTCCGAGGTGGTGGGTAAATGGCGCAAGTCAATCCAATGGATTGTTTCCCTCTGGATTGCCCTGCATTTTAGTATTGAAGGCATCACAAGCAGATGAGCCATCGAGAAGTTTTGGAGGTCCACATATAAATGAGATTGAAGTGCTCGCTTACATTAGGAAAGTACTTAAGGCAAGATTATTTGTTTGATAAGTTGGTGTTTGTTTAACTTGCAATTTCGGTAGGGAGGCAAAAAAGGGGCTCCACCGTCGTACCTCCACAGGGTAACAGTGCATACTCTACCCAAGTATTATACCTTCGATGGTCTTTAAGGAAGTCTTGGAGCCCTGTTTAATATTCAGGCTACCGAATATTCTATCAGTTAGGGAGACTTTAAAATCACAGTAGGACCGAGCACCGTGGGCTCTAAGACATACCAGCACTTTCAGTTAGAAACAATTAGCTAATACAACTTGAATGACAGGACAATTTACCAGGAAGTGCATTGATGGGCTACACTTTAATGGCAAAGTCGTTAATGAAGAGTGACACCTTCACGCATTCGACGCTAAATTTGCATCCTTCGTTTACAATATTCTGCACTTTCGCTAAGGCTAGCATCATTTTTAGACAAGTCTTGATACATGGCTGTGGAAATCATAAAGTGGGAACACCAACCAAGCGCATGGTATGACAGTGGCGTGAGGACAGAGGCACCTGACTGTCCACCACCTCACTCCCCTCCTTCAATGACGGGTCATGACAACAGCTTGGCCTTATGTCCTATCAATTAAATGTTCTTATATTTGGTGGTAAAATGAGAATGAAATCCGGTAATAAATTTGGGTATCCTCAGACGGGTGCACACAAAAGACAGTACAACACGTATACAGGTTTCTGCCTCATAAAACAACAGCAAAAGATACCTATTACCACTGAGAGCGTTTTGTAATAGCTTTGTCAGAACAGAGTCACGGTATGGCACTACCTTCTTCTTCTCAGCCAGAGCCTTGAAATTGAATGGGAGTGACTGCTCTTAGTTTTCGGGTAGAACGAATGCCTGATGTACTAGTTCCTAACCCAAGCTCTCTGCTATTTATCCAATTACAGTTCTAAAATTATGCACCAATTTCAGTGGTCCAAGTCCTATCCTCTAAAAGTAATCTCTACAAATAACTTGCACATTTAAACTATTAGTTTTTTTCTGTTTTACTACTATATAAATATAGTAGTATGTTCCATACATGTGCCATACAAATATGCTATTTACCAAATTACCAAAAAGAGTTTAAGTCCAAATAAGCGCTCTGAAAAACTTAACCTCATAATTACAGAGCTGACCTGTAACCAAATATAAAGGGTCCTTTTAGATTCCCTCAGGAAAGAAGCCTAGGCCTACCGAGATAACGTTTGCAAGTACAGAGAGTGAACGATTGATATTAACTCCTTCTTTAAGTCGATCTCCCGTTGCTCCAGTACTATCCACACGTTCGGAACCTGGAATAGAAAATCTCTCTTAATTTTCCTCAATCAAGCAAATTTTCAGCCACTTTCTCTACTTTCGGGCACATTCTTGTAAATATTGAAGAATTTAATTAACATCTTTCGCCTTGGTGCCCATTTATTTATAGCGCGTTAGACTACAAAAACATCGAAATGCGGTGTTTCCTCCTGTTGTGTATGCATAGAAGGAATTAACTCACCCGCCAGATCAACAAAGTTGATCGCAGAGCTCAAGCGCTTCGTGGCACCATTCACCGACGTAATCTGATCGAAGGAGATGCAGACAAGAGTGTGAGCTCGAGAACTAGTAGCATTCATGTTTGTTGCCGCTATCGTCCGATTAGCTGTCCCTAGAGGCACAACAAATCAACAAATGAATGCAATCAGGCGGAGTATTGCGTTACAGGCTACGGAGGCTGCACCTTGTTTCATTCTCTCTTCAATGTCACTATACGAGCCAACAGGAACAATTTTCAAGCCCTGTACAAAGAAGCCCTCCCCAGCAGTCTGTCGAACAGGTAATCCTGCTGAGCTCTTCGATCCCAAACTCAAAAGATCGTGGACTTTTTCGTTGTATATCTCTATCATAGAAATAGTCACTTGAAACTCCTATAATGCGTATGTATTAGGCATAACGACTCACGAAATCAAACCTTATGCGGGTCCCTGTTTTTATCAATGATTTCAAATAAATGTTCACAGGTAGTCGGAACGATTCCCCTTTAAAAAATAGTAAAAGATTACTGAAATCTCTTTTTGCAACAACGACAATTTGACAAAATAGAGAGCTAAAATATGGCCTAGTACCACCAAATCATCGAACAGCACCCTGCAACTAAGTAGTATAATATAAAACTAACCAATTTTTTATCAAAACATTCATTCGCAAAAATTAAAAAACATAAACATGACATCAAAAATAGACTAGAACACACTTCTCTCGGAAATGCAGAAGTAACACAGGGCAAAGCCCAGAAAATACAAGCAGAGGCATAAGGTCTGTGAAAATTCCTAGAAAAAACAAAACTAACTTGTTTTTCCCATAGCCAACAACCGAGTATGACTTTCCTGATCCCGTTTGTCCATATGCAAATAGAGAGCAGTTGTAGCCATTGGAGGCATTTTTGAGGATGCCAGTACCAAGATCACTAAAAATCTTATCCTGGCTTGCATATGAGGAGGAAGTCCCGTCGGGAACGCAAACACCATTTTTATCAATGATAAAGCCATCGTGAGACCAGTAGGAGTGATCGAAAGTAAAACTTTTCCTTTCATTACTATCTAAAATGCGGTCAAACATACTACCAAAACACGTTGCAAGCAAGGAAAAAGGAAATACCACGCTTGCTTAAAGTTAAAAGTTACAAAATTTTACATTTGTTGCCTATGAGGACTCATGCGTAATACTAACCAACAATAAATGATCGTGAGTATCTATGCGAAGATGTGTACTGCCAACTTCATGTTCAATGTTTATTAGCAGGTAACTTATGGTCTTGCCTCTTAATAATATCTACGTATTTGACCAATGCTAGATTCGTAATATTTCGTCAAAAAATGGAGAGGAAATTTTACGGACAGAATAACAGGCACTTATCAGTAATACAGTCATAATAAAGCTTCTCCAAAGATACCGGTTTGCAAAAAATCGGTTTTAACAGAGTTAATCATGTTACCTCCCGGATTTATAATTTCAGTCACATTTGCATTCATTGAAATAACGAGTTTAGCTTTGCAGCTTTTTTCCCGGTCATTAAATGGTCGAACGCGCACAGCGACTTTGATTCTAATAAGATGAATTTGACAACATAGTATTTACGACTCTTGTTTCATGGCCTAGGAAAGTTTCAGTGATAGTTTCAAAAATGCACTAACGCCGGTGTGCACCGGCTTCTATCACTATAAACAAAGTTGCATGTATAAGACGACCGCATCATATAACGAAGGTTTTAGATGTATTTACCTATTTCAAAGTCTTTTATGTGTTTCATTAAATTGTTTGATGCGTTTAAGGTGACCAAACTTTATAGTGGGATATTTCTCAATCTTACTTTAATTATTAGCATGATTAGACATCCTAATTTAACAGAACTACATGTATTTTGCTGCCTTCTTATTAGCATCAAGCTTTGACTCTTGAAAAAGTAACCATGTTTTTGTGGACGGAGATAAATGAAGTCTGTACGTGGAAAACAAGGTTACCCCTTTTGTGACTCAACCCAAAGTTGTAAAATAAATGTGCCTTTCACACCTTCTCTGATTACCATCGTGCTTGACGCTGACGCTTGATGGATAGCTTCGTTAGTTAGCTTGTAGATTTCTTACACCCTTCCCCAGAATTATATGCTGCATTATGTATTATGACTTGCATATTTAGCATCATATAATCAGCCAACGGAACCGTACCGTAACTTTAACCCATAATCATGCTTTAATAATGGTTAAAAATCGAGAACTTTGCCCATCTGCGTAAAAAGTGCAAAATGTCATTTAGTCGTAGTATTTACCACAGGAAACCATAGGATAGTGACAGCAACCAGATGATAACCTAAATTGCGGTCAAAGCCATTACCAGGCGATGATCTCGGCGGTTTCCGCAATTTTTATCAGTGCCAAAAGTTGTGGCTAGGCGTTTTGCCTTATTCCTCCATGGCAACTTGTACCAATCATGCCATACACGATCTACCACTGTCCAAAGGTAGCATTTCTTGCTGCGAGTTTGCTCGAGGCCATAAGCGCCTCCTACAGAGTAGCTGTATAAGAATCGTTGCCTGAAGCGTTTCTCCACCGATGGCCAAGTCATAAAATCAAACTCCAATAAAGGAAAGGAAGTTAGCACGAAGCCTACGATATTGAACTCGTAATTTGCGCTACCGTGCCCATGGTCCTTGTAGCGTGCGATACAACAGTGGTTAGGTTGAGCCCCCATTTTTGTGCCTTTCGATTTCGCTGCAGGGTGATCCTTATCTTCCTATTTTTTTTCCCACACGACAGCGCTTGCTTCGCAGGTAATGAAGAGACCCGAGACTAATATCACACAAATTCATTCAATTTAGGCTAAAGTACCACTTCATCACTATTAACAATCCAAGTGAACTGGTGGTTAATCAACCCTCGAAAGACAGTCCACTGAAAATGGACGAAATTACCACATCAGAGATTTATCAAGCTACAATCTTAATAGTATTCAAAAGTCCCAAGACTTACTTTAATATATTGACATCTAAATGTGACTAGTTTTTACAGCATTCCTTTGTTAAAGGAGTGGCTTGGAACTACTTTCTCCCCACAGTGTTTACACAAACCCGATTGCGAATTATCACAGTCCACTTATCGAGTGTAGGATTCAGATCCCGCAGTCTGTTCAACCACCGCTGAATAAGTTCGGGAGACGCCGGCACAGGAAGAGACACAGTAGGATCAGGCATCTCTCTGTAGGTTAGACCTCCATAGGCACGCGCCTGACTCTCCAGCGCATTCGACATTGGCGCCACCACACCTACGCCCATAATAACGCCTTCTGCCTGTTCATGGCGCGTCAGGTCCTCGGGCAGGTGAGTGATTTGGTGCAAGGGTCCAAAGCCTACCCACAGAGAGCGCCGACGCTCCGCCGTCATGATGCTACCTCTTCGCATCAAGGAGCTCCTTTTGGGATGGAGAGCGATCAAACTGCCCTCATCATCATCATCTGCATAAGCCGGCACTACGGTTTGCGGGGGCAGCGGCAACAAGCTATCTGGTGGAACGACCGGCTGCAGTGAGATAGGTTTCTCCCTCTCCGAGCCGGGAATCGAGAAATCCCAAGAAGTTACATCGCTTACTGACTTCAATCTATTCTTAATCTCTTGACACTTTTCCACCTGCGCTTTTAAACGCTGCTTGTCCAAGCTTCCCCAAAGAACATAGTGGGCAAGCTAAATGGAAAGAAGATAACGGATGGGATAGACTTACCTGAAGCTCCCGATACCAAAAGAATTGTGGCCCGTCGAGATAGAGAATACTAGACTGCGGAGAAGAGGCCAACGTCGTGGCGTACGCAGAGAGCAGAGCCCGTTGGGCAGGGCTTTGAGCACTTACTATACAATTAGGCGTATTGGCCTCCTTGGATTCAATCTGTAAGTCGAAAATTCAGTCATGGGAGATGGCGACAGTAGATGAGACGTACAACAATCGTGGTGAACTCGGTATTGGGATCAGGGCAGATACGAGCAGCAGCAAGTTGAGCCAATCGAATAGCGTCCTCGCCTTCAATATCATCTGGCAGTCTCTCCACAACCGGCCAGGGATTGGCGTGACGCAGCTTTGGCACCCAGTACATCATGCGCCGGTAATGCGTCATGACGTAGCTTCGAAAGCCAAACACCTCAACAATTGTGTTGCCTACATCGTCGTCTGGTATCACGTCTGAAAGAATAGCAGAGAAAAAATACCTTCAACTTGATGGAAACCACTGTAAGCAGTTGAGAGTATACAAGTTCTTGATGAAGACGCGTCCGCATATACAAACATGTGTCAGCAAGTGTTCAGTGGAGCAAATGGCAAAGCGTTCCGCTTTACCTTGGCCGCATTTAACTGGAAATGAAATGCTAGATTTTACACTGCCTAACAATATGCTGACAAAAGCGCTAGCAACAGCAAATGAGGCTACAAAAGTAAGGCGAATGTACAACTCGCGTACAGCTAACGTATGATAAAGGTTTTTTTCCTTTAAGTGAAACAGATGACGCTGTGCAGACTGGTGTGGAGCCGCAATTGCAGCGCTGCCTCAGGATAGGGACAATGCTTCACGAGACTAAAGTAAACTTGATAAGGAGGAGAAGATGGGTTTCGTACGATCTCCAAAGCCCTTTGACCGCGATTTAAAAACAGGACCTCGGAGGTCGACTTTACAAATTTTATAAATTCCAAGCAACAAATCTGATCGGTAGACAAAACGCTGAGGTGAACGGCCATGAGGCATGCCAAGACAGAGTTAATTTATAAAGTTAAATTAGAATTGAACCTCACGATTGGCATTTAGTTGCAAGAGCAGTCGGGTGACGGTGGCCTGCTGTTGTATGTATCCCCCCACATCGGCATGGAGAATGGAGGAGGCCTTTAGTCGTCCACCACGGGGCAGCACAGAGAGAAGGGCCTTGTAAGCCTCCAGATCGTCCTCAACTTCGTACGCTCGCATCTCTTTCAGTGCTGCCAGGATAAATTCGTTGTAGCCACGTCGAGAGCTTCCCGAACGGATCTTGAAAAGCTCTATGGTGTCTAGAAACGTCGCTTTCTTCAGCTGTTTCAGTTGAGAGTGCTTTAGACCCAATTTGGTCTGAGAAGCCTTCAACAACTTGTTTTTCTCAAAGCTTTTTGAAACTTCTGCCCAGCTAGAAAAGAAACAAAATGTCAACATAAGCTGTCAAAATAAGTTGATAAAGCTTGGTTAAGGGATAATTTACATACATGAGTTCCGCATGACTGCCCTCCGGCTGAGACTCTGCATTTGCGCTCGAGGTTTCATCATCGCTCTTCTTCTTCTTAAAGAAGGAGAAGAGTGTTCGGCTGCTAAAGACATTCCATTGGTTGAGACCACCAGTCAAATTCCTTTGACCGCCTTTCGAAAGTCTGCCCAGATAGCGAAGCTTAAATGCATAAAGGTGATACGAAACCGACCAAAATCAATTCCATTACGACACGTATTTGACATGAGCAAAACGAAGACGACAGCATAAAAAAGGTGAAATGTATTATAGGAAATTTAGTAACGTAAATACATCAGAATGGGGTTTGAATGAGGAAGATTGAAAAAAATCGGCCTCTAGTACTTGAATGCGGATTGAACAAGTTCACAGTTGTGACTACCATCACAGAAAGGAGGAGAGCCGGTCTGTTTGCACACGCAGAACCACACCTCAGTTTTCCTATGAGAAGCAAAAAAACAATTCACGCATTAAGCGGGTGGTAATGAATTATCAATACGGAACACGAGTGCTGCAATAATAAAGAAAATACATGTAGCGAATAAAATACGACACCTACTTTTCAAAGGTAACCTTGATTGGTTTGAACATTGGCTTCTGGTTCCGAGAAGGCCATTTGTGAACCAAACGGGAGTGATGGCCATCACAGAAAGGCTGTTCTTTGCTCTGTCCACACGCACACCACCAATATATCCTCCTTGCTTCACAGATAAACCGGAATGGATGCTTGTCAGCTATTTTAGGCCCTGTTGCTGGTGGGAGCTCATCTAGATCAGAATTAGGAATGATGAAACTATAGATAGAAAAGAATGGGAAAATGCGACTAAGTAGATGATAAACGTTAATGCCGAGTAAAGAAACCTCGAAACTTTGGAGTTTCTGGATGAGGTGGAGGCCGCCGATTGCCCTCTTCGTCAAACCGTTGAGAAAATGGAACATAGTAAGATCCAGGCGCTAGAAACCGCCCACCACGAGTTAACGGGACAGGGAGCAGAAGCTTTCGGGGCAACAAGCTTCGCGCGTTTAGCATGACTAAGGTCAGAGAAAAATTCCTAATTCATCCTGTAACTAGCACACATTTATTCGCTTATTATGTAAGCATCCATAATTCGGTGCAGCTAGCTATACCAGTTGAGAACGACACAAATAAACAACTGAGTTGCACAAGCTGCTTACCAACCCAAGAAGTATCTACTACCACGTTTGATTCGCCTTAGTTGCACTTCGCAATGCTTAATGCAATGCCCACCAGCCTACCACTTATACCAGCACACCAGCCACCACGCCTCGGTGCAGTTACAACACGATTATTCATTAATCCTTGACACACAACTAAGCCGGCTTATTTAAGCATGTTAAAACATATTAAGACAAATTATATCCTGCTATCTTTCGTGAATCCCTGCTTAAATGATTATGTCCTTTTTTGCGGAATTTCTTAATCTATTCTCAGCTTTAACTAATTCGTAAAATCCAATTATTCCATTAAAGTTCGACAAGTATTATTTAATGACGCACAGTGGAACAGAAAACTATATTTTCGGCTAAAAAAACCATACTTTATGAAGAATGTACCTCAAGGATCGCTGCATCTAATAGATATTACAGAGTTCTCTCGCTCTACTTTCAGTGCTGGTCATCTAATTGTATCCCTTGCCCCGAAGTCATTTTACGTGCTATGATCTGCAGCAATTACGACTTTAGTTCATTGGAAAGGCGTTTAAAATAGAGCACCCTTTTGTGCCAACAAAACTTTTACCCCATTTGCAAATAGCGCCAATAGAGGAAGATTATGGTAGCGTGGTATTTTCCAAGTCTACACCTTGCGCTTTACAGTCCGATTTTTTTCGCAGAACCTCAAACTGTAGCGCCGAAAGTATTGAAGCAGCTAATCATGAAATCTAATAGACTGTTCAGTCGCCGTGCTTGTGACACTTTACAGGCGCAGGCATTTTGGACAGTCAAGTCTGGAAACCGTCACGATCAACACCCGCCACAATTTCCCCTCCCCACGTTAGCTCAGCTTTCTGGGGCAGGAAGCAACTAATTTCTTCGTTCAAGGATTCTGATCGACCTATCCTCGCACAGGGACTCCTCCAGCTGAAAAATGCAAGGCTCCAACTCAGAGCTATAAAAATTTTATTGATAATTCAACTTGGCACATTGTTTACATCAAAGAGGGTCAAGGTTACAAACTAGATTAGTGAGTAACCTCAAAGTAAAACTAATTCCTATACAAGATGGAGTGGAGCGCTTCTGTACAAGTAAAGCTCATGCCTGCTCGAGGCTAAAGCTAGTAAATCCTGTCATGATGGATATTATCCTCCTGGATAAGTGGACGCCGTACTTGCCCCATAGGGACACGTCCTGGCACGGGATGATATTGGTACGGTCCGGGTCGCTGATGTGGCCCCATGTGATGACCGCCGTGGTAGTTGTGGTGCGCCTGTGGGAGCTGCTGATGCTGCTGCTGTTGGACGCCACGAGCATGACGCGGATTGGAGAAAAACTCCAAGTAGCTCGTGCCTTCTCGAGAGAAAACCCTCAGATCGCCTGGAGGCGGGTCTTCGTAGAAGTAGTCATGGGAGAGAGCCTGATCCGCGGTAAGGCGCTTCGATGGATCGATTACCAACAGTTTATCGATCAAATCTATAGCTGAGGGAGAAGAGATCTTGTCTTTTAAACGTTCCCGTACATGCCGCTTTATGTCACGCGGAAGCTGAGCATCGCGGAAAGCATCCAAACGCTCAACCCCTGGCCATACTTCCGAGTTTATGGAGCCGCAGAGATTGATGATAAGCTTCAATTGACCCAGCTCGTTTTCACCCTGGCAAATAAATTTGCATTGTTTAAAAGCCTGCAACGAAATAGCTTTTAAAATAGGTCAGGAACATGAAGGCTACAATAGTTGTTGTAAAGTTGTGCTGTTTCATAGTGTACTGCTGACGTCACAAACAACGAAGAGCATAGCAACGCCATTGAAAGCGGTAGAATAACAGAGATTAACTTTAAGGTGTCAATAAATGAAGTGAATTCGTTATAGCAAAGTGGGTACGGGGAATGCGATCAACACCCAGCACCGAATGAAAATGGAGACAATGAAACAGCTACCGATTCTAGGCATAAGAGCATTTAAAATTTCCCCCAAACAATGGGATTATCTACCTGCATTATGGGATACTTCGTCCACAATTCGGCCATAATACAGCCAGCCCCCCACATGTCAACGGGTTTACCATAGTTACGGTCGTTGAGAAGAATTTCCGGTGGTCGATACCATAGAGTGACCACTCGTCCAGTGTAACGCGGCGGTCGATCCGCACGGATGGAAGCAACAGTTCTTCGAGCCAACCCAAAATCCGCGATTTTTAAAACCCCATGTTTGTTGATCAAAATATTTGCGGCTTTCAAATCTCTGTGAATTACATTGTTTCTAGGAGGAAAATCCGGGATTAAAATCCGATGAAAGCTGTACTTCAGGGCAATAAGAAGAATAACATCACTATTCCCCACGTAAGAGAATCCAAGTACCTTCTCCCTGAGGATAGTAAACCCACCATCATTTAACTTACAAGGTTTCAAAAAGGTTTGCCTAGGCTAGCAGCTTTATCTAGAGGGTGCCATAGGACAGCCTGATAAATATAAACAGACAGTGGATTAAACCTTCAACTTTTTAACGTGTAAAATTTGACTGGTCACTCTAAGGATTAACCACATAGCAGACCATAAAGCGCGTAGAAGCATAACACTTACTTGTGCAAATAAAAGAGTCCCTTTAGAAGCTGAAGCATAATAGCTTTTTTGACTGAATTCGGGAAATCAGCCCTTTGACTAAGACCAGCAAGATCATGATCACAAAATTCAAAAACCAGAAAGAACTGAGGCCGAAAGCAGGAGCGTTCATCTCCTTAAGCAAATAATGCAAAAGGCTTCACCTTACTTGTGTTGTAGCAAACATCCTTAAGGCAGACAATGTTCTCATGCTGTAAGGACTGTAAAATACGAATCTCGCGAATAGCGGTGATTGGAAACTGAGGAACTCCGCTTAGACAAAAAAAACTAAACCTACTCCCTCCTTTTCCTGCTCCATTCGGATCCTCTTTAAGGCGAAGTGCTGCTTCGTCACCCTATGTCTAGCTTTGAACACCTCGCCGAAAGTACCCTGGCCGATTTTTTGCAGACGTTCATACCTATCAACTGGAGATACATTTTGCAGACGACTGAGAGCCTCTTCAATATTCCTGAAAACTCCACTGTAATCGGCTTCCAGATCTTCCACCATACTGGCGGAGAGAGATGGCTCTGAAAAGATACTAGGCATCTCACCGCTCAGACACAGTATGAGTGATTGTACATGGCGCCTCAAGCAGTGGCTATACTAAACAAGACAAACCTGAAGTAGAATAAATGTGTATGATAACAAAAAAAGCTACTTTAAAGTAGGTTTTTACATATTGCGATATATTTATTAGCGTTTTGCACCGTACGCTTATCTTAGTTTATGGCATATTCCATCCAAATCCATGCGGCTAATGTGTTAGATATCATGCTTTAAGGAGAGTTTCGCATGTTTAAATGTTTTTTCAAATTTGCTAATAAATTTAATATAATATTTTATTTTGATTTTTTGCAAATTGGATCACATTTTAGAGCATGATTGAAGTTTAGAAGCTTCCATCATTGCCTGAAAGCTACACTGTAGATAAGCCCTATGGCTTAAGAAAGCTTAGAAGCCAATATAGCTACACAAATTAGCTATGTTCTGCGCTGAGTGGAGTGGCTACAATGTGCATTACCTGAGTGCTACATATCGCCTAGATTTCTTGGAGTCTGGAATTCACTCGGGGTACTCACCACCAAGCTCGAATGATCCACATTCTGCTCACCGAAGTTATCTCACCTACTCTTCTTATCAAACAATACTAAATAGTAAACAAAAGCACACAAAATTTATAAATTTTTGTTTCTTTTAGTGCTTAGAACGAGTGTATATTCTCAATCCAAACGCCTCTCATCTTACATTGTTAGCTGTGTAACTGCTTGTTTTCTTATATAGTCAACAGCAAGCTTCCTTATTCTTTGTATCTGATCTCTTTTAAACAGTGTAAACTAATTGCGCACTGATGATATAATGCTACGTATTTTTATGACACAAAGTGTATCAAAGTCCTTCTTCATTTCCTTTGTTAACTCCGGAGGGGAATATTACATAGGTAGTGAAAAACCTCGCAGTTTTACGTAGCCCAGTCTAGTAGCTTCACAGTCTGGTAAGGCCTTGCTTTTTGGCCTTGTGCACTCGGTCTTAAAATCCCGCAGAAAAAAATTGCAAAGCGGTTTGTTGGGTTCGGTAAATACTCAAGCGTATTCGTCAAATAACAACACCAAAGTAAAATAATCAAGGTTCAATATATGACGGCGAATAGCCCAATATTCTTAGTACAGTAAAACAAGTTACGGTAGCAATTAAAATTTAGTTAAAATGCTTGTTTAAAAATCGATAAAAATGATTAGCCAATTTAAAACCACTCAATAAAATTAATATTAGATGCCGAAGGATTCACCATGTAAAATAACGTTAACATGTTGCAGCAGCGAGGCATTCTACGTTATGGGTGGTATAATGGACCGCATAGTTTGACTGACGGAGGTGCTGTAAGCGGGGTACTTGACGTAAAGGCTTAAGGAAAACTTGGAGCGGTCTTGTGGTTGACGGCGCTTCTACACGACGATGCAGCCGTAGTTGCGCAGGCGCCTTCCATTTATCACAACATCCGCCTTACCTTCTCAGGCGTGATGAGCATGTCAGTGGAGAAGCAGATCCTCAATGGCTGCACGGAACCATGCAATCACATACGACAGATAAGGTCCGTGCAGCTTCATTTGCTTTTGAATGAAATACTTCGCATGCTTTAGCGCCATCCTCATCAGAAGTCTTCGGGTGAATCTTAACCGATTCAAAGACGGAAAAGCCTTTCACCCCAATGATTGTTCATCTAATTCCACGCTTTCGTTTCGCGGGCACTCAAGTCCCCGTCTTTGTGCTTCCACAGTTTGGCACGGACTAAAGACCATGCCGATAGACTGTCAAGCCCCACTGTAAGCCGACAATACATACTCTGCTCAGGCATTACGTCTTCCGTCTTTGAGGCGCTATAGTAAGTCCTGTGATGAGATAGATGGAGTTTTGGAACATCAAGTCCATCTGGGAGGCAGTATCACAGTGGACGGTGCTATACAGTTAACAATTCTTCCAAAATCTCCGTTCATAGCAATGTAGTACACAGTATTCTATCTTTTGCTATCAATGCCATCACGCAGAACAGGCGAATAGAGGGATTGTAATTACTAGTAACGGTTTGATAACCTTCCTTGCTTGAAGCGTCCACATCAGGCGCCTTCCCTTAACGAGCTTTTGGCGGAGCTGCCTGCCATTGATACCAAAGCAACACCTAAAGCATCTCTAAATGCGCGAGAAGTACACAAGTCCAAGTGTTGTTCATGGTGTCAAGACCTGAGCGAGAATCTGTCTCGCCGTCAGTGTGAAACTGTGCTGTTGGAATGATCCTAAGTTACGATGGAATGGACAAACTTTCCAACATTTCTGCTTTCTGAAAGAGAATAGCGTGTTGACAGCCCTTTTGCGTAGTGTGGTGAAGTTATGTGTATTGAGGTTGTGACAATAAAGGCAGGGCATCCCAAGGTTAAGGTGCTCATGGGAAAGCAGGAGGAAGGGAGAGAGGGGTAAAGGGGAATTCCTAATGGAAGATAAAGTGCTAGAGGTACAATTAAGAGCACTTAGCATCCACATAGCGAGCGGAAATGAGCTATTAAAACCACCCTGAGCAAACAATCTCTTGGTGAAGGGGTGCGCTCTTCCTGCTTATCCACCTCACAATTTAGGGTCTAGCCTACGGTACCTTTGCAAAGCGGCTGGAGGGCTCCAGCTCATGTCAGTTGCCCTCAAGCCCTTCGGTGCGTCGACAAATCAGCTTCAGGCCTACTATCGCCTCCTTTCACCTAAAAAAGGTCCCAGATTGGTACATTAATGAGGAGAACCATGTAACTAATCAAATTTTCGACAGGTAAGATGCGCTATTTTGAACAACCGGAATAATGGGCGGTTTCGATAAAATCAAGGGCTGTTGATAGCCTTGTTCTCTCTCCTATGCTCGATTGAAATGTGCAGCGATGTGTTGCTTGAATAAAAAAGCCTTTTCCACTTTAAGTGGGGAGAATGCTTTGTGCTCAGAGCCATGGAGCTCGAGCTTATTTGACCATCCCACTTACCATCAAATCAGGGAAGCACCAAAGAGGCCAATATCTTGAGAGCATTTGGTGAATTATTGCAGATACCAGGCAATTCTAGGACTTCAGAATCATCGAAAGTCGCATGGAAGACTAGTCGACATCCACTTGTAACCGCAGAGTTGGAGTTTGAATTTTACACTGAGCTAGCAGAAATGGTAGTACGAATGCCACCTTTCCACCGGTCTTTCCCCATAGTCCACTTCATTACTTGAGACGATGTCCTTCAGAGCATAAATAGGAGGTGGATGCAATAGTCGGATTGGGCACGACTATTGTACTTCCGTCAGGCAGCATGGTCCCTTAACAGTGGCAGCGTTCTCTCAGCACCTCTGCATGTTGATTATACAAGTCCACCTCAGGAAATATGTCCTTTGCTTCCAGGAAAGGAAGCAGGGTGGAAGAAACGCAAAGCATTGGCTTCACGAGAAAATTTCAAGCCCTGTCGTTCGCTATTTGACTCTGCTTTTAGGCCAGCAGATACACCAGAATTGCCAAGGGAGGTCACCAACATGACAGTCAAATATCGCCTCAGTTTTATGTGAATTCGATGACCGGCGCGGTTGGGTGGTTCACGGACGATTTTCCACCCTTCGGTAACTAAAGCAGGAAGCTGGTCAGGAGGACGACGCTCAGAAGAGAAAGTGGAGGGGCCTATGAAGTTGGTTTTGCGAACGCCGAAATGCAGATCATTGTACGCCCGTTGGGCGGCATGACCCACAAGCCGATTATGCCTATTCTGCCCTGACACCACGCTTCCACTCGTCTTCAGGGAAGTCTCAATCCACTACGGCGTGCTTTCAGATGAGCTCCATGGAGCGGCAACGCATTTTACCAAATTATTTACCATAAATAACCATTAGATATCCAAACATATATAATTTTTATAAAATTTGAATCCGGCAACCACTCAATACACGGGCGGTCTCAAACTTCCACTTGCTGTACACTCCTGATGGGTAAAAAAAGGAGGAATTGCCGATTAATTATAAATGAAGCAAATAAGTGATTAATGAAGCCAAGTTTGGCAATTTGAGCGTGGGCAGAGCATTTCACAATACCAACACTTAAAGACTCAGCGTTTCTTCCTAATTTTGCATACCCCTTGAGGGACCCGTAGAATGCGGGGTTAAGCAACCACCTGCACAAACACTTACTTTTATGGACTAACTTAATGCATGTCATTTTAAACACTCCAATCTGTACTCGAGTGAAGAACAAAACGCATTTACAAAATTTGGAATTCCCCAAAACTTCCACTTCCAAAGTGAACGCAAATATACCTCAACTTCGACACTGACAATGAACTTGAGGTAGGTAACTCCGGATAGTTGGAAATACAATTATTTTGGAATAGAAAACATCCAAAATGTATTTTAGTGTCTGGAGACTTTTGAAGACGAGTAGGATGTAATGCTTAGGCGGAAAGAGGAATTAGGGAACGACCAGCGCAGTCTACAGACTGTCGCCGGGTGACCTACAATGACCGTGTCCTTCAGGGCTCATGTGCCCAATGAGGAGTGGAACAAAGACTAAAACGCTGAGCAGAGAATCTTCAGCAGCGTCCCCTGAGATTCCCTTCTCCTTCAATCCTCCTGCATAGTAACCGTACTGCGAGAAGGGAGAATGTGCAGACCATGGCCAGTTATGAGAACATTGGCCCAAAGTACAGGCAAATAAGGAAGAGCAGGGTTTGAAATTGTTCTGTGCTGTCCAGCTATATCCATTTAAGTGCTACCAAGTTATTACAAAGTTATTCGAAAAGCTGAGTCGTTACGTGCTCACCTCATTGACAGGTACCACAGACAGCTCCGTAGCAAACTCCTTCAGATGGTTCACGGCTAATGGTCCAGTTACTAATAACCTTCCAGCAGACCACGACATCGGAATGGTTGTCAAAGCTAGATATCATCTTCAACCATTCTTTTGAAACTCGCCAAGGCTTGGAATACAGGAATAGAAATAAGGCTAGTTGCCCTTCCGGGTTGAATTTGCCCTCTAATGCCATCATTTTAGCGTCACAAGACTCCTTTGACGCTGAATAAAGGTGAAATGATAGAGCAGAATTATTAATACCGGATTCAGAGCTGGAAGAGAAGGGAGGAGGAGCTTCTGGCATGGCGCGAAGACCACGCCACCCAATGGAACTGCAGCGGCCAAACCTGTGGTGTTCGCCAAGCCAAAATGAAGAGTTCAACGAATAATCAAACTATCAATATACTTATGTGGGAAGATTAATGGAGTCTCGACGATAATAACAACCGCTATTGCTCAAGTCAGGATACATAAAGTTGGGATGCAGTTGTGAAACAACCTTCCTGTCCATCTCCGTTAAGCTTTATCCGCGAGCATAGACAACATAGAAAATTACGAAATAACTGGACCAGGGGCTGGGGGGAATACAAAGGATGCAATTTAACAAGTACTTTCATACTAAAACACCCACTGTTCAAATTGCTGCATGTTTTAACACGCTACCTCAACTGATCGTGATATGAATTATACGCCATGATCATCTGAGAAGCCTAGCTACACAAAAGAATATTTTGTTTATTAACAGGTTTGTAAAAATTTACAGGTAAAGATACGCCCGCCCCACGACTCAAACAGAGGATCCAGAAAAGAGGCGATTCTGAATTCGTTTGAGCTTCTTCAGCACAGATCTAAAAGAGGGAGATAAGTACGCTACCAATAGGAACACACAAAGACTGGAAAGAGCGGTAGGAAAAACAGACCTCATCTCCATCTCTTCCTTGGTCTCTACGCCGGTGACGACGTCCTGTGGAGCCAGTCGTTCAATTAGTTGGCCAACAAATCGCCTCAATTGAGCTAACTGGTTATCCTCCGGATCGGTGAGCCATTCTGTAGGTAGCTGAGCGGCAATTGCTTTCAATCGGTCTGTCACTAACTCCCACACTGCCGTTTCACCCGACGCTCCACCCCCACCACTGTCCGACAGGTTGACAGTGTTGGACATCAGGCTGGCCAGGCCAATGAGGATATAACGGTTCACAAGACAAGTGAAAGTGACGTACTTCAGTGCAGCCGGTGCCAATAGATCATGCCATTCAAGGAGGTTCGAGAGAAGCTGGAACAAGAAATTGTTTGGAATTCACCTAGCTGGCTTAAATGAGAGCACCAAGAGGAAGTAGTGAAACGAACCTTCATGGCAGCATTCATCTGACGATCAAAGAAAAGGCGACTGGGACACTGGAGATCAGACATGATTCTGAAGACAAACAAGCATAATAAAATCTCGAGTTAGTGGCATTTTTGCAATTATGCACTAACGATGTCACAACCTTGGTGTCGTGGTACAGAGCTTGATATAATCTCTATCACGAATAGGGTGAAGGCGTGCAAGACGGAGCGATCACTGCGCATGATAAGCCACCGAACAACGCTATTTGACAGTGGGTCTTTCAAATGCATAACGCAGCCCCAGGACCGGTATCCAGCCAATTTTTGGACGCTATCCGGTCGCAATGGAACTTATTGTTAAGGTAAAATCCAGCGGCAGACCTCCACGTAAGTGCTGCGCTTTTTCGATACTATTAAGTAATTGTTTGAGTCAACTCTATCACTGTTCACATGGGCCTTTTCAATCCCTCGTGATACCTTTGTTGTCATCCAATTATTTTAAAGCTTCTTCAGGAGTACTCCATACTACAGCATATTCAAAGACAAGATGAAATTACACTCGACTAACGTCCTAGCAGAGTTGAAGCAAGCGCTAAAACCACTAACCCTGCCTCAGTTCAAGGCTTCTATGGTTCAGTTTGTTCTTGCCATGTAATCAGTACTGGGCATATTTTGGGAGGCAGGCGTACCGTTTGGAGTAAAGGGGGATAAAAACGTCCATCTGGATAGTGTGTTCCATACGCTGGAGGAGGGCTTCAAAGAGGCGCTGAGTGGCTTTGCTCTCTGCCGAGACGGTGGGCCAAAGGGTGACAAAGGAGCGCACCACAGTCACCAGGCGTCGCGTCTGACTCCACGACATCGGATCCCATGAGGCCGAGACTATTTCTACATTTTTGAGGAGAAAAAAGGCCGGAACAGACCATGAGAAAAACGACTCAGTTGTACAATTACGAGGCAGAGTGGGATTCTGACAGGGTATCTCACCTACCTTAATGGGTATTCACTGCAATCAGGTCCTTATACCTCGACGCTACTTTAGTCATCCAGCCAACTATGCTCGTAGCAAGGCGCTTCACACGATCACACAAAGGATCAAGTGGCGGGATATGTAAGCAGACTTCTACGGACTCACAATTTAAGGTCATTAAAACTGTACCGAATTTTCGTAACCACCCCTACCTCGAGTTCCACACAAACATCAAAATTTAAGTTGAACCATGTTTGAACTAATCTAAATTAATATTGAAAAACTGCTCGCAATGTTGGAACAAGCACGACAATTAGCAGTGGTTGTTCCTAAGCACAAAAACTTAAATGGAAGGAGATTTGTGCGTGGAATGTGCTCTCCATAGAACGCCTTCTAGATCCTACCGCATTTGTGGTTTGAAACACCAACTTGTTATATTACGTTTGTGTTCTACAGTCAAAACCCCACTGGAAGAATGTAAATTCAATGTTTTTTATCCTTATCCGACCGCACATCCACATCCACATCGAAAGCGATGCAGCATCCCTCTGGAGAAATTAACAAGGACACGCAATTCTCACCCCAACGATTTCTTTTGAAAGCATCTGTTTGAGCAGTGGTGTATTTTACCTTGGAATTGCGTCAAATGAGGCAAAAGTAAGATAAGGAATGTACGCAAGTCGAAATGGGGAGTGGATTGGGTTAACACATCGTGACTTCAACCAGGGACCTTAACGGAGATGGTGATCAATCTGAGTCCGTTCAAAGATTCTTTTCCGAATGCCTCCTGCGATTAAAACTGAAGCACAAGAGAACTAGAATGGCTTATGGTAAATCTTGATGGGGATCACATTAACGACTCTTCATTCAATGGATACGGGTGTGATCAGAACGCGGAGTATGGTAATGACCATACTCATACACATCCAAAATAATCTCAAAGGAATTATGTTGGACAGATCGCATTCATTTGGACCAAATGTGGAAATTTTGAATGACAAGAGAAAAAGAGCACGCAAAACTGGGAGCATTCTCCTTAATGGCAAAGTGTCTCAATGACCAGTAACATTACCTTACAGAAAAGGAATTCAGTTTGCATTGATTATCAAAATATGGGAGATAAAAGGCAACTTATGACCATGATTTCAAGCCATTTTAGAGCATATGATTTTTGAGATTTCACAAGGCCGCAGTATACTACAGAAGGTTGAAAAACAAGGGCCAGATACATGACGGTCAGGCACTCGAAGAAGCGACAAACTATTCGACGGTTTGTGGGGAAAACTTTTTAGAATTTCAGCTAATTATGGTGAAAATATGTCCAGAGTGTGTAAATCTCCAGTAACGAAATCGCTCATCAAAGCACTGACCAAGTATATCAGTGAAAGTAGATGGGATGACTGAACAGACCTGTAAGTCGGGGCAGAAGGACCTTCTCGATGACCAGAGGGATAACGGCTAGTTCGTGTTCGGGAGAGGTGGCGAGGGTGAGGAGTACCCTTCGCTGTGCATCTCCCTCTTCCGAGGCATCCCTCTCGAGGTCTTCCACTTGTTGAAGGTCTGCAAAGTAGTCCAGGAGGCAACCGAACCAACCATACTCATCGAAGAAAGGACAGTTAGCCTGTAAAAGAAGCCCATGAGGCTTGCACACTGCAAAGGTCTGCGAGTAAAAATTCCTTGCATTAATTTCATATCAGGTAGGAAAGTGCGGTACTTCATCCAGTAAGCATATGCATATAGGCTATGAATGAGAGTTAACCGTCCTCAGCTTCAGCCCCAAGTTTCATATCACAGTCATCAGGACAAATCTCCTGACTGAAACCCCAGATGAGCAATTACGTTCATTGGTGTTTTAACCCACTCATGACATTCTAGCGCCAGTATAAAAAGTTGTTTCCAGGAAAGAAGACCTATACGGGAATTAATTTTATAAGCAATCACAAGGTAGAATGCGAGCTTAAAACAAAGCCACTTTCATGATAAAGATGTCGCGAAACAGTGAGTCTCTCCAACTTTGTGCTACTTAAAGAAATCTGGTTGCTCAAACCTGAGGACTTGAAAAATAATTACGGTGTTTGTTACTGACTACTCCACTATGCCCTGTATTTAGGTTATCCCTGCCAAGTGGAAGATTATCGTTAAAAAACATCCCGCCAGAGTTATGTTGAAGCACAATGGGTAATTAGAGAAGTGCGATAAGACGGTAAGCGTACATGCACAATTGAGCAGTGTTAAAGCATCTACTAAACCTGCATCGTTAAGGACTTTGCAAGACCGTAAAAGACACTTGAATTTAACTGACGTCAAGGTCACTTAAATTGGTGGTGTTGTGGCCACCGGAACTAATTAGATTGGAGACAGAAGGCATCCTACACCCAAAATAGTCGGAACTCATCCGGTAAACAAGCCACAGCAGCCCCATCGGACTCAAGTGGCTTCGAATGAAAAATGGCTAAAAAAATGCCAGACACAAACAATATTTACATCAAAACTTGCACCCTATTGAAATACCACCAGAGAAGTCTTTCAAAAACGTATTAAAGTCGCGTGAACCAACCTCAAGAGGATTCCACGAGAGCATCTGAAGGCGAATGAGGGGCGCAAGGAGTTGTGGTAGGCACATGGGAATGTAGGCTTGTCCGTAGCTCCTCACTGCTCGCTCACGCCACTCACGAAAACGTTGGAGAATAGCAGGAATACTACAGTACTCCTCCACTACATCATCAAAGAGGTGTTCTGCATCCCTCTTTATGTCTCCTAGAACAGGTGGAAGTGTGTAACATTTATTCATGGCTAGATATGGCTTTTGGTAGAAAGAATTGAAAGGAGCATACCAAAATCTGCTGCGCGTTTGGCAATAACGGCTTGTGGCTCCTCGTCATCCGAACTAACGCCCTCGCAGGGAGGGAACACACCAATTGTGGCTTCGATTCGCTTATCGTAGGCTTCGTCAGGTTTCATCTGCCTGTGTCGCCGTGCGCTGAAAAGAGATAGCTATAAAAATATAATGCAATTCTGCCACAAATTAGCATGGCTAGATGTCTCACAGCAAGCGAATTCTGTGTAAACTCATTACTATGCGGATTCAGCAGGCTTTTACCTGACAAATTGAAACTTTTGGTTTCCTACACTTTACCCATGAAGTTGATGGTGCCTCCTAACTCGCCTGTAACCTATTGATAAAATTGTTCCCGAACTCTTATACCTCGAAATGGCTCCCAAGCCAACTCAAACGACACGGAATCAATGATTTCATCAATGAGTCCCGATTTTCGCAAACACTTTGCACCCGATTGTCGGCTGTCTTTTGCTTTCAATGAGACACTGAATATAATACCTAAAGTGCGAGTTTCATTTACGAGAGGCAGCCTCCTCCAATGAGTAAGGGCACTTAGGAACGCAAGGCAGGGAATATATCTTACCAACGGGCTTCTCTGTCAGCCTTGCGCCGTTTTCGGGCTTCCAGCATTTTTTGGCTCATAGTATTTTCCCCACTGGCAGCAGGACCTAAGAACACGAAAAGGATCGCGTTTACGCTATCAGTCAGTAGGTAGTAACAAAGATTTGTTTTGTGGGGTAACCGACCAGCAGCTTCATCCGCCATGTCCCCGACATCAGTTCTTCTCCTAGCCATCAGGGCGTCTGCACGCTCGCGATAGAGAATGATCGAGCGCTTATCCATGTACTCGATTTTGAGCATCTGAGGAACACACCAAAGCACGTAATCGTTTGCGTAGGGTCTCATTCAACATGGGATGCATACCTTTTCATTGAAGCAGGAAATCACATCACGCACGTATTCCCGAAGTTCCATATAAAAGGCCAGTATGTTGGCGAGTTCGGGCAACCTAGTTCGCGACGCAGAAATTGTGGCCTGTCCACGGTTTAAATCCTCCTTCAATGACAGTAGCTCCACCTTGTTCTCGTGCATGGCCTTTTGTTTCTTGTCGAGCCTAACAGTGTCAGCAAAAATTGATGCATTTGAACATCGCTATCATGCACATTAAAATGCAGAAGCAACTAAATCTCGATTGGCTGCTGATCGCGGTATGAATACAGCAACTGATAACTTGCATCCATCAAAAACTGCATCCAGATCACAGAATTATCAAACTAGGCTGGAGAATGATACAGAATCGGACGCTCTTGTGATACACAAAAGTCGCTGATGTTGGAATTTGACATAAATTTCATTGCTACACAAGTCAGTATTGCCTTTACTGATGCTTCTCCAATGCAATGCCAAACACAACGAAAAAAACGTACCTTTATGAAACCTTCCCATGGGTCAAAATAGCTGAGAGTTCAATATCTTTAAATGAGAGAAAACGAAACATCATTACCGTTCCTGAAGGGTAGACTTGATAGAGGCTAGTGTGACGTCCCCAAAGTCGGCCAGACGACGCGATGGCTTTGGAAGAAGACCTCCATCTGCAGATGGTAAAGGCTCAAGAGCCTCCAAAACAGCTGTGTTCTAACACACAAAGTGGCTTGATTTAAGGAAGCAAAAATTTTCTAACAATGGAGAAAGCTTAGGTGATTTACTTTGCTTGAGACAGCTTTCTGGATTTGTTGACGCTCCCAAGTGTCATCCTCCTCGTCATCATCCCCATCATCAGCATCACCCCTCTCCTCGAGCTTATTCTTCGACGCATTTTCTACGGCCTCAAACATGGAGCGGCGCTCCTTGTCGTCCTCTTGCTCCCGATCACGCCTGCGTTGCAGACCCCGCGAGATCTCTACCCGCCGACGGCTTTTGGGATCGCGATACTCAGCAGTCAGAGTGAAGGCAGGCCGGCGATGGTGATAGATGCTGGCTCCGCCCCCCTCATAGTCCTCTTCTTCGTCATCGTCCTCTTCCCTTTACAATCACCAAAATAATCCCACAAGAGTAGTTAAGATGCTGTTTGCTACTTGCGGTAATAAAAAGGGGATCATTCAATTTACTTTCCATCGCGTGTAAATGTGCACTCCCACCAGTTGAAGGTGGACATACGGGGTGCTTTAAAACGCACACGATATACACATGGACGAAGCGGTAATTCGTACATTAGAAGTAAATCCCAATGAAGCCAAGAACCCACATAGCGAGTGCGACGATTCCATTGAAGGAACTTGGAAATGGTTGAATCCATAATAAATGAACCAATACATGCACTAGGACGGTGACAATAACACTTTGATTATCTCAAATAATCACCTACTATGCATTGGTACTTAGAATTTCCCAACGATTCAGCAGGCAGTTAATTAGGCATTTGGGATTCGCAAGCAAAATTTACCTTTAGACAAAATAGCTTGTACTAAGGTTGAACCAATTGCTAAGATGAAACGAGGAGCATACTCGCGCTCTGGACACCCTAATATTCATTGCTGCACATAACATATTAATAAGTGTGTAATCGGATAAACAGAAAGCAAACGAAGCTATTGAGACATTGGGGTTAAAGAATAAAAAACATTAGCACCCCTGAGAGGAGTAGACAAGCTGAGCACAAAGTATAGAGTGGACTGAAAAGAATGAATTTGGCTATTAAGATTGCAATGCACCATTAGCTGCTTAACAAGATGTAAAATTATAGTGAGCGCGAATATGATGAGCAGTCAAAATCTTAAAGGCATAAGTAATCAAAGACGTCAGTAAGTAATTCAATTAGGACACTAAAATAAACTTATTGTCCAGAATGTGTTCACCACCAATATGTAGGTTGAAAGAGGAGAAGATACCTGACAAGGCGACGGCCATCATTACTCGATGGGTGAGGAGGCGAGAAGTTTTCCTCCTCTGCCTCAAGTTGGAATTTAGCCTGCTGCCGTTGTTTGCGAACCATATGTATCGTACTAGCGTCGGGAATTACACCCTCTAGAAAACCAAACAGTAGGTAAAAGTGCCCCGTTAGGTTTGTGTAGTTCGAGCTGTACCTACGCTTAAGCATTGTAGAGAATTGTTCCGAGGTTCGATTCAAAGGCCTCACTTTGATAGTCTCATCTTCATGTGCAATGTCTGAAGGGCCCGGGGGCTCTTCCAGCTTTATGGGATGCTAAAAATTATTTGCAAACAAGCAAACTTACAGATTGGATACGCTCTGGGGGGAGACCTTTGGTGGCGGAAGGAGAATCAGAACCTACTGATTTTAGTGAGCTTTTGCCTTCTTTTAGCTGCTTCAATACACGTCGACTGTGCGCAGAGCGCTTAACTTTAAAGGCTTCGGATTCTACGAGAAGATATTGAGACAGGAATGGACATAATTTACCTTCGAGATCATCTCCGAAACTAAGAGCCACTTTATTACCCGATGGACGGATAGGAGCCAGTGGAGAGGCGTCGGGGATCTGTGATGAGTCTGAGGGAGATTCTTCAGCCTCACCATCTGATTCTTCCTTCCTCTGCACTCTATATGCTCGTCGAGGTTTACGAAACATTGGCGAGCTGAGTAAAGGTATTAGCTGCAGTAAGCTATATGGAGATGAAAGACACAACTGGGACGATTACTCACAAGAACGATTAGAAAAATGCTTAATACGGATACTTAGGCACTGAAAACACAAATTGACCTAGTAATTGAACAAATAAATATGCCTAGTTTGAAAAAAATGGTTAAAGGAACCTATTTGGAGTCAAGTAGCCAGCCAAACATTTCAAACCATCGTATAGGCTTAAGATAAAGTATCATGAATAATAGTGTGCTAAGTCAGAGATAATGGGTCTAAAAACCAATGGGGGAAGCAAAAACACGGCCAAGGAAACAGAACCAAAGGTCCCGCATTTGGGACACTCGACGATGGTATACAACAGTGTGCAATGTATCAAGGCCGAGTTAAACAAGGCGCCAGACAAATAACAAAGCAAAATTGGCGCAAATGATAAGCAGATTGGTGTTAACGCACTGGTAATGCCGATATATCTTTCTAAATAGCGTTTAATTAAAACATTAACATTATACTTAAGAGTAGCAACTTATAGCTATTGGCTATTTTTAAGCTGGAATGTCAAGCAGATAATATTGTGACAGCTCTGCAATTTCCTGCAGGCATCGGTCACTGTTTTTGCAAAACACTCAAGTAATGATGAAGCTGGTGTCTAAGGCGGGGGACTCTTATTGGGTAGTAGGGTGCATTTTTGTCAATTGTGCTTGCCGTGAAGTGTGTGCGGGCGGCGTATGAGGTGCGTAAATTATCCCCCATGTTCTCCACTACAATCGTTGAGGCGTCGATTATTTTTGCTTTAATTCTACCGCTGTGTCAAGCGAACTTTGTACAATTTGAGATCGGGTCTTACTATTTCTCTATTTGAGCTTCTGGGAATTATTAATATTCATTGCTTGTAGTACTATGATCTTGCTAGTGGGTCTTGTGTACTTTGAAGGAGGGTTCCCTGCATTAACTGCGTCATTTTGTCTGTCTGCAACCAATTGCGGTGCAATTTTTTGTACCACAAGTTCCCCACTGGATGATCATGTGTTCCTCTTGAATTACCTGTCAAAATAGATGGCTTTGAATGTTTGAACTTGCATTTTGGGCCTTACCTCAACTGCTGCTTCCATGACATACTCTTATTGTGTAGTCATTTTTTACCGATAATTTCTCTGCTTCATTAAATTGAGGAGCTGATCTAGCGGACCCTTTTATTTTATGAATCCTAGTCTTGATAGAGTTGATGTTGAACAACAAGTATGCTGTTGACTCTGTTTGCTGAACTTGACCTACTTTGTTGTCTGCCTGTTATTTTTCTGCATTTCATAATATACTCCCTCTGTGCGTTGAAAATTATGTTGTAAACCATTTTGCTCTTCAGTTCATTTGATCATGACTGAGGTAGCTGCGGAGAACAAACCAATCAATCCAAAGATCGGGATAATCTACCCTCCCCCAGAGGTTCGTAACATCGTTGATAAAACTGCCAGCTTTGTTGCTCGTAATGGACCTGATTTTGAGTCGCGTATTCGACAAAATGAAATCAACAACCCAAAATTTAACTTTTTAAACCCTACCGATCCATACCACGCTTACTATCAGCAAAAGGTGAAGGATTTCACCGAAGGTAAGGCTGTTGAATCTCTGGGAATGCGAGTAACTGTTCCGTCTGCTGCTCGCCTGGGACAAGACGCTCCGAAAATCATTCAGGAAACATTCATTCCCAAGGATCCTCCTCCCGAATTTGAGTTCGTCTACGATCCAGCATCTATCAATGCCCTTGACATTGATATCGTTAAGCTCACCGCTCAGTTCGTTTCTCGTAATGGCAAACAATTTCTCGCTCAGCTGATGAATCGCGAGCAGCGGAACTACCAATTTGATTTTCTTCGCACACAGCACAATATGTTCGGATACTTCACGAAATTGGTGGAACAATACACTAAAGTGTTGATTCCCCCTCGGGATTTAATCAGTGGTCTGGAAGAGGAGCTTAAGAATCCCAAGTCAATCCTGGATCGCGTCAAGTATCGCGTCGAATGGCACAAGTATCAGGAGCGTCAGAGACGTAAGGAAGAAGAAGCCGCGGAACGCGAACGGCTTGCATACGCACAGATTGACTGGCATGACTTCGTTGTCGTGGAAACGGTGGATTTTCAGCCGAACGAATCGGGCACTTTCCCGATGCCTACAACTCCAGAGGAAGTCGGGGCTCGTGCTATTGCTGACGAGCGTGGAGATATTTTGCCTCAACAGAACGAACCTCCTAACAATGCGCCTCCACCACCGGGCTCTTTCGACCCTCTTCCTGACGAATTAAACAACATGGAGGACGAGGAGGAGGATTTAGATGAGGATCATCAAGAGGAGGTATCTGCCGCCCCTTCCTCTGTTTCAGTCCCAGAAGCTAGGGGTGAGCAGCACGAGGATGTGGTGGACGACGCCGGTGGGGAAGATATGGAGTTGTCGGATGAAGAGGAGACTTCTGCTCCACTCCCACAAGGCCAACCCAAACCTCCTCGTCCCCTACCACCCACCGCTGATCAGGTCCTCATTCGTCACGACTACGACCCCAAAGCCGCTGCTGCTCACCGAGAGGCCACTGATGCACAGAAAAACGAGGTTCTTCTTGTTTCCCCCTTCACAGGAGAAAAGATTCCAGCAAGCCAAGTACCGAAACATATTCGTGTAGGCCTTCTCGATCCCAAATGGTTGGAACAGCGAGATCGAGAGATTAGGGAGAAACGCGAACAAGAGCATGTGTATGCTCCGGGTGCGCTGATTGATAGTAACCTAAAGCAACTGGCTCAACGGAGATCGGACATTTTTGGCGTAGGCTCAGAGGAGACGCAGATAGGTAAAACACCGGAAGAGGCGGCCGGTGGGAAACAGACGAAGCCGGACAAGCTGATTTGGGATGGTCATGCGGCTTCGGCGGAGGTGGTGACCAAGCGAGCAAAGGACTACATTACGCCGGAGGATGTGAGAGCTCACTATGAAGCTGAGCAGCAGATGGAGAAAGAGCGAGCCAAAATTGGGGCGCAAATGCCTTCACTAACTTCGTCGACCGCACCACCACCACCGTTCCTTATGGGCGCAGCACCACCGCCACCACCACCAGTGGGAACCGGGTTAGTGGGGGGTATGGTCATGCCCCCTACCTTCCCGCCTTTCATGGCACCCACTGGAATGATGCCACCGCCTCCGCCACTTACTTCTATCATGCCACCTCCACCGCCCCCACCACCCATTTTGGTGGGCAACGGAAGCAACAGCGCGGAAGAGTCGGAGGCAAAGAAACCGCGAATGAGCGAGTGAATAATAGCCAGCGACGTCGACTCTGTGTACTCAATGCTTTGTTCCATACATTCTGTTTAAAGCATGCACACTTATTACTTACTAGTGCTGAAGAACTTTTGAGATTAACAGTATTTAAGCGTGCTCCGCCCCGAGTAGTGCAGCCAATCAAGGCATTCAGTAACGTGTTTAATGTGTGGTCTACATATTTCTTATGATAAATCGGCTCCTTAGTCCTCTTATCGTGTTTTATTGGACTGGAACCTTCCCCACTTGTGTGTTGGGAAGGTGTTGGCGGATGTACCACTTGGTCTAGTCATACACGCTCACCGATATTCCCACTCCTCGAAGAGGAGTGAGTTGTCCGGCATTCAAAAAGGGAAATCGGTCGTAACCCTTTTTAATTCTTCCCCTCTAAGTAGTCCTGAAGTTTGTCGCAGTCGTTCCGGAGTAAACACGAGTAGGCAAGGTCAGGTATTGCGATACCTCAACTGCCCCTCCCAATGTGATGGCAGTAGCACAGCGCTCACCTGCGTGACTTGCCCAAATCGTGTGCAACTCCCCCAAAGTCCAAAGACTCGTCACTAAAGAGATGAGTTGGACTTGACCTGGTTGAAGGAACTCAAACTGCACCTATTGTGTTCACTAGGAGAGTTTACGTTAACCAAGGAGCCTAGTTGATGTTTCAACTTATTCCAGCTGGGCATGGGTAGGAAGTCCGGACCTTTCATGAGTTTTGGAAATGTTCAAATTAATCGGTAATAGTGGTGATAGGTGTCAGTGGTGGGATACCTGTTGATGTGCTTGCTCGAATGTACAGGCAAAAATTGCTTAACATTTAAAAACTGCTTTATTCATACTGTACACGTTTTGTATCAGGCCTCCCTCTCGAGTTCCTTGTGGTCCCCATTCTCATTGGCAACCTCTTCATCAGTCTTCTTCGTTGCCTTACTTTTGAAAAACGGATTTTGAATTGTCTTATTCACCGCCCAAACCTGCAAAGAAATGAGAGACAACTCATTTGTCATTTCAGGGTTTATGCTCATGAATAGTTTAAGTCCATGCACCATTCATCAGCAACGCCTCTAGAAGCAGTGTGAATCGACATGGCCTCAGAATAGTTGCACCATTTTGTCAGGTATGTCCTACAGCGGAAACTGAAAGACATTCCTACCTGAATAAGCGATTCGCTGAGGGGAATCATCTGCGGAAGAACTTCATTCACGTGGAGGTCCTGCATCTCAAACCACTTGCCCGTGCCGCGTTGCAGCACGAAGATTCGGTGAGTGCCTGCGCCTGGAGTGGGTGGACCGTCGTGAACCACGTTAGCCACCAAATCGTAGATTGTGTACCTGAAGAGCAACCCATTAGTATAGCTCATCCTTTATTTGTTTTAGGTATTGCAATAACCAACAGTCTTGAAAACCGTTGCCCAAATTAACGAAAAAACATCAAAGATTGACACTGCGGTCTGAATGACGTTAAAATGACAGGCTGCTAGCTCTTTGCCACATGGTGCAGATTTAAAGCATATTTGTATAAGGGAAAGCAGAATTTTTTGAACAAACAATCCATTGTGGTTAAGACTATTTTTTGGAACGAGGGCAAAGTCGGAGTGATATAACCAAAGACACCAACTTGTTTTAATGCGTTTTGTCCCAGTACTCACTTGTGTTGAGCACGTGCTTCTTGATCAAGTAGCTCACCAAAGTCGATGCTCTTGATGGGGAAATTTACGATAGTTGGGTTCTTCTCCAGCGTGAAGATGTTCTTCACGATGCGCTTCATGAAGAGAATGAGATAGGGCGGGAGACGCTTGAGGCAGAAGCGACGCATGGTGGAGTCGCAGTGCGTCTTGTACTCCTTCTCCGTGATCCCATTGAACTTAGCCAGGAGAGTGGAGAGTGGCACTTGGGGAATGATGCTCTCCTTGAACTCGTCCAGATATAGAGGCGGAGGTGGCAGGTCGCAGGTGAGGTAGAGGAAGGGCGACTCCGTCACTCGTGGCTGTATTAAATAGCAAAAGCATCACGTGCAAGCACTTTGAAAAGGTAATGTTAGCTTGTTGACAGGTACAAATCGAAATTTCCGTGCGTAATTTTGCAAATGAGACCTGATACTGGATGGAAAATAGACTACCAAGAACGAAGCTAGCAGTTGATGCAAATTCTAGGGTTAATTTATCAATCCGACGAAGCAACACAAATGGTAGAATGTTGTGGTCTCGATAGACCACCGCCAAGTAGAAGTCTTTTGGCAGCTGTATCCAAAAGAAAGCTAGTATATATATAAGTACAAATATAGCATTTATAATTGTAACGTTCAACACCCACCATGTACTCAGGATCAGTGGCATATTGCTCCGCTTGCTCTGGTGTGATATTAACCGGTGTCACTTTCTGGCTGTGAATCACCATGCGACCTCGCAGAGCTCTTCCAATTATGGTCGGTTTTACAGCCTGACCCTTAGAGGCGGGCTTTAGGGTCTGATCAAGGGCATTCAGAAGCCAGGAGAGGAATTCCAGTGCGTCCCCCTGTTCCGTGAACTGGAAGCGTTTCTTGCTGCACAGCACCACTGCCTAGGAATAAAGACAATGTAGCCTACAACAGTACTTGTTTAGTTTTTAACTCATGGAATTAACGCCCTTGGCAACAGTATCACGCATGCGATATAAACGAATTGGCCGAGTTCGAAAAAAAAATAACAAAACACATGTACAGCATGTACTAGGGACAATCACACTTTCTCTAAGACCCCAATTGCCCAGGTGATAGGACTTAAGAGCAGGCAAATTAATCAGTGACAAAAGGCCAATGCATAACAGAGTAAAAGTCAAGAAGTGATGAGGAGTTACTCCGCCTAAATGTCTGACGTACCTGTAGAAACTCATGGGGAGAAACGTGTGTCTTAAAATTACGAGGATTCCATAGTTTGCGGATGAGTTCACCAAACCTGTGAACAAGAAGAGTCATATGATCCCCGGCGGCGGCTCGTTTGATCTGCTCCTGATAGTTTTCCGGTCTCAGGAAGAAATCGCGCAGAAGACTGATGTGGCTCAACAGTTGCAGAATAACGTTGCAGTAGTCATTAGCCTAAAAGAGGACCATTTGATTATGCGTTTCATCTCTTGTGAACCAGCACCCAATTTGGCCTTCAGATACAGGGTAGAGAACTTCACCTTGATGTTATTCAAGCCCACGAATCCAGGATAGTACGTTAAGCCATTGTAGGCTCGCACCATGCTGGCATTTGTATCAAGCTTCGTGATGTCATCTTTCTGAAAGATGGGATTCAGAAGATAGGTGATATCTTCCAATGATCCATCCACTATTTCGTAGTTATCAGGCAAGCAGTAGAAGCGATGCGTCTCCAGATTAAGAAATACATGGTGATTTTCATTCACACTGTGAGTATGAGCGTGTGTATTGGAGCCACGCCCCTGAAAACGCAAAAAAAATTTAATATGCATTATTACTTGTGGCATAAAAATTGCATGAGGGACCTGCCTGAAAGTATTTGCCACAAACCAAACACGCATAAACGTTTAGATGACTAAGAGAGATACTGCAAAGCTTTTCAAAGTCGAAGTCAAGCATGTTCCGGTTAATAGTATCCAAGTAGGGGCAAGATCTACTCAGATCTACCCCTGTAGAATCGTCTTTCGTCTCAGGCGACTTTTTCTCTTCTTGCTTATCAAGTTCATCCTAAAACAGTAAAGAACCATGGAATGAAATTTGTAGAATCCTTCATTCACGGCCTCAAACTGCAGCGCTAATCAGCCATGGATTTCCAGGGTACAAACTGTGCTGTGAAATAATAACAGCCTTAACATTTCTGGAAGAACGTATCTAAACAGCATAAAAAGCCACTATACCAACATAGTTTCTGTGCGATATTAATTGCAATTACCGGCGATAATACCTCTAGCAAATAAGAGAGCACTTGTCTTTACAGTTGGACACAATCAAATGAACCACGTCAAAAATATGATTGTAACATACAATTGATAGCCACATAAAGTAAGGTGATAAATAAGTAAAGATTGTACCCATTGCTTCAATAACTCTTCGATCTTCGGTTTTTTTTGGGTTAGCGACTCTGATTTCGTGGATCTTTTCCTATCCGCTTTCTTAGAAGAGCCATTCTTCTTTGTCATCTCCTGATGGGCTTAAACGGCACATGCACTGATGACCTAGAAATACTAACGGCTTTTGAGTTTCTATTGGTTGTACAAGTCTGGGATCGTTATGAATAATCAGCTAAAAAGCGGTTGATTTTTATTGCAGGATCCCATAAATTTAAGCCAAAAGTACACCCAACTTTGGCGGTAAAGCTGTAATTTGAAAAACTGCTGGTTCAGCAAGCAAGCTAGTCTGACGGTGCCCAATCATTGTCATTAGAATGCTGGCAGCATTTGTGGGTCTTATCAAACTTAAAATATTTATATTGCTAGTATTCATTGATTAATAGTTTTTTGGATTGATTTGTGCTTAATACATAAATTTTTGTCTTCAGCACATTAATTGAGGTCTTATTTTGCTACTCTTTGGGCCACGTCAGCTATTATTGACTATAGGTAATGACTTGAATTTCCAACATTTTGAGATACTTTTACTATGCTAATTCCTCAAGTATAAAAAAGGCTCTGATTTATGATTATATAGGAACTAAGTGACTTTTGACAATCTTTACTCATATCTGTGTAGCGGCATAAAACCCCGACTCTTCGCTGAAGGCGAAAGATATCCCATTACCCGATTGTGATGTATGTGTACATATAGATCCAGGGTGGTGCCGGTGAGTGTATAATGACGGAGCAACAAATTGTATCACTTAGCAGGGCAAATGTCCTGAATGGCTCGTAATTCTATCTTTGGTCGTAAGAATATTGCCCTGAAATGGGGGACCAGCAACTTAGGATGGGAGTTAACACAATTCTTTGGAAGTAGGGTCTGGTGCTGACTGCTACTTACAAATCCGTTTACACATTAGTGTTCCTCAGAAATACCTAACTCGGTGCTCTGCGGTTATTTGAGAAATGGCGATATGGTGAGTTCTCCTCATTAACATCATCACACAAATGTCGTAGGTAGCTCCGTAACGAACTTCTTTGCATGGTTTAAGGCTTGTTTCGCTTCATTTGTAATAACATTTCCCTAGTAGACGAGATTGGGGTAACTGCCAGAGATAAACTTCGTCGCCAAGTCACGCACCCACAGCATCTGCGTTTGCTTCCTCATCTCCCAGCAGAGTAGATCAGGATAAAAGAGGATTTGCTTTCAGCTTCCACAGATATAGTACTGCAATACCTCTCTGAAGATGAGGGGAGGGATAGCACTCGGATAGAGCATGTAATTTGGCTCACAGCAGAGCCTGTGGTTACTGGCATAGCCTTGAGCTCTTTTTTAACAAATTCGCGAGTTCAACAGAATGTTTAGCAGTTGTATTTGGTTTCACTGAAATTTCTACAGGTCTCTTGATTCATTCAGAACTCATATAGTCCTACACCAACTAGACTCTAAGGTTCACCCACATCAAACAAATTTTGAGTTCGGATATTGCAATTATATTTCGTAATTGTGGGACCATAAATGATAAGAACATAGCCCTTCATACCAACAAACAGATGTCCAGTTAAGATCTCGAAATTGAACACATCACACGTTTAAGCTTCGTCTCATACCTAAGCAAAAACGCAATGACACCAGTTTAAGGAAATATGAAAGTGAAGTCAATGCAGGATCTAGCAACTAGATTACTCCCATTCGATTACTGGCTTATGTTATGGCTTTGCTTATTATTTGAGGGCCCAAGTGATTTTCCCGTCGGCAGAGGAGCAGTGCTTCATTCCAGCGGGATACCTTTGCATACGTGTGATGTATACTCAGAAAGCACAGCTACATAGACCATTACTGTAGGGCCAGTTTTAAGTTCTTCACATCGGCTAACTAGCTGAGAGCATCTTTCATCAGTTGCATGATGAAACGGGTACAATGAGCGCTCTTATGCGTTGTTTAGAATACGCCTCTCTAATCCTCCTCCTCCTCCTCCCCAGGGTAGATGACGTCCGCTCAGTGACTACTCAAGACCAACAATCCATTGCTAACATAGAGAAGGGCTGAGCGGAGGCAAAGGCGGCCGGATTATCAGAGGAATTAGTTAAATAATCCACCAAAGCACTGCGCTCAGCCAATCTTCAAAAGATAAACACCCTTATGCTCCCAGTTTTCCTCTCCAAATACTTCGCTTCCATTTCATTCCTTTCATGACTTATAAGTCATCCTTCCAGGTGTTCTGGACACTCCATTTTCGCAATGTGAGTAGATCCTGGCCTAGATAAAATTCAACACATTAACCCTCCTATGCTCTGAAGCATTCTCTAATCTTCCCATTTTCTACTTCAGTGAGCACGTAGAGGTGGAAAAATCCACTGAGTCGAGTGATGGTTCGAGCATGCCTGAATTGCCTTCTGTCACAGTGACAGATGGGTTCCCTTTTTTACTTTATCCCCTGTCCCCTATCCTATCTCTCCCCATCCACACCCTATCGCTAGCAGTCCACTCTAGAAGACACGTGGGTCCAGATGGAAGTGAAAGGGGAAAGGGACAGATTTTTCCTCCCCTTCCCCTTCCTCCCTCTTTTCTCCTCAGCGTTTGGGCGTATCAAGGAAATGATAGATTGATGCGCTTAGATGCAGTTGATAGCCACGCAGGGTTAAAACAACGGAATGAGTGGGTTTGATTATAAAGAACTCACGCTATCAAGCCCCTAAATGTCGAACTCGTATCCAAGTTGCTTCTATTCTAATTGTAGATAAGGCCAAGTGTTTAGCAAACAGGTTTCCTGCATACCAAGGCTCGACTCTTGCTTTAACCAACCTTGTATTTTGCAAGGGCTTATTAAAAATGATTGTTTAAAATAACGTTGGATGAGAAGCGTGGTGAATGATAGTGCATATTACAGAACTTTCTCCTAGTTTTTCGAGGATCTTTGCTCTCGGATTGTGTCTATTGTACTTCGCGAACTGAACATCGCCATCGGTATGATACATTTTGCCACTGACAATACAACTGATGGAAGCGACTGTACAAACAACAATAAATCGTTAATCTTGTCAGCGCTTGTCGGTCGTTTTCGCTCGTCCCATCCCTCTGCGTTTCCCAAACTTGTTTTGTGTTACAGTGACCTGCCACTTACCTGAGTCTGGATGCCATTCTCCTGTCCTGTACATAATTCCACCAAGCATTCATTTAAAACTATTTCCTCAGGCCAAAACTCTCACTTTGCAGGCAAATACAATAGACAAGAGAACAGACAAGAGTAAAAGGCAACTCCACCTTAACCCCTCCCCCCTTCCGCCCGCCACTCTTGGTACCACTGTTGACAGCGGGAGGACTGCCAGTGTTGGCCACGTGGGTCCAAACGCGTGCGTGCACATGGTTTTCGTTATAGCCAGGATAATTGGGGCGAGAGAAAGAGGTTGGGGAGAGGGCGAGGTAGCGGGGACGTGGGAGCCTGACTGATATCTCCCTCTCTTCACCCATCTGTTACCCCAAACACACGCACACTCACACACACAGTCGTCTCCCAAAAGGCACCCGTGCAAGGTCTTATCTGTGGAAATCGCGCGCCGGGTTTGTGATAGAAGATCTGGCAGACTCCGCCAGTGAATGTTTTATGGGTGGGCATGCAAGGTATAAAGTTTTAAAGGATCCCATTCTGTCAAGTACTCAGTCGCAGCTTTATGGTTCCTTTATCATTTTCAGTGAAACTTTGGCATTCAATTCAGTTTACTGACTGAGCATGTCTCCTTTAGTGGGCAATGTGTCTACAGTTCTTAATTGCCAAAACATGTTCTAACATTTGGGGTCTAATTTCATCTGGAATGTAGGAATCGCCAAATTTTTGAACGGATTGAGAGATGTGAAGTGTTAGCATCATCTCTCGTGTGAATTTGCTAAACCACAAGGCAAAGTAACTGCTGACCGCAACCGCACGTATCACCCAGGGAACACTAGAATGGGTCCGGGCTAGCACAGGTGTGCAGCGCGCATGCGTCTTGACTGATTCCCTCCTAGGGAGAGCGTGATGCGGGGGATTGTGCCGTGTTGGGCTCACCTCTGCCGTGGCTGTCAATGTAGTTGGCAAGTCCGCCCGCATCCTCTCTGGTTGCTGGGCCAAAAGTTAAGGGTGTGATGAGCATAATTGTTTGCCATGCGGTTTCAGAATGTACACTGTGGGTGAGTAATGAATATCTCGCAGGTGGAGACGACAAATGTTCGCTTCTCGCATGGTTTCCATACCTGTATTTCCTAAAAAGTAAGCCTTACTCAGTTTAGGCCCTTTTAACAGTCTAATATACATAATTTTACGGGTACGTTACATGAGTTAAACTACGGGACGAGGAAATGTAGGTGTAACCTCAGTCCTAGTTATCACTCAATCATTGCCAAATTGACGGTACTTAAGGAACAATAACTAGGAGCACCGAGCAAAGGCTCATCGTTGGGGTGGTCACTTTCAGGTAAAGCATATTCATTCAAACCTAAACTACGGAGCAGGTAGATTTATATACCCGCAGTTTGGGCATAAGTTCTTTAGGCTTTTGAAGTAATTCTAGCTTTCTAGCATTCATGTTGTCTAATTGTAGCTGGAAGGGCACGCTTTAAAGTTAAAATACAGTGGCAGAGTCGTTAATACCATTAGCTAGCATCCCATCTACGAACTAAGCATGCCAGTCATCAAATTCGCTTACAACTGGGAAGAAATCTGACTGCAATGCCGCTGACACTCTTTGGCAAATCTACTGGATTTTTAGTTTCGTCCATTTTGGGAAAAGCATTAGTGAGAACGGAGGATTATTGCGGTTATCCCTATGCCCGTGCTAATCCTAAGCTATTGGCTTACAAGTAGTTAAATAAATTTAAAGTTGTTCTGTAGAGATTGGGTCTGATGTCTGTCCCAACTTGGCCCTTTATTCTCACTTCATTGCTTCCCATTCATACCTATCCAGCTCCTATCAAGCTAGTGAAGACGTTGTATTACTACCTACTTTCAGGTTGGATGGACCGCTCCGTAACAAGCCAGCGTTGCTCCAACCGTTATTAGCCCTCTTTTCCAAAGTGGAGGGTATTCTTAACCCTTCTGCCAAAAGGCATCATCGATACACCCATCTACATCAAGGGTCCTCCTTCCATTATTTTAAATTTTAGGGATATAAATCCTCATTCAAGGATCGTGAACTATCGTTTGGTCTATTGGGACTATATCTAACAGGATATGAGCAGCCAAGGCAAAAAAAACGAGGGCTTGAACAATACCAGCATAAAGTCATGCCAATTTTTCATGAGCATAATAATGGGTTTTGTGGCAACACCCGCTTAAATAAGCCTTTTTTTGTTGCCCCCACTTTCTCCCCCAAACCTTTTAACCTTCCACATATCGCGCGTATCGGGTTACCGTTGTCGAGGTGAGTAATGAGGTTGGCTTTTTTCACATTGACGGGCTGTCAATCACGGGAAAATAAAGTATAACATCTTCCGTTTTGACCTACCGACGTAATAGTAACATCAGTGTACCATCAATGGAAGGTGAATTGCAAAGTGTTGGATCCAGATTTTGCAAAATTTTAGTAAGCCAGAAGAGGATAAATAACAATGGATCTCCTAGGCTCCCCTATGACTAAACCTTGTCACTGTTGTGGCGCGCTGTTTAAACTTCATATAAGGGATCTCGATCTTCGAAATTCGAAAAAAAGGTAACAGTGCATGTTAAAATTAACCCAACACTTTTTCGTCCGAATGATACTTACATTAATAGCGCAGATCATTATGCCAACCTTGTTGGTACCTCGCAACTTCGACTTAATACTGACAGGTTTGGATTCTTCTCATGTAATGTGGTGAATTCAAGTTGCATCAAGCCGTCACTAATAAAAACCAGCCTTGTACCATTTAGCGGAAGTAACCCATTAAAGCGTTAATTAAACGAAACACTTAATGAATCGTACGGATACAAGTTAACACTTGATGAAAATAACTAACGGTCATAAAATAAGACACCAAAATGGTCTGACCGCCCTTTTCCATGGTCTCTGCGTAATCACTTACCGGCACCAATAGGCAACTTGATTCAAACGTAAACCAGAAATGTGGTCCATCTCTGCTTACTCGCCATTGGTTAACACACGCGTACGCGACAAGGCACGTGCCTGCCATCTATTGGCTCACTATTTCGGCCGTTCAACCAATCCTGTATTCCGTATGGGATTGCAAGCGCGTATTCAGGTGGGTGCAAGTGGGCCCCCCTATAAATACCGCCACATCATAATACAATGTTTCACACTCGCAAACCCAACCCCAAGCTGCTTGATTTCTGTGCCCACTACCTCACTGCTGCGAAACTCCTGCTACTATGCCATTTCAGTCTTGGCACCCGAAGATCTCATCAACACCAACGTCTTCATCTTCTCTATCTCCTTCTCGTAATCTTCGTTCGAATGTCCAAAGTAATCCTGTAGACGAAGACGACAAAGAGAATAGACAGATGTTAAGACAGAGGAAGACGACAGTGTCTACCAAAAAATGGAAGAAGACTCAAAAGACACCAACTATGCTTTCACGGCGGAATGAGCGCGAACGCAATAGGGTTCACCTACTCAACTTGGGCTTCGATCGACTCAGAGCCGTTGTGCCAAAACGTGAGGGCGAGCATCTGAGTAAGATCTCTACTCTGAAAAAGGCAATTTGGTACATAGAGCATTTGGACCGGGTTCTTCACGAGGGAGTAGCACCAGCAAAGGCAGACAGTGGGGTAGTGGGCACAGACTTGGGGGGTGGTAGTGTCATAGCAGCATCATCAGTACATCAAGACCAGCAGCAAGAACACTTAGGAGAGGAGGGAGAGCGGCTTTCTCCCATATTTCCAGCTAGGATGGATGAACCTTCAATGGAGGGACCATCACTGTCACTTCACTATGTGAGCGCAACTCCAGATAGTGGCTATGGAAGCAGCTTCTACGCCATGAGATCGCTGGAGCCGCCGCCACCGCCAGTGAGAATGTGGACAATCGACACCGACTCGACCTCCACACCGGAACGCTGAATAGTTCTTGGGGATTTAAGCTGGGATTAGACTTAGATAGACGCATTTCCTAGTTGGGAACTGGCCTAGATTACTACCATGGGGCAAGATGGGATTGCAAATACGAGAGGCTTTTAGTACTCTTTTATCTTTGTACTTCTTTTTGATGCACCATTTTATACTTTATTTGCGGCCTTCAGATGTTTCTACTCAAATCGAGACTCTTTCGTGTACCCAGAGATTCATGTACCTCCGATCACGCTGAATTTTTTTATCTTTCCGATTTTAATAAAATTAATTTGCGACAACCATTAACGTGTGTTTGCGTTGTTAACGGGGGTGATAAAAGTGGAACACGTAGAATGAGTAGGGACGAGGCGGGGAGCCCCCATCAGGTGTGTGTGTGTGTGGACACCCATGTGGACGAAAGGGAATGAGAGAAGCCTATTGGACACCTCGTCGAAATAAACATTGCGGTTTCTGAACAAAGTGACTTTACTAACAGAATGCTTGCTTTTTTGGCCTGTTCTGCAGCTGTAATTTGTCTCCGGCTTCCAAGCATTGAATGAATGGAAGCTCTATCGCCTGCATTCAATTTACCATGCTTTTTAAGGTTCAGGTATAAGCCAATTAGTCTTTAGATCATATCGCTTGAAAGATAGGGAGAAATACATAAATTTACCGCAATGAGGCTCCGTCCAATTAAATTAGGGAGGAAAATCAGAATATGAATTTATTGGTTTTGACCGAGACAAAAGTTTTTCAGAAGCAAATTGTGCACAATTCACCAAGAGAGGACTGAAAGGTATATTTTGGACAGCAGTTTAAGCCTGACATGAGGCTTGTTAGCGTTGATTAGGAATTGTGTATGGTTGCTTTGTATAATTTTAGGTAAGCTTAATGCTTTGTGGTGCGTTAATTGTCTAACCGTAGGTACCTCTGTCAGAGGGTCTGGCCTAAGAACTATACCAGTAGCCTCCAAGCTCTGCGCTGACAATGCCTATTCTTCGTGAGTATTAAGCCTACATTCGTATTCCGGAAGGTTTCGAATAGCAAAACTCGATTTTAAGAGACTGCTGCCCTAAATCCAATTTTTGAATGCTAAACAGCGAGATGAAAGAAGGGCATGCTGTAGTAAGTGGGAGAAGAGCTGAATTTGACGTCTATCCTAATCATCGACTCCAATCCTGTGGTCAGTAGGGAATTCAGTAATAACCAGTCCTGACACAAATGGAAAATTTCCTGCAGAGCTGCCTACAATACCTGTGTGATGATATCAGATGAGTGAATTTGCGACAGCTCCTCCTCCGTCTATTTAGCTGGAGAGAACTCATCTAGATGCGTAGCTAGGTAGCATTGTAGCGAAAACAAATTAGCAAAAATGATAACACAAAACTTTGCCCTTTTGAAGCTATACTAAACTCCGTTCCTTGTTTTACGACTTTGCTTTTAAACTGGTGATCGCACAACCATCGATGGACACGCGGGATAGCTGGCACATTCCTTCTTACTCCACGACAGTTGAAGACGACTTCAGTTAGGTCAAAGGAGTTTGGTGACGCTGTCTTCCCGGCTGCAGGCAAATTTGATGGCTGGAGTGGTTGGTTTATGTCTGTACTACCTTACAGCTTCAACTGCAGTGTAATAGACGATACAGACGCTTGATTGAAGGAGAGCGCTAAGGATGACGGTCAAAAGTAGAGATGCAAAATGCTTCAATTGTTGGCTCAGGTTCAGGGTTCGGTTCAGAATGATTGAAAGCTTCTCCCATTTTGACTTCACCGGCCGGTCTGGTCCAACAAATGATGCCACTAGCTCCACAGCTCTTCCGTCGGCTGACGACGAATTCCATTTGAATATTGTCTTCAGTGATGGCCATAAAATGCGCAGATAACCCTCCAACGACGTTTTTCTCAAAACTACTAACTTCGCCTTTAATTCCTCTGTTTTAAGCACCCCATCCACATGCAAGTCTATCGGAGATCGTAGTCAAAACCCCATTCCGAATCCAGAAAATGAAGCGGCCCTCAGATAGAGCAATTCCAAATCAAAACCCAACTACCCCTTATAAAAGGCCAATTTTTCACCACCTAATGGTGGATTAAATGGAACTGTGGAAGTCTGGCTATGGAGAGAAAAACACTACACAAGTTTAATGCCTGGCCTGAGCATGCAGTTATTCTGTTAAGGGAATGCCAGTATTTCCGCTCGCAATTTACTTCTTCTTGATCAAAGGAAATGCCTTCGAGGGTTTTTTTGAACTAATCATTTGCTAAAATCTACATGCACTAAAAGGGAACACTTAAACGACTTTTGGCAGAAATGGATTGGTGAAAAACGCCAAACGCTTTAAACCCTTTATGCATTTCCTTAATCAATTTTATGAATAAAAATGTGGCTTTACACAAAAAAAGTCAAACTGCCTCAAATTTTGTAAAAATTCAATTAAACAAGCGAATCTTTTCACATTCGACAAAGTAAATACAAGCCCGCCTCTTCTCTCCATCGCATTCTTTAAGTTCCAGTGTCTAATGCCTTCCACCAAACTCACTCGCTTAATGCGCTTAAATAAGAGACAGTATCTTTTAAAATTTAGCAATAGTTTTTACGTTAAGTAGGTACCTTAATGCAATTTTCTCAACATCCTCACAATTTCTCAAATGATTGACACCAACAACATCAATCAGCATGTTAACAGTATTAAATTTGGAGCCGGGATAATGGGATAACTGGATCCAAACAATCTTGATAAGCTCCATTCTACGCCGGTGAGGGGTGTAGGGAAAAAAATTACCTTCCTGCACAGATACACATCCGAGATCTCGCACCGTATAGGTAGCTTTAGTTGCAATCTCCCTCGATCTCTCTCGCGCTCTCTCTACACCTCCATTACTAATTACCTTGGCTGAAAACTTGAATCTATTTACTTCACAATTCAGCGGAGTTCGCACGTTACTCCCCATCCCCCCGGTCTCCTCTTCAGGAGTCCGCACCTCTCCACTCCGGCACCCTCCCCGCCCGCAGCCTATTTGCATACTCCTGGCGCGCATTTGCATAGGTTCAGGAACCTCTGCTCCATCCAACGCAGTGGACACAACAGGTGAGGCGGAGTGTCATTTTAGCGGAGAGCGAGGGAGACAGAGGGAGAGGGGCGGGCTAAATGAGTGACTGGAGCCAAGTCTAGTGAGCGCTACACTAATGAGATGCACCCTTCACTAGGCACGGAAGGCTGCAGTGAGGAGACAGAAGGAGAGGCGTTTGATTATCATTTAACTGTTTCCGTGATTGAGAGGTGTGGAGTTGGACCGAATAGAATTAAATGAAAGGTGTTGTCACTCGATGATATGTGAGTGGCATCTGATAGGGTGTCGAAGTTGAAAGAATGGCGCCTAAAAGACTTGATACGATATCTTAGTTGAGCAAAGAGATTGGATTCGAAATAATCTGTTCCACATTTAAAATTCTGCTGCATAGACCTCAATTGTAAAACGAACATTTGCGAAGAAATCCGTTTAATGACGCCTAAACCAAACACAAGCGGCTGTATGGGCGCTGAAAAGAGTTGGCTGGGGTGTTTGTAGACATAAACGTTCTCTCACCTTCGGAAACATCAAGCACTCTGGTCCAGGCACGAACCCGTGTCTCATCGCCCCTTCACTGTCATTGGGTAAGCTGACCCCGTGTTCCCCTCCGTTAGCGTTGTTTTGAGAAATAACATTATCCATGCGGCATTGAAATAAAACAATGCAGGGGACAGTTATCATGCCATTGCATGGTCACCTTACTTTGATGTTAACCTGAGAAGAATTATGGAGTATTTAAGTTAATAGCTCCATTGAAGGAGAAGACGCATAAAATGGAGCTCAATAAAATTCACACCACCCGCAGTATCAATTTCGAAGGGGTGTGTGTCATTTCCCGCCATAAGGTTGAGCAGACCCTCTCGCCCTCTCTCTCGTAAACGAAGTGAGAGATGACGGCATGAGACCATCTGCTATAGTGATAATCCAACTCAAAATCGCACCCGCCCTAATTACGTTCCGGTCCCATTGGCAAAAGCAGCCGGACTAGCCGTCCCTCTGTTTTGTTCCGGTCTAACTTCGCAACTGAACTTCAACTTCGACCGCTGATTACAGGATGCGGCCTTAAAGTAGATTTACAATCTTCGTACCCACAACTTTGTGCCGTAGAATTTGGCATACTCATAGTTTATGCCACAGTGTGGGAATTCCGTTAAGTATAACAAGAAAACTATCAACTACAAAATACACACACGCACCCCAACTTCCTCCACCCCACGAAACACTCATTATGCGGATCACTGTGGTGTCATTTAATTTACATGTTTTGGAACGAGGGCCGAAGTGGGGGAAGAGGAAGCAAGAGCTAAAGCCTAATGAATACACAGCGAGACTGTGCAAAATGTGCTGGTAGCCATAGCCGACCAATTCTGTCTGGTCCAGAGGGACGATGGCCAGGACCCTTCCCCTCTCATAATATGCTATGCCATGCCAGCAGCTCTCAAGTTTTCTTTATGCTAGCAATGCATATTCTGATAAGGTATTGCGTCTTCCTTCGGCTTCGCGGGGTGGGGGAGACACAAAACACACACAAAACAGCACTTGTAAAAATGTGTGGATCTGGAGGAGGTTCTTTTGTTATCAATGTTAAAGACTTGTATAGGAAAAGGATGCTCGTGGTGAATAGCTGCGTGTTTGATTACCCTGCCAAAGATGCAGATTCAACCTGTGGATAAAATGATCGAAGGTCCTGCTGCTTGAGACCTGTCCTCCTCCCCTCTCGGCCCCACAGTGACCCAGCTAATTATCTATCGCATTTTATGTGCCGTGGGAGGCTAGGTTTATGGCTCCTGTGCCATTTCAGTTCGAAGAGGTAATTGGAAAAGGGAGGGACCAAAATGTCCCATAATGTGCACCATTTACTGATGGTTGGTACAGTTCAACATTTCAACCTGTCCATGGCACAAACTTTGAAGCTTGCCTCAGGGTCGTCAGCAAAGGTCAAGTCACCGATGTAACAGGATGATTAGACAGAATGTTAGTGCAGCTAGTGCTAAGGTAGATGACATACTAAAAAAAACTAGAGGGGGAAGGAGCGGGTAATGCCAGTAAGGAGGAAGGAATGCCTTTTGGGCGAAGACTCCGCATTTTATTAAGCCATAAGCAAAACAAAGCTACTTGCTGGCTACTAGATATGCTGATTTGCACATGACATCAACAAGTAAGCTACAGCTTTAAAGAGTAGGCTTAATAGGTGCAAATTTTTAAACAGGGATTAACCAAAGGATCCTGTAAGAACTATGGATGCAGGGAAACATGATTGCTCCCATAGTAAAAGAAGGTGGACTGCAATATCGAACTGCAGAAGGGATTTATGGTTCAACTGTGGTCCAGAGAGCCAGGTCGCCAAGCCTTAAGTGCCCGTGTAATGCAAATGAGGAGTTAAACAGACAACCAATGTGCTACTAAGCTTTTCTTCCCTCTTGAGCGCCGCCTCCGAGGCTGCACATGTTCAGCCTCCCGTGTTAAAAACATCATATCGAAGCTTGTGTGCACTTGACAGAATATTTGACGACAACTTTGCCGATTCCTCCTGAACATTCCACCAGGTCCGAATTCCGTCCTGTTTAGAAAGTGTGACGGGAGTAGGAGCTAATGGTTGGCCATCTCGTTTGCTTATTTACGGTCGTAAGAACACTAATCCAAAAGCGAATTCCTCAAATTTAGGATAGAGTTTGAAATACTTTCCAGTAAAATTAGGGTTTTGCGTTCCTTCCTCCTCACTAAATAAAAGCAATTCCATGAAATCATCTGTCCTGTGATGGCCGCAAAAGTGGTTTTCTATTTAACATCTTAAGAATACAGAAATACCCCCAAGCGCTTCGGTATAGACTGCATGGAAATACGATGTTCAGTGCATGAAATGATCGTCAAGTAAGTTTTGCCGCGTCTGTATGGGTTAAAACTGCTCAATTCGACTACCTGTGCAAATTCTCTTAGCACCGCCTCAATTTGCTTTGGACCTATATACTGCCGTGCAAGCATAATTTTGATAAGAATTAATGGTTTCCACAAACCATCTCGCTGATTAAGAGGTCTAAAATTGGGGATCAATGGGAGGAACAATGACGCCTTTGAATTAGCGATATTCACCAGTACCATCCACGACACTAATCCCAAGCAATGCTGCAACATTTCAAATCTATTTGCTGGTGACTTCTTCCTTCGCTACCGCAAAGCTGACGAAAATGACGAGGGTACGCCTGAAATCTTTATCATCAAATAGAAGTTGCCTTTCGAGGCCCACCTTCAAAAATGGTTGCTAGCCGGGTAAGTGTCCAGTTCAGACTCGGAGTCCGGCCATTCAGCCAGCTGGTCAGATTTGCAACTATAAAGCCACAAAAACTGCCAAATCTAGCAGCCTCACACCAAGTCCCATCGCACAATTTTTCCAGACCAGGTGGTCCTTTCTTTTCCTCATCTTTTTTGATCCCATATTGCCCTCATTCATCTTTGCAAGTCCAGGGTAAGTTAGAAGGGCTTTTTTTTGACTTCCTTGTTGACCAGGGCGCAGCTAAGCCAATAGCAAACGTTCAAGCTATCCTTGCTCTTTTGTAACAAGAGTAGGGTCACTTCATCTTCTACAGGAATGGAGATGCCGGTAAAATAGAAATGAAGGACGCCTTTTTCACTCTCCAGGGCCACCTAAACTAACGCTGATGACATCTACTGCTGTCTCTTCAAACTCGCAGCCACACAATACAAAACTTGCAGTACCTCTGGATACAACCGACTCAAATTCCTGATGATGAAAGCAAAATACTTCATGAGTTGCTGATTAGGTAGGCGAAGGTACATTCGTAACATGGCGCTAAACTAAGACGAACAGATATCTTCAAGCACACAGTGGATGCCGGCGAAACTGGACCCAGTTGCCAGTCACCACCTCCTCTGCTCAGGTAAGTAAACCGTCTGATCGAGGTGATTCGAGATGAGGTTATGAAGCATGCAAAGCCATCATGGGCCGCCCCAGCCATGGTTGGAAAGATGAACGACGGTATCCTACGAATGAGAATTTAAAAGAGGCGTTGAATGTCGTGCCTAAGGAGGGCGCACTTAAATCAAGGATTTGCTGGACTCCTTGCACTAATCAAAGTGGCTCTCTACTCTAGACTTAAGAGCAGTATACTAGCAAGTGAGGGTGATGGAAATGGACAAGGAGAGGACAGCTTTTACATTGCAAAACAAGCTTTGTAAATTCAAGGCAATATCGCTACCTTCCAATGTCTGAGGCAGAGCATTTCTAAAGCCCCGTATCCAAGATCATGACGCTAAACTGAAACCAACACCAGAGCGTCTGCGAGAAGCTAAATTTATCCCAACCCCCAAAATTGCAATTTTCTGCAATTCTTGGTTACCTTTCTGGGCCACACAGCTGAAGACAATACAAAACAAGCGAAGTCCTGACCAGCACCGCCCAATCAGATGAAGTTTCGTAGTTCTCTAGGATCGGCAAATTACTATGCGCCTTTTGCTAGGGATTCATTTGGATCGCCAATCTGTTGCATAAATCAACCGAAAAGCGGACAAAAAAGAGTTTTAAGTGGGGTACAAATATGATGAAGTGTTAAAAGAGATAAGGCGAAATGTCTGCTTCACTATTTCGACTGGTAGCGGACGCAGTGGGGTAGCGTTTTCTCCCAAAGGAGCAAAGGTGGAAGGGAACACATCACTGGTCACGCGAGTACCCGAATAAAAAAGTGAGATGAAAAGGAGCAACAGAGCGTGAAATATAGTCTACCCAATGGTTGGTCACCATCATACAAACCTGGGACAGGACGCCAGAAACGCCCTTCAATGGTAAAAAACGGTGGAGATTGACCGTCTAGATGCATGGTGGTATGAAGACATGCAGCAATATGGCTCTACAGTAAAATGCAGAAAAGGACAGACGCATGCTCTGTCCAGCAGACCAATTGTGACAGTAAGGAGTATAGCTGGTAGTGAGTAGGTGATTTTTCATCAAGACTACTAAAACCCATTGGAGAAACATACAGGGTGCTGACATTGACACAGATGCGGTATACGAGCGGCCTCTGACCTCCACTCATATACCTGCATTGGGCAAACCCACTAGACAGATATGGGAAGAATGTTCTAAACTCCCTCTAGAAGATGAGACTTTAAAGCACAGAGACAAAGTTAGATCTCCCAGGCGACTAGTGGTCTTAATCCATTAGCGCAAACAATTTGACAAGAGCTACACGAGTAACTGAGTACAGCAATAAGTTTACTGCAAATTATGCGCAGAGAGATCTCAGCTAGAAGAGTGTGTATAGACATCATGCATCCTCTACTACCCACCACAGGAAAAAATAGAGGAGTGATGAAGGCCCTCTCACCCACAAAATGTCCCATTCAAAACGTACAACCCGGTGCTCATTCAGTAACCATTCAACGCAAAAAGCTATAAACCAACAAATGCAAGCCACCGGTCGGATGCTCAGAGGAAGCTTATGCGCTAACGGAAGAAAGCAAACCGCTGAATGGTATATTTAAAAGCAGCTCAAAAGGACATGCTGATGACCGTACTTGGAAAGACAAAGGACCATGCAATATCCATGCTCTTTTTACCGTAAATTTTGGTCAAGAAGAGAGCGAGCGACACAAACATCGCAAGAGTTGTATCGTAAGAATCTCGACCCTCCTAATCCTGCACTGGTGCTCGTTGGCTCTGGACGATAAAAGTGCCACCATCGGAACGTCTTGTTCGCTCAGAGGGTACAAAGGCCAGAAAGAAGTACAAGTACCAAAGTACGTTAAAATTTGCGACGAAAATTGTAATAATTTACGCTGCTATATTCTCGGTTTTGGATAAGTTCACCTGGGTGGCAATATTACCCCCGCCAGTTGGGCTGGTTTCTGAATCGTCAGTGGCCCCAGTTTGTTCTCTTGACGAACAATTACATTCTGTTTAAGTATTGTGTCATCCTTTGCATTCAAGAAGTCTCCAGGAGCTATAAAAACTATTAGCACTTAAGAATCGGTTCCGAAATGCTAATGAAAAAAAATTAAAATGCGAATCAAGCCTTTTTGAAAAGCTATGAGAAATCGATGTAATAATGGGGCTTTAACAAAGTCGCAATCACTTAATTTGACCTAATTGCGCTTGTTAAGAGAAGCCATAGCTGCATAAAAGGAAAGAGTTGTGAATTTGATATGATGATTGATTATTGTAATCACGTTATCGAAGAATGCACCAAAAGTTTTGACTATCCGGCTTGCAGCTTGCTACGTTTCTGTTTTTCATATGTGCTCAATACTTCCTTTTTTCTTACACGACCATTTAATTATACCATTTTAATCAATGCGGAGTGCGCTGTTGTGCGTGGGCGGCAAATCTGACTTCTAATTTATGATAGTTCATTGCAAGAGCATGGTGAGTACTTGTTCGGAGTCTGATAGTTTGAAAAATATTAATCCATTCTCGAATATTGGACCCACACCTTCTGTGAATTGCATTTTAACTAAAGGACGAAGAAACCACATCATCAAAAATATGGTGTGAGTAGGAAATCCATAGGAATTTGCAACTCAGAGACTAATTTTGAATTTCATTCGCTTCTGATAGGGTACATCGTTTCCGTCTGGGTCGCCAATTTTTACACGACAAGAAGGTGCTTCCAAGTTTATATGATATTTTTAGATTTCGACGACATTCGGCATCGATCGTCGAAAGCAGATACTGGTAAACCTTACTCTAACTCACTTGTTTGCATAGATAACAATTCGTTGGGCAGCCCTTCTTGCGATGTTTCATTCCCAACTTCTCAATCACCTCTCAGAGGAGATGTGGGTTGAGCTTTACGCACCAGTTATGTTCAGTACTTAATCTACTGAATTCATTCAGAAAAAAACCCATTTCGAAGATTAGGCACCACAATTGCCTGTTTTTGGATACACATGGTAATTTTGTTCCACGTTTTAGTCACCAGATGATTGTCAAAATTCAATTACTTCATCGACTCGCCCGCTGTTGTCCAGTAAAGTGTCGGGAGATCCAAGAACCACCACTCCCAAGAGAGCGGATCAACTAGATAAGATTCTATCCTCTGCACTTGGCGGTCGGGCCTCTGTTCCGATCGCACCTTCCAAACGTGAGACTTCTTATTGACTCTTGATACATACTCATTTCAATGACGAAACTGTGCCCTATTCTATCACCTAGTGTGCAAGCTTGTAACTACAATTCACCATGCTAATGGAGTTTGTGTACATTTTCGTGTTTTGCTAACTTAGACGTCCAGGGCACCTCGGCTACCTGTTTCACACCCAAAGTAAGCATACAGTCGAATTTCTCTTCGGCTGATTCCCTGATTTCTACCTCTGCCGGTGCCACCACAACCAACACTACTTCGAATCGCACTACTCGGTCGGGCTCTGATTTGTTTAAGTCAGACTCCTCAGGATTTAGCAAGCCTCTTGTGCCGCCAGGAAAGCGGAGGAATACTGTGTCTAGATCAACCGCAACCGATGATTATGAGACTTTACCCGCTTTTTCTTATACCCTATCATTGTCTGTGCTTCGCCACTCTTCTGAGGTGGAAAAAACAGACATTGTGGAGTTCAAAATGCCCGATTTTACAAAGACGGTCACTTGGCAGGTTGGTAGTAAAACAGTTCATGGCCACCTTATGATGCCTGTGCATTTTCGGTTTGGTGGTCGTCTATCATCCCACACAATGATGTTTTTCATAGTCACGAGTGCAACGAATGAATGAGAACGCGGCTGCTGCAGTCTCAGAAGCAGCTAAGGTGTTGGCTGACTCTCTTGAGGATTGGCTAAGAGAGCTTTTTACTTCTGATAGCGAGGAACCACGGTCAGACTACAAGCAAACACCTGCAACTGTGATTGCCCGACGTCGAAGCATCTGCGACGCTCGCGTTTCCTCTTCGTCCTCCGAATACTTTTTCCCTCGATTGAAGGTGAGTAATTTGCTTGGTTAGTGCTTTAATTAGCTGCACATAATTTAACCATAGGAAGTTTCACCTTGTTTATTTTTCAGAATGTATTTACGAAGACACTAAATAATAATGCTCGGGGACCATTGAGTATGCTACTTCTCTTCCTTCAAATTGATTTTTTAGGGAACATTACCAATCAATCCATTAATACTGGACAACAAGGTTTCTTTCTTCCTCTGCGCTTCATCACCCTCCTTGTTATTGCTTTTGAGTTTATTCATTCTGATCGTAGTGTAATAAAACAGTTACCAGGAATCATTGATTACCTCATTTTACTTTATGCTCCTTCACTCTCAACTGAAAGGTATGATTCTTTTTGATTACTTTTATTAATAAATACCGCAGGTGGGGCTGAACCGAAGTCATCGGAAGGGTATTCCGACCCAAATGAGTGAGTGGATACTGTGTTTTGGTAGATTTAGTTACCGCTGATAAAGTTGAGGTCTTTTAACTCCCTATTGGTGGGCACACCATCCGATAGCCACAATTTTCCTTTCCACAGCATGATCTCCGACTCGGGGTCGCAAGATGGTGCCATGCTTCGCCCAGTTACCGCCTTAGACACTAAAACTCGTAGAAAGTCTACATTGCATTCTACTTCTCTTTTGAAAGACAAATCGGGAGTGAAAACGGGTAAATTTTGCTCCCAATTCACCTAACGCCTTGTAAACAATTGCAGAGTGATGAAGTTTATATTTAGGTTTCATCAAACTGAGTGCCTGCTTATTGGAATTGAAATGAATACCTTTTTTAGGTGTGTTGGTCTATGCCAAGTGGTATGCCAATAAGTTTTTTTACGCTGGACAAATAATCGGGAACCCCGGTGAGGATAGGTATGGGCTCTTTCTAGTGGTGAATTCTGCAAACTCAATCTCCTTTCACCACACTTCCTTTTCGTTGTTCTTATTGCCCTTTGGCTTCCAGGTTTCGTGTGTTATTTGACGACAACTCAAAACTCATCGTATCAGGCAAAAACATAATTCTAGCTGACCTCCTTCCTATTGGGGCAGATGTAAGCTTACTTGGCGCTCAAATTACCTCGGCCTCAATGCAGGCACAAATACGCGTTTTTTTAATTCCTCAAGTAACTTGGCTTGTCCTTTCTTAGGTCTATGCTGATATATCGGGCAAGAATGAATTTGAAGTTGGGTACTTGGTATCGGGTCACGTGGTCGGTACTACTCCACTCTCGTATATCGTCAAACGCATCGAGGATAATGAGGTCTTTCAGTGAGTTTTGTGAATTATTATTTCCTCATTGTTTGTTCAAATACTCCTCGTTGCACGTGCTCCTCCTCTCGTATACCTTTTTTGCTTCTTCAGACTAGAACGTAAGCGGGTGGCGATTCTCTTGGAACCAATGAAGCGTCTCCTTGCCGCTGGTCATTTATTGACGATGGACAGGCGGTCAGACATATGTTCCGTAATGAGTGACACTCCGTCATTCATCTCTCCTACGTCCTCCTCCTCCCCTTCAAATCACGTCTCCCCTCGAGGTGTCTCGGCAAGAGTAATCACTTCAGGTGTAAGAACCTAGTTGTGTCTAATTCTTTGACCAAATACCACTTTCCGCTACCAGTAATGCTACCTCCATAGTTGGAAAGACTCCAAAAACGCCTGGACATTAGTCACTTTCCTTACTTAGCGATGGTCTTGAAAGTTAGTGCAGTCCACGCAGCGCTTGCGTCTTTTGAGCAGGAAATAGGCGGATATACTGATTTTTATTGCATTTTTTCGGCTTTGAAGACAGCCGTTGGGAGTTCTGTCCGTAGGAAGCGCGTCTTCACCGAGGTGGGTCGTTCAGCAGATCGTGCAGTCCCCGCAAAACGCTTGATGCGGAGAAAGACCGCACCACAGCACCAAAGAGACCCCTCCGTCTCGGCGTCTTCCCCCGTCCCGCGTCGATTAGGGTCGGCCAAACAGCGGACTAGGTCGAGGGCAAAAGCTTCCGCCCAGCGACAGGAGTTTACGCGGAAGCATAGTGGATTTAGTCGCAGAGATAGCCAGGTTTTGTCAACCTATATTGCATATATTATTGGCCACCTTGTTGATCGTGTATAGATCGGGGCTAGAATTAACCCTTATTTCCAAGTATCGCCGATGGTTAAACTTATACTTAGCAAAATTGGCCCCGTGGTAATGTTTTTCGTGCGTAGATTTGGATTGCCGGTCGCCGCGTGGTTGCTCGGGCCTCACGCGCCTCAGTGTGTTTCATCAGCGCCCCACATAGCTGTCCTCGTCGCAAAAAAGCTCCTCGAACGAGGCCCTTTAGAAAGCAACAGCAGTCCTCTCCTCCGCCGGACAACACGATCACTTCATCACCACTGGCACCCAGCATTGAGATATCGGTTGAGCAGCAGGAAGCGTCATCTCCGATCATTCCTTCATTACCTCGGCTCTCGAGTGGATCTTCTGTATTAGTTAAAGGTAGGGCCATTAATCAAACCATAGAATATGCCGGCACGACCCCTCTATTGTATGAGTGTAAATGGCTCCACAGGTCTTTTTGTGTTCTCTCAGACCAGTCCATGCGCACTGTGGGATCGGAAGAATTCAGACAGACGTGTCGGCTGTACCGCATTCCCCTGCCTCACCCCGATCTCTTTTCTAAATGGTACATCGTCCGTACAACAGGCGTCAACCCGGCTGATTTGAAGAGCATTCAAATCACCTTTAGTAGCCCTCATGCCAGGACACAGTGTGGGTCCTTTGCGTTCGTGTCCTTGCTTAATATGGATATTTCCCGTGTTCATAATTAACTATTGATGCTAATAAGCGCGCATCTTAAATAGCTCAAACCTCAGTTTACGCAAATGCCACCCCCCATCCAGGGTATTTTTGGTTATCGAATCGATACACCGTCATGGATGGTATCCATCCTATCAAATGTCTATTGCAGTTTCGGCTTGTAAAAATGCCAGCTTCTTGCGGCTACTCATCTCGGCCGGCGGCGGCCAAAGCATGGAGATGCTCGAGGCCGACTGTGTCTCCTCCACTGGCCGGCTGGTGGGGACGGAAGGGGGAAACGTTGTGTCCAAAGAAAAGCATCCGCGTATTGCTCTAATTGCGCCCTCAGCTAAGCGCACCGTCAAGTTTCTACAAGGACTAGCGACCTTGGGACGTGTGCCCTTGTTGCACCCAGCCTGGCTCCTTGACGCCTGCTTCCTTGCTGCTGGCAGGAAGCCACTAGTTGCTGACCCCGAAGTCGCCTCCAAAATAGCCGATCTCGGCATTGAACCTGCCGACATACCTTTTGAACTGCTAAGACTGTCGCCGCGCACGCTCTACGAGCTCCCTAGGGGCGTGGACAGGGTCACTAACCAAACAATTTTACCGTAAGCGCCTACGAGAATGCTTGAATCCATCGTGAAAATAATTTTATTCTAACCTTAACAGCGCTTGCAATTCAGCCTTTCATGGCGTCCAAATGAATGTTATAAATTTGTCAATCAGATGTCGGAGCCCTAAGCAGACTCACATCCGCTTGTTTGTAAAACGAATTGATCCAATGGCTCGTCGCTCTGTCCCAGTTTTGCGGGACGTGATTCTTACAGAAGTTGCAAAGCATTTCTTAGAGCAGCAGTGACAGCTTCTCCAAGTCATTGGCTCCCGTGACATAAGCAAGCCTATTTAGCTGAACTGCGCGAGAGCCTGGTGGAGCCCACACAGCTTAAAAGGAATGCACTTCTAGCAAATTTGGTTGCTCCTTCCAGAGACATCGTTCCGCCATGGTTCATTGAACCAATGGCACCATTTAGACCGAAAACACTAGCAACGCTGGGAGGCTACGCCTCGTCGAAGATAGTTGCCGTGGTGACAGACGACTTCCGCGGATTCGGCGAGGGTTGGCTATCCATCCTACGGCACGCAATGTACACTGCAAGTGGACCGCCCGCGGCTGACAAGATGCCAAGCATAATTACCTCTGCGGAAAGTGTTGAAAAACTCAACACGTTGCGAACGGCGGGGAACGCATCCAATTGCAAATTGAATATAGTCTTAGTCGACCAGGGAAGGGTGAGTCCATCGCCTTGTTGGCCGGTGCAATAATCCAAGAACCACTTACTCATGGTGTCAAAACTTGGAGGCCGTGCTGTTCGCCAAAGTTGAATGTACTTCCCTTGTAGATTCCGGAAGCAGGAGTTTCGCAAATCGAGTCCATGGGGTTCGTGGTTATAAACCAAGAGTTTCTAATTCAGTCCCTCATCCACGGGAGGATGCTGGATCTGAAGTACGGGACCGCGTGGAAGACGTAAACAGTCCACCGACATTTTATCCCTCAACTTTTCCATGCATTTCATACATTAATATTTGTGTAAATAACGTGAATTTTACGAACACTAGCTTATTCTGTCACATAACATACACACTGCATTTACTCCTCGAACCTACACTCTTACTAATGGAGTTTTTACACGATGGGGCTGAATATGTGAAAAAAATATGCATGTACCCGTTAAGCTGAGCTTTTGAGGCTCTGGTTGGTTGCCATTATGGGGACGTAATTCAGGGATATTTGAGTAACAGACACGTCACTAGCGATGGTACTTATCTGGAACTATTAAGAAAACAGGTAACAAAGTCGGTCGTAAGTATTATTCCGCACCAAAACTTCGGAACGATGGGGCTAGCCAGCATTAGGCTTATTCTTCCCGGCCTTATTGCCTGGATTATTTTCCGGAGGTTTAATTGGAGCTTCTTTTGGTGGTGCGTCTTTCCGGATGTCTGCACCTCCACCCCCAACGGATTCCTGCAGTGTTGGCCTGTCGAGGGCGCCTGTATCAGCGGGTTGTACAGCCGGAGCTGGTTTGGGTTGGGGCTCAAGGGGAGGTTGATGGAAAAATACAGCCTGGAATGAAACAACATATAGGGTGGGTGAGGGTACTTATCGATTGGTTGACAAGCTCAAGGGAAGTGATCCACCAAGATGCTGCTAGTCCACGTTTAGAGGTAGCCACCCTCACCCAACTAGTGGAGGGAGCACTGGCCCAAACCGCCTCGGTGTCGGTATGCGGTGCCTAACCGCAGTTGCGCAATACTTAAGAGGCACATCTGAGACCTGACAAAATTTATTCGTGAAAATGGTGGAATTTGCCCATCGGCTTTTAATAGCTGCTTCACATCAGCACCACACCACTGCACTTTAGCCAAACGCCAATCTCATCATATCAGTCGCTTGATACCGTCACGAATGTGGCATTTTGGTTAGCTATTGCTGAAAATAGGGTAATGCACTTACAAACAAAGATGCGGTCATTGCAATGTGCGCAATTACAATCAGCACAAGGAGGCCAATAGCGAGCTACAAAAGGAAACTATGGATTAGCCATTTCAAGAGGATGTTTCTGAACACAATACTTCGGCTAGGTTTTCAATGTGAGTGACTCTACACCACATAAGAGCAGAGAACTCGAGCCATAAATGGAAGCATGAAAAATGGTCGTTGAAAGCCATATCGCAATCCCAAACCTGCTTCGTCTTCTGCTTAAAGATGACCCAGGTGGCTGAAGCAAGAACGCACAGCGAAACAAGGCTGGCTGTTCCAATCAAAATCCACTGTATAAGTGAAACAGGAACACACAGAAGCATCTGCAAGAGGTGTATATTCATTAACACCAGTTTCTAATTTTGAAGTATTTAAGAAAACTGAGAAAGTTCAGTAAAACTGCTACTGAGTGATGATGGGATATTGACTTAACATCAGTAATAGGACAAAGTTAATTAAGGTAGCAGATGAAATGAACAAGTGTGGCTAAACGCTAGAAGTCTGGCATTAGGTGAATTGAAACGGAATAACGCTCACAGCGACGGGGATGTAAGAAACCATTGAGTAGCCATAGATCGCAAGTAGGTTGCTGAATAACGAACCAAAAGTAAACTCTGACCCCCTGTCAATGCCTTGCGCCTCAGAGGAAACATTTCGTCTTTTAAGCCATGCCAGAGATGTCAATATAATCGGAATGAGACACCAATAGACGAAGAGAATTGCGGCTGATATGGTAACTAAAGATAAAATACGGTAGTAATTAGGTAACAAGGTGGCCAACCACCAACGTTCAAGCAGGATATTCAAAATAAGCGTCAAGAAACTAAATAGACAAGTGTCACTACCATATAATGGGTCGACTCACCCCGACCAAAGTTAAAAGTCGAGAGGGAAGAAGCATTTTTCCACACGATGCTTTCATATATACTTCCCGAAAAGGCGATTGAAAAAATTAAAGTCACAATGATCCAAAACGGACCGTAAAAATCTGGTGCAGGCCGTAGGGAGGCAGAGAGTGAAAATCTTTTTGAGAAGGGGATAAGTCCGCTTAAGACACGTCGAACAACCTGCAATACGAATGAGACACATTCTATAGTAACCCTCTCAATGGCAAATAATTAACTGGCCCACCACAATACCTGGTACGTATCCACGTCAAAGTAGGATCTGTAATAATCGAGTGAAAACAAAAAGGGACGTTGAGACGCATTGTTCTTGACCTGTAAAACTTAGTAAGGCCAAAAAGTACCTGAGTGGAATCCCCACTATTATCAGGGAGAAGAGACTCCTCGAACTGAGGCTCCAAAGGGACTGGAAGGTAACCACCAGCTGGCATACCAAGTCTATAGGGCCTATGGTTTAAATTGATCGCCCACCGATGAGGAATTTAGCTCAATGCTGGTTGGTTAAGAATAAATTGGACAGCATAGTTATTCCGAGACGAAATATGTATCATTATCAGGACCAGATGAACAAGAAGCCCAACCTGTTTATTAATGCGCCAAATATAGCTTTCAGGATAAAAAGATTTGGCGCATTTTGTGCTTAGTGTAGGAGAAAATTGTGTTAACTCAACTTGTCTTCAGACGCACGTAATATATGATACTATCCAGGAACGCAATTATATAACTGAAAACAACCACACTGTTTTCTCCACGTACATACAAATACTGTAGTGCGCTGTTTTACCAGGTACTCCTCAATTCCACTAACGGATTCCCCCGCTGTAACTTTGAGGATTGCTCTAGTCTTTCCTGTAATTTGGTGAATCACATTTGAGCTTGCATAATTATTCCATATTTTACAGCTTTTCATCAACTTATTGACCACATAGCATTACTTTTTTGCTGGCTCAAATTCTATGCATGCATTTTGTATAGCAACATATCCTTTTACGTGCTGTTTTTTGCAGCCCAACCTGGTAGACAAATAACCTGGAAATCTTATCATTGTGGCTTTTTAAGCAATTATATTTGCTTTAAATATCGTTTGACATAAACGAGGATGATAAAAGACATTACGTGCAGTTGCGGGCTGGCCCTGTTTGTATTGCTAATTTGCACCGGATTACTTCTTCACTTGTGGGAATCATCACGATTTTGGTTTTGCACATGCCAATGAATTTTTGAAGTGAAATCACTACGGTGATTGGCAGAGTAAATTGACAAATCACGGCCCTAGTTCTCTGGTTGCAGCCTCGGTTTTGTTGACTAGTTTCGTTCCTCCTTGGTAAGTATTTACGCTCATCGGTTTCTGAATGGAAGTCCAAGTTGAGTACGACTACACAGCTGAAGAAAGGGATGAACTCACTCTTAAACAGGGGGACATCGTTACAAATGTGTCTCAGTTTGAAGAAGGATGGTACATCGGGACTTTCAACGGAAGAGAAGGGGTTTTCCCTGACAATTTTGTTCGGGTAACTTATGTTTCATGCTTGATTATAAATATTGTATGTAGATAATTAAACCTGCGCCAGCTCAAGGCAGCCAGGTACGTTGTGTATCTTGGAGTATATATTTCATCTTGTGCAATTGAGGGTTTCCTTGCACTTTTTTATAAGCTGATTTTAGATCCCCACCCTGAATTGCTATGAGATTCTTGTCATAGTTTTATTTCGTTCAAAACCTTAACAAACAAACTTAGCTGAATTCCTCAATCTTTAGAGTAACATCTACCATATATCGAAAGTATACACGCCACATTCCTTCAGTTTATTCATCCCCCTGAATTAACCTTTTTGACAAATTGTGTAAATTTTGGTGCATTGTTGCTGTGGCATGTGTCGTTAATTAACTTACGTCCATGTTGGTGTGTTTGCTTCATGACAAGATGATTACTTTTTGAGGCTTGTGGTGGGTGACAGACTCTATTCCTCCCCCAATGAACCTTGGAGGTGGTAGGACAGTGGGAGTACCTTGATTACTTGTTGCAACCCAAACTTATTTTTATGCTTGCTCGTGCGAGTTAATATTCACTATTTCATGAACAATGTTGTAAATGTTGGCACGCCTTGATTTCGTCTCCGAAACAGCCTCGGTTGCTGATTAATGAGGACCCTATTTGATTGTTTGGAAATGCGAATTCTTTCATCGCCATTTCGTGCAATAAGGGCGTTCCAGTAGGCCGTTTGTTGTTCGAATGAATTTGTCGTTTGATTGAAGGCGGTGCTTGTATTAAGTTGCTTGTAATAACAAATATCTAAAATCAAATCGAAGCTCTCTCATTAATTTTTTTGTTCTTTAGCCCCAAGAAAGCCACAAAATACAAAGTAAGTGCACTGGTACGAAATTATTTCGACCAATTAATCATTGTATCTTAGTATGACATTTTATCACTTTATTATCTGTCTTATTAGGGAACTTTGTCTTCAAACTCAGTGTAAGCCTTGTACATGTGCGTGAGAATGCAAAGTATGGCAATATGCTCCCCTTCGGGTTCTTTTGTGTCCGGCCTTATTCTCATTTTTCACAAATTGCCGGCCTTTTTAGTCCGTTTACATCGAGGGCAGGCTGTGTCAGATAAACGAGCACCTGTACAACTCACTCTTTACTCCCCACTTATTGCTTTCAGTTAGTGATTATTGTGTGTATATTTGCATGAATACTTGTATGTCATGATTGTAGCATGTCTACTATGCTTGCCATTGGATGTTAAATTTTGAATTGCGTCTAGTCCGCGGCGTTATTCATTAATATACAAAAAATTGGAACATTGCTCGTTCACTGGTCACGTGTAAACGGAGTTTTGTTGGATGTCAAACGAATTCAGTGGCGTGTATTTATGAAATAAATCCCGAAAACCTCACCGGGACTGTATTTTCCTCAGATAGTGCTTGAATAATTAAATGGCTGTGGCTTGAATTTGATTAAGCCTATTGCATTGTCAAGCTTTACAGCGTTATGTTACACATTGTCGAAATCAGGGACCTGCTCTGTGCCGTTCAGCATTATGCTCTAGTGTTTCATTGTGCAATGCCTTTAATTTTCCTAAATGTGGGACTTTTGTATTAGGTAGTGGATTGACTTCAAAAGTCGGATCTGTCGTGATTTAATCCTTGTTTAGTGCCTCCAGCAGCCTCCTCTCCTTTGCCACCGTCGGCCAATATAAGCAACAAGGCCTCAGACTACGTGAAAGTGGCATATCGCTATAACCCTGAGCAGTCGGATGAGTTGCAGTTGGAGGTGAAGGATTTCATTCGAGTGTTGAATCGAGATTTACCTGAGGATGGCTGGTGGCGCGGCGTCAATCTTCGTACCAATAAGACAGGTGTATTTCCGGACAACTTTGTCAAGATAGCTGATGCCAATGATCCGGATTTTAAGCGTGCTCTTGCGGACTATAAGGTTTACTAATTTGCCGTTTAGTTTCTCATTCATGACTTTTTTGCACCCTTCCACTGAAGTTATTTTTAGGCAAATGCGATTGAGTTTTGAGAGACATTAGATGCCTTTTGTGCCTATAAACTTTAATTCTCTTTTGAATGTAACGCTTTCCAAAGTAGTTTGTTATGATATTTAAAAGATACTATGGCGTATTGATATTATTTCGTTTGGACAGACGAAAATGGTTTCTTCGACGCAACGGATACAGAATGGTGGCTCCTTTTCGGGCAGAACGGTTCAAAACGACATTACTACCAGTCCCACCGGAAGTAAACGCTACGATTCCACCGCGAGCAAGAATGGCAAGTCGTTTCAACACAAATGTCACTGTGGAATGCACCGATCAGTGATTAAAATAATCATTAATCGGCTTTATTTTTTAAACGTTTTTTGAACTTTGATTGTTAATACCGTGTGGTTTCAGTTCTGTAAGCACTCTATTTCAATTCGGTTTCATTGAAATCTGGGGTCACACCTTTGGACTGTGAACTTGTGCTTTGCGCACTTCTCTGGGTGTCGCAGAAGTGCTAGCAGCTTGAGAGGAAGGCAAATACTAGGGCGTTGAGTTCGCGTTTGCGTGCGTTGCAGGGTATTAGCCTAGTCATTCCTCGTGCCTTGATGCAATCATGAGTTCTTTTATTGCGTACTTCACCTTAGGGTAACTGGACTTTGCGCGTATTAACCATCAACCCTCGATATTTTTTCATATTTTCATATTGTTCATTTTTTAATCATTTCATACTACGTGAAATGATTTGGCACTGCTTCCAGATCCGAATAAACGCAGTGACTTATCAGGTGGTAGCCCAGGCGATACTGATCGACTTGCCGGTAAACGTCTGCAGAACAGGGCGACAGCGAGCACCAATTCAACCTCAGTGAGTAGCTCCTACCTCTGACTTCGTCATTGGACTGAACGTATCGCCCTTTCACTTGGCCACGTAACTAATATGGCTGTGTTTTAGATGACACGAGCTGATGGAAGGACTGCGGTCAAGTCTGAGACATCTCGTTCTGGTAGAATTGACCCAGCCACCCAAAAAACGAATGGCGCAGCTTTCTCACTCAATCGCAAGAACTCCATTTCCAAACCGGAGTACGAAACCGCTTCTGCCAAAGCCAACGCTAACGCCAATAAGTATCGCTGTGAGCTGACCCATTATTTTAAACCTCTACGTTTTCTCTGTATCGTTCGGTCGTTACATGTGTTGTTTAAGTGGCGTTCATTTGGTATGATCTACTTTTCAAGGATTGTAGAAGATCGTCAGTTAAAAAATAAAGCAATAAAATACTGAAGCGACTGCTCAGAGTATTTCAAAAGTAGGAATTGCGAACCAGAGATCTCATAAGGTGGTATTTAATGCATTCCCCGTCAAGGAAGATAAGTCTAGTAGGTGGAGTTAAGAATTGTACAATTTTAAACAATACTTCAACAGCGAGCAATCAACCGGTGGTTATATGGCAAACATCTTGCCGCTTGTTGCTTGATTTACGTAATTACTCCTAGGCTCAAGTTTGACACGATTGGATCCCAATCGGCCATCCGAGGGCACGCCGCGAAACATGGGTGACTTGCAGGGTCTAGTTCAGGATCAACAGGATCGTCTTGGTACATTTGCAGAGCAGCTGGAGAGTTTTACACGCGCCATAGATTCCATACGGCGGGAACAGCGAGAACACGCCGAGGATGTCGCTGGTCAACTGGCCGAGCTCAATAAAAAACTTGCAACAGTCAAGGTTTGTCTATCTCTTGCTCTTACCTTGTTGCACACAACCGCTTTGGACGACTCTGACAGCTTATTTTAGGAAATCAAATATATATGGTGTAGCGATACAGACGTGCAGCTAACTTGGGTTTGGTATTTTGCACACTTGGGTGCGAGTCATTAGCATCTTTAAGCCTGGATTGCTGTGTAGAAGGCAAACATCGTCTGTCGGTTAATTTATGTGGGTAATGGAGGCGATGTTTGCATTTTAAATGGCTGCTGTGTCTTCCAGCCCCTCCGTGTGTGTAAAATTTCAAGGCACTGTATTATTTGGCAGGCAAACTAACCAGGGGAACCGCCGAAGTTTTCAAAATGCGCTTAAATAGACTCCAAATGGTTTGTGATACGGCAGTTGTTTTTTATCCGTCTTTATGTGCCTTGTAGACCGTTCAAGCGAACGATCGAGCTGGTGTGGCTAAAAGTTTAAAACTCATAACCGACCACGTTCGTTCATTGACGGAGGAATTGGACGAGGTGAAGAAGTTGCAATCCAATGATGCGGTAGAGTTGAATCGCATCAAGAAAGTGGTCCTCGACATGGACAGTCGAACGATGCTCTCAGGTGTTGGCATGACTGGAGCTGGTGAAGAATACAATGGACAATTGCCAGATCTCAACGATATTATCAACGGACACAACTCCTCTGACCCTTATCCGTTGTCGAGGTCACACGCCTCCTCAAAGCCTCCAACGGGTGCCAGATAGTCACATAGCTGCTGCAATGGCTTCAACATTTTGTTAAGACTCCAAGCATTTGAATGTAAATAGGCCGTAAGTTAGTACCACCGCCATAAGTGCTTTCATTTTCCATCCACCGAGCAGACACCCTACGGCAACGTTTTTGATTACATATGCGGCCACGTGCGTGCGTTTGCATGTTATTGGCCGTCTCTTTCCTTTTTTCACTCATCGGAACAGGTTGACGCCGGTAGCGCCTGTTGACTTTGATTTTGGTGCTTACTGTGTCGCAGTCTATTCCTCTACTCAATTTTCTTAGTAACTAATTGCCGTGAGTATTTCATTTTAACGTGATTAGTAAAATTGAGTTTAGAATGTCACTTGTCTGCCCTTTTGCCATGTGCGGCATTCACTGGTGGAGGCAAAAGGCCAAATTAAAGTGGCACTTCAAACGCTAAAACCTAGAATACAAGGTGCCGGTGAGCATTTTCACCACTTGTGTCCGGAGAGTAACCCAACGTGGACTCGCGTTGAACTGACTCTTCTTTATGCTCAAAGTCCATTTTAACCAAGAAGAGGTAGTCAGATAAGTCAGGATCTGAGAATATACCGGACAAGGGGTGTACAATTGACATTGAGGAAGACTGAGGATTTTTGGGTGACTGACGAGGCCTCCTCGAGTAACACAACGCTTCAGTTTATACGCACTCCGCGTGGCTCTGCCTTTGGATTGAACTTTTTAGAGTACCGTAGTACTGAATACACTTAACGAGAGGCGGCGATCGGCACAGGACGTAAAATGCCATTTGAGGTCTTGTTTTGCCTTCTGCATAGCACACGAGGGGCATCAAGTAATTGAGCAAAATACCGCTATCATACAAAACTTTCTTGGTATAAGGAAAGTAGGAGGGAGAAGAGAATGCAAATACAGCAGAGACGATTGCAATGGGGAGGAGGGTGATTGAAAGACTACAAAGGCGAAGTCAGCTAGTGGCGTAGAAGAGACTTCGACAGAGGGGACAGGTGGGATTGCGACTGGTCTGAAAGTAGCGATACATGCACTCGTTGTGAAAGCGCTTTTTGCACACACGACACTGCAGTCTGGGGAAGGAGAAATTGCGATCGTGGATGACGGAGTAGCAGATGGCGCAGTCCTCCACTCCGTCAAACTTCTTCTTCATATTACGCAACCAAAGTCCTATCCCATCGAGGATGGATCCATTCTGATGAAAGGAACCGTGCAAAGGATGCGTAATACTACCTCAGAATGACATTTGCTGTAAAGGAGCAGGTTTATAAAACTCCAGTTTTTGGGGGGTCATCTCGAACACTTCTCCGATAAAATCACCATTGGTATCAAAACGCCATCTGGGCGCTCATTTAAGGAAATTGAGAGGATGCACAAAACCTACCTGGTTGTTAAGAAAGACAGAGAGGTGGATAATCCAGGTTCGCCAATTTGACATAGCAGGGCCAGCTTTGTTACCAGTCCCGACAGTGACAGGAGACAAGGGAAAGTTTTCTGGTAAGCTAATGATCATCTCCAGGTACTGGTCCGCCGAAAAATGGTATGTGGTGATGACCTAAACAAAGTAGGGAAAAATAAAAGCACACTCCGGTGCGAAACCATAGGCACTTATCGGAAGTGAAGTTACCTCTCGAGAAAGCGGCCTTCCTTTAATGTCGACACTTCCCGCGTTGGGTAGATCAGCATCCAGATAAGGCGTAGCCCCAAGGCGGCGCTTGAATTCATTTGCCCTGCGCTCGATGGATTCCACCTCAGCGATGATCAGGTTGGCTGAAAATTGGCGCCGTATAACCCTCTCCAGATGATTGGCCAACTGGCGCGCCTGACCAGCCGTAATGTGCTCACCCATCGTCTCGCCGCGCTGCAGCCCCGCGTATAACGAGCGCATTAAAGCCGGTGATTCAAACAACAGTCGACGTAGTAGTCGAACCGATAGATGCGGCAGATCCTCGGTGAGTCGGTGACCGGGGAGGTGCACAAGAGGATCAATTGGAGCGAACACAACTTTCTGTGAAGATGAGGTTGCTTTACTGCTCATGGCAGCACGAGCGGTGGGGGTGAGAAGAAGTCTAGGATCTGGTTCGAGTCGACAGGGAACAGTGAGGAGAGACCCAATTTCACTTTGTTTTGGTAGAAGTAGACCAAGAGTAAGGATTAGTCGGCACATATGGCCGATCCACACATCATCCTTGAGCAATGCCGCCTGAAGACCAGCCCGACTTTGCTGAGAGGCTGAACTCAAAAGACTGACGACTGCATCCCATGAAAGAAGGTAGGCAAGAAGTCCTTGATGTCCACGTAGCACATCCTCACCAAGAAGCTGGTTGATAGTGAAAACCCCACGGCCCCACTGTGATACCGCCGTATCTGCATCCGAAAGAATGCTTTCTAAGTCTTCCGCGAGTGGTGCAGTGAGTGCAGAAACCCAAGAAATAGGGAGATGAGGAATCAGAACATCACTCATGCGCCGAAAAGGTTCCAACGACCTTGAAGCAGCCAATCGGGTAAGCAGGACATGACCCAGCAGTTGACCGGCTTGATAGGGCGAAGTGGTGAGAAGACGAACGGTGAGGTCGATGATATTGCGCATTTGTGGAGCTAAGAGGCACTCGGAGGAAAAGAGGCTGTTTTCCACCTTAGGAGGATGGCACGATTGGTGAGAGGGAGAGTCCAACAAATAAGTGACAACAATATCCGGTTGTTGTTCGAGACAGGTGAGAAGAGATTCTACGGAACAAGTGGCGACTGCAGCACACAGTGCGGACAGATGCCGAGGAGTATCCTTTGACACATGATCATGAACGCTACTACTAGCATAAAGACACGTGTCGGTAGTGAGACTAATCAGTGAATCGTATATGTTGCCCGCAAAGAAATCATGCCAGTCCTTTTGTACTGATGCAGGTGGCGGCAAACGGCGTTGCGCATCAGGATCCTCAAACCTCAACTCCTCAGTATCCGCATCCACAATATCGCCCTCTTCAGCGTCTTCTAGGACATTCACGTTCACTGAAGACACATTCCCGTCATCCTCACAGTCATAATCCTCTGCAAAATCGAAGTCAGTCTCGTCCCACTCCTCCAGATTCATGTCCATGAGTTGGCCAACCGAGGAATATTCTGACTTATCACGTCGGATCAGAGCACCTGTGATGGTTGTGCTGGAGCACAGGGAATTTACGAACAGGGCCCCGATTGCAGCGACAAGTTGAAAGGCGCGAACAGGAAAGACTGTAGGCTGTACAGGCCTGACCACAGCTTGTGTAATCCAACTGGCGGTTAGGCAGAGCAGAGAGTCCCACTGCTCTCGAGTTAATCTGGGCTTCAATTGCCTCAAACGCTGAGAGATCGCAATAAGACCGAGATGTGGAACATTTTTCACCGGCTCCATAGGCTGTCTCAAAAGGACAAGCACTTGGAGGGCTTTCATGGACGCAATGACTGCTCGCAGTAGCTCCGGTTCCTCGCAACATTCGGCATCGACAAGGGAATCTCGAACTACCTCGTCAAGCGTGAGCGACGCAAGTGAGAAAGCGTAAGAGCAACCGACATAGGAAATAGAACATAGAGAGGCGATGAGTTCAGTCAGACGAGCCAGACCTTCCCGGTTGCCTTCGAGGCGATCCACGGAAGCGAGGTCTAGCACGTGGGCAATTACGATGCTCCTCGGAAGGCATCGGCCGAGAACACCCACAGGAAGACAGACGTCACAGAGATGAAGGAACACTTCCGAAGAGCTTTCGATGATCTGCTCCTCCAACCAACTTGAAGGAGGGGAACATGAGGCCGCTTGTCGGATAGACATGGGCCACTGAAGTGGGTGGATATCCAACAAACGCTTGGCCAACGACGAACGAAGAGCGGCGTTCGAAGTATCGAATTCCTCAAGGGAGTAAGCGGAGTCCGCAAATTGGTCGCACATTGCATCAAGGTAACTGAGTAGATTAGCAGTGGATGGCGGCTCCTCAATATTGGTGGGCATAAATATTAAATTTGGAGATAAATCATCCAAAGTGTACGGTTCTACAGTGCCTGTTGAAAGCCAAAAGTGAAGCATCAGTAGCAAATTAGCTAACTGCTTGTGTTCAGGGAGACCGACAGTGAAGGTGGTGTGCAAATCGAGTTTTAAACCGATCTGCAGCGCGACAATTATTGGCGCAGCTTGTGGTAGTAAGTGCATTGGAAAGACTTCTGAGCGAACGAAAATTGGCAAATTTTGGCAGGCCAATTCTACTTCGTCAGATAGTTGAGACACAGCAGACACAATATGCTCCAGCCAGACCTCTCGACAGACATCAGTATTTATAGGCAGTTGGCGAAGGAACGCGAACAAGGCGGCAGAATCACGGGGACAACCACTCGTCTTCAATTTGGTCAGTACGCTAAGCCATATTTGTTGTGAGAACAGACAAGCCTCTGAGTCCCCTAGAGTTTTCAGGTAGGCAACGATTCCCCCGCCAACTTGAGTCGATACTTCTATAGATTGCCTCGATAACCAAAGCTTATCCAAGGTTAGTCTCACAAAGTGATTGATGAGATCGGATGAACCTGTCAGACGCAACTTGCAATTGGAAATAAGGAGGGTGACGAACGAGGAGAGAAATTCATAAACTTCATATGAAACGCATTCCTGCTCGGCGATTTTCACACAAACCGCCCTAAGCATATGCTCTCTAACCTCATCACAGGAACAAGAGGTGGCGAAAACAATCTTCCCCAATTCCAGTAGTATGCTGGGAGCAGCGTCAATACTGGCTGTTAACGTGTCAAATAGGGACTGCAAAATAGGCAAAAAGTTTTCTCGGCTAGAACTGATAAGAAGATGTTTAATGGGACCTTGCACAAAATTTTCACGCGTTTTTTTGCTAGCCGACAGCCAGGACTCCAGAGAAATGGGCTTCAGAGAGCATTTTGCAAGACCCTTGCTCATAGAGGCAGTCCATTTGAAGGCTCCATCATCGAAAGCGGGAATGACGGAAGTAATTAATAGATCTAGCGGATTATTCACGCTCTGATCGGAGTCAACTTGACCGAGCAGACTGAAAGTTAAGAGCCAACGTTGAGCAGAGTTCTCCATCTCCTTAGAAGTAGGTTGAATGCAAGCAAGGATTTCGCGAAGCCACTTTTGACACCAAGACTCAAGATTGCCGTTGCAGTCAGTACTGGCTTCGACAAGGAGATGGAAAAGATTCAAAAGAGACTCAGTGGGAGGGTAGAGCCCATGCAAAGAAGTGGAGCTGATAAGCCCAGTTATGCTTTCTTGGAGGGAGGAAAAAACCATTTGGAGTTGGGGGCGAGGGTCATGCACCAAGTGCGCAAGGGTTGCACAAATCTAGAAGAAAGAGGATATGTTAAGACTAACAGGTCTGATTTTTAAGCAGATTGAGGAAGTGGGGGAATTGAGGAATACCTGCTTGAGTAGACAGGCTGAAAACTGCTCCCGATACAGCCATCTTTTCATAGAGTCAGAACAGGAAAACACAAAGACGAGAAGATCGCAGAATATCCGTTCAAAGAGGAACTTAATTAGGTCCTGATTAGAGGCAAGAGCAGCACGGTCAAGGAGGTAGCGAGATAATTCTAAAAGACCCGCAAGGCAATCAACGGAAGAGCCCTGATCAAGCAAGCTTGGTAGCGCATCCATTCGCCGAAGATCAACATCACTGGGAAGATTAAGTGAGCGAACCAAACCCTGACGCGATGTTTCCACTAAACGCTTCAACAAGTTCGCCACTTCGCCGTCAATTTGCTCAAGAGGAAAGTGGCTCACGAGAGGAAGGAGATTAGCATAGACAGCCTACAACATAAATTGATACTACTTAAAAACGCAAGTAACCGTTATAGCATAAGTGATAAATTAACAAATGATCTCCGAAAAATAACGAACACGCGATTAGGAATTAAAATAGGCCAAGGGATGGTCTCGAGAAACAAAAACTGCTCTTACCTGTCGTTGCGCTTTCGTTTGTGCCCGCTCGATCACGGGGATGATTGTGTTGTTTACCAAATCCGGCCAGGAAACTCTGCTCCAGACTTTCTCACCAAACACCTCCAAACAAGTGCTTGCGGCCGCAGGTTTTTCCGGAGATGCGTCAACCTCCTTTACGCACTTGAGGATAATAAAATCGAGCAATTCTTCTTGTTCACTCAACCATCCTGTCATAAATTTGCATGTAGTAGAAATGAGACGAAAGTACGCTGTACTCAGGGGGGCAAATTTCACCACATCAAGGATCGGCGAGACAGCGGGCACTAATTGCTGGAGAACACCCTGCAGCCGGGTCAACTGCACGCTGTCTGCTGGTAATTTAGAAAGCTCGGGAAGGAGGGATGCGACCCAGGCGAGAAACTGAGTGGCGATGTTGAGATGATGATGCACTTCTGGTGGTAAAGGATCATCGGGGTTCCTGTGTTTCTTAAATTTTAAGTGACTAGGCAGATCAGTGGTAAGATGGGGAAATCGCCGATCACATTCATCTAGCAAGTACTTAGCATAGGTCCGGTAGAGCTCACCATACCGGTGACCAGGAAAAGTACTGTTCAGTCCGACCTGTGCGGCTCTAGCCGTGTTCTCATAGGAATCCACAGTAGCGAAGGTCCAAGGCACTACGACCTCCTTTAAATAGGGGCCAAGCTTACGACCAAGGCGATTTGCGAGAGCATGCATAACCACCTGGCTGAGCTCTCGCACACGCCGGTCCTCGTCATGGGTGAGACTGTTATAGAGTCGTGGCCAGAATGGCAAAATAGAGGCTGCTACGACATTTTCTGATTTTATATACTCGCCACCCTCATTTTTATCGTATAAGAGGGTTATGAGTGCGTCGAGCGCCTTCTGTTTGGTTGCACTGTTACGCTTCTCTATTCGACGTAGTGAAGCGAGAAAGTCCGAATCCAGATGGGCTGCGGTTGGATCCTGATCAAGGGGAAGGAGGCTGGAGAAGCCAATAGCAGAGGTCTGCGCGCTCATTGGGGATTGTGCATTCGACTGGGTGGAGAGAAAACCAAAGCCCGGAGCAGTTCCAACACCAGAAAAGGCGTTACGTTGGAGAAATTCAGTCGACCGATCACTACTTGAGGGTTTAACATTCCCCTTGGTGCGAATTTTTTGACTAGATGTGTTCTTACCTTTCCCCATCTTTAAATCTGAGAGAAACAAAGAGTATTTGGCAACACTAAGATGATAGTATTTGCCATCCGAAATTGACTTTCGGAAGGGGCCATGCAGAGTTGGGTTTAACCAATCGGTGCTAGAGCAAGAATGGAAGCTGCATGCAAACTAGTTGATCAATTATAGTCGAGCTGTTTATAATGCACCAACAATGCGTCCTGTATCAAATTTAAAAGATAAAGCTGAAAGATGCACGCATTATGAATTTGCAATTAAAATAAGAAAAATGCGCAAATTACTATGGGTAAAAGGTGAATAAAGCACAAGTAGACAAGCAATTGAGGAAGTGGCGAAGAAGACAGCTAGAACCACTATTGTGTTGTGAACGGAGTAAAATCAGGCAGATAACAGGAGAAGTGATTAGAGTCGAATTAATGAAAGGCTGATAACTAAACTGAATGCTCAGCAGCAAGGCTACCTGCTTTTGCCTTTGGCGCCCAATTTATCATTGTCATTAATTTATCTCCTTCATGAAAGTTCTCTAATCAGAAAGTCATAAAAGTCATTAATAGCTAGGAAGAAAGAAAATTTATGCCACAGATTATTGTGCGGCTCTACGGGAATTATAATCAGAACGAATTAGTCATACACGTCAAATTCTTAAAATGAGAATGTTTTTGAGATTATGTTTTAGAAGGAATTCGTTCTAAAGGGCTTTAAATGTTATCATACATTAATTTGGCAATTTTGTTTTCTGACCTAAAACTGAGTGGGTTATCAGTCTCATAGACCTTGGATTCTTCTGCAGCACGTTCCCGAGGTCATGCCGGTTTTGGTGTCTAAATCTTCCTTTAAGTTAGGGAGAGTCATGAAAGGCTGCAGAAATTAAACTGCTAATGCATGGAAGAGTCCAACATGTCGGAATTGCCCCTGGTCCACGACGTCAAGCCAAAATTTAGTGGTAGAGCCCTGTGCACTTGCGCAGGTTTACCACAGCTTTATTGAATACACAAAAAAACATGCACTACAGCATCCCAAGCCTTTTCTGAAAGCATAGCACTAGGGATATATAGAGGTACATGTATACCCAGCCAACAAGGGGATAGAAGCAGCTGGCATGGCCGAAAGACCGTCCTATGTTGAACAGAACAATATGGACAAAAGTGGCCGCAACCGGCAGTTAAACAAACATTGGTTACAACTTTATAAATAGTTACTCTTTAGGGTTGCCCTCCTTTTTGGCTGGAGGCTGAACGTACGTGTCAATGAAGGGAAGTATTTGCTCTGGACTGGTAAAATAAAAAGATTACAGCCAGTTGCTATAAAATGATGGCGCACAAAAAAGTATTTCAAAATTGTGTATGACAAGAAGATCATTAAAGAGATAAGTGAAATCGAGCTTGATAATCTGAATAGATATTCAATGATGCGCATATCGGAAAAAAGTAGTTAACTATAGTTTAATCAAGAGCAATTTTAAACCAGTGCATCGTTCCTTTAATACACATTATCTGTGTCAGTTCAAATGCCTTTTTACAGCGCTGTTTACCATTGCTGCTCTCGGATTGCCTTTATCATACCGTCCAAGGCGCATTTACCGACAAGAGATGGTAACGAACGCGAACTATAAGGGAAAGGTTTATAATAAAGAAGGAGCCTAATAGTGATGCAAAAGTTTACTCAGCTCTATGACAAAAAAGTGATGGTTTTAGTTGTTTACTCGCAATACGGTATTTCAAAGCAAACATCTGACCAAACCAGAAGCGCACAAGCAAAAGCTAAGTTTTCCAGTCCTCAAAAAAACATTTTTAAAGAAATTTTTCCATATAGGGTTGATTTTTAGTCACGCTAAGTATTTTTGAGTAACTGACTGTGTAATTCGGTATAAAACTGTCTCCGGTTACAATTTAATCCACATTAATCCTTTATTTACACTTTAAGGCAACTAAATTCACCCAGCATGAAGCTTTTGTCTTGTTCAGCAATAAAATTTTTACAACTTATACTTTAATAGTGCTATAAGTCTTTTCAAGTTTTGAAAAGACAATGCACTATGACAGAGGCTGCAATACTGAGGCATAGAAGTGAGATAATATGAACGGAAAATTGAATGCTTGCGTAATAAAAGGCATAATCTTGGAATGTGTCGGAAGCATTGAGGCCAGAACATTCAGCTCCCTTATTAAGGCTTCTTCTGTATTCGAGAGAACCTAAAAAGGTCTGTCTTTTATAACGATTAAAAAAACTTAAATATCTCTGAGGTTTTCTACAATAGCTAACAAAGAACTAATGCGCATGTTTATTTAGAACTTCCGCAACACGTTATTCAATTGCATACCTCAGAGTTTGGAGAAACCTCATTTTGTCTCAAAGCCATTCCACCTTCTTTGGGTGGGAGAAAGTTTCGCCAAAAGGCCATTACCTGGATATCCTTTCTTATGATTAGGTAATGACCTGTGTGAAGCAGCTTTTGTGCTCAGGTTTAGGTGTTTTCAAAATGTACGCCGCCTAACAACCAAACGTATCATCTGTTTTTCAGTTCGTTTCCATTTTGACTTCCCTACTTGAAAGTACTCAAAATTCCTGAAAATCAGACAATTCTTAACGAATATTTACATTTGTTTATGCGAACCACACACTGTAATTTGCTACCATTTGTCACCTTTACAAAAACAGCAAATGCGCGATGGCTCGTTACAAGGATATTTTTAATGCTATCGGTTGGTTTCCCTATGTTTGCCTGCTAAAACTTTGTTTATTTTTCTTGTTGCGTATGCCTAGAGGAGTTTTGCAAGGCATTGAAACCCATAGGTTTATTAAATCTGGTGCACTGTTTAATGACTTTCCTGGAGACTAGATATGATGATCGAGCAAAATGCATCTTTTTAACATAACAAAAAACCTAGAACTACTAAGATACATTTGTTTCGATTTTGATTACTGGGGTTTAAGTTGCTGGTACATTAAATAGGGGTTGTTTTCATGAGACATTCCAAACCAAATTAATGTAAAAGAAACAAATTGCAATTGATTGTGCTAATACCTGAGGTGATGGTTTAAACAGTGCAAACTATTTTAGCTCTTATGCAAGACTAGATAAACTGCTTAGTGGACTTTCATATCTAGAGTACGCTACGAATGAGGGCTGTCCAAATCGCTTGCTTGCATTTGCCAAAGTTCGCAGTATTGCTCTTGGCGGGGCAGCTGCAGCTCAGTCGACTGCCCGGCAAATCGTCAATCGCTTTTGCAACGTTGCTTCAGAAAGTCAGCGAATTAGTCTGTGGAGCCTTGATCTTCTTCAGATGTGTGCGTTGCATGGTGGAGATGCCTTTGCCCTGGCGCTTAATGGTCAGGATCGCATAAATGATCTTCTTGCATTTTTGCTAAATCCTACAAAGACCAAGTCGGTTTCTGGGCAAATCCAGCAAAAATTATTAAGTCTTATACAGGTAAGCATGCAATTTCAACACGTTTTAAGAGATTTAAGAAGTTGTTTTATTTTTTGCTCTTTTGTATGCAGCTAACAGTTGCTTTTATTATCCAGACTTGGGCCATTACCTATAAAAATACATTTTCGAGCAGCAATTTTGGGTACGCATGCGATCGTCTTAAAAAAAGCGGTGTGGAGTTAAACGCTGGTGGCTTGCGCAATTTACATTGGCTGCCCAACAAAGACGTGGTTTGTCATTTCAGTTTGTTTATTAAATGCGAAGATGCACCCTGACAAACTTTTCAGTTTAGCCAAATTTTACGTAGGTAAAACTGAGCAAGCTTTGAAAGATTTAAATGTCTTCTTATTTTATATCGGTGTGTCTCATTTTGAATGCGTGATTTTCATCTAATATCTTTGTTTGCTAATAATGAGCTTTTTGCACAATTAGATCAGGAGATTTACTTCACACTCTGCATTAAACTTAATGTGCATAAGTATGTAGGAATTGGCAATAGTGAACTAATATTTTCATCTATAAGGATGTAAGCAGTATATTAGTTGGTTGCTTTAACTAAGTCAAGGTTGTGTAAGCTCACCTTAACGTGAAAATTCTGCTGCACCTTAGCTCGGAAACCTCATTGAAAGCGCTACCTACAATTTGCAAGAGGTCGTCTCGGAAATGAGCACTGAAAATAGGCAGCTTCATGCCGAGCTGCAGAACATTTTTAAAATGGCAAGTGAACAGCGTCCAACCAATGTCAATGAGGACATTGAATTCAAGAAAAGGCTTTTCGTGAGTCCTAATCCTTAAATTGAAGCCTCTGATTCCTTTTTGTTTGTTAGTTGATGCGTTCTTGTTTATTATATGCAATGGTGATTTACCTGCAAATAGTAAAGAAAAGAGTTAGCGGAATAAAAAATAAGTTATCTTACCTTACTACAGACCTTGCAAATACAAATATCACTTCTAAAAGACACGTGGAGATAATATGGGGTTTGCGGTAGTGTCAAGTCCAGTCTCATGCCAATCAAACAGCCTGGGAAAAATTGCTTCCTTTCGTCTACACAATCAGTTCACTTTATTTAGTAGGAAAACTTTCATCGTTGTTTTTGCATACTACACCAAATGCTTAAATAACGACCACTTTGGTGAGAAAATTCCAACCCTAACTCAAAATTATTTGCTAACGAGTACAATGCTAAAAGTTGACTGATCACTGAGCATTTTTCCAGTTTCATGCTCCGTGGGGTCACTGGTTGCCGTTTTATTCCAGGAAGCTAGCAGACGAACCCTGGAGATACAGAAAGCACTGTACGCATCGCAGGCATTTTGGAATGATATAATCGAGCATTTGGAGGCGACACCAGAGGACCTCAAAGAGATCAAATCCAATGTGCAGTGCATCTTTGAGAGCATGGAGCAGTCCATTGCTTGCTGTATCACCGCTTTGAAGGCGGACCCATCGGTTAGGACAGTGAGTGCACAGACGTTGCATTCCTTCCTGATTGACCTAGTGCCGGTTTAGTTTTACATACCAGCAGTTAAGTGATAGTGAACTCCACCTTTTCCCAAAGAAGGCGTCAATTATTTAGAAGTGAAGTAGCTCGACTGTCAATTCACTAGAATTTTCCACCACATCACAAATCCTGCGCCTCAAGGCAAGGACATTTGAACAATAGAAAACTAAGAGATAGGCAACTATGGCAAAGAAAAGAGAAGAAAAAGGCTTTGTCAACCTAATCTGAGCAAGACCTTAAAAGCCATGCGCACGAATATGCATTCCAAACTCTCTTTTTCGATTTATGGTCGAAAGAGTGCGACCACGAAGTCACTAACGGTATCTTCGCGATCAGTCAAGATGGTCTCTCTTTATTGCAGGCCGAAGCTGAACCCGAGAACAAAGGCCAGACTGAGGATCATAAGGTAGGAAAGTCTGTGAGTAGCAATGGAACCGGTTCAGAGGTGAGCATGCTTTACTTGAAGGGTCTCTCCAACTTTTGCTCCTCTTTAATGTGTCCTACCAGAAAGCTTTGTTTACTGGTTTACTGGGTGCTAGTCTCAGTGAGCCATGGAGCACACCAAGCATGGAAGACTGAAGAGATGCATAGAGGGCTTGCTACAGATCCGCGTCGCTCTCATACGCTTTTATTGATAGGAAAGTGAGGAGTACCCTAACCCTAGCTTCAACCCTTCCCTTCCCCTAACGGAAGGAAGCTAAAGCAAGCTTTTTGTCACCATTAAGTCGGAGACAAAAACGCGTGTAAAAAGCAGTGGATTTTGGAGTTGTGCCCTATGCAATCTGCGCTTCGATGACAAAAATCGCCTCCTCAACCACATTAAGGCTCCCGATCATGTGAGTTATCCACTATACACCTCTCCCCATGGGAAAGGTCTTATTTCCAACCTTAACTACCAACTTTAAGGGTGTTTTTTGTGAATATGCATGATAGTAATAAAGACATTGCAAAGCCGTAAGCTACTAGCTCCTTATTACTGTTCCTTGAATCTATGCTGACCCTTCGATTTGTTCGAAATAAATAGAAAGCTTTGAGGTGAGCATGCAAAATCTGTTTAAATACATCAATTACTTAGTATGCCTACCTATCCATCCAGCTATCCACCCATCCAACCCGAATTTTGTCCACCCGGAATCCGTCTATCCATCAACTCATCCATTCATCCATCCAGAACCCACTCCTTTATCCATCCATCTATCCATCCATCCTGAATTCGTCCATCTGGAACCCGTCCATCCATCTAGCCAGCCAGCCAGCCATTTAAACATTCTTTTGTTTTGTTATTAAAAGAAGGCATAAGGAACTGGACCAAATCATTTTTTACCGTCCTATCCGTACGTTTGCAGCAACGTCAGCTGGAGAACCGACTATGTCATAAAGCCAAGTCACCCGTCAGTTCGCCACAAGATCCAGTGAAGGAGAAGGTGAGAGCATTTGCAAGCGCACTTCATTAAAAAGCATTCAGCAATTCCTTTACTACCACGCAGTCTACTTAAAAAGTGAATAGAAAAGAGTGTCACAGGAGTTGTACTGGTCAATTTTATAAATCCCCTTGAAGCTGAGGAGAATCTCACACCTTCAAAAAAAGTCGCCTCATAATTGCACGAATATTTTTACAGGCAATTGCAACATTCCACTGTTGATGTCGCCTTTACTAAAGATATATGCACCTTTCTCAATGTTTCCAGAGCAGCCAAGCAGTGAGACGGAACAGCACCTTAGGAAAGAAGGAGAGGTCAATATTCAAGCCATACATTGAGGTGAGAACTTGCTTGAAAGCGTCCCAGTACTGTGACCTTGAGCGACAACTTTCCAGTTATTCAGGGAAAATGGGAACTCCCGCAATGGCTTTACCGTTTATCACCTCTGATACCCTTCTAGCCCGTTTTAAAACAATTTTGGTTGTTTTAGGTCCAACCCAAACCACCGATTGTGGTAAGTTCAGCGCCTATTCGAATAGCCAATCCAGTAAGAGGCATAAAGCGCCTCCCTTTATTTCTCTAGAAGCACCACCGCCTATTACCCAATTAAAACAACGGTATAGGGATGCTGTAATACCAAATCTAGTCTTTTAAATAATCACCATTTTTGTCCCCCTCTTGAGTACTCGGAGCCCTACGTCCCCCTGAGCCTGGATAAATCGCCCACCACTCCGTCGCCAACCGCTCCCGAAACGGTAAGGTTCTTGGCAGACCACTCTTTTGGTAGCATAATTCCATTTTAGTGTCAGTCTCTCAACCTACTTCATGTTCTACACTAAAAACGAAAGCTCGAAGTTCTATCACTGCCATGGCATGCGCTAAGATCCCGTTGGAAAAGGTCACAAAAAATCTGCCAGTCACTTGTGGTTGGTTTGGACACGCAAGAGGTGGCAATGAAAACGAAGCTTCTGTGACCAAGTCGAAGGAGGGAGAGGAAAAAAAGCCACTTTGACACGTCTCCAACCAACAGTTGATTAGACCTACAAACCACAGAAATAAGCTTTATTTTAACCGCACCCCTCCTCCTGGACCATTTTAGGCCGGGAGCTTGGTGGACGCTGAGCCAGATTTGCAACCTGCCACTCTAATCAAGTCACCTTATAAGCTGTCAACTTTTTCTGCCAACTGGCAATCACTGCAGTGATCGCATCGCCGAGTTCTGCTTCTTTAAGTGGTGCCTAGCCAAGTATAAGTGAGGTCCTCTATTCACTCCATTTGACAGTCGCATGACGTGCTATGCCATATAGCCCGCTTTGGCATCATCATGGAGGCCTCGAAAGGGAACACCAAGGGGCAACAAATAATATAAACATGACAATACACACCTAAGCAAATTAAATTCCACCATCTTGGCACCGAAATTTTGATGCCAGTGAGGATTGTGATTGGTTGGTTTCACAAATATCCTCACACAGGCTTCAAACTGAATAACTGCGCCTAATTAGTGTAGGTGAGGAAATCTGTCAGAGGGTGGCTAGTAAAGTGGAGGCACTTGAGAACATAGAAGTAACTTCACAACCCAAAGGGTAGCTGATTTTCAATACTCCTCAAGTTGCGTGAGCTGAGGATGGGCCCTGCTTCTCTCGTTGTGTTTGTAGGCCTATGAAACCACCTGACGCTTATTTCGCTCTTTGCTTGGGATAAACGAAACTGGCTTAGGTGTATCGCAGTCCATTTAGATCCCTCTGAAGTGAGTAGACGTTAAATTCTAGGAAGTACGGAGGGGCCTAGGGAGGGAGATACCGGCACCATCTCAAGACCTTGCAATGGTTGTATCCTTCGGCGACAGCGTGGCTTACCAATATCGAAGAGCTAAATACACCATCAACGTCAATTAAGGAGGCTGCAGGCAGTTGCCACCTCCTTTAAAATTGGATTAAGGGTCACAGTAGCCGATGTGGCGGAGCTGGTTAGCCCGGTTATTGAAGGAGATGATACGTGAGATCGTGATCTACAGCATATATTATGATCTCACTGATCCCTAAACTCGATGATATGCCTTCACAACAAAATCGCTCTGTAATTGCCGTTTTGTTGTTTGTTTTCTCTGTATGCAGATCTACATGCCCCACATTTCTGTTCGGCAAATGCCCAAAGGAAGGAGATTTGACGTAAGTACTTGTCTCTACACATCTCTTAAGCCCGTTTTCCTTATAAACTTGGGAAGAGAACCTATTTTATCATCACTGTTACAGGGAGTCACTGCTATTTTACTTGTCTCAGACTAAGTAACAGATATTCAACAGTGATATTGCTTTTGAGTCACCGTAAATGCAGATGCTACATCTCTTTTAGGATAGCGGATACATTCGGACGTCCACCCGGTCCAACATCACAACTGAAAGGGTGAGCTATTGGAGCGCGAAGACGTTTATCATTTCACATTTTTGCTGACAGGAAGACCAGCCGTCTGAGGTTACAGCCTTGCGGCTTAGCTACTGCCACTCTTGATGAAGGACCTAATAGATGTGTGTGCAACCCAAAAGCTCGGCACTGTTGCCTTGTAGAATTAATAAAAGAACAATTTAGCCTGTAGTAGCCAGCTACTCCCGCTCTGCCAATAAGTGTCGTGTCAAGGCAATCAAATACAATCACAAAGGCTGTTTTCACCCACTTAACCCATCACCTTATTTTTTCGCGAATATTCACAATAAATGGCACCAGTTGAAATGCACTGGAGCCTTAGAATGGATCAACAAATCATTTCTTTGGTTAACGGAAAGGAAGGGAATCATAAAAACTACAGGAAGTCGAAAATTTTCCACAGTTGCCACTGTCGGAAGGGGTGAGTTGATTGCTATACATGAATATAATGTGAAACTGTTTCAGATCTTCGTTTATTCTCTTTAAGAGTGTGTATTCCACTTATCCTATGACTTTTATCTATTTTGACCATTAATTCAAAGATCTGCCCTAGAAGCCTATACTCTCTTAATTTAAAACGAAAAAAGTTACAAATCGTTTATCAAAGCAAGTTGACACATTCCCCTGCGCTTTTAGGCTCCTAATAGTGACTTGTGGTAGCAATTCCAGCTCCGGAGTATTTCTGCGTTGCGAGAGGCTCCAACTAGAGAATGTGTGGCCAATTAAATGTTCAAAAACGCTGTGATCGTGTTAATGTATTCCTAAATGTTAAGAGCATTTATCAATAGTGGGAATAAGCAAAGATCAGTTGAATCGTAGAAGTTATTAGTTCAACATGACCATGGAAGGTCTGACTGAGAAAAATAACTCTGGTGTACTCCTGTCTTAACGGATTCTGAACAGTCCCTTTGTTTTGTAGATTGTACCACAGCCTGAAATAGCAAAGCAAATGCTGGCATCGAACGCTAAGGTACTAACGCGAAAACAACTTACGCATAAGCTAAATTAATTTATTTATACAAAAACTACAACTAATAGTGAACCCGAAAAAAGACAATTTCTACCTTTAGGGTATTGTTCTTACGCATTATTAATTAAGCGGATGCTCTTATAATAGTACTCAAAATTATGCATCTCTACTAATAATATAGGCATTACACCGGTTATTATCCCCTCCGTAAATCCGAATCTTATGAAGTAATTTCTATTTCTTCAGATGCCTTGCTTTTTTGATGTCTGTGCTTCACTGTGGATTGGTCATTAAGTATAGCGCGCTGGTTAAATTCGTGGTGGAGGTGGTCTTGCGCATGTGGAGAAACCACGGGGAAATAAGTTGTCTCTGAACTTATGGAGCTGGTCGTTTTGTAAGGATGGGGGCGGAATTAACATTAAGTCTCGTCTATGACCTAATGGTGGCGTCGTTCATAAATTCACGGGTTTATCGTGATATGAATGCCATGACTTTGGGGCATCCAGGCCCCCAGTGCAAACTGGCGTTCCAGTTGAAAAGCGTTTTCTAACAAGGTGATCGCTACCAAGCAAATCATGGAGTAGTGATTCTGGCACTCCAAACAATTGAGTCAAAGCACGTGCCTTTGATTTGGTAATTATAGGTCCCTGAAGTGAAGGCGCTGATGTCCAAACAAACGCAAACGGAGATGAGGGAATCAGCAGGGTCGGTGGTTGTCAGTGCAAGTGTTAAGGTTAGCATGGTGCAAATAAAGCAAGAAGTTGAGGCACTAAAGTTTATTCAAATGCTATTCAGACCAGGTATATTATGGTTGGTGACTTTTCCTGTTGGCTACTGGAGGCTCTTTCATTTCTCGACTGCAGTCTAGACCAATAAACGTCCAATGTAATGACTGCCAAATTTCGTTTTCGGATTTGGACAAACTGCTGTCCCATCCATGTCGTATTGCAGTCCCTTCAACTGTGTCCGAAACGGATCCCCCACTGTTTTTCTCTTCCCCATGTCCACCTACACCATCGGTCCAAGTGGCATCACAGTCGACGGCAAATGGTACCACCTCATTCTTTTGTCAAGAATGCGGGTTGGATTTCGATGAAAAGCACCTCTTTAAAGCGCATCTACTCACTCCACGTCACAAATTTTCTGTCGGACGTCGAGGAGCGGTAATAACTTCTTTTAAAGGATTCGAATACCATAAAATTAAAAATTCCTTTAGCATGAACCATTACTCACATCAAGTGCTTTTTGTCTTTTTGTGTATTTTTAAGGTCAACCGAAACGTACCAATAGCCCCTCCAAACCTCTTACTGGAACAAACCGAAAAGGCATCAGCTTTAACTTTTGGCAACATCTCTTCTTCGATTTCAAAGATCTCCCATGAAAATGCGAATCATGTGAGCTGGAAGTATTTCTTTGACTAAAAATCTCTCTCAAGTTCAAGTAGGTCTGAGTCCCAGGCTGCTGACGAGAAATGCGTCAGCGAAGGAGCCTGAAATGATCGCTGTCCGTTGGCGGGTTCAGTATAATCTGATTTAACAAACACCCAAAATGCGCAAACCTTTGGAAATATTGGTTGATATTGACGTCGATACTCATTGTAATTCTATCTGTTCCGGAAGTAACCCAATTCCACTTTGCATCCTTTTTTTCACGCTAAATCTAAGAGCGCTTCTCCTAGCGATAGGATTTGCAATTCACCAAAATACATCTGGACGCTTCCAGACTGTCGTCCAACCTGTTTTGTTAGTAGCTTTGGTGTGGGAAAGCTCTAACTTCACTTCTTATCCCTCTGGCAAAGTGAGGTTGGTCGATCCAAACCTGCAAAATTACTGTAAGGGCTGGAATGACGACAGACTGCAATTGATGGTGGAAGGACAGGCTTCACACCGCCGTCTCTCTCCATAAGTTACTTTGACTGTCAACTGCTTAACTAAGGTAGCCATTATGTAAAATCCAATTTGTCATTGCAGTGTGTCTCCGCGGTGCTATTTGATTTGCCAAGTCGTGGCCTGCCGGATTGAGTATTTTCGCTTTAAGCGTTATAAAACACGGCAAAGGACGGTATTCGTAGTCGATGTGATGTTTTAGTATTACAAGGTTTACCATCAATGCTCTTGCTTTTTCTTCAAAACTTCGTTAGTTAGATGGAGCCTTTTAAGCACGACCTTCGATTGCCTTCTTACGCGATCATAAAGACTACTTTTTAAAAAAAAACTACCGAGATGGCGAGCCGTGCTTTCGCAACAGAGGCAGGCGCATTAAGTCGCTAATGGCAGTATGCTTCAACAATTGGGCTACTACAACTAATGCGCATGCATGCTGCATGGTGGGCGGCGTTTCGGTTTTGAGTGGTTCCGGTAAATTTTCCCTCCACGAGGGCGCAACCACCAACAACGGGCTAAGATCACACTGTGATTTTTAGTGGTTTCCAAGTTTTTTTCCCGATAAATATGAGTGCCCCTTAACGTCCAACCACTTTCAATGCATTGTTGAGTCAGATTTTCAACAAACAGTAGTTCATCGCAGGGTTGACTTCTTTCAAGGGTCTTCAGAGATGGTTACACTCCTCACGTTCTTTTATTTTTACTGGGACACATGATTGGTTAACTTAGATCCGAAAACTGCTTACAGTTTCTAATTAGAGTCCATTTTACTCCCATTTCTCATTCAAACTGAACGGATAATATGGGAAAAATGTCCCACGAATTCCTGCAAATATGATACCCAATAAAGCTCCTAACCCGGGGTTGAATACTCACCCACTCCACTACACAGCGGTCTTCGGAAGGTCACTTCCAGAGCTAACAAGACCGTACCAACTAGGAGGCACCCGCTGACGCTTTCGTACCTCAAAGCGAAGGAAAGTCTTCTCCGCTGACACCTCGCAAGCCCGATTTGAGTAGTTGGATGGATGGAAAAGAAGACAGAATTAACTGAACTTTCCTGGTAATCTGAAGGAAAATTGGCATTTTTGAGGCCCACTTTATTTTCAGGAAATATCACAAACACTTGAGAGGTTTACTTGTATCAGATAAGATGGTAATGGCGTTCTTTCGTTACAACCTCAAGGCCACTCGGGTTGGACATCCTTTTGAGCATTTCCAACAGTCTCAAAGTTCACTGATGCATGTAAAAGCTGTGAGTTGTGAAAATCTGCCTCAACTGCTCACGTCCTCGTGCGCGCTTTGTGTTTCGGCCGCTTAACCCTAGCTCGAGCTAAAAAGCGCGAAGCCAGTCCAACGCGGCTACAGCTGTGGTGGCACACTTTATTCCACAGTAGACACCTTTTCCTCTAATGAAAGGTGGAGACAATCGGTGCCCAGTGGCACAGGTCGGTAGAACGCCCAACTACGCGTGCAGTGGAAGGACCTGACCGACAGATTCCTGACCATCCGATTCAAAGTGGAATTGCCGCGAGGCTGCAGGAGGTTTGTTAATCAGAGATTCATAAAACATCCCGAGGATAGGTGGTCACCTTTGGGATGGTACTGTTAGCACTTAGAACAGCCCTAAATCGTTGTTTCGGTTTTAGATTAGTGTCGCCTCGGAAAATGGGGCCTTGCAGGAGATCAATTCGCTCATTCAAAAGCACAATATTGTGGCTCGCGGTGACTCGTTCTTTTGCAAAACGTGTTTCGTATATCTTCACTATGAGGAGCTAAATGAACACATCAATTGTGTTGATCATGTAAGTACTTTGTTGATCCTATGACACGGACGGTGTCTTTCATCAAGCTTCCTTGGCCGAAGTCCTGTTCGGGATGGACGCGCTATAGAGCCACTGGGTTTTTTAACCGCATGGTGCATGTCAAACGTGAAGTAGTACAACATCTTAAAGAGTTTTAGTGGCAACACTATCGCTTAAGCGTAGGCGATGTTCGCGTTAGTTTAAATCTTGTCTGTTTCGAAACATCCTGCTATAATTAATTAGTAGCATCGCAAAGTGCTTGAAGCAAGACTTTTAGGGACTTGTCAATGCAATCACTTAATTTTATACTTAAACTTAATTTTTCATTTTAGCAAAGAAACATTGCAATAAGTCAAGTGACCACGGCTCCGTTCCCGGTAAACTGATGATTCATAACCTCATGAAAACTAAAATTAGCAGCAGTGTTTATTTTGCTGCTCATAATAATGTTGCCTTAGGAATACTGATCCCTCTGTAGGCCAGAATGTTCAGTCCATGCAAATGTTTGCTCATTCATATGGTCCCTACACAGCAAATTCGACTATGAGCTTGTGTTCGTCATTTCTGTTGACTTTTGCCGCTCGTGGGTGTTGCCCTCACTAAATGCTCCATAAGGATCCCCGCTGCTGTATGTTTGGGAATTTAAGTGGACTGAAGTGAACTTTCCCTACAATTCAGAGTCAAAAGGTAAACGAGAGCGCAAAACCCATCGTTCGAATGCCATCTCTACCGTCGCTTTATTCAGCCCATCCTGCCCTTCCAGATGCCAACTATATTGCCGTCTACGTTCCAGCCGAGCAGGCGGTAGGTGTCAGAGAAACCACAATAGCTAAACCCGACTTCCATGTTGATTGTTTGATTTTTTGTATCTAAGTTGGCGGTAGTGCAAGACAGGAGTTGGATGAGTATTTGCACTCCTGCTTCACTTGTAGGGCAAAAGCTTCCAGGACAGTTCATGCTTGAAGTGATTTATTTGGTGATTTGATCTTGCCGAGGTGCGGGTAACCACCACATCAAAGAATCGCTAGGCCTGTCTGCACTGTTTATTTTAAACAGTGAAAAGGACAGTTCCAGTACTTTTCATACCACTTTTTAAAATTAAGATTGAGGTCGAAAATAGAAGACGACCAATATTTACTCAATACGTCTCCCTCGGATCCCCCAAATTTCCTCTCTTCAACGCCGCCACCGAGGCAAAGGGAGGTCCACTGGAGCGCAATGCAATGGTCAGACGCCTCTTGTGAAGAGCACCTGGCCACACCAAGGCCCTGATCTTTTGACTTTCTGACTTTTATATTTCTTGTTTAATCTGTACACATTGCCTACTAACGCAAAAAATGGCTCTCGGTCACGCACCACACTGACTACTGTCTCTGAAAGTTACGCCAAAAGTTTGAGTTTTTTATTGCAATAGCCAGTTTTCAAGATCCAAGGCTGGTGAGGTCGCTTCTCCACTACTGACGCAATTTCTAGGTTGTCAAAGCAATTAAATCCCAGATTTAAGGAGTGTTGCATCATATCAAAGCCCTCTAGCAATTCAATTGTCTCAGTATCCTCCGGTATAGGCGTAGTGGGTTTTCGGTTTGTTGCACGAGGGTCTGCTGTGAAAGTAGAAATTGAAATGAGAAGTGCAGAGTACTCCTGGCTTTGTGTTTATTTATTTAATCTTTATCAGTACTCCAGGGAAGTTCTGAGAATCGTTCGCGATCCATGTCTCGGCGTCAACATTTGGATGCTCCCACAAAAATGGTTGAATATTACTTTCACCTGAAGGCAGCCTCGGTGGTCGTGGGAAATCGTTTCTGAAAGACTTACTTAGATATCCTCCGAGGCAGACATTTGTATTATGAACGTGAACGTGTCCTCTAGTACCCGCGCAACCAAAACTAAAAGCCAAACAAGGGATCTTGGCGCTGCATGGTTTCTCCGTCCTCTTTTTAAACGCCCCTCCTAGCACACTCTTCGCGTCAACCGTCACAGCGTCGTTAGTGCCGAATAAAGAAGGTTCACGGGCGAATCGAATCAGTTATTGTGTTTGCATGCCACTGAAACGATGCTTAACCTCAACAATGCTGCTCCCTCTCGGAGGCGATTCCTCTCGATTTAGAGTTTTATTTTGCATGGAAGCTGTATTGGAGAACGAGGGGAATTTGTAGACAATCACGAACGTCCACTGCTAGTCTTACGGCTGCTCACCCAAAAATTCGGGTCAATTAGCGAAGGGCGGATGTTTGCACATTCTTGTAGAGGTGGAGTTTCGTGCCTGCTCCTCCTTTCTTGCCAAATTGAATTGGCTTTTATTTATCCATCAGAAAAGTGGAAGAGGCATTGGGCGTTCACTTAGACAAAGTAGGCAGCTAGCACACCTCCAAACCTCCTGCTTTCTTTCATAAATTGGTGGTAGTGGAAGTCAAGCTCACTAGTGGTTGATTAGTCCAAGTCGCATGGAATAAGAGTACATGCTTCGAGGCGAGAAAGAAGGAAACAGTGACGAACAGCCACGGCAACTATCCCAGTCTCGTGGTCTATAGGAATGTTTTTGATAAGTGCTCTTTCCACTAGTGATAGAAATACGAAATTGGCGAGCATATTCTCATTTATCCCGGCACAGTTTCCAAACAGAATGGATCTACTGATCCACAGGCGTCATTAAAAGTGTTCAGTCGTTTGCGAGTTCGAAAACTGGTAAGATTGGTTCGAGAACAAAAATCACAAGAAGCAGAGGGCTTTGCTTTTTTGCTTATTTTAAAAACGAGGCGCCTAGGCTGTCTATGTTGCTGGTGCTCTAGCTCTTCTGTACGAAAGCAAAGCATTTTTGTCCTTAGGAGTAAGACTTCTTTCGACTTCAGGCGACTCAAACATGACGCATGAGTGCCCACCTATACCGCAATCATAAAACGGAAAAAACTATCTCACGAAACTTTGTTTTTAAAATGCTGTTTTTAGATAAGAATTAATTTTAAACTCCATCACTTATTCACTATTTTTTATTGACTCTCTAACGTTTATAACTCCTCAGTTTTAATGTCAGCAAATTCTGTGTGATTCGTGTTTATTTAAGCGTATGGTTACCTCTGATGGCACAGATCTCCAGCCATGGCTATGGCTCCCTAGCTCTTCTGTGCTCTTACAAGCCTTCATTACAACTGCGGAGGAAGCTCGAGTTCTGCGCTTCATCCCTAGCTTCGACCATGGCATTATGAGCTACTTAATTAAATGAGTAGCGACGTAATTATCCTGTCAGGAATTTGTTTCTGACCTGTAACGCTGTGCGATTCTACTACAAAATCCAGTGTGAAAATGCAATCATTTTAAAATAATCCAGGGTCTTTCTCTTTAACCCTCAAGTGACCGTTCGCACACTAATGGAAATCAACGTGCGTGCCTCAAGTTTTTCGCATCATCAGGAGGAATGTCAATACCCTCATTGAGAAACCCAATTTGGTATTACTTTAACCCTCCAACATGAGAAGCATGAACTCCCTCTACATGGAAGAGATCTGAAACCAAAAACGTCTTTCTATGCTGCGGGTATTCTCAAAGGCGCGTGCACAAGCTCCATGCTTTGAAACGGGACTGGATCAGAACCCGTATCATTCGGGGATGATCGGGTGAAGGCTTTATATACCATTGGTAAGTTTCACTAGAAAAATCATCAACTATACAAGAAGCGTAGGATTGGTCTACTAGCGTCGTCTACTTCGGCTTCTTCCTCTCCTTCTTGAACGAGGGGTCTTTTTAGCCTCCTTCTTGCCATAATGTTTGCCCACTTCCCTTTTACCCTTCGGGGAGCGTGCACGACCTTTCCTCTTCTTAGTTGGGCTCCTCGTTCTCTGGCGATGCTTCTTTAAGGGACTACGACCTCTCGGCTTCCTCGTTCTAGAACGTGCTCTCCGCTGCTTCCTTTTTGCTTGCCTCCTCGGAGTAGAGGTGTTGGGTCTATCCATCCTTTCTGTCATTGTTGACTCCGTTGATTCATTCGAGAGACTAGGGGGAGTGGTGAATAGGGTTGACCGCATGCCACTTGAAGGTGTATTTTTACGAGTAAGTGATATGGAGGAGATTGAGTCTTTTCGAAGGGCTGAGCTGATAATACCACTCCCACCGCTTTGGCCTACACCACCACTCCTACGACCACCAATAGATTTGGGGCCGCTAATAACACCGCTTCTGCGACTGCCACCAACGGGATCACTAACAGCATCATCCTTTGGTTGGTCGTCTGACTTTGTTTTGTTGAGTCCCTGACTGTAACCATTCTTATCAGTACTCTCCTCGCTGTCCTTCTTTTTGATGCTCTTTTTCGGCTCCTCAGCAATGATTGCCTTCGAGGCTCGTGACTTTCGCAGTGATACTCCGTTATTTTTGCTGGATCCTACAAATGGGATTTTTTTATCTATTTTAGAAGTCTTTTTCTCCTTCTCCAAAGTTGTTTTAACATGCGGCAGGTCACCCACACTTGACACCTTTCTAGTCTGAGTGATGTGGTTGAGATCGTCGATTTTTGTCACCGTCCCACTTCGCTCCACTAAGCCAGCGCGTGGATCGTCCAACTTTTCGCGCCAATAGGAGTGGGGAATGTACTCCAGCATCATATCAATAACTCGTGTTTGGTAAGGCGGGTTAATGTGAGTTGGTATGTAAGAACAAACGCGACAACCCTTATGATTCTCCTCTATCTTTGATCCGCACTCTGTACAGCGAAGAGAGATCAGCTCTTCACCAAACCGATTTGCCAAGAGGTAGCGAGTCATTCCACAAAGTGCTGGCTCCGACCGATAACTGTCGCTCATCAGTTGATAAATTTGAGACAAGAAATGCATAAAATAGCAAAAAATGTCGCGTTTAATAGGGCTTTTTCTCAAGGCCACACGAATAAATGACTCAAGCGAGCGTATGTAGTCCCTTAACTCTGGCTTATCTTCGTTGTGGACAGGTGGACCCATGACTAAATAACCGCAGGCAGGGAATTCAACGGTCAAGTCAATACCCTCGGAACACAGTTCGATGTAGCGGAACATGGCACGAGTAATGACACTTGTCTGATGCGGTTCAAGGTCCGCTTTGCGTTTGAGAATCCTCTGCTTTTCACTTAGACCCTTTTTTTCAAAATGAAGCAGTTTAATAACCTCGTCAATTTGAGCACTACACAGTAAATTTCCTGCCATAGCATCGGCATTGAAGAAGAGAGTGCTTAGGGGCGCCGGAAGAATGCTCAGCTGACGTGAGGCTATGCGTGCAAGAATTTCCTCACATACTGATTTAAATAGAGGTGGAATAATGGGTGGTTTCACGCCTTTGAGTGTCTCCTCAAAATTGACTGGAATTTGAAAATCCACATTAGCCGCCGCTTTGCGTAGAGCAAAGGAGCGACTTCCCGTGGGCTCTGACACGCCCGACATCTGTTGGCGTGGCAGATCACATGATATTTATCGACGTGGCTTCACGAATGTGTTGGATCCAGCGGGAGACGATTTCAAAGCCTCGAAAGCAATGAGGGGTGGGGCTGAAAATTCACCTTCTACTAGTCCAATAAAGTAGCAAAGGATAAGCATTTCTAATTCCTTATTTTCTTACTGCCAGACACCCGCATCACAGACGTAACCAGACACCTTTTGTCCAACTGTGGTATGGGTTTTTTCTCCCCTCAAAATTCATCTCTTACTCCTCGAATAAATACCATCACAGCTGTAAAATGCTTCCCAAATTGCCACATGACAAGGATGTGATTGATGAATTCAAAAGCCATCGTAAAGCTACAATTATAAAGGGCTGAAATGTGACGTAGCACTTGCTGTCCTCGCTGGCGTTTTAGTCGGGCATGCGGTGGTCAAATCGGAGGGGGGAGGAGGTGGGGGAGACCGGGACCGTGGCCATCGCACGGGGTCATAGGCTGAAAGTAGCCCTTGTGCGCCCAACTTTTGGGGTCACCTTAACCCAAAAAGTAAACAAATGATCGGTCACTTAGGCTTTTAACTTTTTCACATGAAAAGTTCACCCATTGGTCGTTCATCCTCACCTTCCCAATCCTAATTGGCGGATTCAAAAATTGCGGATTGAATTAACCATCTCATTGGCTAAAAAGTTCTTGACCAGACGATGGAATAATCGCATTATATTATTAAGTGAAGTCCTTCTCTCGAGTACAAGAGAGGGAGAGTATGTAATGCAGAAAGGCCGGGACCTGCTGGCATGATCTAGAAGCTTGACTGTTTGGCGGGGATGAAGCCGAGCGTTAAACAGTCAATCAGAGCATTAGAAGAATCAGTAGAGGCTGAATGTCTTTCAATGTTTGTAGAAGTCTTTCGAAAGACCTCGCCTAATCATGCGGCGACTGATTCCTACCTGAACTAAATAGTGGCGCATCATTTTTAGCCTTACTGAATAGGATGTAGTAGTATAAAAGTGGGGTTTGTGATTAATTGGATTTTTTCTAGCTTCTCTATCAACCAAATTTCTCGGGCCTATCTTAGCGACTCGTTCTCCTCCTCTTACACTAACAGCGTGACACGCCTCGGTAGACGTTCGACGCACTGCGCCCTCCTATCGCACTGTTCATCGTGTCTACCGAGTTTGCCTCTAACGGCATTCACATCTGCTAATTCGGCATTGGAGCATGTGAGGTTGTGGGTTCTCATGACAGGTATCGGGGTGTCGCTGGTCATGTGGACGTGGAACATAAGTGTGAGTTAATCTAGAAGTAGCGTGAACGAGGGTTGGCGAGGCTTATCTCGATTGAGATAGTCTCTTTGTAGTTGCAGGTAAGCCTTGGCGTACAGATAGTAAAACCAGCCCAATTTACTCCCCTCAGAAGATAAATGGTTAAATTCTTTGCGATTTATTACAGTTTCGTGCTGAAAGGACCATGCGCACCCAAACATCTTGTTCTTCCTCGCCTCACAGAACATCTGCCCAGTGTATTTGTCACGACTAGCTATTCACCTCATTGCTGATTGCCTTATTTATTAGCGAGGTTGTTGAGTTGTTGGATAAGGAAAGTAAAGTGATTACAATTGCTTACCGATGGGCAAAAGAAGAAGGCTTAACTGGGGTACCAAGCTTTGAAAGCCCCAGGATAAACAAGTAGGTGAGCTTGCGTAGATGTGCCATGCTTACCACAAGCTTTCTTGCTGTACTGGCATCCTTAGTAGAGTAGGACAGACGGACAAAGCCGCCAGACTTCCTCAAATAAAAAAAATACCTGAAACTTAAGCAGAATGTGCATTGTGTAAAGGATTGTTGGTTATTGGAACGCTTCGGAGGCTGGATCGCTCAGCGAAGGTTCGTTGCCAATTGAGCATCTTCCTGATGCCCCTCCTTGTCAGCCAACACAACGTGGTCGACGCCTCGCAGCTTCGATGAGGCGTAGTTGCGATGCCTCTGATTCCTCTTGACTGTGAGGCAGTGTCTTCTAATTGCCAACTTCTTTATTTAAGATCCTGAGCTTCTAACTTTTACAACTTTGCTATCACTGCCACCGATTCGGCCAAATGGAAGGCAACGACGATTGTAGTGGTAAAGCAGCCCTACTTCACAGATGATAGCTCCACCCGTAAAAAATGACGCTTCTAGTGCTAAAGCAGGAACACATCTAGAGAATTATATAGAGACTATTCCTTTTTCCCACATCTAATTCAGGATCGTTGCAGTCACAGTTGCTTCGAGGGATCGCCGTCAGTAAGGCGAAGGCCCACGTGAACAGCATCGCTTTTGCTACGTTGAGGATTACGATCGACAATGGAAACCGAACAACGATCGGTGCCTTCAACTCCGTGGTGATGCCTCGTTTTGCGACCACAGTAACATATATCCTATGTCTCCTATGGTACGGATTAGTACCAGAAAAGGAACGCGGGAAACAATCGTCGGTTGCGGTAAGGGAGTTTCTCGTTGAATATTCTCTTTCTATAAGAAGTTCAAGAAGAGTAGATTGATGTGTCTTGGCGACATGTTACCCTAACTTACTGCCGTTAAGACCTTAAATTATGCCACTGCAGTAATCGAACGAAAATGTATGGAAATTTGGTGGAGCCAGTAGTTAAACCAAGTGCAGTTAAAAGCACTTTTACTGGAGCCACTCCCATAAATGAAAATTTTTTAATGGAACGTAATTAATTTCCATTAGCCTCATAACTGGCAGTTTGTTGACAAAGACAGCGCAATTTTACGCCTGCCTGGCAAGGTCGCCCCTCGTGAAGGCTCAACTTTTGCAAGGAAGGTGCTGGTAGCTCAATGGAACATGTTGACTGTCGCCACCTTCATCAGCGCTTGGACAAGAAGATGACTTTAAATGTCGAATGCTTCCCTACGTGTTACGATAGAATGCGTGGTAGTAAAATTAAAAATGACAACAATAAAACAAGCGTAAATCAGGGTTACAGTGGTTCAAGTAATCGGAGGTGGAACATAAAAGCTCGCCCTCCTACTTCCCCTAACTGAACCTTCTGAGGTGTGATAATGCCTAAGGTTATTCAGATAATAAAAGCCCTACCTGCACTTCTCCTTTCGTGGAATAGTGATACGCACGATGCCATTGCTGTAGAAGAACCCGTGGTTCTATAGGGCAAATCACCATGTCGTGATTTAAAATAGAATATAAGAGCCAAGAAATAATGTTATCTTGGCTTAAAATTTACTAAAAATTGGTGAGGTTAGGCAAAGTTGCTTCTCCTTCGAGTCGCCCAAGTTCTACACTAGGCATGGTACGAGAAAAAGGCCCGAAAGATGCAAAGCCTGTTTGCATGCACTGCGACTATTCGTGCTGTCATGCGCCAACGCATGCAATGCACGTCCCCAAAAGGCCTGTTCTTAGGAAAACTTTTATTTTTCGCCAAATCAAAGCCGCGTTTTGGAGACCGCTCATTTCGCCCTTCGTGAAGGAGGGTGGCTGCGACAATTAGCCCATTCTGTGGGAGGAGGTCATGTTCATTTGGGTTTAAAAGACTTTCACCGACCCAGCTTTTAACTGACTAAATGCGATCGTTTTGCTCCGAGGTTAAAGGAGTTTGTAGGGGGTTGGGGATACTTCTAGCTTACAATGATGGAAGAAGCTTTGTTGCTTTGCAGGTGAGTACAGGGTTCCAGGTAAAATGTGTTTTTTGCTAAAACTATTGAATAGGCAGTTTTTTCAATAAAATGAGTCCAAAGGCGATTGCCCAGTTTGTCCACGTACAAAAAACTGCCCAACGCAAAATGAGTTATTTAACCTGTGCCAGTCCCATTCATTTTGAATTAATGCATTTAACGTAGTCGTCTATTCCAGCAGAGACAAAAAATCCATGCGCTGGTTAGAATGACGAAGACCACCCTGAAGACGAGAGACAATGCCATACTCGGACATGTGGATCAGCTCACCCGAGTAACTCCTTCACTAATAACAAAGCGATTTAAACCAACAACTACCGTATTGCACACCAAATTGGAGTATTAACTAAAACGTCACGATTAAGAGCGGTGTAAGATAAGCCATCAAAATGGTCCAATTTTATACATAACTCAAACAAAAGGACGGGAGCTTTGATGTCAAGCGGTAGCCCTTGTGTCTCAAGGACGTAGGCAAATTGGCGAATCGGGGGTGAGGGGACAGGTTAAACAAAGAAACGCGTCAAAGCGGCAACGGGTGTGGTCCGATCCATTTTAGGCCTATCGATTTTGTTGCAGAGCTGCGCTTGCGTTGATTGGTGGGTGGGTGGTCGAGACCACCCATGCGGAGGTGGTGGAGGAGGTTTTCTAAAACCAAGTGTTAAATTAAACCTTGTTAATGTAATTAGGACCATCTCGTGCCCATTTACTACTGCTGAAGCCACGCAATTTTAGTAGACCTAAAGATAGCGCTTTTATGCGCTTTGGTTGGGCTTCCCATCGGTTTTATACCCCCTCAAATTAAACCAGTTAAGTGGAAGTAATTGACCTTGGAGTCCTATTTGACTACCGATTTGAATAGTGGATTCCTTTTGCAATTAGTAAAACCGTCTGTTGACTAATGTCCTACTGTAGAAGGCGGATGACAGGTGGACGCCTGGCAAGAGTGACAGTCAAACAAATTGACCCCAATTAAGGGAGTTTGTAAAGGCAGTGGAATCAAGCGAGTTCAATCCTCCAAACTGACTAAGCCTTCCGAGATCTTGACAACCCCAGATTTGTAATGTCTCCAAGCCAGTTAAGAGTACTCGTAATCGTATTTAATTGGCATTGTATTGGTTTAAATGTAGCTTTATTTGCAGCTAAGGTTGTCTTATCAATTCTCATTTCAAAACGCAAGGAGAATTATGGTCGCCACAAGACCTCAGCTACTCTACGTCCAAGGCCTAACGGCCAGCTGCCAAAACCAATTTAACTCACCGGTCACCTTGGCACAGTCCTTCCCTCTAAGGAAAGTCTTTTCGAAATGCAATTTGTCAGTCAGCTTAAATGTCATTGTCTAGGAAAAAAGGCAATCCTTGACTCGAAGAAGGGGAAAATAATAATATTAGGCAGATTTCCTGCCGAAGAAGGCGTCTTGATACTGCCAGAGTGCAATGTGAGGAGATTTTTGGATCTAAAAACACCCGCGTCTGAGAAACCACAGATGTCATAAAAGATTTTCATAATGTAGACCTAAAAATAACCGTAATGCCATTACTTGCCTCAGATGTTAAGTGCGGGGACTTTAATGCTTTGCCTGAGCGTGTTGTAGGGCTAAACGTATCCACAATAACGAAAGAAACGATTAAGCATTCGTAACTTTTCTGTTGGAAATCAAGGCGAAGACTAAATAGTACAGCAAATAAGTCGGGTAAACAAAAAACATAAATGGGTTAGCTTTGTATTAAAACCGAAAAGAAGGCGATTCTCTGCAAACCGAACCGTAATCAAAGCTTGCTGTGGTGCTCCAAGGTTACCCTGAAGGCAGCGCAGGCACAGTAGCCAGGACACCAAGTAGCCCTTCACTAAGATTAAAAGATAAGCATCCTTATAAAGCATTGCATAGTCTACCTCTTCTTTTGAGTATCTTAACTGGCGTTTCTCTCGGTGAAAAATATGCCACGAGTCGACAGGGTCAATCATCGAAGTCGCGCACAACTGAGAGCTTATCTGACCGCAGCGTTACTGGGATTTTGGAGTTTCACCCTGTTCGGAAACTGTAACAGGGCGCAGGGGTATGCATTCATTCATAGTCGTAACAACGCTGGCCCTAAAGTGGAACCATGAAACAAAAGGGGAAGTTTAACACAGTTTCCACTTTCCCACGCCTGGGCTCCTCAGCCACACCCATCCAGCTAGGTCCTCCAACTGACAATTGATGTTTTCAGATGACGCGTCAGCTGTTGATGACATTTCTGCAAAGCAGTGGACTAGGGTAGTTCGTCAAGAGCAGACGCAAGTTGCAGCCCTTTCGATATGTAATCGTAGCCGATTTCCCCATCTGTAGTAGCAATCTCCACCTCTTCTGCCCCGCCAAGGTTCACTATCTGGTAGCATAAATCTGAATAAATCGAGTTAGCCTCCACCGAGAGTGTCCTGACGACAAAGGAAGACATAACATGTATTTTTGGCATGCAGACAGAAACGGGGCTGCTGGAAAGGGCTGGAGACTCTACCACCCGCTGCAGGTACAATGATAGAGCATCTAGGTGGTTCGTTTCATAAACAGGGAGTTGGCAAAAAACGTTGTCAAAAATATTAATTGCAGTGATTTTTGGATTAGTTTTTGAAGTAATGAGCTAAAAAACCGGACAGCCATTTCAATATGCAATGTGTAAAATGTCCCACAACGTCAGCAGGGCGGGTACAGTGGGCGACATTGGGCGAGTCAGTGAAGTTAGTACCCTGTCATTGTAAAAGCTTCGCTTTTGTAGCAAAATGACTACCAAGTTTGCCCGATCTTGATAACAATCGCTCGGTCCCGCGTCTCGATATCCGTATTATCTCTTACAAATGTCCTGTCAGGCTGAAAGCTCCTGACGATCACCGGTTCTAGTTGAAAATGAGGCCGTCCTAATGCGCTTTCTTTATAGTCCTCCATTAATCGTAATGTCAGATGCGCCTTATTTTTAGCAAAGCAAGAAAAACGATAAATTATTGCAGGCATTAGAGGCCTTAGCACTCTCTCACCCTCTCTACCCTCTTAACTGTATTTGTATAATACTTTGTTGTAATGAATAGGCATTAAATTTCGTGTTATATATGCTTGCTATAATTTACACGGCGGCGGAGTTGGTGGAAAAAGTTATAGTTCAATATGAACTCACGGTTTCCTTTGAAGCGCTTCATATAGAGCTGAAGTCGTAAACATAAAGACCTCTTTTGAATTTTTTGAAATCGTGATTAAAGCTCTATTGTTTAACTTTAACCATTAGAAGCATACAAAGTTCAAATAGTGCCTGTAACAGAAGAAAGGTTTATAGTCTACTTAAATAGTCATTTAAGTAGCGGCACGGTGCTTGCAAGCCCTACGTTAAGGAACTGCAAAAAATAGCCAGACGACTTTAAGGAAAGTTGAAAGCATATCATAATGTTCCAAAAAAGATAAAGCATGAGGAACAGACTGAGGAACTGGTGTTAGAAGCGGCGGGAAGATAGCTATCTTTCAATTTACTTGGATTCCGGTTGATCGTGATCGCCTTCATTTCCATGCAAAGTGTTCCATGACACTGGACCGGTTATTACAATCAAACTGCCTATTTGAAAAGCTGTTGCTCTTGTTTTTTAAATTTAAACATCGTTGCAAGCTGTCGGTTAAACATACGTCCATCAGGCATAATCTAAACAGTCGATTTCACGCCCTTCCGCACTGAGGTGCTCCCCAAACACCAGAGTTGGAGCCAAATGTAAGTACCCCGACTCGCCTACCTTCCTATCACCATTTCAGAGGTGAAGAACTGAGCCTTGACAATTATGAGGCATTTTAAAACAAAGCTCTTTATTACTCCTGTTATAACACACTCTCCTGTCTATGGACAAGTCAAGAATTAATTAAAATGCCGTCTCACTGCCTCAGAAGATTGGCAAACTTCAGGCATTTACAAAGCAGTGGGATAAAGTGATGTCCTCCTTGGAGCAATGCGCCAGGACATTCGCATATCGCTAATTAGCAACTTCGTGTCTCATCAGTAACCAGATTTTATGCATTAAAAAAGGGATAAAATGCAAACTTCATCACGCTAATTTCCCAGAGGAGTCAGTACCACTAATTTCGGGCAAATAATGCACATTTTGAAGACACTTGTACTCTTAGCTATGTGTGCGTGTGTGTGTGTGTGTATGGCATAATTTATATCCTCAATTATCCCACACTTTCCTTTCAAAGCGGCTCAGTCGCTAGCTCAGTGCACCTCACCAGGGATTATTTCAGGGTATTAAACTCTGAAATAGGTGCTACAAGTCGTGCTGCATGATGGAAATGGGACATCATTGGCCAAATTATGGATGTGATCATGGAAAAAGGGGACAGTGTAAATGTCTAAGTTACATAGGTGCTCAAAAGCCAAGAGGGGACTTTGTGCGAGCACTATATCACCCCGAAGCTTTTCCAACAATATGCATTACCAGCGCACAAAAGGGCTGAGGGAAGCTATTGAGACCTGACCGCTCTTTTAAAAAACAATCGTCTAACATCCAAGCGGTCCCTTAACCATGACCGAAAGATAAGCAAACAATCAAGGCATAACATTGTCCCTCTCTCGCCCCAGTGACTCCCTTTGGCCAACCTTCCGCGTCCGCCATCACAAACAAACCTCGTCAGTCATCAAAATTGCGTGTGACTAAAGCGAAATCTGGTCGGTGGATGTGTTGGCCCCAGCGCAAGTCCATCGCTGGTCGTAAGAACACTGGTTTTAAAAAACATTTAGTAATAAAGAAAGGGAGTTTACAGGGTTCCATGGAGTGAGGATTCATCTCCGCCCCTTCATTTTTACTCCAGTGCTGTGCAGCCACATCCAATGGTGAGAGTGGCACAGTCAAATTAACGAACCTACTCCGAGGTAACCCACAATGGCAAAGCAGAATTACCTCTTTCCAAAACCTAGATGCAGGTCGTGCGGGAGCGATGCCATGTTGTGACAATCCAAATATGCAATTACGAGCTTTTGACAATTAAAAATGGTCATTGCTGTCTTCCAGTCCCATTAGCATGACTCATAGGGTTGCGTTGGAAACGGACCATTTTAATAACCCACTTTTGAAGGGCCTGGCGCTAAGCGCCTCATTTCCGCTTTACCCAATCGTAGCCCCAAAATTGGCCCTGCGCATCAGGTCTAGTCGAGTGGCTCGTTTTCCTTATCAGCTAGCCAAAATGGATCCCCGGTTTGTGTGAGTCCTGCATTTAATAAACAGGCCCTTCTATGGAGAGGTACAACGCCCCGACATCTTCCTGAAAAGGAAGAAGGACATTACACACCGGAGAGATTATGTATCGCTGAGGCTAAGAGGCGCTTAGTTGGCCCGTCAATAGAGCTGAGAAGTAACTAACTCTTCATATTATTTGGTAGACAAGGTTTTCTAGGACAGATGAGTTGCTTTCATAGCGATGTATATTCCACCACACATCTTCGTCCTCTAGCTATCTCTTTCTTTTATCCTCTTTTTGTCCTTCCCACTGCCCTATTAGACTCACAATCACCGGCTTCTTTATCGCCAATAATTATATTTTCTTCTAGAAAAGCATGAATACTTCACCTATCGGCCGATTTCATCTTTCAATCTCATGTTTTTTTGCTCTGAAAGCACCTGTCAAGATAATGCCACCTTGCCCTTGGCAGAGGGTTGTCTACTTCTGCAAGCAGAAAATACTGCTTGAGCTTTAATTGCACACCATTATGGATGGGAACTTTAGGACCAAGAAGGCTTTTGAAGTGATTGCTCGACCTTCACTTATGCGCCGGAGGGAACCTGTGTAATTCCGAATTCTTTGTAGATCTATTAGGTGATGGGTAAAGACCTCACTTGAGCTACATCACTGTAACTGGTCACCTTGGTCTGGTGTTTTAATCTCGGTTCTGGCAAAGAGACCACTTAGGGGCTTCGCTAGGTGATCCGGCCTTCGGACCGTTGGTAGCAGCCTCAGACCCTCCTTAAGGTCGATAACACATATTCTCTCCGAGCATTATGTCGCCCTCCATCCTTTAGAGGAGTCCCAGGCTGCTACAAAGTTTTGTGAAACAAAATTCCTCATTCTGATGTTAACTTTCCATTCAAAAAAGACAGTTGATTACGACGTAGAGGCATTCTTTCTCCATCTTCGCGTAAATATAGCATGTAAGGAGGGCACACGGGGATTTCGCATACTCGTATTTCTTCATCATTCGCCACAGCACAATTCGGTTCGTGTTTTTGAGACAACGGGCAGGCGATATCATCAACTGCATTCAGCCCTCGGCTTTGGGGAAAACCAAACCTGGGAACGACATTGAGTGTGAAAATGTTGCGAATATCATGGAGGTCGACGAACAGATGCGGAAATTGGATTTTTGTCGCTGTAAATTCATGGACTATTTTCCTCAGGAATTAATCAAAGTTGAATGTACTTTCTGCATGATTTCTCTGCGAGAACATCACACTCACTTAGATGGGAAAAAACGGAAGATTATCTGAGCCCAGAACTAAGGCACACATTTTTGCGACAATACGAGGCATCCTCTTGCGTGTTGCAGAGCAGTCTGGCATAATTCGTCCATAATTGCAGCTGCCCGTCACACCAGTTTCCATGTTACTCAAGTGCTAAAAGCAAAACCACTGCTGCGAGCGTTTATTTAGCTCTCCTTTCTGGTTGCGTAGAAACTAAGGACTCCGCCTTTGTGCTTCCACTGGGCGACATGGTCTCCACCTCAGTCACCGCGTCTTTCTTTTAGTTGCTATTCCCTTCTACCCGCTCCCACCTCCTTCCACTTTCCCCTAAAACAAATTTCTCTGCGATTCCACAAGACTGCTCCCGTCAAGTGGAGTGGATAACGAAATGACAAGTGCGCACAGTGAAGAGATGGGAACCCTCTTATTAAGTCATTCGCAGGGGTCGGGCCTAACCCAACTCCCTGTATGAGCTTTCACAAAGTCACCTTCTCTAATTACTGCCTGTTTCCAACAGCCTTGAAGCGATTAGCTCGGATATAAATGGGCAAAAGGGCAGCATCTTATTTTTGTCCAAGGCTACAATTGTAAACGCAGGCGTAGATGCGTCGCTGAAAGGCCTGTAAAAATAACCAAGTATTTAGGATACGTGCTTCTGTTATGCAATGTTACTAATTATAATGGTCAGCATGTAGGCTCCTATTATTCCCTTTTATAGGCACTTAGAGCGTTTTCTGCTTTGGTGCAAACTCTGCCGCCGTGGGAGAGCATCAGATACGCTGTCTCTGTAATGGTGAGACCTCAGTCTGGTTATCTTCATCCATTTTAAAGGGTGATAAAGTAGTACCCATTCATTTGCTTTTAATAGTCAGTAACCAAATGTCCAGCCGACATTGCTGGGCGGTGTGGCCTCCGAGCCTCGTTAGTAGTCCCCCAAGCCCTTTACACTTGCAAAAAATGCCTATTCCCCACTGGTATTGCGTCTTCTTCCGTCTTCAGAGAAGTCTCGGAGCACCACTTCATCAATCGGAAAACTAATCCGAATTCCACTTCTGAGAGATAAATTTCAAGTTGGGAGGAGGAAGTGCATATGGAGCGAATGGGTGGATCAGTGAGGACTCATAACAGCAGCTCCTTTAGTCTTGGGTTCTGCAGGAAAGCTTCTGGCAACTAAAGCATCGCAAGCCGTAGCCTTGATGTATCGAGCAAAGTGCGTAACAGAGCTGTTTACGGCACCTGATTGAAAATGTTAATTGCCTGACCTTGTGGTACTTTCTCCACCTCTTTACTAGCCGATTTAAACCATAAGAGACACGGCCGGACAGCAAGAAGAATTGCCCATTAAGCTGCTTCAAACTCCGTCCTTTAGTATTATTTGACCCTGCATTCAGGGCAGCTTTGTTCACAACACGGTTAACGCATTCCCTCTGCCCCATATTTGTTTTCTCCAATAAGAGGAAATTCTGATTCAAGTAAAATCAGCGATGCTGCTCTCACCAAGCTTCTCTAGGTTTTTTCGCCAGTGGATTGGATGTCAAAGTCTAAGTAAAGGTTATGAAACCTCAGCAGGGCTAACAAAGTAAGTAATTTCAAGAACTTAAATAACATAGGAAAATAATTTTCGCAAAGCACTGCAAATCCCTGAACCACCACCTACGCAGGTCTCCTCAAACTGTCCTCTAACGCGAGTACGGCGTTCAGGACCAATAACCGCGGCAAACTGTGTGTTGGTGGCGGTGATGTGAGACTATGTTGCAGGCCTAATTTGGCGACAGGACAAGTGAAGACCTGTTCCTGCTACATTACTTGTGCAGGGGAGGGGAACAGCTAAAATGGATTTGGCCTAGTTGAAACAACAGTAACCAGCAATGTGCCACGCGATGCCTCCCTTCACGCAGCGCTGGTTTTGAGAAAAACTTCCCAAAAAATACATTCTCCCACGTTGGCTGTGAAAATTAATCAGCTTTCTATGTTCCTTCTTTCTGACAAAAAAGTTTTACAATTAGTCAATTACAATTAACTTGAGTAGCCTACTTTGAATGACCAGGTCACCGATATTTAACATTGAATGTAATATACCACAAGATGGAGAATAAATGGTAGAAAGTTAAGCCTGATACCTCTGCCTGATGTTTGCTTATCTAACCCTAGAAATCTAAAATGAAATAAAGTCTTGTAAAGAATAAATGATAAGTATCTCCATTTGCCTTCATTGCCGAAATGGGGCGGAGCGTCGGATCCGTCCGCTTTATTGACCGGTGGACCGAAGCTAGGCCGCATGCACACCACCGAGAATAATTCCAAGGGTGTGGCATGGTCTGTACGGGTTGAAAAAAATTACCCCTTAGCCGAGGTAGGGTGGAAAGAGGAGAGCTATAGAGAGGGAAGGAGAGAAGGAGAGAGAGCAATACGCTGCTTTGCATTACACCTCTTTTTTGCCCCAAACACAATGCACAATAACAAAAGCACGAGTGGAATCCTTCGGTGGGACGCATGGGGGATGGGCTCATTTAAAATGTACTTTCTGCATTTATAGACGTCCTAGTGATAAGTTAAGGCCGCTCATCTTCATTTTTGGAGGAGGCCCGTCCAACATATCCACTTTCATACGGTATTATTTAAATGGAATGGAAGAATCTGGGCACACAGGAACGGTACATTGTTGAACGAGGCAAGCTGGAAAGTGGAGTAGTAAAGGGAAAAAGAAAGGCGGGTGGGCAGGTAATTGGGAAATTTCTTTAAAAATATGTATATATATAGGGCTGACTCTATCAGAGCAATATTATAAGGCAAGTCGGGAAGGAATATTTTGCTATCATTTTGCTCTTTTTTATCTGCTGCCAATAAACCATCTGCATTTTTGGGGGATGTAGAAGCCTAAAATTAAACGAATTCACCCGGATCCTCCTCTATTGTTCGGTTGGCAAAGTTTCTTTTTACGCCGAGTTTTTTGGAGGGCAGGGAGGAGTGTTTGGAACCGCTCTTGGATCGTTCAGTGCTCTGAGTGTTGCTCGAAGTGGAACAGCTGACGACGCTGTTCGATGCGGATGCAGCGCTGCCTGGTGGCGGAGGGAGAGGAGGAGGCATAGCATACTGTGACGCAGGCACAGATGGAGGGGGTGGCAGTCCGCTTCCGAAGGGATGTTTCGATCCATGAACAGTTGGCGCATTGATAGTAGGTGAAGTGATGGAGGCGGGAGTGAGCTCGGAGCTTCGAGGAGTGCGCATCGGTGGGGAGTGAATATGCGAGTGCCCCGATACACCCGATTTCCAACCGACCTCGTTAGCTCGTACTTTCTCAGCGGTTGGTAGTGATTGACGTCGTTTAAACATTTGCCATAACTTCTCCACAATCTCTGAAGCAACTAGTTCACCAGCGTTTTGGGCCACAAGACGAAGTATAAAAACGCCGTCCTGACGAAGATAGGAGTCCACAAAGGCATAGCTACGCTTCTTCTCACCCGGTTCAAGGGAGTCTCGAAGTTTGAGAAACTTCCGAATAAAGTGAATTCGATTAGAACGGAAGCTGGACTTGTAGGACCAGTAGAGGAAGGAGCTGATGCTTACAGCAGAGACGAGAATGAACCAAAACCAGAGGAATATGAAAATTTTTTCATTAAACATATTTATAGGAAGGACGCATTGGACAGTGTAGCGATGGCTATTGGCTAGTTTGCGGATTTCGAAATCGCAAAGCGTGATGCGAGGGAAATTGCCCGACTCCTCCCACAGATATCCCTCAGCAATATCGCGGATGAGGTCGAGGCCATAGAAGGTGTAATTCGTGCCCAATATGCGATTCATTAAAAAAAACTGCCCAACCACGTTGAATATGTACAGGGCTTTGGTGATTAGGTAAAGGCAAATAAGGTAGTTGCCGTAGCGTTTACCAAACCAGAAGCAGCAGGACCGCGCCATTGCCTGGCGGCAGTTGACACCGCAGCCATCACGGTACTCACGTTGCGATGTCAGCGCATCCTCTATGTGGCGCGCCACATAGGTGATGTTGGACTTCCGCGAGTCTGGATCGCGTATCATCTCAATGTCGCAAGACACCTCCATTATGCTCGAGAGCTGAATGCAATAAAGAGGCTTCCGTTTACTCTCCATCCTGTCCTGTCCTGTCCTATCCTTAACCAGTTTTTTATTGAAAACTTTGCTGCCTTTTTATCAGACCTTGCCTTAACCAGATCCCAACCCTGAATTTTCCCATCTGGATCAGACGTCTCAAAGAGGTGATATGAATTCTTCATGAGCCTGTGTTCATTAGGCACATCACCTCGTATCCAGCCTAATGTGGTTGCAGTGAAAACGGTTTATTAAAGGTAGAAACGCTACTTTTTTTGTTTTCGAATGAAGAGCAGTTGAGGAAAGACGATGGTTTTAAAATTTGAACACTGAACCATCTCGACTGTATGGATACGCAGTAAAAAGCTTTTTTTGCCTATCTTCCAATTTTCAGCGCATCGCGTACTCCCTAAAAAGCTGTGCTTTAAAGTCATTGTACAAATTTAAACCTTTTTCTTTTAACCCACCTGCGCTTTGAGGGCTCAGTCTAGTCATGCGTATTTACAGACTGTCTTCCGGTCTTTTCAGAAATGTCACTTGTAGACCCACCCTCCTGTCGTTGACTGCTTTCATCTGGAAACACTGGTGGAAAGCAATCCTGTCTTGAATTTGCTTAAATTTTACTCAAAACTGTGCACTCTTTAGCGTGGAGGGCATCGCACCACGTAGCATGTTGTGGCCATAAAGAGGCAATATTTTCCCCACGTAAATAATTAATCTGGCGATCCGCGCCTTCACATTGTTGAAGGTTTCAACAATGGAGTCGCCTGAGAAGCCAAAAAACAGACATCAAGGGTGTGGCTCCGCGGCGGAATATGTCCATGCCAAACACAGAAGTTGATGTGTCGATGTACTGCTCAACTCCTGCAAACAACCAAAAAGTCAAAAATGGACATCGAGAAGTACTCGTTGCCATTAGTTCAAATGGAGGATTTGCAAAAGCACCTTGGCTTAGTATTATAGTGTCTGAAATCTTACACATCAATTTTCAGTCAGAAAGTTTTTGACGCTTAAAGGAACTCAATTATTCGGCGACTTTGGGTTTGTTTTGATGCTATCCAGTGTTGACGATCAGTGCAGACGCGGTGATAGAACATGCGGATACGTCTTACATGAAAACTCGATGTTCATTTACCACGAAACAGACTGGCTATGAGAGAACAGATCTTTGCAAAAGCAACTGATCAAACGATATTAGAGGAGGCGATGTGGAGAAAAAAGAGATTTTTCAAATGATTAAAGCAATCTGTAAGGGGCAGAAATGGCAAAAGTTGTGATATTGTTGACCTTTGGTCAGCAAAAATGATGATCTGAAGGGTAGAGGAATACAACTAGATAAAGGTTGTCAAAGCTAAGTGTGTTGGAGGGCTGCAGTCGGGCCCGAGACGCGTTCTACGGCCCAAAGGCCGGCCGAAATTCCAAGTACGACTTTTCCCCATTCTGTCCCATTGTAAATGTGCAGTAGCAGGCGTAGTGAAAATTTATGGCCATATTCAATGCAGGTTCTGCGACGAAGTTCGCATGTGATTTATGGCAGAAGGTAAAAGCCCCTTCCTACTTGCAGATACGTTTACCAGCCCTCAAGTTACTAATGCATGTAGGGAGACGGGATAAACTATGCACCATTTAGACCATTGCCATGGTGATTGGAATATGCGTAGGGGAGACTCTAAAGTGGTGGGGACGTCTAAACTGCAAACAGTAAATTCTTTGTGGCCTAGGGGACGCCCTCTTCCCTTTGTTTCAAATCAACAAAATGTAAATCATTTGCCTGAATACTGTAGGCCACACGCAGTGAAGGACTCGTGGAAATTAAACACCATCCTCTTTATCTCTCGCCTGCCATTGGGGTTGTAATGGAAATTCTCGGCCCCAGCACAGTCAAACGGTCTGCTAGTTATGCTAGACATTCAGATTTGCAAGTTTTCATGTAATCATAAGTGGCGCGACTTTGTCGAATTGTCTGCAACCGTTGACAGATTAGGCAAATACGGGAGCGGAAGTTGTTTCAAGACAAAAAAAATTGGTGAGCGCTACGAGGCGAGGCCTTGTCGTTGTAAGGCAACAATCTAACAAAGCAAAAAAACACAATTTCCAGATTTGTGATATTGTAAAGGGCTTTTGCTACTTCTCAGTTGAGATTTAGATTGCCTTTGTGGTGTGAAGAAGTCACTAGCATCCTTCAAATATGTCAGAGCTACCCAAGGCTTGTGCATCGACAAAACCTTTTAACCCGCTCCTTACTGCCTTTAGAAGAGGAGTTTTGTTGATAAAAATCTACACCTGGTTGGATTATCAACTCCTCAGTGCTCATTAGCGCAAGACCGCTCTACTTCACGAGGGCTTGACAAGAAATGTGCCACACTAAGTAACTCCTTTCCGCAGTACGATAGCATCAAAGTTTGGTGGGTGCCGGGATAGTGTTTTCCAATGCAGCTATTCAATTTGTTCCCAACCCTGTGATTTGGAACACACGGTAGGTGGACAGGACGAGGAATGCAAAAGAACTCCTCCAGCACCGAATGTGCTGAAGGCGACCTGGTCTGCAAAGCAGATCCAAACTCGGATTATTAAAGACGGCTTTTTACACTTGTTCTTCCGGTTTAAGCGGCTCATATTAGTAAAAACAGTTTACTGAGAATTTCTGCTGCAGGGAATAAAGCATGCACAATTAGTGCATCCGAACGGCTGAGAAATTATTTCATGCAATAATGTTTGCAAAATTCTTACATCTGCTTGGACAAGATATAATAATCACGCCTGACAGTTGACTGTAACGCAGACGGTGGAAGCAGAGATAAACGCTAACAACCCGACATCACTAAAATGGCAAAGAAGGTGTGGACGATGGTCTGCACTTAATGGGTAGTACAAATCGCGACTTTGGGCAAAAAAGAGTCCGGAAAATTTTTTTGGAATGCAAATGTCGTTGGAGCACACAAGACGAGTTTCCGGTTCGGTTCATTGCTATGTGGGATGCATCGCACTGAGAGAGAGAGAGCACTTTTTGAGCCAGTTAAAAAATTTCAGTATGTTTTTATTCATTTCACGGAGAGAGGAATGACTTATTCATTCATAGCTCTGTTCCATCAACTTCCACTGTGGATTGCGACTTGTCCAGTCTGCCTGGTCGACCAAAGCTACAAGTGTTGCAAACGATGAAGCAGTTGTGAGTCAAATGATTGCCTACCATTAGGAGTGAGCTGCTCTTTTTTGCCAGTTAAAATAGCTCATTACAACCTCCATTTCTGATACCACTTCCGGAAGTTTGTCATCAGGCGTCAGTTTACCGAAAGGCAGTGCTAAATTGTGCCGCAACCTCCAAGTGTACGGTTATCTGTAAATGTGTCAGGCCGAGAAGCCAGGCTTAAAAGTTGTACCTCGGAGGACGAGGAGGGCACACACACACCCACACACACACACACACCTACGGAAAGGGATCGGGTCAACTTCACAGGTGGTCGGTCGCGTACGTACACACTGAACAGCATAAAGGTGGAGGTGGTGTGGGCTTTCATGGTTGTTAATGTGACCAGCTGACCAGCAAACAAAATGTCAAAGGCGTGGAAAAGGTTGTAGAGGGCTCAGTCTGACCATTTCACATTTCCCCTACTGCTGTCTTGCGTTGGAAAAGCCAGAATTGAGAGGGCAACCTACTCCGAAAGACGTGAAAACTGTGCATGCACTGCGCTTGCTTGCATTTCTACTTATGAAAAAAAATACTTTTGTGTTCAGATTTGAGTGGAGTGTGTAAAACTGCAGCTAAAATCGTGGATCCGCGGCTCAATTAAGCTGAAGTTTATCCCTTCCGGTACACCTTCCGTGTCTTTTACTGCGGTGCGTGTAGAAAGATTAGGGATTATGCAGACTCTGCAATTCTTTCACGAACAAATAAGGCAGAGAGTTCACTTTCGTTGCCAAGATCACGAGAGATGAGTCAGTAATGGGCACTACAAAACCGGAACTCGGTAGAAGGCGACCTTAATCTAGGCAGAACAGTCCATGGGGAAATCGGGCTGGTGGATTTTAACTTCGCTTCCAGCTAAAATGAAGAAGGCGTCCATATTCGTGAAAGACCTATTAAGTTGGAGGATACGATTGCCCGACAGCATGAAATTTCTCCATAGGTCATACTTGGCTGCTGTGAATTCCCTGCCCTAGAGCATTTCCCTGTGGGCTTGTCACCATTCCTACCTGTGTCGAGGGTTTCACAGTGCTGAAAACTCATAAATATTGGACTACTCTAATTTTGATGAAGGAAACCGTAGATTGCTTCTTTAGATTTTGTAATCGAAAGGCTAATGCAGTACCAGGTGTGAAACCACAAGGCCTCGAGAAAAGTCAGCGCAAAAATACCACAAGAAACGGAAATAAACATTTAAAAATAGATAATCTAAGCAGTAAAAGCGTTAAAATAGCTAAAATATGAACTGAAAATACAACGTAAGCACATTTAACTGAAGAAAGCCACGCCTCAGCAACGGTCGCATTCGGTTCTCCGCCACAATAAGAGTTACCAGTACAACGGCTCTACAATGAGATGTCTTTAAAACTAACGCCATAATGTCACCAATGCATGTACTTAACATTTTCTTATTTCTGTCAAAGCAGTAGCCTATTTGGACAGGCTAATGAATAGCCTCGTCAAAATTCAGTCTCCACATAAACGCCTGCTGCTAGCGTCTGCCTCCACCACCCCGGCGCTCAGGCGGACATGGACGTCCGCGATCAATGCCTCATCATCATCATCCACATAGTTCATTTTTTTAATAATGAGGTACCATATCCTCCTCTCTCCTCCTCCCCTCTTTTATGCCATAATGCCTGGTTTAGGAGCAATTAAGCGCACCAACTGTCCCACCGACTGAATGACTGAACAACCAGCCTGGATTAAAATTATCTGCACTTGCTATCATCCCCTGCCCTGCACCCCGCCAAGGTTACTGTTGTCGTATTGAGTAACTTTTATGGCTTCCAACACCACTGTGATGTAACAAGACGTCACAGTTGAGTCCACAAACTTGACATTCCATTATGCTGACTGAATAGTCACGAATCAAGCCCTGTGTCTGCATCATGAGGCACAGCAAGTAGAAATACTCTTTCCTGAGGCATAGTCAACATAAGGCGGCTTTGGACGACATTTTCGAGGTGGAAAAATATTTTAAATACTGACAGATAAAATACCCTGGTCTGTTGGTGCCTGACTTTGATGCCGCCAACCCTTGACAAATGAGACGCAGCTAAAGGGGTGAAATTCTATTTGTGCAAAAAAAACGCAAAAGACAAGTTCCGTGTGTGTTCTGTGGCAGACAGGCGTGGTGTGGCCACCTTATCCAAACGGCAGGACAAGTGTTTAGGGAGTTCCTTCAAAAAATTAAAATTTTAATGCAAGCTTTGTTTTTATGTGTCTAGGCAATTTCATTTTAAGCCAAGTGTCGTAAGTACTTTTGTAAAAGATTAATGTGTCAGTAAACCTCCTAAACAAAACTTTTGTGTCTTTTTTTACGAAGCTGTTTTGCCTTTATTTTGATGAGTTGAAGTGTAATTATGCATCACTTGAGCCTCCACGGTGTTTACAAGTGTCAAGAACTGATGGAACTGGAGGCTCTGCACCGAAATTAGCAGTTACAAGAATTGGCAGAGCGGTCTTAATCCACTGCATCGCCAGCAAGGCTGCCACCTTTAGCTCTGTTGATGGAGTTGGAGGCAAAACACGGATGTAGTTCGCAAGGCAGGGCTTAACAATAGAGGGTACACTTGTGACGAGATATGAATAAACTTTAAATACACAAAGTTTCTTTTCTATGCACCGGTAACACCAGTTTTACACAGAACACGCAGAGCTGTGAGGTCGAGGGCGAGAGAGAGAGAGAGAGAGAGTGGGGTAACAAAGAATTATGTAGGCTTTCTTCGTTGCTATGACTATTATTGAATCGTCGCTATGACAATTAAATTCAATCCTCCTCTTCCTCCTCCTCCTCCTCCTGCTTTCTAATTCAATGGTTTAATCAAATTGGCTCTTGTTTATCTCCACAGACCAGCTGCTAGACCCACCCAGATTGGTGGAGCAATATCACTTTCCGCCCCCGCGTCCATTTGGACACAAAGATGGGGCACGGTAGGGAAAGGCGACAGAGACAACACATCTACAGTTCCCGCGAAGCCAGTCTCCGTTGGCCAGTCAATCCAACAGGGAAAGTACATCTAACTTGATTCCGGTTTTTAAGATAAAAAAGTGTCAGGAGGACTGCCATGCCTATAAGGAGGAGACTACAGGAAGTCGCTTCATGATAATTACACCTCCAATCACCTGTTTATTCTATTTCAAATGCACCAATTTCCTGTGGCACTTTCAAGTTTACAGCATCTGCAGGGCAAAATCCTAAGGCCTAACGTGCTGTCAATCCATTCAAAAAGGTGGGTGCCATTTAGTTAGGCAACTTTCCACAGCGAAAACATTGGTGGAAAGGACATTCGCCTTCTGGAAAGGGGCGTGTGTCTCCCCACTGGTTGACAGGAGCCGTCACACAAAGCGCCCACCTTTTTGCACCACAATCGAAGTGTAAAACCCCATTTTCAGCATAAATTCAGCATAATTTTTACTCCCTAAGAAAACCACATTTGATTTTAGCTGTGACATTTTAAGAAAAGGACAATTTCATGCAGTTGACTGTTTGACAGGAGCAGTGGGCTCGTTGGAATTTTACCTTTTTTGTGTATGCCAAAAGTCGTGCGTCATTTTGCAATTATTTTGGGCAAAAGGTTTTGTTTTATTCGCAAAAATAGGTAAAAAAATCCTTCCTACGATTTAGACAAGACCGCTTCGTCCGCCGCTCTCGCGACTGTTCAGCGGGCCGCGGCTAAGGCCCCACCGCCACGGCGCAGCGAGGTCTGGAGGCAAACAGTCTACTTTGGGTGGACTTGGCGGTGGTTGTCAACACTTCGAAAAGGGCACCGCCAAAGAAAGGAATAAGGAGAATAAATGGTTCTTGTGTCTTCCTTCAACAATAGCAACAAAAATTTGCTCGTTAAATACCTTTGTTGTTCACTTATCGATATCTTCGGGAGGAGAAGAGTAGAGAATTTGGTTTTTGGTTTTTGTGTTTTCCATCCTTAAGAGCAAACGTTTTATCCCTGAAATAACCTCCAGACAATGCTATCTTAATATCACTCCCCGCACCAGAATGAGAGGGAAGAGGAGGGTGGAGTGGAACAAGTTTTTTAGTCTCTTGAACACAGCAGAATGAGAGTTCCTTATCTCAAACACCTGTCATGCAGTAAGTTGGAGGCTGACAAATCGGATGGACGGATGGATGGGTGGATGGATGGATGCATAAAAAGATGGAGGGATGGGCAGGTAGGTGGGCAAGGGATGCAAATTTTTACTAACATTCTTTTTTCACCTCCCCATCCATCGCTGTTCCCTCGTCATCCTCATTAACACAGCAACCCACAATTGTCTGAAGGAAAGAAGTCTTTGTGAGGATCCCGAATGTCACATCTTCAAACAGACAACAACATCAGTCATGGTGTTCAAAAAAACGCTGCTAGAGAATCTCATATCACCCCTCGGTTGCTCAGTAAATTTAGTTGTATTTATTTATCCGGACGGTCAGTATACCACACAACTAACAAAAGTACAATCAAACCAGATTTCCCATAAACCTGACAGTGGTGACGCTAAACGCCCTATTTAGTCATGCATCCTTTAAAGTCAGGAGCTTTGCCACCCAGTGCCCGCTCAACAGCCGATTAGCCGAGTGCCTACGGTGCGAGCGATGGAATGAATCAAGCCGGTTCCATTATCACCAGGTTTGGTGATTATCTGCTTGCTAATTGAAATGTGCTTGCATTTGTCCAGATAACATCAATGCGGAGGAGACGTATGCATCTACTTCAAAGAACTTGCGCATCGTGTCAATAAAAGAAAATGCTTTGCATGGACTCTCTCCTACCCACCTGTTCTTGGGTTTCAAAGACCAAGAGACTCTGACAACTAGTCGAGTAATTTGGATAAAAATTTTCTACGTCTAGACTGCCGAGCTGGCAAGACTTCGACGCAGGAAGCAATGGACCAATAGGAAGGGGAGAGGTTGTGAAGAGTGCATTGTCTATGCGTAAAATTCTTCAATCTCTGCAAAAAGGACATTTTTTAAGGGAAGGTAATTCTGGTAGAAAGAAGTATAAAAATGATTAATTTAGCAGACATTAACTATGTTGGTGGGATCCGGGGATAAATGTGTTTGCATAATTTTTCAAAAAACTTTGACAACGGGGATGGCGATGTCCTCTTGCGCCAAAGCAGCTGCTATCGTACGCAAAAATGTACAAAAAAGAGATCTGTATAACTGCCTAGGGCATAAAAAGTCATCGTGATATTGTCTATTAATAAATTGAAAGCGATCTACGAAATAAATGCTTTACATGGATTCCCGATTGCCAATTAAAAAGCCGCCAGATGATGCAGGGCAGGTTGAAGAGGAAGGCCTGGATCATGAGAACGAATGGAACCCACTGGTAGTAGAGGATTTTTCGCTCTTCACGCTCCTGTGTCGACTCCGGCACGGTTTTTTGTTTAGTGGGGAGAAAGTAGGTGCTCGTCACCCAGCACACCGACTCCGCGTATTCCTCCTGTGCCCGTGTAAATTCTGTGGGCACCCAGCATGCTATGGGCTTGCCGATGTACTGCCGTGCGGACACCACCAGTGTAAAGATAACCAACAGGAGGGTCGTGAAATTGTGGCTGAACCGATCGGCAAAATCGTCGTCACGTCGATGCTTCCCCGCGTCGAGCTTGAACTTGGTTAGACCTGCGAAGAAGTGTGTATCCATGGCGGCGGTTCCAAGAGGAACAAGTAGGAGGAGGAGGTGGTGGTGGTGGCGGCGGACACAATTTATCCTACTACCAATACCACTCGGGTCAACAGCATGAGCAGTAACTGAGCGTCGGACAATGCCATGCGTGCTGGGCGATTGAATGTGAATGGGAGTGCGTGTTGGGGTGTGTGTGGGTGTGTGTGGACGCAGCACACATGCCCTGATGTAATGTAATCAGCGCTCCCGCCTATGAGACGGCTGATTGGCCAGTAGCTGGTTGGCTGCTTAGGCTCCGATGATGTAACGGGATGCGGATGTGCTTCTATCCACTGGCACTGCTGCTACCGCTGCTGCCACTGCCACTGCTGCCGCTGCGAATGACGATTAGGCATGACATTCCTGAAGGCGCTTTCCCTCCTCGCCCTGTGCGATCACAAATTCACTGCCCAATTGTAATACCCACATTAATGACATGTACTTGCTATAACTTGTTAACAATAGTGCTTGCAACCATGTTGGACGCACATGAATGAGCACACATGACACGATTCAAATCGTAATAATTAATGAGTTATGGGGCATTTTGGTAGTTTTTGCTGGCAAAATATTTACTACCGAGATTTAGCATAGAATTGTTTTACTTTTTAGGTATAAATTTTTGCTGTGAGATGGAAAGTGATTTTGTCGGCGCTGCGGCTTAAAGCTGGCGCCAGATGTGTTTTTAAGGGACTATGCGTAGGGAAATAATAAGTCAGTGTTTTAGGCTTTTCATCTTCCGGGTGCCATACACACAGATGATTGAGCGCCATTCCCAGTGCGGCAGTAGGCTTGACAATCGGGACGCATCCTCCCGTCAAATCCACTCCCAAGCATCACTTGGATTTGTGTGTGTATGTGTGCGTGTGTCCGACAACCATGACGTTCCGAGAATAATCCCAGGGTGGATTTGAAACCCGTTTTATTCGTTTATCTCACATGTTTTGCTAGTAAAACATTTCGCAACGATGGTGTTTAGCCGAACTTGGAAGCCTATTTTTACCCTCATTCCTGGAAGCGGGGTTAAAAAAACACTCCGCCTGTACATCACAGTGCAGGAGATGGCGCGATATCCACGAGGAATTTAGTGTCGTATTCAGGAAGTAAAATTGACAAGAGAAAAAAATGCTTGCTATAAATAAAGAAAAGTTGAACCAGTGAGAGCTGCAGGCATCATGCTAGTGAAATAGTCGTTCTGCATTTGGAGGGCAAGCCAGAACCTGTCTTACACTGCGTACATCGTTTTGAAGTGGTTGAACACAAAAAAAGGCATTTCATGGTGGGGCTAAGGCGTCAGGTGGGAGCGGTTGGAAGAGCTCGAATGGCCCAGGCTCTGGTATTAGGTCCGGTATGCGTCTAACATAGGGATGCGCGGTACAGGCATGCCTACGAGCCTGATGTCATAATAAATTGCCATCTCTGACTTCTGTGCGCCAAATCCCCGCATTCGCCATGTGCTCCCTGCACACCGCTACCAAGCCGTCACTTTCAGGTGATTCAGCCGCTGAGATCGGAGGTGTTATTAGCACCACATCTGCTGTGGCTGACCAGTCTGGTGCAGTTCAAAAATTCCCGTGCCATTTGGTGCCCTATCTGCCCTGCATCATATGCTCTCCTCGCCTAAATTTGCTGCAAAAGCGGGAAGTTTCTTCCTTGTCAGCCTGGCAAAGGGTGTAAGGGTGCTCACCGATGCCCCCTTTAATCTCTCCTGCTCATCTTTCTGTTCACGTCTAAGTATAATTTCAATGGACTAAAATGATCATAACCATAATGGCAACATTCTGTCCCATTTGAGACTCATTATTAGCCCATATGGTCGGCGTGCATGTGTGTGTGTGTGTAACATTTTCAATTTGATGCTGTGTGTGTTTACCCTGTCCCAGTGCTCAGGCAAATGGACCATCTGGGATTTCTCAGAGCACTGGAGGTACATTGTATTTGGTTCACCAAAATGCTAACCATTTTTCTACCTCCCTGCTGATTAAACAAAAAAAACCCTCAAAATCGTGAGATTGTAGAATGGACAGGACGAACTGGCGGAGGCGAGTACAAAAGCCGTCGCACAATGCACATAAATGGTGAGTAGTAGGCGATGCAAAGAACATTTTGCCTCAACAGTATTGTTACTCCCGTTAGACTGACGCCTTCTTTGACTTGCCACGGCGTAGCAAGGCTGAAACAATGCGAAAGATAGTTTTATTCAGTCAGTTTGCGGCTCTGTCTTCAGCACATTATTCATTTACCCTTTCACACTGTTGTCGAGGTGATTTAGCCCCATCAGATGTAAACAACACTTGCTGCGTGTTGCCTGTTACTCCTGTCTAGATGACACAGGGAAACCGGGCCTCGCTTTGCAAAAAAAACTAGTAGCGGGAAGGCTAAGCCTTGGGGAGAGAAAATCAGTTAAGGCAAATGATGGTCTGGTGCTTTTAGTGTGGCACAAACTGGTTATTTGCATCATGAGGACGCCTTGATCCACCTCCTACCTCTATCGTCTCCCAAAGCCCCGAGGGTTGAATTGTCAAAGGTACCTTATGAAGGGAATTAAAGAGAGCAGAGCAGTTTATGCGTAAAACGAAATATTCAGTGGCTTTATACCCAAGAAAAGACCGGAACTTAAGCCCATATTTGCCTTGGCTCTGTGTTTGCGCTTACTTTGTGAGAGTGTGTTAAAAAATTGTAAAATATGCTTTTTTTCAAAGGTTCTTAGTCTCATATCAAATTAGAAGGGATTTGTAGAGCCATAAACTCCTAATCCACTTCTCCATAAAATCACCGTTCACATTGCATAATTGGGTGTCTTCAAGTCGTAGGGGATATCCCAAGTGTCCTCTCTCCCTCTCCACACATAATTTAAGCCATAAAAGTAATGAAAAGAAAGTTGAATTAGTTTATTTACATTGATAAAAACATCCTTCCGAAACACACCGAGTCTGGGATACTTGTACAATTAAAAGGTCAAGTCTTCATTTGCCCACTGATCAGTTAAATTAAACCAGTGCTGCATCAGGCTCCTCCCGATGGTCCCAGTGGATCAAAATTCCCACCCCAGGCTCTGGCATGAAGTCAGCCTCGATGATTAATCATTTGGACTGCCACGTTCGACTAGAACTTTATGGTATGGACGCCTTGTCAGTTACTTAGCCTACACTCTTTCGCACCTTGACAAGGTAGACCGTAGCAGACAGCAACTGCAGTCCTGACAGCAGCCTCGGAAGTCTGTCTTCGAGAGCTTAAAATTGCTTTGGCTGGGAAGACGCATCAGCACCGCTGAGACAATAGTGAGGCGATCATTAGCCTCGACGCTCTTGGACTGCCCCCAGGCGAAACATTTTGCTAATACCAATCGCCCTGAGGTATGGGGATAATCTCCACTCCGCCATATGCAACTAGCATTCAGCAGTGTTGGGCGTCCATTCATTAGGAGTTAAGGAGGAGAATCAAGACATGACAATTTGATAATTCAAGCAAAGCATTTTCGACCTATCCACTTCGCGCTGTCAGTTATGACTTGATGCACTTATTAAGGTAATTTTTTTAATCAAAATGAATGTGCGAAGCAAGTCGCCTACTATAGGAAGAGCTCTTGACACCTCTCTTGCGCACACACTGAAAGAGCTTCCACATCCTGGCGAAGTGTGATTTACCTTCCAAATAAAGACAAATGTTTCAGGGAAAGCGTTGCATTATAACAGCAATAACGGAGGGGGAAATAGACCTGAGAATACTGCCTAATCCGCGCTTTCAGGGAGTAGTCGCTCACTCCCGTCTGAAGTACTCTACTCTCCCGATCAGAATGACAAAACAAAACTGTCATTTTTGTCTTCCTTAAGGCATTGTTTTGGGGAATTCATTGTTGTCGCCCTCCCATACGAATTGTTAGTAAAAGTACCACTAAATAGCAACAGCTTGTCAGTACATCCTCCCCTTCCTCTTATTACTTCCTCTCCCCAAAAATAAAATAATATTTGCGAGTTTATTGTTGAGAGATTCGAATTGTCGAGTGGGCGTTCCCATAGTTAAACTGCAAACATCTTGTGTGTCTATTATGGTGGTTAGTAATACTGCGTCCGCCCGTCCACTACGTCCGCCCCAGTTTGGAATGGCCGTGTGCATGCACACTAGCAAATGCTGTACAAGTCTATTTTGTAACGAACAAATTCCAGCCAACCTTTCCATTTTATGTCAACAATACGTTCACCAATTCCAGTACGTGTGCCGTCACCTTGATGATTTTGACTTTCTGCAACTTACTAAATTAAAGCTGAACCCTCGACCGAGTTTGCCTCTGGCTTGAGATTTGCCCTGACAAAGTCACTTCAAGTCACATTTTAATCATCTTTAAGACAAAATTAATATGAGAAAGTGACTTGACTGTGGGGAGAAAAACTTGAAACTCACACTGCACTGCTGCTCATCCTCCTCGTGCCTGTGCTCGCCTCAAGCACAGCCCCTCCCATCTCCCCTCACCCCGTGCGTGCTCAAAGACGTATCTACGCCTCATGAGCAAATGATGCATGAGATTGTTGCAAACAGCCAGACTTTTGCAGTGATAATAACACTGTATGACTGCGTACCAAAGCATGAGTTGTGTCGACGACGCTGTTCTTGCTTGAAATCACATCTGAATAGTTGCGATAACAGGAGGTGGGTACACAGCGTTCAAACACGAGTCGGAAATGGTCTTCCCGTTCGGACGCAATCTTGTGTCATCATTCATGACCTTGCTTGTCCAAATCTGGCCATTAATTGATCACTGCCTGAAAGAAATGCTGGCGAGGTGCGCAAAGAATCCCAAACCTTAAAAAATAGAATTCTCAACCAGAAAAAAAACCAGAGCACTTTAACTAGGACAAAAAACAACACTCAAGAATACTCATTTATCATTCATTGATTAAGCACCCGCCGGAACGGAAGTGCTTTATGTCATAGCAAACATTCTATTGTGGAAGAAAAAGTGGAGGATGGGAGGCTGCGCCCGACCGACGCAACCGCTGTTCAAAAACTAAGGCCAGTTTTTACCCCTAGATCACTGACATTCTGCGTGCCTATTGTGCTATTTGAAGCCCAATCACGCCATTTTTACGCAACCGCCTATCAGAAGAGTGGTGAATACTGCATGTCACACATTTGTGACGCCGAGGTCAGATAAGGAAATTTGGTTAAAAAAAGGAGGCGAAATGCTCATATTGTGATCTCAGTAATTGTGTGCTTCAACTCTCTCCCCATAATCCATTTACATTTTCTTCTTACATTGGTAAAATACAAATTGAAAATGTACACAACAAAACAATAAGCCATACACCGGAAGTAGGCAAGGGAAGCAAAGAAAATTGCAAAAAAGAAGTAGTACATAAAATAAAAGCGCCGATTCAGTTGTTAACGATCCGTTGGCCACGATGAACGAATGGAAAGTAGCAGTGGGAGAGGGGAGATCTCTAAAACAAAACGGACGAGGCATCAAATTCTAGCTAATAGAAGCGTCACTCGCTTTCATCTCACATTCGGTCACTCCGCTCTTAGAATAAGTGGAGCCCTTTGCCTCCAAGAGGGATCAGTAAGGCAGCGGTCTAATACCTCCTCAGTTGTACGCAAATTCGACGACTGGTAGGTCGCCTCATGGGTGCTTTACCACGCATCATCGACTACATTGCCGTGGCTGACGCAACAGGTTGGCAGAGGGGAGTGCCAAGGGCAAAGCTCTTTTGTTTAACTTTTCCTTTCAATTTCAAGGCTACCGCTTGATACTTTGGCCCCTGCATCGGAATAATAGCCTCTCCAGCCCCTCCATACTGACCCTGCCCTAGTGCTACCACCCATTTCAACTTCAGGAAGGACTCGAAAAACTGTAATAAGTAAACTTTCTAAACAGACTTATCCTGTCTGACATCGTTCTGCTGAATGCTTGATAGGTTTCATCGATCCGCGCAGGACCACGCATAAAAGCCATTTATAACATCAAAAAAGGGTAATGCTCAAAGGTGTCTTTCACACAAAGGTGATAACTCAATAGAGTGGCTGGTTTAGAAGAAGCTGACGAAGCTGCAACACTCATACTTAGAGGTCTAATCACATAATCATTTGTGAAATAAGACAAAAATGGCGCTTAAACTATCAAAACACGCCACAGTCTTCTCCATAGAGAAAGTTAAGAAGGGGAATAGTAGTCGGAGACGCAACAGGCCTATTCCATGGGCGCGGACTGCGGCAAGAGTTAAGCATGCCTAAATCATGGGGCCTTATCAGTGAGGTTTCAACTGAGAGTGCTCTTGAAGAACGTAATAGGAAATTAACTTCTCATAATTGTTAACATCAGTTACATGACAAAAACTAAAATTCTATGCTACCAAAAACACCAGTAGACAAAATTTAGGAAGAAAATGCTTGGTTCGTGGTGATTTCACCTGTCTCCCGCTTTCAAATTCTAACCACCCGGTCGAATTACAACGGACATTCTTTAAGACCTTTGAACATCGACTAAACTACTTAAATAGCTACTTAAATTGTAGCTCAAAGCTAATCCAAGTGTAGGTTTAACATCATCGCGACAGCAGACCTCCATCAAATTTCCCCCCATTTCACCGTGCCATGATAAACTGCCTCTCCGCTTTTTGGAGCTCACGCAATATAAAATGTCAGATTTATTGAAATCTCGCTCAAAAACCGGAAGAAAGAGTACAACTTCGTTTCTCGCTCAGATGAAACGTGTCACCACTTCCTGTTGGGTTTGAAAATGGATTTCGCCTGCCAAGAAGGCATAAAGTATTCATCGAGATGCTAACCCCGACTGAGGGGAAGGAGGCAGGCGATGTGGTAGTAAGTGCTTTAAATTACTCTTCCTCCCCATCCCCATCCCAAAGTTGGGAGCCTAGACGCAAGTTTTATATTTTTGACTTAAAAACAAAATAATTTTTTGGCAAAGTGCACTTATGCTCCAGGGAAGTTTGGTCTACCGATCCTTTTTTGCCGTGGCAAAAGTAATTTTCTTAATTGCAAAAAAATGACTGCACACCACGATTTTTAACATTCCCTATCCAATGTCAGGTAATAAGAAAATGAGAAAATAGGGCGTTATTTATAAAAAAAGATGCTTTTAAGGAAGGTAATGGACGCTGAGACAGGGATTCCACCTATTCTGAACTAAGCTTAATCACTCCAAACTGTTATTCGCTTGAATGCTTTCAATTTCCACTCGTGATTTGTGCAGCATGATTGAATGTCACATTAGGACGAAGAAAGTTTTAAAAACAACACAATTTAGACTGCATTAAATTTGCTAAAAGGAAATACAGAGATACACTAGAGAGCAGGCAGGAACCTACCGGAGTGGAATTAGCGGATTTGAAGGTGTTGGGAGTGATGCTGATCGTCAGCGAGACGAACAGTGGACTGGGAGGCGAGACTGTGTCCCACGCTTCCCGCGGAGGTGCTGGGCTGTGTACGACCGAGACCGACCCCATCATTTCCGCTCGGTGCTGTGGCCAGGCTTGACGAGGAGTGCGGACGCTGCACTGGCCATCCGCTAACGGAGCTCGCACTCGTAACCATCAAAGTGGGCGGTTTGGGCTCCAGGGTCTGGATGGCATTTGCGCTTTCAATCGTTTTCTTAGGGAAGGAGGGAATGGATACTGAGGATACCTCTCACGAAAATGATTTATAGAGGGAGCATTAGAAGTACTAGCGTCTCAGAAGCCCTAGCATTTGTTATCTTTTAAAAGTCGACGGTCTCAGCGTGTTGGATTTAACGACACACATCCGAGAAAGGCATTATAATTGAAATAAAATCATCTCGCATCAAAAATCCCTGCAAAATGGCGCATAAACATAGCATGCAATAACGCCTACTTATATCCACGCCTCCTTGCACATCAAGCATCAGTCCAAGGGGTGGATGTAAGTGCAGAACGCATAAAAAGCGCCTTCCATTGATCACTAGATTCCATTTTAATCTCCATCAGTCCAAAACACATTTACCTCTTAGTACTTACGTTCTTCACTCCATTTCCGTTGATGTTAACTAGCTGAAAACATTCCGATCCCTGAGACCGACCAAATTGGTTGTCCTCCCCATTCTCAGTGCTCATTTTTGGCATCACTGCCGCGCTCTCCAAAAGGAAATCGATCTCCGCCTTTTCCCTCTCCACGTCATCCTCCTCGTCCAAATCCTCCGTCTCTTCATACACCGAGGTCGTTGTATCTGTCACCGCAGTGTAAAAATCCACAACCGATCCACGCATCTCCAGGTAGTCTCGACCCCGTCGTGACTCTACATCCCACCAGGAGGCGAGATTAAAATCATCCCAGTCCCGTGACCGCCGAACTGGCGATTCACCCTCCAGCGGTCGGTCAAACGGTGTCTCCAACGCGTGCGACACCTGCGGCTCATGACGCAACGAGAAGTGATGAATGGGCGTGGTGTGTGTGGTTGCCAACTCCAAAGTGTGAAACTGCTGTTGCAATGGACTGACAGCACTGACACCGGATCTGGGGGATGGAGCGAGATGCATCGGTGGGAAGGCGGTCAGTTCAGCAATATATTTGGCCAATATAGGATGTTCTCGATGTATTTTGTGCTCCTCTAGAATTCTAAACGAAAAGAAAACTTTGTCAACTGCGTGCACCTCAGTATTGGCACTGAGTGTCTAGGTGAGATATTTTTATTCGTAGGAATGACTTTTTTCCCAATTATTCCGAACTGAAAAGTACCACATACGATTTTCGCTTTGCATTAGGCACGATTCCGGATTAATTATTTAGACTGAAAATAATAAAAAAAGAAGTGTAGCTGAATTGGTTCCTTAGCAAGGTTATCGCTTTAGAGTTATGCAACTCTCTCCGTTTATTGCTCAGGTAGCTCAATCCAAGAAAGTTAATCCAGACTTGGCCTATGACCTATTCCATATAGAAGTCTAAACCCGAGGCTCATTTTTGTGGTTCCAGCGTTTGCCCTGTGGCTTCATCGCATTTTCAACGCTCCATCTCGATTGCATTGAGGTCGAATATAAGTGGTGTTAGGGCCTTAGTCGAGTGGCAAGTGCCACCACCACCACCACCGAAATAAGGGGTTGCAGACTGGTTATCTTCGTCCCGATACTTTGTTGGTCAAAGCAACAAGATTTGGTTAGCGTGTGTGTACTTACATTACCACGAGCATCAGAGAAGAGCTTACTAGGGAAAACTTTCTTCCTCCCTGTTCAGTTGAGTGGCCTTTATTATATCAGTATTTACTCATCCTCCCCATTTCTGAGCAGTTCAGTGTACCAGAACAGTAACAACTGTTGGTCCTTAGAAAATCTACTGCAAATTCCGTTCGATTCTTTTTGTGAGGATGTGCTACTACTGAAAATTGGAATCATACCACAGAACAGGCTACATCACAAGTGTCTCTTTCTACTTTGCCGATGAGGAGAAACCGAGAAACATTTTGCCTGCCTCTTGTAATTGATTACGAGGACGCGAGAAAGGACCTACCGTGAGTGCATGTTCAAAACAATCTCCACCGGATGCATTAGGCGGCCAATATTTTCAATCACACTGCTGAATGGCAACTCGTGTTGGACTTGGGCAAATTTTGCTAATCTCCACTTTCTGGTCATCGTGCGAACCACACACATCCACAAAGCGTCTCTACAACGCCGACCAACTGGTGCTCGTCTAACCTCCAGGGTGGATGGAGACGATGCGGTGAGTGGTAGTGTTCCCACGAGCGGAGTTACCTCCTCCTCCTTCTCCTCTTCCTCCTTCAGCAGTGTCCCAATCCCTCCGATTTTTTTGGCACTGTCGCCAGCAGAGGTGGGGAAAGACGCCCCCGGCATTCTTACTGACTTGCCTGGGGTTCTACAACCGTTTGCAGAAGCAAAGACGTGAGCACAAGGACCGCTTCCTGGGTCAAATTTGCCTTTGGTTCTAAAACAAAGGCGTTGTCACCTAATTTGAAGGGAATCCCTCTGCTAACATCCGTTCGAAAGGTTAAAATTGAGCTTAAAATAGGAGCCTCATAGTGAATTTTGACTTGAAAAATTTTGTCGGTTTGTAAGGAATGCACTTCTTTCTATAAATTAAGAAAGAAGCAACGGGATGTAGGCTGATAAAAGACATGAAAATTAAATAAAGATAGTTTGTTCTAAGTTTGCTGTTAGTCCGATTCCGGGTTTTAGTAGGGGAGGTCTCTTTATTGCTCAGCAAACAGCACTTTCCGAGGGTGGACTGACCTCCATGCCACACCAGTGACCTTAAGCCCTTCTGCATGTTAAGAATGCGTATTCTCCAAGAGTATCAAGCCTTCTGTCGTGTTCAGAGAAGCCGTGGGGCGCTACAGTATATTGACAGTAGAATGTGTGTCCAATCTCGGAAGACAACGCTCCCACTTTCTATTGCTCAGGAATAAACTTTGGCGGGGAAGGTTGGTGAAGAAGCACGGATAATATGGATGGGAGGATCGGTGACGATCCGCAGAAAAAGGCCTGAAAATGACGTCCAGCCCTAGCAACTATCCCAATCTTGTGTTCTACAAGAAAGTTATCAACGACTGAGGTCGCAAACCATCCGAAAGAGTTCGATATGAAGCTGTCTACATGATTTGTATGCAGATATTTAAAATATGACGTCGCAATACCTCCTCCGCTCCTCTTCTAACCGGGTAGAACCCGGATAGATATGACTTGAGAGCTGTGAATTGGGAAAAAAAAGTGACAAGGGAAAATTTACACTAAACCCTAGCCCCAAGAAACTCTGCTAAATACTGTCTTTTATTTAATGACCCGGCTTTTATGTCAGCGTTCCTACGACTAACGAAAGCTATGTACGATGGCCAGCACACATCACCCCGTTCTTGGAACCCATTTCCCAAACAGAATGCAAATTCAGATGCAGAAGAATTGCCAAGAGGGATTAGTGACGTTGCACTCAAATAATGTCCCGGCTACACGCAAATTCGATGATTAGCGTGGTCGGATGGTTCGTGGAGCGGAAGGCTGACCAAGGAGAGTGCCGAGAACCAGGCTCAAAAGAGGAGAGGAGAGACACAATAGGCTAGGTGTTTAGTTAACTCTGGATTGTGGCAAAGGGACTGCCTTGGACCTCCTTCCACGCCATGCCAACAGCCCCAAGCTCGAGTGTTACCTCACTTCCTTCGTCCTCGGGAAAGTTAGTGAGGCTCATCATTACATTTTACATTTTATTCACCTTCTTCTCGAGGAGAGTCTCATTTACTTCCTCGTCAATCACGGAAATAGAAACTACCATGGTGCTATGTAATTGTCGAAGTTACCTCGTGAGTTTAAGACCCAAAAGTATGCAAGGAAGTAAGGAGGAACGGATGAGAGGATGGAGTAATCGGTGAGGGGAGAGGCACAGCGAGCAAATGATGATGGCATGAATAAATTACCCCTTTCTGAGTATGGAAAGTGCACAGAGCAAGAAATGGGCGTGGAATTTTCCAGAAAAATACAAATAAATTGAAATTACCTCGTCAACTATTCTCGAGTTGAGGCCCTATGGGTAGGGCCTGTTTTCATAAAAATTGTGTCAAAAAAAGGACAATAACGGTGATTGAACCTGGTCAATAAAACCAAGCAGAAAAACTTAATTCCAACAGACAATCTAATTTTGTCAAACTGAGATAATTTTCGTCCGGATCCATAATATAAATTTCTGGATAAATGGGAATCTTGTATTTTAAAATAAAGCTCCATTTACAATCCCGCCGGAACTGCGCATTTGCCTGACCTCGCCTTTATGACCTTGAATAAGCCTTGATATGCAAAAAAATCACCGCGAGGCAAAAATAGCCTGCCAGAGGAACCATTTTCCTGCCTGGTTTTTGAGGACTGAAAAACAGTTATAAGCAAGCGCGGATCATCACGAACAGGATCCTTTGAAGCAGACAAGGCAAATCTGCGATTGCAGTAAGGTTTAAGATGCATGGTCCTAGGTTATGAATAGGTGGAGCACACTTAGGCCACCCGTCTTGCATTGATGCGACCACTCATTTGTGATAGGTTGGCTGCTTGTTTAACTTTTGGTCCCGGCGACAGGGCGCTTGGGACTACACCATTGTACGACGGTTTGACCTCCGAGGCATGGCGGTACATTATCGCTTCAGTCCAGCAACCAAACCGAATCTGCAGTCTAACTGGAAAAGCTCTATGCTACAAAATTATCGTCGTTGTCTGCCATTAGGCCCACCAGATTACTTATGCATGTCTCCCTTATTTTGTATCATCAATCCATCATCGCACCCAAGACAGCCGCAGAGTGGTTTTGAGGGCCAGTAACACAAATGATCACGCCCCCTCCCCCTCCGCCCCAAAAAAACAACACCTTGACGAAGGCCCCCCAGCAGCTAACGTGTCAGCCAGTGGAATGCCTACTTCACTGTACTGAGGCAATAAAATGCTGCAGTGAAAGGTCACAATCAACTGCAGTTGCATGACAAGAAAAACAGCTCGGGGCTTTTTTTTGTTTCCACTTGATTGGACAAGGAGTGGGTAAAGGTTAAAGTGTGGACCAAACCAATCACTTACAAATGCCACCCAGTAGAGATCATGCGTTCGGTGATTCGTTCGTGACAAAAAATAGCATAAAAATGGCCATTTTAATCGCGGACAAATGCGCGATAAGTGGATTTGTGCATTGAACAATGAAACATCAAATTATTTTTCGCAGTATCCAGAGAGCAATGTATTACTACAGAGAATTTTTAAGCATTAAGAAGGATTGCTCACCTCTTATTTCTGGCCGCAGCAGCCTCTTGTAGCGCTTTTGGCACAAAAGTGGAGAGGGGAAAGAGTGGGAGTTCAATGTGAATGAAGACCATAGACCCAATTGATAAACTATCCTCATGCACTGGTTCCGCCTCCGTCTCTTGGGTCGCTCCACTGTGTTTTCCCTGGGCTAAGATAACTGTCTGGCGTTTTGAGTTACCCGACGAGCTTTCAACCTCACTATCGTCTAAGTCCACATCAATTGATGGCTGCTCCTCAAGGTTATAGCCACATTCCAGATTATCAGATTCACTATTCATCAACGGATAGGAGTGACACTTGCGGCCTTCATCAGCTCCCTCGCCCGACTTCTTTGCAAAAGAAGAGGGAAGGGAGCGTTGCACCATGCTGGCTGTTGTTTCACCATGTTTTTCCGACCTCGAAGTAGCAACTGCCTCAGCGGCCCCTGCAACGCAAGCTTCGGTAGCCGTTGGAGGTCGACGCGCCATGAATGGAGTCGGTGGTACAGTCTGGGCGAATCTGCTGACAATGCCTTTTTGACGAACCTGTAGAAAGGACAGGATGCGTCGCTCCCTTAACACAACCTTTTCATCACTTAATTTACGCCGCATTTCTGCCAGTTATTTGAAAGTTTCTTTTCAAAAAAGTGTTCTAATAATGCTATTCTTATTTGAAAAAAAATTCTATATTCACTGGCCTTATTTTATTTGGGCCAGAGGTTTTCTGGCGAATGTAGACGCAACATGCATTAGCAAAATTGGGCGGGTCTGTCGGCCCCCTCGCATTCTGAATTGAAACGGTGGAGTTTGGGGCATTTGGACGATCTCCCCTCTCGACTCTTAATCTAGGGCCCTAGTGATGCACCAGCTAGTGATAACAAATTATTACATTGGATATCGCTAGTAACTTTAACCAAAGGATGATTAAGCTATTTTGGTCGACAGAAAGGTGATAACTTCGATCACACCCAACTAGAATTGGGATTTACAAGAGTAACTCAAGCTACATCGGAGCTTGGATTTCCCATCGATAAAAGGACGTGCTACTGTGGTGTTTACACATGCGGCAGTAGGGAGGAAGTGTATCCAATCGCTTATATCTATTGTCCATATCGTTGATCCGTCCAGACATCCATCCGCTTATCAAGATGGCAGGCAATAGTGGTCGTGAGCACGTCCATTCATCAGGCAGAAGAGCCTAAGCACACATTTCAGCACAGCGACGGGATTCTTAATTCACGCAATGGATTCAAAGACTGCGGCAGTTCTAGGACCACACTCTTATAAGTCAGTTCGATGAAATCTCCGCCAACTGGTAGAACTCCTGAGTCTGAATTCCTGACCAAAAAATAGTCGGTCGTGAAATGGAAAGAAATGTGAAGCCCTCGCTAGGAAGGATAAAAACAGTTGGAATTTCAAAAATACACCGAACCGACTTAAAAAAGTCCCTCTCGCAAACCCACATGGTAGGCTTACTCGGGTGAAAGCATTTCAATCAGATTGACAATAGTGTAGGGAGTAAAAACAGCAACCGTCTGCAAAGCCCAACCCGATCTGGGTGGAGTTTGGTCCTCCTCAAAGCCCTCGCATGATCCACTTCAAAAAGACCAGGCAGAGGTAGTCAAGTAAGTTATCTCACATCAAAGGAACTTACATGCAATGGAAATACCGTATCCGTCTCCTTTAGACTTGTTAGGAATTGTTCACCCAGAACATTTTTCACTAGCCTCATGCAAAGTCCTAAAAATAGACACATTTTGGAGGCTAATTTAGGAAGTGGTGAATCATTATTTTTGTACGAAATGAAAAAACAAATTGGAGTGAGTGCTTCACACCGGAGATTGAAGCCCCTTGTTGCCCCTCCCCTAATCTGCCATCAGAGCTGCGTGTACTACACTAATCTCTTCTTGGGAGAGTATACGTAATCGTAAAATGTGCGTCTTCCAGACAAAGACTGTCTGAAGTGGGCACTCCATAGAGCACGGAAACAGAGGACTTTGTCTAGATAATTGTGAGTACTTTCGAGTCTCGAAGGCGGTACACGCAAGCTCCGCCTCTAAACCATTGAAGTGGACCAAGGGTGTGCATGGGTCTTCTTCTAATCTCACTTTGTCCAAATAAACTGTGATGCATAGCTCAGTATTGCACCGGCAGTGGCTGAAGAGATGGACTTGGAAGCAGTGAGGAAGGTGTGAGCGTTGATTTCACACTGATGACTATCCAGTTTGGATAGGTTTTGCAACCGTTTTCTAAAATATCAGGCGTTTTTGCAGGGTTAACCAAATTTGCTAGCCTGCTCTTTTTTCAAATGGGGATGAACTTGAAGCCGAAAGCCCCGTTAAGCCAACAGCGTGCAGCTCCCTCTTTCGCCTTCCCATAAGTTACGGTGGGTGGTGAAAGCTCGGTGTAATATCCCGTCTGATGAGGGGATTTAAAGGGATATTTGCACCAAACGCCACGCAAAGATAGGCGTTTAATGCATATTTTTTTATTTTAAAAAGGCATAAGAGTTGATGGGACGACAAACCAGAAAAGTCGTCTGTTCGTAGACCCCGACACGACCACCATTTCTCGGGACTGCGATTTAACAATTCCAATCTGGGAAGAATTCGAGTTTCATAAAACCTCTGTGTTTGTGCAGCTCCAACAATAGTAAATTTCTGAATAATGAAAAAGCATTAAAACTGATGGGTAAAAGTTTCGCCATGCACTGCAAAAAAAGGCCCACTACCTATGGCCTGACATTCCTTTGAAGCTCCACTAATCAAATGTAACACCACCAATGAAATATATTTAGCTTATAAAATATGGGGCTAAAGCAGGTGTGCTATACTTTATGTTTCGCATTTCTTAACGGTTTCCGTAGCACCGAGTTGGGTCGAGCAGTTAACTTAATGACTTCATTTTACAGTATTTGGGGATTTGAGGTGCATACATGCCTGAATGGATGATAGCCTCGTAGGCAATCATCCCCATCACGAAGTACTCCGATCATTATGCATTACCTCATTTGCAAACGTTAACATTCTCGTCCACTCTACCTCGTTACTTGGATCTAGATACACGTCTACTTTTAAATTTACAAGCGGATATCTGAAAAAAACCAACCTGAAGATCGTTTGCAGAGAGCTTGAGACGATTGGCTTGACAGCGGGGAAATTTGGGTTGAAGTGCCTCTCTCCGTCTAAAATCAAAATAGTTTATCTGAAAGAAGGCAATATTCGTGCAACTAACCAGTAACCGCATTCTGAGTAAACCGAGTCATGCCATTTCTGTGGTCGTTCATCCACTCCTCCATCCACCCATCCACCTCACGCGTTCAGCTGATAGAGCATAACATCAAAGGCTTTTATTGAAGGAGGTAATTTGGTGGCCGCTACAGCGTCAGACAGGCGCCAAGCTTTTGTGACCACATTCATCCGGCATCTGTGCCAATTACTGTCGACAACTGGGCATTCATAGACCCTCGACGTAACTGAAGAGGCGATACTTCACTCACTGCACTGTTGTTGTCAGTCAAGACATTAGGGTTTACGATAGGAGGGGAGGGAACGGGAGAGAGAGAGAGAGAGAGGGAGGGGAGCAACTGCCGACGCCAAGTTTAATTGAAACCTAAAAAAAGTTTTCACTTGAAGTGGGTAACAAATGCGTTACCAGAACTGGAGCCGTAGTTATTTCCTCCCTTAATTCAATTTGGGAAGGGTAGCGGCCAAAAAAAGATTTTAAGGACCACATATAAGCTGTATTAAGAGCGTGGAAGAAAAAAACCCCCAAGGTGTGCTAATGAAGATAAAAGCTAAGACAATAAGCATTTACCAGATTTGGGATGTACGACAGCTCGCAGTGGCCTGTTTGCCCAACCTGTGCCAACTGACTCATCTACTACATTTGGCCACCTCATGCTGTCGTCTAATGTCCGCCCACTGCATGCGAGGGTGCACCCGTCAGTTGCAGGAACCCATTACTCGCAGAGTAAAAAGGAGGGGCCTCATAAATTTTACCACATTATACTGCTGCTGAAGCGTTGCTTTTGTTAAAAAATTTGCCAATGATGGTCCAGTTGGTGTTTGATGCCCTGTTGGTGTGATCACGATCCTTTAAGTGGCCGAAACAAAGTTTCACTTCAAATATAGTTTTTGCGTATTCAAAGAAATTCACGTAACAATTGGCCCTCGTCCCACACTTCTCCGTCCTGCCGTCTTGAAAAGGCACACGTGCATAATCAGGAAGTATAGCAACTCACTGTTTCACTCTCAGATGGATATCCTCGATCCAGGCTTTGGTTTGTCCGCGCAATTGGCAGAAAATTCCCTTTTCCACAGGAGACAGTGAAAGCCACGCCAGGCTCTCAGCAAGTGAGCTAAAAAAGGAGATTGCATACACACACACACACACACGCACGCCTAGTTCACAGTTTTCCGGCTGACCAAGTCCCCTTCTCGAGGACCAGGGTGTTAAAAACTGCAATCACGAGCGGTGGCCATTTTTAACTTTAATGAAGACTAGACTAGACTTAAAAATGCATAGTCCTGTGATTTGTCACAATAAAATTCATCGTTGCAATAAGTTGAGCTAAAATAGCATTACAGCACCTTAGGGGTGTACCACATCTCATGGATGGAAAGGTGTACTTTCCTGGGGCATTGAATTCCCCATAAAGTTGTGGGAAGAGGCTGTCGAATGATTGTCTTTTAAACCACTTTTAGGATATGTGCATTTGGGTGGAGGTATAAAAATAAAAAGTACAAACTGCTGGATATGATTGGCTCTAGGACCCTCCTGAGCCCGAAAGGCGCTCGTGAACCCCATAAAGAATGTATGCAATCCGCCTTGCCTAATTTCTCCAGACCATAGGGCTTTCATGAAATATTTATAGACAAGAGCCTTGATAAAACCGCAATACACAAGTATCAAACGATCGCATGTTCATCTAAGGAACTGTATGTGATACTCAGCTGAGAATGAGTTGCGATTTTTATTGTTCATCTGATAGAAAGAACACGACTTCCGGAAGTTGAGTAAGGGGAAATTAGGAGTAAATAATATTTGTCCTTCCAATTTTAATCGTTAACCATTATCCAACACATTTCGCCCTTCGCTTAGGCTGGAATATGCTAATACAATTGGCTTGAGTTAAGGAAATGAAATAGACCCCATGACTTTGAAGATCCAACTTGTTCAGATAGGCAGGTGTAGTCTACAATTTATGACTCGCCAACCCCACCTCCCTTCCTCCCGCTCGCAGTTGCCATCATCACCACAAAACAATTAGGGATGGAGAGGGTATAATGTGAACTTTGATCTCGCCTCTCCCCCCTGGCAGTGGCAGTGAGACACTCCCACGAACAAGCTCCCGCACGCACACGCACGCACACATGGACATTATGTCCTCTCATAAAAAAAAGACAATGGGGAAGGGTGGAGGAGAGGGCGGCGGAAGTCGGGGAGGCGGCTAAGGACAAGGAACCAAGAGGAGACACAGACACTTGTTTTGATAAAATCGTTGTTTACTCTAATCAGTCAATGATTACACGCACTTCCGTCATGTTCACATAGCCATATACAAAGTGGAACGAAGCAATTCTGCCCTACAGTTTCAAAAAAAGTTATAAAAAGAAGCAAGATTTTTTAAAATCCCGTTTTCACACTACACCAGCGGTAGGTCGGTCGCAACACTATCGTGGATCCAACTGCCTACACCACACGGAGGACAGCTGTCGTGCAAAGGTGGCATTTCCAAGGCGGCTGAGCTAAAGAATCCATCGGTATTATGGAATTAGAAGGCTTCAAACACTTCGAGGATGATCACCTCTAAGCCAAGCACATTGAGCCAAAAGTTGACAAATTAAAAAAAAACTCAGAGTGAGGCAATTGGGATGGCACTTTCCCCAATAAATATGCCGTCAAGTCGCACGAAGGTGAGGGGTACTCAAAACACACGAAACAAAAGTGTCCCTGGCACTCTTCTCTAACCCAACATTTGATTGTGTAGGGGTTAAGTAACCGCCCTCTTCAATTCCCAGTACTGAAACTCCTTTCTCTTCTGTCTGCACTAGGTAGTTATTCTAGCGAGGCACAGACGTTAGTCGCACTAGGCAATGCCCATAGTTATCAGGGAAGGTAGCTTCCTTCACTTATCCCGCCGTCCCCAAATGTCAACCTTTCTTCCAAAACAATGTGTCCGCTTAGCGAAGGTACTTGCTTTACTGGGCACAAATCCTCATCAGATTATCTCTGCTGGATCACTTTAATCCAACGTGGTACCTCTTTTCTGCGAGTGGGTGTAGCAGTAGGATAATGCATACATACTTGTAGGCCTTGAGAGGTTCGCGTGCGATCTCTTCCATTTGTGCCCTCCATTCCTCCAGTTCTACGGATTCCAATTGGCCGGCCAAGATGGCACAGACGTCGGCTAATCGAGCCTAGGAGGGATAAAAAATAAAGCAATAATAAATCAGTTTTATGAAGTTGAGTGTTATTTTTTCTGGATAATTTTTCTATTGTGCTTGCATAGTGAGTGGGTTAACGAAGTGGCCCTCTCTCACGCAAGTTATGTCACACAACAAGCGACACAACAAATACCAGAGGCAAAAAAGGGAAAAAACCACGCCGTCCATTTCAGCTTTCTCCTAAACAAATCAAAAAAGTTTCAGAAATTAAATCTGATACAGTGAAATAGTTGCTGTGATTATACCTTCCTGATTTTAGTCCATTTCCCAGTAGGGAATGACTTTTAACACCAAGGAGATTTCTCATGAAGATCATAAAATGTTAGTTCATAGAGCTTGATGACAGAAATTTCAACTCTTCTAGAGGAATAACAAATGGATATTGGCTGTGTCGTAAGCCTTACCAGTTGGAAAAGGAGACATCCGACTAAACGGAGTGTGACTATTTTGCCGCCCTGTCACTACTATCACAACAGTCAAGGGTTAAAGTGCCGCCGGTTGGTCTGTTTATTGACTCTCACTGCATGACATTAAGCATTAATGAGACAGTGGTTCATACGTACCTTATACATATATATATATATATATATATATATATATATATATATATATATATATATATAAGGTGTCGACTCTTTCGCTGTGGATAAGAAAACAAGAGACGACCGCTGCAACCCAGTGCTATGATCGAAGGAGGGAGAAGGAGGCCAAAAACAACAGTTTATCTCTGTCAATTGTGTGACTGTAGGGAAAACACACACACAGAGATAGACAAAATTGGAGTGCGACAGGGAAGCCAGATGAACTTGATCGCCGGATACTGTCTCGCCCTGCAATTCACTATACATGCTGCACTTCTGGCATTCTCGAACAGATTCCACCACACACAGAAGCTCTACACAGCATTACAGCGAAAATGCATGGGGGACTTTGCATTGAATACTTTGAGGCAGGTAAAATCAAATTATGCCAACAAAAGCGGTGGCATATAAGCCCTTCCTCATAAGCATGTATTTGTGTTTATTACAAGTGGGAAAGATGGATGTGTTTAAAAAGTATACCTTCATTATTCAAAGGAGGATATTTCCACTGGCACTGTAGTGCTTTGGCTATTTGGTCAACTCGCGGATTTGGCAAAGAGGTCTCTTAGGCGCTCTACTTATTGTGCCCTTGCCCAGTAAGCTGGCTTCCGCACCAACGATACACACTCCACCCATGCCTTATGTCTTCTTCCGTCTCCAGGGCAGTCTCAGAGCGTTACATCAGTAGCGGCGGGAGAGGAACTGGATCCTAACGAAAAGCCATCCCAATTTCTATTGCTGGATGATAAAATTTGACAGAAAGGATCCATACGCTGCGGATGGGAGGATCGGTGACAACCTCCAACAGAAGGACCAAAAAAATTCTTTACAAAACTGCTCACAGCACTTTATGATGGCATCAATGCTGCCTCCTCCACCTCTCAACTGGCTGGATAGAACCCGCATGGGCGTATGGCTGGGCAGTACTGAAGTGGGAACAAAGCGGCAAGGAGGCATAGGAGCTAAACGAGAACACCAGAAAAAAACAATGGTAAATCCTATCCTCTGTTAAAACTGCTTTTACGTCAGTGATTCTACAACTGAAAAGGGATATGTGTGATGGCCAGCATATTTTCCCGTCCCCAGAGCCCAGTTACCATACAGGACGAAACTCTAGCTTCATTTAAATTACCAGGAGGGATGCTGCGGTTACTTGTCCCCTTATTTGCGCGCGTAGTTGATGGGTGTTATTTTAACAGCACCAACGCCGCTGTGACCGAGGGGAAGGGGAGGGCGCTGATAGCGACTGTCACAAGAGGAGTGGGACCAAATAATGCTCTGATTGTTTTTTCAACTCTTCGCTTTGGTAAAGGAGTCATTCTGTGTCTCCACCAGATGAATTGGCCTGCAGGTCATGCTGCTGCCTTTTGCCCTCTCAGTAGCACTTCTATTTGGTGTTAACATCTCTTCTACTCGAGTATCATGCCTCCTTTCGTCTTCTGGGAAGCCTTATAGCGTTCTAGTAATGCATATTAGCCAACTTGATAGGCTATCCTGTGTGAAAAGACCGTTTTTATTCATCCACCCGCGCTATGGACTGCGAAATCACCCAAATGAAGATGATCATGCCAATACTGGCTTTGAAAAGGGTTTTTTCTTATCGAAAAAATCTCGCAAAAAACAAAACGCTAAACTAAACCGAAATTTTGGAACCTTGTAACTGAATAGCGAACAAATTAACAATTTGAACTGACCTCGACATGTGATTGGCCAAAATCCAAAACTCGTGTAAATCCTAACAGTGAGCACGAAGAAAAACAACCTTATCGAATGGCGGAAAGGGATCCCACCAAGTTGAATACATTTTCATGCGAAATACAATCTTCTCTCATTAAAAAAGCTTTTTTACTTCTTTTACTGTGAACGTTATTGCCACAAGTCTTTTAAGATCAGCGTCCAAACGTCGAAGGCAGCATAGTTGGAATGTCTAGAATGCTTGACAAAATGTCCAAGTTGACAAGAGCACGTGACATCACTGAAGAGACATCGATATTTAGTAAATTTAACGCCTGGAGGTTAAATTCGAGGTCTTTCAATCGGCCACGGGCCAACCTCTGTACTGCTGGTAATGGTACTTGCCTCACGGCAGCGCCAGTACTATTTAGCATGGTCTTTGCAAAATAAAACTGCAAGAAATTTCTAGGCGCCTACATCGTCCGGGGTTAAAAAAGAAGAGGAACGCGCTCGTATCGTAGGATAAAAAAGGTCAAAAAAGCGTGATGATTCACCTTATAGAAATGCATTGGAGAGAGACCGGGTCCTGCACGCCGTTGGAGGATGTAGGTGTCGTGAGCGGGAATGCGTATGCAGTATTTCAGGCAAACTTGGTAAGCAATAGCGTCCCAAATCGAGCGCAGGAACCATCGCAAGAGACCGAATAAGGCGAAGGCTAGAGAGAGGAGGGGATAGAGGAGAAGACCACAGAGCAGAGCTGCAACAAACTGGAGGAGGCACCGAAGTATCAGATGCCAAATGAAAGCCTCGAAGATTGGAAGCAGGCTGTTGGGGTGTGTTGCTAGAGGTAGAGGTGGAAGACACACAGAAAGTTATCCCAATGGGATGAGTAGACTCGGGGCTTGAGGTGATTCAGGCGCGGAGCAAACCAATAGGTAGGGAGGAGACGATAAGGCCATAAAATGACCAGCCAGAAGGCTTGTTGAGTCATCAGGAACGAATAGGCAACTTGGAAAGTGTATCATTACTCGTTTGTTCACTTCAATGTTCATTTAACATCCACATTTCAAAACTATTCGGGTGTGCAATCAAACAACAGTACAAGGGTGGATGCCTTTCCTTCTCCTCAGTTAGGGAGATCACAAAAACATCCATAACTGAAGTTGTGGGATGCTAATTTGTCCACAACTTAAATTAACTTCCTTGTTTTTTCGCGTTCTTTGTGTTGCGCACTAATCCTATCCTACTTTATTTCTTTCTTTTATGACCACCAACAAACCCAAAGCCCGTCATTACCTAGGGTATTTCGAAATGGTTTTGCAAGTGCTTAATGCCTCTGGTGGGGTGACTGTTCGCACACTCGATCTCAAACAGCAAAACAATTAAACCAGAATGCCTTACTAAGCAGTTACGTGAAAATAAAATTACTGCCAGATCCACTTTTGAGCTGCTCTGTCTTGTGCGCTGCATGTTGTCTCTCCAGAGTTCGCCAAGACAGTGATGGAAAGCAGACACCTCCCTTACCTGTCGTTTCCATCAAGATTAATGAAGAAGGGCATTGTGTGTTCAGTCAGTCGGTATCTGGGTGAAGGAGGGTAGCAACTAGCGTGGACTATGGTGTAGAACCCACAAAGTTGCATGTCTTTATATAAATCACTCCCTGATCCGAATCTCCGTGCATTGGTATGCGGAAGGCGGATCAAGCACAAAGGCGGAGGAATGTTTTTAATTTATGTGACATACTTCCTCTTTTGTCAAATAGAGAATGGCCGCTATGACCTTTGGTTAATCTCTAAAACTGGTGGGACTGCTGCAGCCAACGTTTCCGACTTAAGCAACTATCGACGGTGTATTAATGTATCTACTTGGGATGTTCAACGTGGCAGTGCAGGACAGTGAACGAAAAGTTGACAAACTCAGCATGCAGATAACAACGACAGCAAGCGCCAGTAAGAGATGTCAATAAGTGAAGGACAATTTGCCTGCAAAACAACAATTTCTCATTTACATCTTATCATTACTATTTTAAAAAATGTTGAAGAACCAGCATGGCATTGCAGAATGACAAAGTAAGTTTTTCATGCGAAATGCGAAGTTAGGTTGATAGCTAAAATGTCTGCCCACCGACCAGTAATGAAAGCTGACACTGACTTTAACGTCATTCCTCCCCAGCTGCTAGGACCCTCTCATATAAATTTATGATGATCGGAAAGCAGTACGCTCCTACACCACAATCAACTGTTTCAACATGGAGAGGCTCAAAGAGGTTATTCAGAGCTATCAAAAGGATGCATGCTTACCTGGTTTATAGAAATCCCATAGAACGATGCAGAGTAAATGAAACACGAGACTGAGGGTGGGGATTAGCAGGAGGGCGAGGAGACCAAAACCTATGGAGAGTGTGGATAGAACTATGCAGATGGGTGGCATTAGTAAGACGAGGAGGATGGAGAGCACAACAGTGCCGAAGAGGATGCAGAAACGGTGAAGAACAGATGCTGCGCCCCGACCCACATGCCCAGCCGTTCGTGCAGATGTCCACAATCCAGTAAGTCGACTTTGAAAGGTTTGACATTGCTTTTCACTTGTGTAATAAATATAGCCCTAAAATCACAATCGAGTCATTTTGAAGGTAAGAGTTCTGATGGTTGTGTGAAAAGTGAATTTGTCCTTCGCCCAACCTCATGAACCCTACCACTGTCATGCTATTCCAGTGGCTGGCTTCCCATAACCCACCAGTGGCAAACACCACGTATTATGGAGTTGTGCATTTCAAAGCTGTTAAACGCATGAATAATTCTTAGGTAAACAATTTACTACTCAAGTGCGTAAGCTGTTCAAAATGGTGTACGGGATTATGAGAGAAGATTGGTCTCCTAACTCTCGGTTTTTGTAATGTGCCACCTGAAGGCTCCACCACTCTGCTTCCATGGGGTGGTCTGGCTCCGAAGCCCTAGAGTATGTTGGCAATGCATATTCTGTCCAGGTATTGTATCGCCTTTCGCCTTCAGGGAGGTCTCGACACGCTACACTTGTTTATATTCTTGCAGGGCGACTATTTCAATCTCCCTTTGTGTCAGTGCAAAAAGAAGTTAGCATGCACACCATGTGGCGAGTTTCAGACCTCGCTCTACAGCGAAGGCAGAGTGAATCCACTTAAACATTTTGTGGTCAAATGGACGCGCATTAAGTTTGTTCGCCTCAGATAGGTGAAAGTGGTCTCGATGTGGCATACTTAATCTATAGCAAGAGGTGGTTAAAAAAGAATGGCTACTTTTTGCTACTGAGGGCAAATTTCTTCCAGAAGTTTGATCCCATCACATCAAACATGGGCTGCTATTTTGCTTGAAAAATAGTTTTATCTGACAACAAATGAATGCCTTTCATAAAGGATTGCATGCCTTTGCTTCCTCCTGCCATTGATAGGGGAGAAAAACAAAGTGTTGTAGCTAATTGTGGTTTTGATCTTCTCTGCGGAGGAGGTCCAGGGAAATCCCACCCCACTGGGTGCGGTTGGCCAGAGGCGGCACAAAATTTGCTCAGATTCTTCTTTAATGCCGACATTGCCTTCTAATTGGGATGGGAAGCTCTCCAGTGGCCAGACACAATCAGAGCTCAAACACAGATGTGTTACGACTGGCTTTTAAAGTACAAACACTGTCCATGGACATGTTTACTCCTCCAGTAAAATTCATAAATTCAGGATGACAACTGATTCAATGGAATAGCCAGGATAATGCAAACGCTTTAGAGTCTAAAGGCTCTCGTACCGTCCTTGGATCAACATCGGCTGAAAGCGGGATTGGTTTCTTCCGAAAGAGCGCAGTGAAACTGACGGGCGAATTGCATGGAATTGTGTACTAAAGGGAAGCAACAAAACAGACACAGGCTAGATTGGAAGGGCGAATATTACTTCACCAGGGCGTGTAATGTCAGCAACCGTAAAACTTAAGAACTGCCTTAGTGGCTATATCAGTCGGGTAGGATGAAATAGACAATAAATATGGAAGGCCTAAAAATGGGTGTGGAGTAAGGAGGCGGAACATAAACGACTGGTGAGTCAAAGCCTTCTTTGCACTGCTAATGTAATGTCATCAAGCAACGTGCTGCCTGGTTATGCTCCGGGTCTACGTTAGGCTGGATGACTTTTAGACATGTGCATATCACATTTCAGAGGCAATTAATAAAACAAAGTACAAGTAATTTTAGTCAAGTCAACGTACACTCCTAACCCATTGAGATTCACGCTAACGAAACGAATAAGACTTAGAATTCCTATAATCTATCAGCAAGCACTAAGGTTTTGATTAATGGGTAAGAAGGACGCTTAGTGGTCCTGTTGCGCTCTTATCCCAAGTGAAGCGTGGAGGCTTAAACTCCATTTAAAAAGGATTAGAGAACCAGGAGACCGGTGAATGCTTTTGGATGCTCGCAATAGACTCGTGTGATTAAATGAAAGCTGGATTACTTCAGTTGGTTCAGTAGAGTATGGGCCAAGCAGGATGGAACATACCAAGAAGAGCTGAGATGAGCGAATGAGCAGAACGAAGGTAGCGACGAGGAAGGTGCGCCACCGCCAAAATGCATAACGAGTCGAGGACTTAAACACCCAATGCTTAACCACACTATATTCCGGCTTAAAATGGAAGAACATGAGTAAGTAAACCATATTTCATGCAATTATTATGGCTATATTCTAGTCCATTAAACATTGCATTGGATCAGTAAAAGTTATTTATGACCTGGCATCAGCGCTAACGAACCACTTTTGAAATGGTTCTATTTACCAACTCCCAATGTCTTAAACTTTGCCTCGACCCTTCGCAGGAGTCTATGGTGAAACAATTGCATCAGAAGTGACACTTAAATCTTACTGGAATTGCCGAAATCAAACAAGGAATAGTAAACTTCGTTGACTATTTAAACCGTTGAAAGTGGTTACGATAAGATTTGTACTGGTTTTAAGTGCAAAGTTATGGTCAAAGTGTTGCAATGGACTACCCATCAAAAATTTAAATCTTTCATAGACATGCTACATATTAACTTGCGTTTTCGGAAGTAATAAACAAGCCAAAGTTTTTACGCAATGTAAATAAGCCCTGTCAAAGTCATTCGTCCTGTACCCTACAAATATCCTTACTTATAAATAGAAAGTAGCATTTTCAACCGAACTCACCATGTTGTAGTGGTCAAAACTGCTGCGTTGTGGTAAGAGGGCGGAATGTTCAGGATCCGATGGCGACCCAGCTTCAGTCACCACACCATCGGGTTGGCGGGTAAGGAGAAGGACACCGTCCACACGCTCCCGGTGGTGTGGAAAGATGGTGTCCCGGCGGTAGACACGCCAGTGACGCATTAGCTTACAGGACACCTTGTGCGTAAAGCGATTGTCCGGGCTCATTGACGTTTTAATTAACTCCGCCCGTATTCGACTCTCCCTCTGCAAAAGCACAACGTAATTTGCAACATTTGCTCTCCTCTGAAACTGAGTCCCATTAATCACTCATGCAGCGATAACACCGATCCACCCCCTAGTAAATGTTGGAAGGGCTTGCATCCAGATTCGCTTCACAGTAAGTAAATGTTACAATTGGAATAATCACGTTTGTTAGAGTCCATGGAATTACAAACGAGTAAAGGCCTTTGCTAGCTTATTCAGGATTCATTTTTAATCCAGCAAAATCAGCATTTTCGGATGAATCCCTCTTGAAACCATCCAGATGTCCCACATTAAGTTCTGTAAGCACTGGAAAAATATTTTACTGAATGTGTACTTGAGTGGTGCTTGTACTCTCTAGTTTTCTTCGTCCTGTTCCTTCATTCCAAAATCATTCTCGTATTCGAATTCAGAATCTAGTTATTCTGGACGCCAGAGCAGATCCTCAACCTCCACTGCAAGACCGCTTGTGGTGGATATGCTTGCATAAGACGTCATTCGTTTGTTTAGCCCTTCGCTTTCATTCCAAGGGCACCCAAGGCTTCGCCTTTGAGCTTTGGCTGGATAGCGCAGCCCCCAGTTCTTCTATAAGTAGGGAAACGCGTATTCTGCCCATGTATTACGACCTCTCAATCTCAGGGAGACCTCGGCCAACTGAATTGATGGCAACTGGAAGCCAATCCAATCTCAAAGCACAAGTACCTCGACTGCAGTTATCGATACTAGACCTTAACCTGATAGAAGAAGGGAATATGACAGGGAAGGGAGAATCGGTGACAGCTCCTGATGGAAGAGCTGAAAAATGACGTCCGATGCGGCTCCCAAGCAGGACGAAACTCCAGATCAAGTTAAATTGCCGAGATGGATCGGTAACGTTACAGTCAGATTGTCTTTTAATTGCAAGTAAATTCGATGACTGGTGCGCAATTTCCCCTGCAGCAGCACCGGCTACGCTGCGACTGTGGATGCAGGAAGTTGACCAAAAGGAGCGCCAAAAATGACGCTACGCTATACGCTGATCGTCTGTTCGCCTCCTAGTTTTGATGAATAAGGTATGTAGACGGTCATTCCTTGTATCCTCTGCGGATGGGCCTTACACCTTTCTTCTTCAGGCAAGCCTTGAGAGGCCATATTTTGAGGTAAACAAACGACGTCGTGGAGTGCTGGAGTACGCCGGAAGCACCGCTAGGCATGGAAGATTTGCAATAGTGTGTCAACTTATACCTTCCATTTTATTTAATATCGTTCTTCTTGCCACAAAGCTTATAGCAGAGAAGGAATTGATGCCAGATTGCACAGCCTGTATTGCTGCAATAATCACCCTAAATCGCCGCGCCATGAATACGAGATGAAGCAACCTCTATACGGTGCTGCAGTAAACTTCAAAGCACTAATATCTGGAAATTCGCCTCTAATAAAATCATTACTTTTACTATCGCGGCTGCTACCAGCGTCACACATATGTGACGCCTGCGGTTTATCAGTTTATACTAAAGGCTGAAGTGTTCTTGGCGTTAATTTTAGTCGCTGTGGTGGATAATCTGCTCCCGAGACCCTGCTGGTGCATCTGTCGTAGGGACATTGAAATACTTCCAAAACCACTCCTCATCCACACTGACCGAAATGAATGGAGTGCCTGCTTGAAAAAGACGGCACGCCAGTGATCCAGTCACAAGCCGGGCTTCAAAACTACCTTTGCTCCATCGCTTCTCTACAGTGGGCACAATGAAAAATACTATTTACCGATACTTAAAACGTTTCCCCATTGTGAATTCCTTTGTCCTTACAGAGGTAGCACCGACCCCGTCCACCTTAAAGTCATCCCAGGGCATATGCTGCGATACGGTAGAACCGTTTTGCAATTCAGTCACCTTAAAGCTACTTTTCGTTGCTACCACCACTACTACTCGTCAACACGAACGTTTTAAAATCATCCAGCCCCTGAGGCGTGATCACACCAACACAAGGCACAAGTTTTACGTGTAATTCGTCTGTCCAATTTTATGCTGCAGTGGCACTAGTTCCATCCGTATCGCATTACTTCATCCATTTCCGGCATCTTCTCTCACCACTGCCAAGCTCCATTCCCCATCCAATACGCTCGCTAACCCAGAGAGTCAACCTTGTGAGACTACAAACCTCCCCAAACTCCCAAAATCGTCGTAATTTCGACATCAAATGTCCTGTAAAGGAAAATTTGTCATTACTGAGAAGTTATTACTTCAAAAAGAACTTTTACTTAATAATTCATAGGCAAGTCAAAACCAACGAACCAACTGATTGACTCTTGTTCAGTCCTTTTGCACAGTTCACGAAGTCCATATCACTCACCTTGAAGCCAAGTTGTTAACTTGCGATCACCTCAAGCAGGCGCATACTCCCTAGCAGACTGACTCGCATTTATGCATTACTTGGAAAGCGGGCATGATGATGGAGACCACTTACCTCAGTGAGGAAGAGCAAATCGCGTCTGACAAAGTATCCATATTGATGCAGACCCAGCTCCTTACACTTTTCAATCACCGATCTATGAACGTCAAACCGATGCGCCTGAAAGGGAGGGCATATCTGTCAAACAACACACAAAAACCTTTTGGTGTATGGAGGAAACCACGCATTTGTGGATTGCATCAAGCACAGGCAGCATGACACTTGCAATCGTACGCACCTGAGGGTTTTTGTGAATGAAAGGTACAGTTAGAATGATTTGAGGATAAAAAAATTCTGAAGGCGCCTAATGAAAGCAATTGGACCATGATGTTGAGCCTTTTAATAAGGGGATGAACGACCAGCATCCGCATGCTCACTCGGCCACCGTCTCTGGGCATCATGACATAATGGCAACAGTTTTCAGTCCTGCTGGAAGGTTGGGACGGAATCCCTCCACAGATTAATGTAGCTAATTACGCTTTCGGAGAAGATTCTCAAGGGTTTTCTGGAGTATGCACGTTTTTCTCGTTTGCCTTCTTAAGAACACTTCAGTGCCGGTCACTGAGGGTACCTACACCCAAGCAAACATTGCGTTTTTGGTGCTAATTTAATGATTCGTTTAGCTTCCGATTTTGGCAACACCGTCACCTCCAGGATGCACTATTAGTCGCCAAGACCCTTCTGTAAGTGGACAATACACATTCTGCCATAGCATTATGGTCCCCTCCGCCTTTAGGGAAGTCTCACAGCGTCACGTCGACGGCGATGGAAGGTGAAGTTAATCTTGCATAAAAACTAACCAGAGTTCTACGGCTGAAAAATAAACATTAACAGAGCAAAAGAAATGCAGACGCTGCAGACCGGAGAATCCGTGACGACTCCTAACTTATGGACTAAAAACTACTCCAGTCTTGTGTTTTTTTTTGTGGGAATGCTATTAACAAATAAGGCAGCAGTATCTACAAACTATATTAAAAAGGTTTGCTACGGAGTTGTCTACTAAACCTGCATGAAGATTTTAGCTATGTGAACTCACGACACCTGACTTCCCTACTGATTGGATGAACCCGGATTGATATGACTGAGATGCAATGCAGCAAAACCAAAGCGGTGGGACGAGGGGGAATGGAGGTGACACTATGTTTAACTCCGTCTCTTGTTATACGCCACTACCTTTGGATCAGTGTTCCCACAACAAAGGATGGCCATGCGTGTTGGCCAGTGCATTACTCAAACGGGACGAAACTCCAGGTCAGGTAGAACTGCCAAGAGGGATCAGTGACGTTGCATGCAAATTCGCTAAATGGCACGACCGACTCGTAGGTGTTCTTCTCACAACACCGACTACGTCATAATGATGACACTCAAGGGAGGAGAGGAGCTAGATGGCAATTTGATCGTTTGTTTAGCACCCAGTTTTGGTAAAGACATGACCTAGAGCCTCCATCATTGTACCCTCAACAGATGGGCTGTCTCTGACCCATGCCGGTAGCCTCAAGCCCTACAGCATGTCGGATGCAAACATTACGCCTCCCTTAGTCATCATGGAAATCTCGAGACTGTGTATTTTATTAAATTCCCCAGAGCATTCATATCCACGAGGAGTAGATTGACCTTCCCGTGTTTCTTTTCCCACTCTTCAACTGTCATTTTTGGCCTTTCAACCATAGGCCAAATCCTCACCGCACGGGCCAGTGTGGAGGTGGCGGTAAGTTTTTGTGCACGACCACTGTCTATCTCCAACAAAGACCGTCTCGTAGTTTCACATGGCTGATATTGTTATGTAGCTACAGTACAATTCTATACAGCCGTTCAGGACCAAAGTCTTCGACCAGCCCTTTGAAGAGCAACGAAACACAATTGACGATAGCTTGTAAGAAGAGGACAAGCCGTTACCTTCATAAATGCTGCCTTGACTTTGGCCATTTGTTCCTTCCGCCACCGTGTAATGCCCCAGAGGATGGGATGAGCTCGCTCCATCAGCTCCTCAGTGGCAGCCTTGTGAGCCAGCCAGGAGTCGCATAGACTCGCTTTCGACTCCATCACTGCGAGGCTGAAGGTAGCCTCCTGGATTAGAGCTTCAGCTGCGGTGAAGTACAGGATTACTATCATTCTGAGGCAGCTACCCCTGGAAATTCCGTACTTAATGCGATTTAGGTTTTAGGCGGATCGAAAGCACACTCGAAGAGCTTTGTCGTGGCATATTTTGAACGGTAAAGACGGACCAACTAGTCGCTTATGTTCCCACACTTTCAAAGGCGCTAATATGTGTAGTTCCAACACATAAATAAATAGTTACGCTTGGACAAACAATCCGTGGAACACTACGATGTTCCGCGACCAAGTCCCTTTGACCCATATTCTTTTACTTAATTTAAACTATGCAGATTTCAATGAAGTATTCGTAGACTGTTACACCACAAATCATCAAAATTACCCTGACTAAGTCCTCTGTTACTTGAGAGAGGTCAATTAACGTCAAGACATTCTGCCATTTGCTTACCAACGAGTGGTTTGGTGTGGGAAAGGCAGTTACGACTTAGATCAAAGAAAAAAGAAATCACAGAAGACGTGTGCGCTATCCGGTCTAGAGCATTAGGCGACTAAATTTCACCCAAAATGGCATTTCACTTCCATTTTATTGAATAAAGTAATCGCTCTATCAGGGACTAAGGTGAGACCAGTGTGGCTGCCCATACGATACCATTCTCAACCCACAGATGATGCCTCCGCTCCGTAAATTCGATTTTAAGAAATGCTCAGCGCTAGTGATAACAATGTCTCAAGTATAAAAAATGAGGGCAAAGGGAACAATTTATTACCGATGGTCGGACTTATTGCATGAAGGGCTTCGTTCTCCCGCATCGCCTCGAAAAGTCGTTTCGCATACTCCTTCAGTCCACGAGCGCATATTATCTAAATGTCAAATGCGCAGTTAAAAAACCAGTAAATTCGTTGTTGTTTTTTGCTTTAAATTATGAAGAACAGTAAAGTGTATCGTGCATTGCAAAGTTGCACGATCCCCAGTACAAATACTTCCAACATCTCCCATTAAGGCGCCCAGTTGGGTTAGATCTTGGAGACTGTGGACTGGTAGATAGTTCCACCCCTATGACAGTCGTGACACACCAAGGTCTGCCTGCTCAGAAGTTCACTTGAAGTAAGCTAATCTTTCCGCAGCCTTTTCTTTTCTTTCATTTCTACTGTTTATTACCCAGCTGGCAGACTTGACACGACATTTAAAACAGATTCATCCGAGGAAGTGGGTATTTAAACCCAGCGAAGTGGATTCCACATTCGTTCTACATTCAAGATTTGCCTAGTTCTGATATTTGCCTGTAAAACAGACAAAAAAAGGGGTAAAAAATACTTACGCCTTTGATCTCGGTATTTGACTTTCCAGCGCCTGAAATTGAAAGAAAAATAATGCCTCTACAACAGTCTATACTACCTCCCGTTTGAGGGCAACACGGATGATGATGGCCTTTTGTGAAGTTGTCATGTTTACAATCGGATAGTCTGACGCTCATCTGATTGGGTGACAAGAAAAAAATCACATCATTTTGTTCTTTCACTGGAGGGAAATTCAATATCAACTTCCCTGGCCGAAGGCAAGACACGTTTAGCTAATCTGGCTCCACATTGTCGCATTGTAAATTGCTACATTCAAGGCTCTGGAAGTTTCGTTTCTGAGCCTTGCCTCCTTTCACAATTTTATTTCACCTTTAGCGCTGTAGGAGCTCCGCCAGTCATGTTTTATGACATCACCAACCCACATACACGGTCAAAATGGATCCACTAATGTGAACTGTCGCAAGCCCGGTTGTAGGCACATGTGGAGCTCAAGCATCGGTGAATCACCGCCTCAAATGTAGCAATGCAACTTGGGGGTCTTCTTTAAAACAGCGATTTAATTCACTGACTCAAAACTAAAATTTGTGCTGAATCGTCTCACTGACACCATAGAAAGAGTTAATAAACAAAAGCCTGTCAAAATTGAAGGCCAGTGAGTGTCAGTCATTGCTGTTTGGTATCAACTGTAGACGGAAAAAAAATTGAGCAGTAGAGTTAATAGAGGCGAAACAACACAAAAACATATTATTCGTTAACCACTTTCCACTGGAAGAATGTTCCACTTAAATGGTAAAAAATTAAGCAGTCTTGTCCGACAAAGGTATCAGCTCAGTATAAGTAGTTTTGATGTTGCCCCGGATACTGGTTCTGTAAATACTAAGTGTGAAGTTCGTTGATTAAAAGTTGATCCTTCACACAATCCCCTAGCTACTTTACATTCAATCGTTTTTTTGAGGAAAAACTTCACCTCAATCCAAACCCAAAGTCCGAACTTTCACCAGTGAAATTGTTTACTTTCCTCGTCTCAAAGTTCATCCAACTTCAATAATTCAAGCGTGTTTCCACTTTGCCGAATTATAGCTAGGACAGATGGAACAAAAAGTTGGTTGTGTTGCGTAAGCGCCTGCAACAAAATGCGACAGTGAAGTGACATTCACCACGTCAGAACACGTTGCGCTCTACAAGTCAGGACCCGAAAGGTGACTCTATCACCGAAGTGAATGCAGTGGTGATTTGAAAAGAAGGAGAGGAATTAAAAGGTGGTTAACTTACGTTTGAGACTAATGTAGAGGTTATTTTTGAATTCTTCAAACCAATTATCGTGGACCTCCTGCCGCAACTGGTTAATGACCACTAGACAGCGCTCCAACAGTTGGTTGTCGTAGATTCGCAGGTCAATAGACAGTTTGGAGGGTGTGATGAAAGCAAATGGTGGCAGTGGCGGTTGATCCTCCTGTCCCTGTAAAAGCATATGAGGTGGTGCATTAACGGGATTTAAAATTAATCTTTAAAATAGCTGAAAGTACGATGTTGAGCGCGTTTCAAACCATGGAAGGCACTTCCATACGCGGCTGTAATTAGGCACCGACAAAACTGTCAGGAAGGAAAGCGACCTCACAGGTTTTGTGCAAGATTTTTATCAACTCAATGTGGTTCATGCTGAGTACTTGTTGCCTCTCCCATTTGCAAGCATAATTTAAATTTTGCTTTCTCCCACAGCCCAGCTCGTCTTCGTTTCTTCAAGTACAGGTATGAGCCTCCCAAGTGGAGCGTATTGTTTTAGAAAGGAGTGAATTCCAGTATTAATCCATAAGTTACCCGTGGCATGGTACATTCGCCAGTGCAACAACTACCAGATCCACCGTGGTTTGCACGTTCGTAGGACCACAAAGCATGCCAAATGCTGGCCAGCCTTGCGCCTTGTAAACACAACGCCAGCGAGTTGAGACACAAATCGCGTGCATGAACACGACATGAGAGGAGTTAAGCCCTTTTGCCTAATTGCTGTCCTTCCCACGATGCAAAGAAGATGAAATATTAGTGTACATCTGGTGGAAACACTCACAAAAGAAATGCAGCTTTTGATTTACACGAAGGCAAGTAGCCCTCACCGTTCATTAACGATGAAATGTAAGCCTTCCTTTGAATAGCCATTCAAAAGCCCTCTACGCTCCAGATGCTGGGCTGATCTCAAAAACTACCAATTGTTTATGCTCCAGGGTGGAAATCTCCACACATCATTCTCGCAGGTGATTTGTCATTGGTTTACAAAAATCGACCATTATCTCTGAAATTTATGTAAGTCATCTAAGAAAAGGCCTTTCGGTTGGAAGAGATATCTACCAAGTGCCGTCTCAACTGCGCACACATGTGTATGCTAATGGCTTGTGGTGTAGGAAAGAGGCAAGAAGTACATGCCCGGTCTTTATCTAAGCCCAATCTATGTCCTTAGCTGAATGGCGGTTGAAAAAAGGAAAGAGGTATGCTTGTACCACGATTCAATTTCGTTATTCAGTGTTTATTATGACAAGGCTAAACCTTCCATTAAACTCACCAAATTAATATTTTCGGGTAGATACGATACTCGTTCAGCAAAGCTCCAGAAGGCTTCCAGGACTTGTCGATTCGTTGTCTAAAGGATCAAAAGAAAGTAAAGCAATTGCTAGGAGCTCGATGGAGGCCTTACGCGAAAACAACCTTCCCATTCTCTCCAATTAACTTTATGCGAATTTAGCGCTGAGCACATGGAAGGACGGAGAAGTGGTCCATCTCGTCAAGGAATTCCGTGATCAGCCCCATTAAATAGCCACCATGTACACTAGCTAATAATTAGGCAGCGCATTCACTCAGAATCTGTTAATTTTGTAATACTCCATCGGTTTTGATAGGATGGGCCACTTTGGTGCTCCGCCATTGTACCTTCGCCGGGCAGTCTGTCCTCCAGGCCATGCTAGCTAAAAGTACACATTTAACTCCAGTAATGTGTCTTCTTTCGTTCCCAGGAGAGCCCTGGGGCGCTACATTGGTGGCAGCGGAAAAGCGATCCCGACCTTAAAGGATAACGACCTTAATTTATACTACTAGAAGATAAATCTGAGCGTGATGGAGGAGAGAGATATGGCAGGAATAGGAGAATCGATGGCAACTCCTGGCGGAAGGGTTGTAAATGACGTCTACCTTAGCGGCAACTACTTCAGTCCCGTGACTTGCGGGAAGGCTATCAACAACTGAAGCGATACCACCCATACAGCGCCTGGAAAAGTTTGTTACACAGTTACCTACTTTACCTCAATGAAGATGTTAATAACGTTAACTCGTGATGGAACCCAGATAAATAAGGCTGAACAGCACTGAGATAAGAGGTGATGCGGAACCCTATCCACACGAGAATATTCTATACGTCATCATTTATCAAATGATCCTTCTTGCAGACCACAGTGGATACGTGTGATGGCCAGCGCATCCACCAGTTCCTGAGATCCAGTTGCAACACATCACGAAACTCCGAATGCAATAGAATTGGTGAGGTGGACTTTAGACAATTCAATTATCAGCGCAGTTAGCTCGTAGGTGTTCCCTTACCACACCGGCGATTGACCGAAAGAAGCATCAGAGACGAGGTTGGAGTGCTGAGAAGGCCTATGTAATGCGTTAGTCGGATGGTCTGACTTCCAGGTCGTGTCAGTTGACAATGTTGATAGTTCAATGCGCCCAGCTGATTCTACACCAAGGAGCCTCTAGACATGACTTTTTTTCAGTGTAAAAAGCAATACAACGAGTCTTCCACCTTTGCATTTCAAGATGCCAATCGTTTTAACAACCCTTAAAACAAGAAAATAAACTGTTTTGGGGATGGCATCGTTTCAATGAACTAGTGACTCATCCAGTGCAAAAGTTACGTGCAAGCCATAAAAACTAAGCATTCTGTTGCGGTAATAAATGGCTTGATGATGCATTTTTTTTTCGGCCAAGCTTAACTTCAACAGTAAAATTTACTGTACAAATTGTCTAAGCGGAGAGGGTGAGAGGAAGAGCCTTCTCCCTCCTAGTATTGCTCTTGTTAAACCAATTCCTTCAAAAGCATTTGACCTTTTGTACGACCGCCAAGTGGGTGGTGAGGTGTTCATGCCTCGAGGTGTCATTAGCAAAATGCTCGCCTCCAATTAATCATTTCTACCCACCTTTCAGACAGGATGATGATACCCCTTGTACAGGAATACATTCCAACTGCAGATGGACGTTCTCACCCCTTCGAGGGAGGGAGGGAGGGATAATTGAGAAAGCGTGTATCACCATAGTCAATGACTTTTCCCATCTGCGCTTTAACTTGTTGTAAGTTTAACCTTTGCGGGTAGACATTTTGAGTCTCCAGGACTAGGCGAGTCCGCCTAACAGTTCTCTGGCTGGTAGCCTGATTTAAAGGCTAACAAATGTCACAACTCAGTTTCTTGCTTTTTCCTTCAATGGCTGGACGTTAGTTGAGGAGCGCTCTACCTCCTCTGGCTTGTGGATTCATTTGTGACGCATGAAAGCGAGTGATGTCCTGCCTTTTCAATGTGACGCTTTTATGGCTGGTGTAACAGGCAAGAGGAGAGCATAAAGCATAAATAATTTAGGTGTGTGTGTGTAGCGCGATCTCGAAGAGTGGCGCGTGGTTGTGCGCGCATAAAACACACACGATCACACCTGCATTGACATTATGCAAGCATTGCTGATGAGTGAACAAATACATAAACAGTAATACAACCATTTCCTGGACTGTAAATCTGCCTACTAACATGCCGATGTGTTCTTCCCATCTGTGACTACTTCCGTTTCAGCAGCGATTCCAGACACTGCATCAGAGGGAAAACCTTTCAGGAAATACCAGTAATAACGCCAAAACAAGAAAAGCAAAGGTAGTCGGGTCATCAAATCAAGCAGAGCTAAGAATCTTCATTTTTACTCTTCTGTATGGGAGTTTCAGTGTGACCTCGAGACCGAAAGAGCCTGGCTCCTTATAAAGGTGTGTTTCCGTGGGAATTGTGCAGTAAGACGAGAATATAAAACTAAATTGACAGTTGTTGTGGTCAGGGTACGATAAACGATGGGGATTTATGCCTATCTGTCACTTCAAAAATTAGTAAATACGTGATGTGGGATCCTGGAGTCTCATAATAGGTTCACCAGAGAAAAGCACTTGCTCCGCTTTCTAACGTAATTTCTCAACAATTATCCACCTAGGATCTAGTCAGACCAGACTAATTGACCTGATCGGAAGAATGTAAGGTAGTAGCAATTGGGCGAAAGGGTCAAACTGCATAATGGCGAGTGAGTAGAAAGGCTGTAGATTTAGTTCCTCGGAGAAATTTGTTTAGTCTAAGAGAATTTGTACTGCCCAAACAACAAAAACATACGAAAATCGCCAAGGGTATTTGGTGCCTTCAAGGCAGGCATAAAATGTCTTCTCATGTGAGGGAAAAGAAAATGGCATTGGAACAAGAGCGCCACTGTGACCTCCCTTTTCAATTTCAGTGACAAATGAACGCATAAAGTTAATTAGAAATTGCATTTCAATGCTTGGCAAACGTTAGCCAATTGAACAATCGGTGTTTCACGAGTGTTGTTGCACACCAGAAAAGCACTGCCCACATCCCCATATTGTGAGTATTTACCACCTATGAGAGTGCCTCTAAGTCCAGCCAGTGCAAATTCGGAGGTCGGGAGATGGTATTGCCAGTGACATTTTAAATTTACTCGTTGGCTAAATGCAAAGCGTATTTCCACCTCCAACATGATTCACTCTTGGCACAAAAATGCTGCCCAACCTATAGCATATTGGTCAACACCTATCACTGCCAGCTATTCTCCTTCTTCAAGTCTGAGGCAAGATTGTGTTTTATGACGCCTCCTGTGAGTTGGTATTGCTGAGTTCACTGTCTCCCGAATGAAGTGAAGTCATAAGGTGATGCGAACCACAGGAGTGTTAACACAGTGTGAGAAAACTTAAAGTAGGGTTTTAAAGTCACTGAACTCCAAATGTGAGGACTCGAAGAGGAACGTGAATTAAATCTTGTCACGCACGCCATCCACAAAGACTTACGGGGTGGGTGTACTGAACTGCTTGCAAAACATGCGACGGCTTAAGCGCTCCCGGCCAAAACCATTTCGTGATAAATGGTCTGTCGTTAAAATTGCCCCTACATTTGAAAATGGAAAGTTTTGCAATGCCACTGCATATTTTGAGGTTGATTTGCTAAAGAAACCGATCAAGATCTTTGCCATTGTACTTCCGTTGAACGGCAGAACCTTCGGCCAATGTCATGGACTCCCATCATCATCTCTCATTTCTACTTTGAGAAAATCTCGGAGCATTATAATAATCTTGATATTAACATCTCTCTGTTCTCATTTTAACACACATCTGAGGCGAAAACCAGTTCCGATTCTAATGAAGTATCACTAGATTAGTTTAAAGCTATGAGTCCGCTTCCGGATACAGGTGAATGACGATGAAATGGCAGTTGTCCTTAAAAAGGACGATTTTATGCTACTTGGACCTCTGCCAATGGTCTAGAAGTTGGCTCTTGCCTCAACACAAAGCTCATGGGGGAGAGAGAGAACGGGTGACGAGAATGGTAATGCCAAATGAAAACGCACCTTAACGGTAAGATCGCCAGTGGTGAACTCCAGACGCTCCTCCAAGAGGCGCCTATCGATATCCTCGTGATGAACATGCGGTAATCCAATCAACAGATCTACAGAACAACACAAGTTAGATGAAACTGAAGCTACTACACTTATGCAAAGCCTCGAACATGGCTAATATGTGTGCAAATCCATTAGCCGGAATTCCCGGGTCTCACTGACAACAGTCACCTAAAAGAGCTAAACGAGGTGGCATTCCAGCAACAAAATTTTGCCGCAAATGATACAATTTACAATTGCAACAAGCGTTGCTACACTTGGGATGTAAAATCAAAAGAACTCGCCGCAGCGTTTGAGCCAAAGCACTCGATTTTATGTCATTCTTGTGGCGTTTTTATGAGTCTTTTTGAGAAAAAGAAAACGACAGGAGATGTTACTGCTGAACATTAAAAGAGCCCTCTTACCTACGAACGGAATGCATTTGTTGTGGAAAATTCTATCTTAACTCCAGTTCGTGCTAAGTTCCCTCAAAATTTGGATGAGTAGATCAACTTGGCACTTTATTCGGTGTCTTAGACTAGAATGTTACTCTCAATGCACTAAAAGAAATGAACGATCACAGAAGGTGTTGAAAACATCGGAGGTAAAATCAGCCCATGAGAGTTGGTAGGTTTCTTTGAAAACAAGACGAGGGGCACGATTTATAACCATAAATGCATTATTCCTTCTAAGGGAAGATTGAGAGGCGAAAGTAAAGCACAGCTCCAACCAAGTGAAATTGCGTTACTGTTTGGTGATAGAAAGTCGTAATTAGGAAATCCGGTTACATCGAGGCAATGAAACCCAAAGTCAGAACATAGAACCGAAAACATGAGCACAGCGTAAAGTACGCCCGGTAAAAGACCACTGGAAAGTAAGTGCTGAAATACACACACCAGTGGTGAAGTGGTGTGAATTTGTAGGTCTGTCGAGTGCTCATTTTCCTCATCCTTCAGTAAATTAGTTATCAGGTCTTCCTGGTGACGATACTTTTTACACAATCTCGTGCTCGAATTGTTTGCGTGTTCAAACAGCATCTCGATGTCAGTGTTCATCACCTTCATTTACTGCCAGCACCACACGTGTTTGTGGCATCTGTGCTTTATCAGGTTATGGTAGATGGTTGCACCCAATCGTGCCACGAGCAGGTTGGGTGAGGGCATAATAACACAAGGGATGTAAACTGCTCTTGATACTGTTTGAGCAGAAGAACTTGCAATGACTGGAAGGGGAGGAGGAACGGTTCAATTTCCCCCACCGAGACCGTCGATGGGGAGAGGAATAGTGTCAAGTGCTTGCATGGTTGGTGGACACCAGGGAAGAGAGCAGTGGCTGGCAGGGGAAGGGTGTGTATGGTAATGCATTAGTTATTTTTAGCAGCCTCTCTCCCAACCGTCCGTCCGTCCGCCCTTTTCTCGGACCAATCAATATTGCCCTAGGGCAGGGCGCTAGTGCTTGAGGCGTTAGACGTGAGCAGTTGTGGGGAGGCACGAGAGTATTACATAATCACTCGCCTTACCTTTCATGTGTGTGCAGTTAAAATGGGGACATGTTTACAGCAGCAGAAAAAATAATCGCATTCTTGGTTGAGTAGCTATCGAGATGGGAATAACTATTTCATGGAAGTGAATCGTGTCTCCATGCGAATTCAAGAAAGTTCGTTTTTTGAGTAGGTGTTAATAAGGCGTAAGTTTTAAAAACGTTCAGAAAATAAAATTTCATTTGAAGTGTAATTTTATCGCTTGAGTAACATGCAGCACTGGAAAATAGGCAAATTATCAGGCGCTTTCACCATTAAAACTAAATCTGCCCGCGATCACGAATGCGTGACATGTGTTCCATTCCCTTTATGTTTGAAAGTTACGCGCAAAAATCGATGCCACGCAGTGATTGGGCTTGAAAACAAAGGAGCATACGCAGGAGGATCTTGGCCTGTTAGCAAACCCGCCATGTGGCTGTAGCGGTCAACTTCACCTTGGGACCCTAGTGGGTAAAATGTTTCAACTTGTCTTATTGTCATCGCATAGACGTGAATTGCACCACTTTTTTAGGATCCTGCAACGGCTGGATGCAGACGATCCAACTAGGCCCTTCAATTACTCTTTGTGTGCGCCTGGATCAACCAAAATTGTGCATTCCATGAAATAATGGGGAACATGAGCAATATAATTGCGTTTAACAAAACGGTCCGAAGTGAAGATTTCTTCTTAATGCCCATTCACTATTCCCTTGTATCAGGATTCGTAAGATTCGCCCCGAAGAGAATGAGGCGAGGTCAGGAGCAGTCAAAATTAGTAGGAAAAAAAGCCTCTTTATTGAGCAATCGGGAGTGTGGCTGTAAGGGTCGGAAAACTTATAAACAAAGAAAAGTAAAAGCGTAAAATTCGTGGATATCGCATTAAAATTATGCTCTAATTACGAAAAGAAACTTCTCTTTTCTTTGTAGATTAATTAGGAAAACGCAACTATTCGTGACTTTAGTTCCCACTGGAGCGAAGTTAACCACAGACTTCCTTCCTAACTAACAGAAAAGTATTTTACCAGGGTTGTGTAAGGCTTAGCATTACTGTAAATCCGTAGGATAAATGTTGCCTTCGTGGGTATTCGTACCTTCCACAGTGGTTGACGTAGACTCGACTCCATGTCATTGATCTAAATTGGGGGAACAATTAACATGCCACTTGGCATTTTAACAGGGCTTCACCGCCGTTTTTTGACATGACCTCCTCCTAGCGTGTGCTAAGCATTGAATATTTACTAATTTCCGATCTACCAGGAAAATAAAACCATAGTCCCTGATCCACCGGCCGCGTCCTCCATTTCCCAGCATTCCAACTCTCGATCTCCACTTCTAATCATCCCGGATGTCCATTTGCGAGTGGTGACCTTCCCAGATCACACTGTTAAGCCACAGGCGGAATAGGAAACCGAGACATAGGAATACTAGTGAAAAGAACTTAGCCTTGTTGTTGCTTCAATAACTTCTAAAACCAGCTCGGGCGTAATCAAATCGTTAATAACAGTATGCCTTTCATACAGTAAGCACGTTAATTAAGAAAACAGACATTTGTCTCTCCTTCAGATGTAAACATGCAGTAAATGTGCACTACGGAGTAATGCACTAAATACTTATTTAAGGCATTCTTGCCAGTGCTTTCGCAAACGCACTCACATATTCAGGCTAAATTAGCCGAGAATGCACTTCGCTCGACGCACTCCCTCAGTGCTATAGATGATTTTATCAAAAGAAATGACACTCACCCAGAAGCATTAGAAGGAAGTCTGTAAATGCAAAGACGGCCACTTTTGCGCTGAAGAATTCTCCAAAAAAACGATTCTTCGTTCCAATTACCAGATACTCTAGTGCCTTGCGCAAATTCTAACAGAACATGGTAAATAGAGAAGGACAAACATACGCTTCTGAGAGTGGCTAGAACTCGAATCCGGCCCTTCTGAAGGCCACTGAAGATGTGCCAACTGTGTTGATGCCCAGGAAAGTCCCTACTCTCCACATCGAATCTACCGTAATTGCGCAGTTGCAACAACTGCCTGGGATTCAGACGACGACTCTTATGCTGCTCGTCCTTTGCAAGGACCTGATACTCCTCAAAGTCTTGATGTACAAACAGACTGCCAACATCGGGGGTTTCGTTCCGATTGTTGAGACTGGGAATGAGTTGAGAAGGCGGCAAGGAAACAGACCAATCGGCCCAAGTGAAGAGGGTCTTTTCAACCAGTGTAAGAATGTGTGAAAGGCATTCGCTTTCAACCTCTGGAGAGATGTGGGGTAGGAAGCCGTTGGTGAAGAGGGACTTTTTCTGCGGCTTCGGTATGCGACATATACCGGGATCTAGTAGAGACTCCATCGACCCTCAGTCATTTAGGCTCACGCATCTAGAATTTACCAAAACATGAACAGGATACTATATCTAAAGCATAAAATTAGGCAATTTCGGAAGGTATCGGGATTCAATGTTTCCGGCAAGGAATGAAGCAGATACTTTAGCAAAGGCTGTTTCGAACAATTAATTATACGTTTCTATAAATGATGCGTCAATCTTAATGCAGCCACTTACAAAGTAAATAATAGCATATTAAATCGTCCTTATAATAATGCCACTGTAAAAAATAAGTTGTTTAACGTATATCACAAATATGCGCATCCTGCGCAAGGCGAGGCACACGCATGCATAACTTAGCGTGCTAACGTGTACAAGGTATACAAAACGTAAATATTCTTGAGTAAATGGAAACATTAGATCGCACAGTCAGGTTTGGAGACACAAATAAAGAAGGAAATACACCTGTAATATTTGACGCAGGGCTTTAAATACAACCATGAAAAAACTTTTCTTTGAACGAATTTCACTCAGAACTTCTATAATGAAGCACGCACCTCATTACAAGAAACGGTTGACAAACCGAGGTCCTTTAATTTCGTGGTTCAAGGACGAATGATTCTAAAACCAACAATGCAAACGACAAGCGGGCAGCAAGTGGCTGCAATGGTATCATCATCATTGACTACATTAAGGGAACTTCATTGAACAGCAGAAAATCCACCAAGACAAAATGTTTAACTGCAAAATACAGACCCAAAAATAAGTTGTTCTTAGGAATTCTCAAGCGAAATTGGGCTACTGTTACCGTCAAAGATTCCTTTCGTGAAAGGCAAAAAATTGTACCCAACTTCTCAAAGAGTTGGCTGATGCAAAAGTGTAGCATACGAAAAGATGAAGAAAATTGAGATTAAGCCTGCTATTCTAAAAACATGAAAATCAAAGGCATTGCTATGACGTATACGTCATTCGCTTGCCTTTTGATCCCAATCAAAGAGGCATATTTAACTATTGCATTTTAACAGGCTTCACTGCTTTTACTCACAAAAATAGTCACATTCACTTCTATTTGCTGAACGTATGCATGTTCAATAAGAGCACTGTGCCTTTCTTCTCCAGGGCCATTCCAAAAAGCCTTAGTATAGCCAACCAAAGTTGCATGCTAATCACAATTTATGTATTAATAGCCTGTTTTGATAACTGTAGCTTCCAAATATTCATGAATCAAAAGCACTCAGGTGACTATTTATTAACTCAATTGTAAATAATATTTTAAAAGCGTTTAAGTTTTATAAAAATTTGCTGTTTTGTTTTTTATACTTTCATTATTTTTCTCTATTTTGTTTGTACCATTTAAACATTTGAAATTGTGCACTAGCCAATCGCTTGTGAGCGCCACGCTTGTACTTCGCTTTCTACCGTGTTCTTAAAATAAATTTTGGTTTTTCATAGGTATGGTGGAATGCTTGTTTGTTTTGTTGTCTTTATGTCCATGCTTGCCTTTAACCTCTGCTCCATTCATTGCAGTGGGTTGGATCGGACATTAGTAGCAATGGACTTTGCCTCAAAGGTGTTATTAATTCACATTTTTGCAAACTCACTTTTTCTAGATTTTTATTGTTCTTAGTCCACAGCTTGAAGAGGCAAAATTATGCGATGGTATTACGGAACTGCAACTGCAGAATTATCTTGTGCCCTCGTTGCCTCTTTCCTGTCTCGTGGATGACGACTTTATCGCTGGCTTTTGCCATAGAGGTATACTTTGTTTTTGAATCTCCTTTGCCTTCACTTGCAATTGCGTTAAGTAGGGCTACGTTATGCTGCTCATTTGAAGATTATTGTGACATCCTTTGCTAGGATTATTTCAGTGAAGTTTTCCACTTGTTACTGCTTTCATATATTACCTTGTGCGCTGTAGCATGTATCTTTGCTATCGAATGCTTTCACACCTTTTTTCTTGAAACTGTACTCTCTCCTTTATTTTGGTCTAACCTGATCATTACTTATACCTCACATTCGTCAACTATATTTTTCATCATGATGATGGCAGAACTTGCTGATTCGGCTTAAAGTATGTACTCTCATTCAGTTTGTTCACATAATGCCGATGTTGATTTGTTCTCTAGGTGTCGTTGATATTATTCCTTTGGCTCATCACAATGATCTGGAGGTCTTCGTTAGAAAAAGTAAGCATTCTCTTGGTGGCTGTCACCCCTGCAAGAGCTTTTCTTACAGCCCCATTCTTCCCAATCTGTAGTCTTTTATTTACCATTCTCCACATAAAGGCAGCGCCCTTCAACGAGAAACTCTTTACTGCCACTTTTATGTATTGTTAGACATGTTAACCATCAATATGTCGGCTTCTGTCTACTCCGCCTTCGGACTGGCGGGTGTCAAGTTCATGTGCAACAATCGAAAGATGTACCGTAAGTCTTCCCCTTCTCTCCATCCTTCCTCACATGCGTTTACTTATTACTCTTTAAGTAATATATGCAGATATTTTTGTAAGGGCATTTATATATGTTATAGTGGAAGATAGAGTCGGTTGCATACTATTTTTAAGCAAAAAAAACTTTTTGTTGACCTTGCATTTCATTTTAAAGTCGGTGTAGTCGGTGCCCATTTGTCTCGTACATTTAAGTAAAGGGGTGCAAGTGACCTGCTGCTTGGCTATGTTGACCCGGGCGCCTGTCTCGCTACGCCTTAAACTAATGAGTAAGGAAAATAACGCTCCGGTGGAATAACCGGTGTGCTGGACTAGCTCCAGGCCTATCTTTGGAGGGTCCAGGCCTTCTCGGCGTGTCTTCCTACTTCGTGTGGACGCGTCGATGACAGTGGCCTACCCAGGATCGAATCGTAACGCAGGCGGGGTCCCAGATGGGCATAAATTTGCTCCCCTGATCGTTTTTTCCGTTCGTGTCGTACAGACTTCAACATTCACTTGGGCTGGCCGACCTTCAAACGCAATGACAACGCGCATATGAGACTGCGTAACTTCTTCAACAGCGAGGAGGTCACCTCTCGACGTCCGCCTGGTCCCTGTGTGGTACGTTGGGCGGTGAACAAAAATATTGACTGGACGCGGGTTGAGAACGGAGGACTACCGGAAGCGCCGCACCCTTATTCCTTGGCTCGTTTTCTGGCCTCCGACTTTCGCATCGTAAGCCCATTAATCAAAAGCATAACTCGTCTTTCAACTTTGGCTGGTTAGCTTTCACGTCGTGGCAATTTGCCACCCTAGCAATTTGGTCGCTTTTTAGTACAGGGCCTAATAAATAAGCTTATTGGCAACAGAAAAACTGCACGCTAATTTGCCTTCAGGCCATTCCTACTGTTGAAGTATGCAACCTAGAGGCCGGAGCTGAAGTCCCACGGTTTATAGAAGCCAATTCCTCTGTCGACCATCCATCAGGCTCCTCGGTCGACCACGAGTCTGCTCGTATCGCGCATTCTACCCTTCAACAAATGGCCGCTGGTGTCTATCCTGCAAAGTAAGCTGAACTTAGCCTCTTTTGTGCATGTCTACGTATTATTGAGTAATTGACTTTCTTCTTGCACCTCAGTGACAGTTACTTGTCTCCCCTGTCTTCGCGTCGTGTGTCAGCCTTCGCACCGGGCGAGGCGATCTGCCTGCGAGGCGCAACAATTCTTACCATTTCTGGCATCTTCACTCTAGAACAATGCCAAAAGTTGGAAGATCTACTAACGTAGGTTCCAATTCACCCAGATGTAGGTGATGACGCTCTCCTTTAATTTACTCCTGACTCCGTGCTTTAGCGAGGTGGTGCGTACCAGTCCATCGGAGAACTCAGTGGCTTTCTTCGCAAGCCGTCAAATCGAGTCAGATTGGTTCCCCTCGATTACGGAGAAAAAGAAGGATGGCCACTCTCCTGTCTTCTTCCAGAAGCTCCTAGCTCCTGTCTTCACGGCCAGTCGGCCTTACGTGCTGACGCTCAACTTTGTGCCCGAGTTGACCTGCGAGATCAAGGAGTAGGGAGCCTCATTCCCCTCCCCTATATGTGTACATTTTTGTCGGTGGCTATTTCTGTTATTGGAGGAGGAATGTGTGTCAATTTTATCCAAGACATGGTAACATTTTTTGCTGTAGTCTGCTATTTCATTGTCTAACAACGGGACTGGATTCGAGGTTTCTCCGTTTCCTCTCCAGGCCTCCCAACACTTGCATGATCTGCGCAGTAAAGAACAATCCTTTTGTATTGAAGGTCCCTTTTACCGCCTCATAAAAGCTTAAGGATTCTCTTCGAGGTTTGCATCTTCCCCCCGCCCTAGTCCTTTGATTGCCTACTCACTAACCATTTGATAGATTTTAGTCCATTTTACGGTGCTTTTTCTGACAGTAGCCGATATAAGTGTTCAAAATCCCGTAATCTAAATAGGTTGTAGGTAGCAACGCTTCGCTAGTAATTATGGGGCGGTATAATAGAACTTTGCTTTATTCAGCCTTTTTGCTCTTTTATGAATCAACCTCTATGCCGATGCTGTGGATCTGCTCACGCCGACCATAGCACTAGTGTCCTAGCTCCTCGCTACATCCATAATAGTGTGGTTTTGACAGCAAAGTTGCAATTATTAAACAGTTTAGTCTTGCGAAGCAAAATGCAGAGTCTTTATCCCGGCATTGCAGCGATTCAATGATGCGATTGACCTTTGATCAATCAGCTACGCCATTCACTTCCTTTTTTTTGCCTGTTCCATGGATGGCGTCGTGAAGTTGTCGAAGCCTTGATCGTACTTCAAAGTGTGGACCTGTAAGACAGAACTCCAAACGAGCAGTTGTGACTTCTTTTGAGGCGCGATGCAAGAATCCGAGGCCCTAATTCCTCATTCTGTGTTTTCTGAAGGTACTTCGGTGCCGCATGGAGACGATCATTGTTCCATGTCGGGCATTACTCCCGTTCAATAAAAGTGTATTCATTGGTCAACCTGACAGGACCTCTACTCTTTAGTCAGCTTCTGCTTATCATGCTGTTTTTGTGACCAGGACAAAGTATTAGCCGAAAGAATCACAAAACCGGGGCTTACAAGCTTCAAGAAGTGTAAACCAGATCTGCTTCAGCTATGTACTTATCACCTTCTTTATGCACTCTTGGGCCGCCTGTCAATAGCAGGACTCAACGTACAATTTCACACCGATTTTGCCTTAAAGAAGCATTGTTGATTGGGCATTTCACTCATTGATTGAATATTCGCTGCCATGAATGCCGAGGCCGTGGGCTGAGGGGCATCAAGACCAAAGTATCATAGCCGTCTCCTCGGCACTAGCATCGCACCACTAAAGTCTTGTCAATATCTATCGGGTGCTCCATCACCCCTGCCAAATGCCTTGATTAATGGCTTGCATTCACAAATTTACCCTTACCATTGTTGAAGTCATTCATACTTCTGGTCCGTCGGCACTTTTATGCACTTCAATGAATCCACATCCAAACTCCCTTCCCATCAAACACGTTTGGAAGTCACTCAAATAAACTGGACGGCGCAACCACGGACGAATATTTTTCTTCTCGTAATATTGTGATTACAGTGCCTACCACCAATTAACCCTTGACGTTTTTTTTTCTATTCACCGTCTTATTTAACTCGGTTTTTTAAAGTGCTACAGCTCCAGTGGTTGAGTATTTTATTGTTTGCGTAGTGGGGAACTACAAGTCGATGGAAATCAGAAGTTTTTATTATTGTCGCATACAAAATTTGTCCGTGTAGTAAATACGTGTAAAAAATCTTCACTACAATTAGAAGAAAAGACTTCACAACGTACGGTTCTGATTTGAGGGGCATAGTGTATTCACTGACACGATCACCACTTGTAAATCATGCCTAACCTTCACTGTAAGTGTAGGGGCGCGTCGATGCGTAGTCTGAACCCGTTAACGGCAGTGGTGGCGGTTCTGCTGCCACTATTGGGGCTCCCTGTGTGGTGAGATGGTTTGAATCTGGTGAGGTACTCGCCAGGCTTGCTGACGAGTCATGTGAGGTGGTGGTGTAGGATGTAGTCACTGCTGCTCCATAACCGATGTTAAACCATCCGGGTATTTGCTGCTGATGTTGCTCCTGGTGGGGATGGTATGAGTGTTGTTGATGGAGAGTTTGCTGCATTTGCACAGCACTGCTCTTAAAGTGGCTTGACATCATTAGATAGGTGCGATCAATGAGCCCAGCCTCACCCACCCACGCGCTGGGCTGTGGACACTGGGAGGGGGATTGGAGACCATACATTCCACCCTGGGGACGGGGGTAGGTGGCGGACCAATCGAGGCTTTGGGTACTAGCAGTGGGAAGTTGTCGTGATGTCCAAAGTCTGATATCACTGCTATTCGATATATGCGGGAAAGTGGGCAGGATCGACGGCGTATACGTCTGCATTTTCATCTGCTCCTCCGGTTGTAGGTTCTGTAGTTTCGAAAAAGTCTACTTATTTTAAATAAGTAACATGATTAATTAGCGTCGAAACTTACTGCCTGGGTATTATACTCACACCCCGTGGCCCTCTCGTGACCTGGGCTCCAATCGCAGGTTATAGGGTTATCATTCTGCCCCATAGCCTTAAGCTCACCTTCGTTACTCTGATAAAGAGGGTAAGTGGGCTGATTAAATGAAAATCCTCCAAAACGTTGTAGGGAAGCCAGAGGGTAATAACGTGCTTCTTCTGCGTTCTGGCTCTCCTCATTGGATGTGACCTGATTAGGTTCCGTAACTACTGTAACTGATGAGGAGCTGTCAAATCGCTTTCTAGTAGTCTTTGTGGCACCTCGTTTTCGACCACTTTCAGTACTGATGGCTTCGGATGATATGAAAGGCGACTCCTTATGACTTGTTTTAAACCGTCGCTTTCGACGCAGATAGGAGCCATTTTCAAACATTCCGTGCGCCGCCGGATGGAGTGTCCAGAACGCACCCTTGCCAGGTCGCTTATCGTCGCGTGGAACCTTCACGAAACAATCGTTTAAGCTAAGATTGTGCCGGATGGAGTTTTGCCAGCCCTGTTTGTTTTCACGATAGTATGGAAATCTAAAAGTAACGAAGGGTAGAACGAGCACTGGCGCAGTCTTAATAAAATTACTGGTGAGACAGGTAATGCTCTTTACGATAATGTCATTCAGCAAGCGTGAAAGGAACTTCCCGGGGTATCGTTTGCTTGCATATGCCAACTTTATTAGCTCCTGTCCAAGGGAGAACTAGGCTCCGTATATTTTAAAAATAATACTATATCAAAATGCAAACGAACAAACTAAATGAAGCGGTTGAGTTGGAAGAAATACTGCATGTTGTCAGCGCTTTACACGGGTAAATCCAAAGGCTTTTTCAGTCTGGGTGTGTCTTATCAAAAGAACTGAGATCAGACTTGTGACCTCTTTTGTCACCAAGGTATGGTTGGTTGCGCTATTACTCAGAGTTAATCATGGATAAAGTAAAAGTTTTTGAAGCTTTGTATTGAGAAACGAGAAAAGAGATTGTGTCAGTCGTGCTGATAAGGTCAATTAAATGTAACTTGCATTTGCGGAACATTTTTTGCATCCAAAAAATGGTTTCAAAAAAGTTGCTGGATCAAAAAGAAGGAGTAAACTCTACCAACACTAAAGGACTAAATGTGGGCACAGAATCCGCGCATGAGACAAAAAATGGGCTGACTGAATGACATGACTGACCTTTCCGCGATAAAACGATAGATTCCACTGAGCGTTACCATCTTGTCAGGTTGTGCATCAATGGCCATACTGATGAGAGCAATGTATGAGTACGGCGGTTTCATAGACTGCTCAACCGGCGCATGAATCTGTGAGGTGGAAGGAAAATCGTACTCAACTTCGTTCGAGTCTGTTATTGTGGAGGCTACCGCTGCCGCCGCCGCAGCAGGGGAGGCCACTGCAGCAACTGATGGAACTGGTCTGAGATTGGCTGAGAAAGAGGACATCTCTGACTGAAAGGGTGGAATAGTAGTTTCCTCCCCTCCATTAATAGGGTTAGCCTCCAGGGGAGGAACGATTGACCAAGCGTTGACAGGGAGATACTCACTAGGAGCAGCAATATCCTGATGCTTGCATTCAATATCACTAGCAGTCTGCGTAGAAGTGTTTTCATTGACATCATCTCTTCTGTTTGTGCTGTAGTAAACCTGCTGATTGTGGGGGTGTCGACAGCTATTTTGCAGGGCATGCATGGAGGTGCGTGTATGTTGGTGTGTTTACTCAGATAACAAAAACATAGCCTAGTGTGTTTGTGTGTGTGTGTGTGTGTGTGTGTGTGTGGTATGAGATGTTGGAAAGATCGAATGCACGGTACCTCCGATGTTGTTCTAACTCGGCCACCCGTGCGTTAACCAATAGTGGACGTGGGCAGACTGATTGGTACGCACTTTGGGCCTTGCGTACTTACAATTGGCTAACCAAAGTGTAGGAGCGTGTATAATTTTCCCGCTTATTGGTGCGTTCGCTTGGAGATGTAACATCGCTCCTTAAACGCTAGGCATTATTCAGTAACAGCTCAAACAATATGCGAAATCAACCACGTATGTGCAGATTTATTATACAATTCTGATTTTGGGATATGATGAGAGCGCACTTGCAAAATGCCCCGAAGACATTTCTAGAGAAGTGTCATGGGAAGCGGCTATCCCTAACGAAAGGGTTCATTAAGGAAAATTCCAGTCTCAAGAGATTTTACTTATTGTCCATTCCTCATTTCATTTAGAATGTATTTTCCTGTTGCAGTCATATGTGCTTAATTTTCTCCCTTCAGAAGTAGCGCATTATTTGCACAGAGCAGTGTTAAATGGCTTTTAGGTAGCACTAGATTGGAGTGAAGGGTTTTTGGCAAGCATGCACAAACTTCTAGCCACAGGTACTCTCGAAATTAATCTTGTTCTTATTATAATGGCCACTGTTGAAGAAATTGTGTCATCGAGTCTGAGCGCACACCAATTCTTTCCAATTTAAGAAGAGAGGAGGACAGGGCAAAGCACGATTTCCTTCTGTCCGAACTTTGGACCCAACCACCGCAGCAGAGCTTGCTTGCTTTCATGCCCTCGCTTATGTTTCCGACTATCCCTCCGCACACTTTATGTGCAGAAATTGCGATGCATTCACTTGGCTAAATTTAAATTACGGCGCGACGTGTACTAGAAGTGCTAGGGAATTTTTGCAGCTAAAGCGCTGCAGCAAGTAGTGTGCATCCGGAGCGACTAGTGTTAAGGACAACAGGATGCTTTAAGTCGATATGTTTGTCTTTCCTTCCAGAGTAAACGCAGTACACGTTGATTTCCTCGTAGAATGTAAAGCACGCTGTCATCCCACAACCCAGTTTGAAGAGATTCTGTGATTGTTTCGCTTACCTAGCCACCCTACCGCAGTGATGAAAGGAGACGCAAAATGGCGCACATTTCTGTGCACAGACACCGCGTAAAAATTGCATTTCGCGGTTCCCTTTTGCTGTAGCACAACTGCGTTCTCACCATACCCCATTTCTATCTCATTCAGATGTGACTGGCGCCAGGCCATCGGCTTTTAGCAGTGCAACTGCTGCAGGACCGCTGAAGGGGCTGACAACCTTGTAAGTGCTCGCTTCTTCGCGCTTCGTGTGAGTTCTTCAGGGAGAATTTCCATGTCGCTAATATAAACCACATCACTCCATAACTTTGATGTACGTTTAATGGGGATAGAGTACCCTCTATTTAACAAATGCATTTCTGTGTATTTGAACATCTGATACTTACACCTCTACCCTCACCGTTACCCCTTGTTGATGCAACAAAGGAAATGGCATTGATAGACGCCAAAACTGACTAATACCTGCGATGAAATTAGGGGATGGCTCAGCTTCAGTCGCTATTAGGATATAATATGGTTAGTAAAGTCCTTAGGATAAAAAAAGACGATCACTTTGTATTTAATCTCCTTCATTCCCTTACAAGCACAGTTAGCGCATATCGGGTAATGGAAATAGGACCAGCTCCTAGCATGCTTTTAGATAAAATTGGGGGCAAATCGACCACCAAATTCAATCATCGCTTGCAAAATAAAGAAATTTGTAAGAATCGGTGTTAAATCACAGTCTCCTCGTCCACCACCTTAGATGTAGCCAGCGTAATTGTTTCAAATTCTGAACCGTGGAATGTAATCGAGCCTCCCTGCATTGCACACACCCACACCAGCCCACTCGCGGTCAGGCTTTCCGCAATGTTTGTTTTTCCGGAAGTTTCCACCCCTCAACTTCCACCACCACTGCCGCCACCCCACCAACCCAATTGGTGAAGCACCTGATCGGATTATAATCGGTGTCAATTGGGGGACACGGGGCGTGGAGGCCTGAGTGGTTTAGTGGGGAGGGGTAGGAGAGGTGCACGACTGTGCCCATTGGCTATTGGAGATGGCCAGTGTGCGTGTGAGAGCATGCACACCTCCCCAGGGGCTTTCAGGACCGGCTGAAATAATAACAATCGCACAGACGCGTCGGTCACACACAAAATTTTAGGTATTCTTTTCCTTAATTTAGCACATGGCTTTTCAACGGCATGTCTATTGTGCAGGTGAACGGAAAGCGTTGGCTATTGTAACCGACCCATAGCAGAGCCTAAAACCTTTGACAATCCGGGAACGAAATCTTTTTACTTATCATCGTGTCAGTTTCCACGCACTTTTAAAGAAATTGGCTTGATTGAAACAAATTAAACACACAATTAGTAAATTAGGAGGAGAAAGTTAGGCATTACTTTGGCTTCAATGACGACTTCGAACAAAATAATGCGGCTTTTTAAATTGCAGCACTATCTTTGACAAATCAAAGATGCAATGTGCGGAATCAAAGGTCAAGATCTTGCAATCCAGTTCAGCATACCCTATTTGGACACACCTGTCAGACCTCCCCTCTCCCTGGTCACCCTCTCTGAGATGGGGTTATGCTACGTGAAAAAGACTTGACATGCAACATCAGGCCAATAGCATCAAAGTAGGCGCGTGGAAGGGCTGACGATTGAAATCTCAAAGATAGGGGTGGCACTTGGCACCGCTTCATTCCTTCCTCCTCCCCGTCTCCCCTCCAATCCAACCCAATTCCTTCAAAAAGCTGTGGTGGGGATCATGTACCACTACCACCACCTACACCTATATAACAGTAGTTGCAGCCGCCGCAAAAGTCAGCTAACTAGCAAATTGTTACAACTCGACCGCAGCAGTTAATTTTCTAAAAGGTGGGACAACCAACCACTCACTGACACCTTTTCCCAGACCACAGCGCCTCCTGTCCCCGATCTAGGCAACTATCTCCTCCTATTCCTTCCCGCCTTCCTCCCCCACTTCTACCTTCAAAATCATTACCACTTTCATCACCTAGGAAGATTTCCATCAGGCAAGTCATTACCAGCTGTAAATACATGTTTAATAAGTAAACGATTTAGCCATCATTGCAAAGTCTCTGTTTGTCTTTGCGCGGAACTGTTTTATTCTACTCAGATGGGTCTCCAATTGCAAGTCTAATTTGTCCAAGCGCTTTTCAAACTGCTCCATCTGGCGTCCCACATCGAATGAGCCAGCCGAGAGCCCGCGTACACTTGCTACGTGGTGAGCTTCTTGGCGCATAGCATTGGTATGGTTCACGATTGCCCTCTTTATTCTCTCAAGGTCATTAACGCAGGGCTTGTTATTACGGCCAACTGGAGCAGCCTTCTTAGGTATGCCTGTAAAATCGCGCGACTCGACCTCGTTTACGTTCGCATCCATGGCCTATGAGGCTGTGAGCAATTGTTCTCCCCCTCTCCTCCGCCTTCAAATTCTTCGTTAAAAAATCGATTTCATTATAATTGACCAATCAATAATTTCTTAATTGCATTAAATAAGGTGTTGGAGGCGTTAGTTGTGATTTATTAGGAGGAGTGATCATGGAAGCATTGTTATCGCGTACACAGCGAGGTGATTGTTTTTTTTTCACGATGACAGCCCAGACTAGCTCTGAATAGTCTATTTTAACTGCTGAATTCACGGACATGCGCATTTTTATCAATGGTGCTGCTTTTAAAATCCGATGTGGCAGTGTTACAGTGTCGAGACATCTCCCATACAGACTAAACAGTATTTCGGCACGTACAAAATAGGCCTCGCGTGAACCACATGCTGGCCTTTGTTGGGAAACCACATTCTGCTTTGACAATTATTTTACAATAGGGACATTTGGCATGTCATGCATCAGGTCCAGTTGCAAATGTTGCGTCTGAAGGAGTCAGACAACAAGCCACCGCATCCCAAATCATTTGGCGTGCATAGCCTTAGCTGGCCAATTAACGCTAGCCCCGTTTCTTCTCCATTCCACGTTTTCTTCTCTTTCCAATTCTTACCTCAGCCTCCACATTGCCAGTGAAGTATGCAGTGTCTCATCCTGCATCACTTTTGGGTGGCCTCAAGCATCGAGTTTTAACACTTGCCAACACATTTTCAAGACCAAAATCGGTGCAATCCCCATTGGCTATGATGTCAGTCTACCTACCATCTGATGGAAGAGTGAAGAAAACGGGGATTAAACCCTTTTGAGTCTGTGGCGCTGTTATTATCACTTCAATCTTTGTTTTCAGCAAGGGGGCGAAGGTAAGATTCACATGGAAAACTTCAGTTTGGAGCATCAGATGTGATCTAGGTGAACAATTATTCAAAATATCCCAACCACTGGATGAGGAATTCTAATTTAAGGTAAAAGGGGAGCGTGGGCAGCTCATAATCCAAGAGCCTACGGAGGACTCCAAGTGCCTTATGAGGCCCTTCTTCATATACCTCATGCTTCCGTCCATACTGCGACAATACCTACTAGGACCAGATATGAATGCACATTCAATAGTCTTGATTTTCTGCTTTTAGGTCATTGAATGTCAGCATCTGGAGTGATAAGGAGAGAAGCATTCGGTAAATACCTTTATGCCCCATCGACAGATCAGCTGTGAGCTTGCACAGTTTTGATGCAGAACAATCCTTCAGATCCAGAGAAATCACCAGGAGGGATCCGTGGCGACTGGGTAGGCTTTCCCCCTTGGAAGCGCTGTCAACGCTGTAGCGTCCAACAAGGGCACTACAACAGTAAATTTTACTTTTATCGAAAATAACCATTTTACTTCCCTTAGGCCGTGCTGAAGGTCCCAGCTTGACAGTCTACTTAGCCTAAATTGAAATTATAGCACCAAATTCTCGTGAGGACTGACTTTGAGGAGGCGAGATCAGTTTCTTACTTGGGCACATGTGGTGGGCCTGCCATGGGGGATGGTGGGGAGGGGGAGAGACGGGCAGGGGGTAAGGGTGTAGTCGAATTCAGGCCACAGGTGTCACTACAAGGTACAAAATCATGCATGTACAAGGATAAATATATACATGCAGGTATGCGAAAACGCATACACCTACACCTGTTATCACAATTTGTGAAACAACATCTCCGTTGAGACGTGATGAGGGTAAGTGGGGAAAACGTGACACACCTTAAGCCTACATTACTCAACTCCTTGTTCCACGGACTCCTGTTGCAGTAATCGCGTAATGCCTTGCCTGCAATTGAACTACAAAGGCCAGAGCGTCTGTCGTTTTCATAGGATTGAACTATGGCGTCTTGGCTTTTACTTAATGACTAAGGTGGGTGGTAAAGAGAAACCTTTTAACACCATCAGACCGTGTGTGTATGCGACTTATGTTAGCGTCTGACAGGACTTTGATGAGGCAATGGCTAATCACTGCGAAGTTAGACGTCAGTAGGCACGTTCCAGCAACGCCCACATCGCGTTGGCTCGCCCCACCTTAAGAAAACACCTCGTCAGCTTGGTAACGAGGCTCCACAAACACAACCTCCTTTTTTGCCCACTCGGGTCACACAGGTGGAGGCGTATGATAGCGTCTACTTCAACACAGTCACACTGCCAACCCTCGGCAATTCTACCTGTTCTCTAACACGCATCAGCATCCCCATGTTTGAATGGCTGAAGTCTCACCGATCCTGCACCAACTGTGATTAAATGATGATTGCATGATGCTTGTAGTTGCCACAGAATGAGTAAGCAAGAGGCCTGAGACGAGTAAAGCGAAAAAATTTGCCAGTCGAAGGTGAGAGCAGCTAAGAAGGTTGGGTAGGCTTGCGAAGCTCTCCATAGGACGAAGATCACTAGTCTGACATTGAATCCTATCCTAACAAGGAACAGTGGAGTTAACTTAATTTGACGTCACTTTGGAGGTGAGTCCCATTATCACACATAGTTGGACAATGCACCTGACTAGGTGAGCCATAGTGCAATTATGAGATCGTCACGTTCGCATTACTTCCGCCTTGTTATGTCTCGTTGGGGGAAGTGGGGGGAGAGGCGCGTCGGTGAGATCCCTTTCACCTTCCTTGCATAAACACGTAATGCACATCCTGTCCATCTGCGGTCCCGAAAAATTCGGTCGAGAAAAGGATGGGGGATGAATCACCAAACTAACAAGATGGGATTCTTCCTTTGAGCAGGATCCACCTGCCTACAACATGATATTCATACCAAAAATCCTGCCTTAAAGGGTGTTACATCAGTTTCGAGCAAACGGGCAAACCCTTGCGGTCATTTTGACGAGGCATTTACAGTTAGCATGATAATTATGCCTGGAATGAAATTTGACGCAAAATTTCATGTAAGCAGTTGCAAATGGTTAATTGGGTATGAATTTTTTTGCAATTTTAACTTCAATTTAAATAACCATTTAAGTTTTTGATGCTTAGGTTTCTTAAAATAAATGAAAAACGCCCAAGAATTTGCCCAAACAAGACGCTATGACCTTGGGGATGACTTAAGGTCTGTGCAGACCCCCTCATCCCTCCCCTTAAGACAGACGAAAGAAAGATTCTACTTAAAACATTTAAGTAGAATAAACACTAAGACAATAGGCGTTTAGTTGTGGCATGTATGCATGGTCTAAGGGACTTAAATTAAAGAATGCTTGCCACGCCGTCAAGCACCAACATGAAACTTTTGACCTCGGTATTCGAGTTAAGCGTCTTCACCCACATGGTACTTCCGCTCTTCCGCATGCGTGGGTGGGTACCCCATATGCCCTGCTGGCCACTGAGAATAGCCTTGACAGACAATTAACAGAGTAGCAATAATAGCCGTAACTTTCCAGCCTCATTTGCACCTTCTGCGTTACATCCGCATTTAGCTCCACTCGCATTATTGGCTGCCCATTCTCTGCAACGTCTACTTCATGATTCCATTAAAGAGGGAGTGTGGATTGAACAGCGCTTCCAAAATAATTTCCCTCTACAGGAATGCAAAATCAGCCACCCGAATAACAAATTTTCGCGCTCTCACAATCACGTTCATGTTTCACAAATCCCATGATGAGAAAGAAGGCTTTGGGAATTAAATTTTGCTACATTGCTCTAAAGAAGGGGGTATTCTAAGAAACGACCACCTCCACACTGATGGTCAGTTCTCCCATCAATCCTGACCTACCTCCTCAAGACAGTGTGCAATCCTCTCCCCCCCCCAAAGAACGCACATGTCTTTGACGACACTGACAAATGATGGTGTTTCCTCGCAGATGACAACACTCCATTCATTCTACTGCTCTCCTCCCGCTCAGAGCCACGTGTCCGCAGTTTGCCCACAACAGGGTTTGTCAGTGTTCCTTCACTTCGTGTGACAAAGCACGCAAAACACTATTCGAAATACATGGGCTGGAATGCACGAAGGTTGAAGAAAGCGATTGACATTGACAGCGATTTGACATTGCCTAGTTAGTAGCAAAGCGGTCTTGTAGGAGTGATTTTAGGTGGTTGAATGGGTGGGTGCATGGGTGCGTGGGTGCGTGGGTGCGTGGGTGTGGGTGTGAGTGGCAGGAGCACTTTGATTTCAAAGCAGTGGGTTTAGTTGCATGGTTTAAGTAAACACAGGCAGCACTGCAAGGTAGGAGTTTGTGGGTTAGGTAGGAGAGGAGGGAGGAGGTTTGGAGGTTGGGGGAGGGGGAGGGTGGAGGGTGGAGGGTGGAGGGGGGAAAGACTTGGAGACGGAGCAGCGGCTTCTGGTGAGTTTGGACTTTGGACTCGAGAAGGAGCAGAAGTGTGTCTGTTGGTGTGGATGTAGGTGGAGGAAGTCTCCTTCCTCTTCTCGTTTCAGCTTCCACAAATGATGCTGCCTACGTGTTTAATGAATAGTTACAGTGTCTTATGTTAAATCCTTTTTTGCTACCAGATATGCATGATTGAGCTCCTATGCTTTTAGGCAACTTGTAAATCATCCTTTCTTTAAAGTAAGATAAATGGAATGCTTGGCTTGGAACTCCTAAGTGAAAATGACGCGTGGAGTATGCTCTACATAGTTAACATGCTGCGATCTCACAGTCCAGTTTAAAGAGATGCTGTGATTGTTTTGCTTGCCTAGCCACCCACTTACCCGGACACTGAAGCACAATGATGAAAGGAGATATAGAAGGTACACGGAAACGGACCCCATTTGAGGGTGTCCCTTTTGCTGTTGCACTGCTGCATTACCATATACTGCTGCTTCTATCCCATTGAGGGATTTTAGCGATGAAGCTGCTGTGCATCCGTAGCAGTGAGATAGGAAGTCGGATCAGGCATTTGTCGAGCATAGCGTCCGAGGAGGCTAATGCCAGGCAACTTTGGAACCTCTCGTCTTTTATCCTATTCACACCGTCAGTGTTTTGTTCAGCTGGTCCCTCATAAGCACTTAGGAGGCTTGAATGCAATCAAAGGCTATTGTAGGTGGGGAATTCTCATCGATTCAAAGGATGACCAGATCCATTGGAAGGAGCGGTACATCCTTCAGGTTGTGAATGGGAGAAGATGAAACGGATTAGATGCAGTACCACTTTACGATCACCAAATTTTTTTGTAATCTGTAGGCAAACAATCGCTCCCTATAACATTAGCATTGAGAGCCCATCAAGAAGAAATCGCAACATTCTGCCATGAGTATCAACTTTTGAATTGGTTTCCTGAATAACTGATCCATCAAAAACTTCGTGTATCAAAAGGCTCTTAGGAAGTGATCCATTAGGCAGAAATTCAGGTCACACTTAAGCAGGCATTACTCCACAAAGGTAGTGGAAGAGGTCCGAATAAGGGAGAGTGAGGAGCGTGTTGGTGCCAGTAAATCCATTCCCACTGCCACCAATATGCTAAATGAAAGCCTTACTGGTTAGAGAACATTCGTCCTGAGTTAAGTCATCACGGTGGTGAAGATGCCTTACTAAGCATTTCCAAGATAGTTGACCGCGATATTGGGTCATATCAGTGTAACTGATCTCCTCATTGCAGCAGTATCCCCTTGCTGTGCTGTTTATTTTTGCGAAGTACCTCACCCCAAGCCTAGCTCCGTCCAGTAACACAAAGTCACCCTTGCTCTCTATCTGTCCCACCCCGCCCTACCGCCCCATTGCCTCCAGCCCTAGAGTTGGACCCGGCACTCCCCGATCGGGTTATAATTGGTGTCAGCTGAAAACCGTGGATCGGAGTTGGAGACTAAAGGCTGCCTAAAAACAATGCCGCAGGCTACTCGTCCATTAGACCGAACACGTAATCCGAACTGAGAAGGCGGCTCTACAGTTACGGTGTCCTCCGACTGTGTTGTGTGTATCAAAACCCACAATAGCGAAACCTTTTAAAATAGTTTCCTTGTAGTATCTGAGGTATGAGGTATCAACTGATACCTCTGTGCTACACTTGACTTTTGAACCTCTAATACGATGAATTTGAAGTTACCCATCCAGTACCAAGAGGGTGAGGCACAACACCATACCGATACGTTTCTCTTCTATAGCATATGTTATTTCCTTATATAGCTCATGAATTTTGAGTCGCAAATCATCCAAACGGTAGGAATGGAATGCAATTCAAGGACCACGAGATCAAGAAATCCATTTAAAGCTGGAAATGGGGCAACAAAAATTGACCGTTTTTTAAATGCATTATGGCTGGTCGTTTCTCCGGGTAAAAGCAAAGCGGTGGGCCTAAAAGAAACATTTAACTGTAAAAACTACTAAAGGGGAAAGCTAACGCATCTGCAGGTGCAAAGTCATCTCCCACACTTTAAACATTTCTACTTTCATTACAAGGCTGTAGCACTTCACGCACAGATTTAAGTTCATTTTGCCATTCTGAGATCCGAGATTGTCCACAAACCAAGTGACAAAGATCAAGATCTTGTGGCATTGATACACACCTGCACACACACACACACCTGTTGGATCCTTCCCGGCCATCAGTTCGCCTTGTCCACTGGCCACCCCTGCGCATGTCAAAGGAAGTGTTGGGCATGCAACGTCAAAACTGCAGCACACACGCAGAACGAGTGGAGATGCATGTTGAAGATAGCGGTGGCACCTGTACCGATCATTTTTCCCATCTGGAGGTAGCCTGGGCTGCTGACATGACACAAGAGTAGTTGCAGCCAGTACGAAGGTCAGTAGATTGGGAATTTGTTACAACTCGACTAAAATAGGCAGTTTTCCAGGAGGTGGAACTACCAACCATCCACTGACACACTTCTCCAGTCTACGAGACCTCCTGTCGCATAATCGGATGACGTTTCCCTATTTCTTCCTTCCTACTTCCATTCCTATTTTTAATTCATTACATGAGTGTGTGGAAGGAGTCAAGAGCATTACGCAACTCTTTCTCCCACCAACTCATTGACTATCCTCCACTTGCATAATAAAGTCGTGTCCACAGATCATCAGACTGGAGATGCAGGCTAAAGCGCTGTCAGTGACAAATCCTTCTCAGCAGAAGTTTTTTTCTGCTTAAACATGTCTGTACTTAAAGGTTTCACTTGTCCTATGGCTTTTCAAAAGCCGCATTCGAAGTTCAACATCGAATGAGCTAAACAGAACCTTGTATACAATTGAAGTCTGGTGGACCTCTTGTTGTCCAGTCTTGGTGTGGTTCATGGCTGCAATCTCAAGCTCCACCCAACAAGGTCTGTTTGAATGACGTACCACAAAAGCCCACTTTGGTGCTACCGTAGAAATACATGACTTAGCATGTCGTTCCGATGAGAAAGTAGTTAGTGGAGATTCAAGGTGGACCTGTTTGTAGGGCTTTTGTTCCATGTGACCCAGGAGTGATGGTGAAACCTAAGTTTTTACTAGCACTGCAAGCAGTTCTCCTCCAGCCGCCTTATTTGGCTTACTGGCTGCGTGGACAAAGTGGTTGACATTTGAGCGATGCATTTTTTTACTACCGTTAGTAGATGGGCGAAGTGAGGTTGATGTACCATGTGGTCTGCCATGCCACGAATCCGATATTTTGGCATCTAGCAATGAGGAGTCCGATCTTCCCATTTGTTTTAACATTTACATGGATTGTAAAGAAGAAATACTGCGATTGAGTTTAAAAGTCTTCACAGCATCTCACATGCTTTTGGAGACTTTTGCTTCACAGGAGCACGCGGTAAGTTGACACTTCTACCTAAAGCTACCCAAACTTCTATGGAGGTTTAATGCAGGGAAGCGTCCAGATCACTTATCATTAGAATTTCCAAAACTTCATTTAATTGATAATTAGACAAAATTTAATAAAAAAACATAAAAGGGAGATACAAATTTAACGGTTGATTTGACTCAGCACTGTTGAGATGATCGCTCCAGGTTCGAAGCCTCGGTGACAGTCCCCTATCGCAGGTCCCGGATTGCCGCACCCTTTGTCAAATGTGACTCTCAAGCGCAAAAGGGCCAAACGGAGAATCAACACCTATCACAGCGTTGGTAGTTCAGTCAGCACCATCCTCACTCCTCTCCATCTCCTCTGCTCCGCATTAAAAGTCTGCGGTGGTGATGGATGCTCTGTTCCATTTCACCACCCTCAGCGCTGTTCATGGAATCTGTGGAGGTGAGCACTGCCATCGCCAGTGAGGTAGTTTAAAACATTGAACTATCGCACATCAGATGCCGTCTTAATGGAATGCTTCAGACTGTCAATACCGGTGTTCAATTGTGTCGCCGATGTGGCGTTTCGTATGACAGAAGTGGGGTGTTGTGAGTACCCATTCCTACCCGCCTTCCTCTCTCTTAAATTAAAAAAAAAACAGAATTTGCTGAGAATCACGCAGTACTGTTTCCGGTTATGGTCTCACAATAACCAATTTAGAGACGAAAATTTATATCCTTATCTCCGCTTTGAGTCGAGGAAGTGGACAAATTCTTCCCTAGGGTTTTCCCCCCAGAATCTTGCCATTCGTCTGAATTGGCTTCTGGATAATTCGTTCGCCTAGAGAAGACCATTCATTACTTGTATGTGTGTGGCAATGACAATGTCACTCTCGATAGCTACATTTGCGGGGTGGAAGGCACCGGAATGGCACAATGTATCCATCACTGACTCTTAATGAGGGTTTTGAAAGGAGGAGGGGGTGAGGGATACGCCTAATGGACGGCCAATGTTACACGTGAGAGACCCATTTGACGGAAACCGTGGCAAGTTGGGACAAGCAATGCGATCCTGTGGCAGCGTCTGGATTCTAGACTTAAAGCTTATTAGAATTAACCAGTCGGCAGAACCTCCACTTCCCCCTTCCAATCATGTTAGAGTTTCACAAATCCTTTGAAGAAAGACTAAGCTATTGGAATCCAATGAGGACGTTTTGAGGAGCATTCACCTCCACGCTGATCTGACCTACCTCCTCAAGACAGTGTGCAATCCTCTCCCCCCCCAAAGAACGCACATGTCTTTGACGACACTGACAAATGATGGTGTTTCCTCGCAGATGACAACACTCCATTCATTCTACTGCTCTCCTCCCGCTCAGAGCCACGTGTCCGCAGTTTGCCCACAACAGGGTTTGTCAGTGTTCCTTCACTTCGTGTGACAAAGCACGCAAAACACTATTCGAAATACATGGGCTGGAATGCACGAAGGTTGAAGAAAGCGATTGACATTGACAGCGATTTGACATTGCCTAGTTAGTAGCAAAGCGGTCTTGTAGGAGTGATTTTAGGTGGTTGAATGGGTGGGTGCATGGGTGCGTGGGTGCGTGGGTGCGTGGGTGTGGGTGTGAGTGGCAGGAGCACTTTGATTTCAAAGCAGTGGGTTTAGTTGCATGGTTTAAGTAAACACAGGCAGCACTGCAAGGTAGGAGTTTGTGGGTTAGGTAGGAGAGGAGGGAGGAGGTTTGGAGGTTGGGGGAGGGGGAGGGTGGAGGGTGGAGGGTGGAGGGGGGAAAGACTTGGAGACGGAGCAGCGGCTTCTGGTGAGTTTGGACTTTGGACTCGAGAAGGAGCAGAAGTGTGTCTGTTGGTGTGGATGTAGGTGGAGGAAGTCTCCTTCCTCTCCGTATTTTACAGCTAACTTGGCCAAATGCTGGTTCACGAACGGTGCTGCCAATAAGTTTAATAAATAGATACAGGATCTGGTGCCGAATCCTTTTTTGAAGCCTCCCAACCGTGCAAGTAACTAATAAGTACTCTGTCTTTCCATTACCCAGTTTGGAGAGAGGCTATAATTGTTTTGTTTTCCTAGCCACCAACAAGCCTCAGTAATGAAAGGACCATCAGAATGGTGCACATTTTCCCACCTAGACAGAGACAGAGACCCATTTGGAGGAATCCCTTTTGCTGTTGCACTACTGCACCAAGCAAAGACTCCCTCTCATTCGGTCATCATTGAGGCCAGGCAGTTGGACTGTTTTGTTGGTGGACCTACAGTGGATTCCTTGAAGTGAACTAGAAAATTAATCAGTCACTTGTCAAGCGATGTGACCGCGGAGGAGGAAATTGAGTTACCTTGAGATCAAACACCTTTATCTTTTTTCCTCTCCTTTAGACAAGAAGGGAGCCTCTAGTCCTCATGAAACTCCTTTTAAGGAGGTGAACAAGTGGATTTGCCACAATCCTACTCTGTCGTGCGATTCAACTTTCCACTTTGTGTCCTCCACTTCTCTGTGTGTCAAGAGCGTCAAAGCGAGTAATCCATTACGCATGAATTCAGGTCAAAATTACGTTCACATACCTGATCAGGCATCATTCCACGGAGGAAGTGGAGATTATGTGAAGTGCGAATGAATGGTTTCAGGACATTTGACCATGAAATTTGGGTCTAGTTCATGAAACCGATCTTGTCTTTGCCGTGTACACACACACACGCACACAGTGTTCCCTAACCGTGATGTTTATTTTTGTGTAACTCCTCGCCCTGTCTGATGGCGCAACGCCGCCTTCGCTCCCCCTTCTTCTCTTCATTGCTTCCAGCCTTAGTGCCAGTTCACAAAGCCACTGATCGGATTATAATCAGTGCCAATTCAGGGCTACGTGGTGGGTGCAGTCTCCTATGGCGTTATGCGGTCGGGAGAGGGGGAAAATAGTGCTTGAGGCGGGGACAGAGGGGTGGTTCGAAGGGTGGGAGGGGAAGGGAGGGGAGGCGAGGAGCAGTCAGGCCAGGTTGATTGGCTGTATGTATGGAGGGCTTGGGACTGAGAGAAGTCACTCGTTGGTCAGAAAGAGCACGTAAACTGAACTAAGAAGCCGACTCTATAGCTTTGGTGTCCTTCTCTCCGTGTCATTTGTGACAGAAATGTCACAACAAGACTCATAGGACCAAAAACTTGTAACTGAGAAAAGCCAATTAATGTCAAGCTGTTGTCTGCTAATAGGCCTCAATAAGTGCCTTTGTACTGCGCTTAACTTGGGAACCCGCAACACAGTAAAATGGCAGCTACTTATCCAGAACCAAGTTGTTTAACTTCTACAGCCTGTTTCACTAATTTTTTACGGCTCACTAACTTGGAGTAGCATATCATTCATAGAGTAAAACATGCCCGCAATTGAGGATGAAGGAATAATGAAGTCAATGTTATGCGGTGCTGACCTAAAAGAAATCGCCCTGCGCCTAGTATGGCTGATGGGCTCTTCGAGGAAAGCTAAACAGTTACAAAAGGCTTACAATGCAGAGTTGTCTTAAACTTCCCTAAAACTGAGCGCTGAGGTTTGGCATCCTACAACTTTGATACAACGCATTGTCACACATGTCTGTCAGAACTTTCTTAGGCACCGGCTATCCCTTCACAAATCCACGTGAGTAGCGATTCGTGCGTAAAGGCGCATTTGACATGACACTTCCGATTGCAGGTCAATTATAGCACACACACATAAAATTGTGGATGTGGAAGGTAGCAGTGGCCCAATTTTAGCCTTTTCACTACCTCCTCTCACTCTCCTACTCCTATTTTCTTAACCTTTGCTGTGAGACTCCGCAGCGTTGCACAGCTCTTCAATTTATCGCTCCATGGCTTTAAGTGTCGACCTATTTAAGTAGAATCAAACTCTTCCAGCTTAAAGTGAGCTCAGGCTCTGCTGTAATGCACAAATTATTTGAGAGCCATTCCCCATTAACAGTGCTTCAGTGCATGTCTCTGAATCTGATGACGCGATTCTGACACCTCCATGAGGGTAGCTTATGAAGCGATGGATGGAAGAGCTGAACAGTAATTTTGAGTCCCGCCACTTTATCTAATAGATAGAGGTGGTAAAGATTAGGAAAGTAAGAGTAGGAGTGTTAGTAAAAATTGAAGGGAGGGAAAGGGGGAATAATTCGTCCAGAATAGGGGCAGGAGATGTCGTAGTCCGAAACAATTTCGATTGGTTGGTTGGATTGGTAACATTTTGGCCCTTTGCAGACCTTCAAGGCCGCTGCCCCAACACAATAGTAATGATGTCAGCAGCCTCGACTTAGTTCATAGAGGAGGTGGTGGGAAGGATCGTGGAGGAGTGGAGCCAGCATAGGTGTCACCGCTACTCTTGTGGAGGCTCGCGGGGTAGCTGATGGGAGGTCGCATTAAAGTCTGGGAAAGTTCCGATTGATGTGTGCAACGATATGTTGCATCGAAGTTGTAGAATGTCGATTCCCTACCTTAAACTACTTTGATATATGGTTTATTAAAGCCCCTGAAACATGTCTAGGAAGACAGCAAATGCGATTGATGTAGGTAGAAGTGTGTAAATCAAAATGGCATAATTGGGTGGCACCACTTTAGTGGAAGTAAGCATTTGAAGCCTTGTATCCGGAGATCCGTGGGCTCTTCTCCTTAGCAGTCCAATTGTTCCAAATCAATCTGAACGGCAAGAAAATACCGGCAGCTTAATTATTTTAAAGTTTTTTCTTATTATGAAGGAACGATGAAGTTGGTGTCAATCGGAAGTGCGTCACTTTTAGAAGGCAGCACTCCAAGTATGGCTGATGGATCCCGGAAGCAAGGCTGTGCCTTTCCTACACACCAAATTATTTTTGTGACACTAGGGAGCTGAAGGAAAGAGTTCCTTTGCTCCCAAATACATGAATGTCTTCCGGGCTTCAAGCACCCATGTTCACTACTCTGGCGTAGGTTGGTCATATAGATTCGGCTGGAATAACTCCGTCTGCCCCGCTTAACCACTGTCAGTCCTATTTTACAGCCTTCCTAACAGCCTAAATGTAGATAGTTATAATGACTAGATGTTGAAGATCGAGACCTTGCACTTCTGCTACAACACACCCACACACCCACCTCCAGAACCTTTTCAGGCCCCAGTTTCACCCTCCCCATCAGCTACCCATTCGCACGTTTGTGAGAAAAGCGATTTGCGCGCAAAAAGGACTTGACATGCAACATCAGGCTGGATGTCAAAATTGCAGCATGCAGCACATGGAGTGAGTGGCAGGTGGTTGTTGAAGGTAGCGGTGACACCTGTGCTGGCCACATTTCACAGCTACCCTTTCTACAATACACCACCCCTATTTCTACGTTCACCTGTACTGCTGACACCAGTAGTTGCAGTGGTCTCGAAAGGCAGCGAACTAGAAAAATTGTTACAATCCGACTGACACAGTAGGTTTTCTCAAAAAGGTAGGACAATCAACCAATCAGTGACAACTTTTTCTGGACCACGATACCTCCCGTCCCTGTTTTGGGCTACCACCACCTCCTATGTCTTGCCTCCCACCTCCTTCCCTGCGTCCACCATCACTCCTGCTCCTGCCTCGTTATCGAGGTGGACACGTGGTACGACTTCAAAGCATCGCACAGACTTTTCCATTAGGAGTGCGGCATCAGATCTGGCCTAAACACTGAAGCACTCTCAGCATATCCTTGTTAAAAGGTATCCTGCGTTTGCTTTTGACCGCAGGTTTTGCCTTTGTGTACAGATTAGCCTCCACTTGATACTCTAGTTCGTCTAGAAGGCCTCTTATGCCCCTGCATTTTGGTAAACCCCTGGTGGCAGAGCCCTGATGTAATTCATGAGCGCCCCATTTATTTTTGCACTGTCAGTTTTAAGGAACTTCGACGTTATTGTAGAAACACACGAAGCCCCACTTTGTTCTGAGGTGGCAGTAGTTGTTTGAGTGGTATTTTTTGCGTTTGATAGCAAGGTGACTACTCGGAATAATTGTTGGAAAGGAATCTGTTGCCGACAGCAAAGATTCGCTATCTACTGTCCACGGGGACAAATAGTGACAATAGTTTCCCTCACGGCGAACGGTTTTGTTTCCTGATCACTGGAATCGGGGACAATAATAACGTAGTTGGAAATTAAAAGGAGTGTTGCAACTGCTTCATTTGTAGACACATGCCACCGTAGATGGTGCTGCTTTTACAAATGTTGAATGACTAGCAGACCGGCTGTGACATTTTCCAGCATGTAGGGATTTCCTCATTCCCTCTCCCCTCCCTGCAACCACCTCTAGCACGAGAAGATTGATTGTTGTAAAGCATTTTTAGTGCCCCCGACGAAACGGCGAACAAATTGGGTATTAATACGGGGTTATGTGATGATCACTGTCGGCAAGACAGCAATCGACTCGATCTTCGAGGACGAGATTCAAATTGTGTTCCCGCCTCTCGCCCGAAAGGTACATTTGCTTAATTGTTAGTTTCGGGTTCGGACTTGGGTAGCCCTATTGCCCTAGTCGAGTGAGCATGGCCTCCAGGTCATTCTAGTAGCCTTAGTCTCCTTCCTGTTTGCTGAGTGCATACATTCTACATTCTAGGAAGTGCCAAGAAGCTACATTAGTGGCAGTGGAAAGCAGACCCCACATTATGGGATATTCATACCAACAAAGTGTAGTGGTGGGACAGAGGTGCATGTGTTGCAAAAAGGGAGAAACTCTGACATTGCGAGGCAGGGGAACTGAGAATGACGTTTGTTTTCGGCATCTACCCTTTTTTCGTGTTCTACAAGAAAGCCAGTAACGAATGAAGTGACACTAGCTGTGAATCACTGGGAATTGTTTTTTTTCGAAGATCTCCCTACCATATTTACTCTAGTCGACTGGCATTTCAACGTATCCTCCATGGATACGCTGATGGTAGGCAGAAACCTTTGCCCCAAAATCAGTTTGTGAACCGGATGAAACTCCAGATCCAGTCGCAATGACGAGAGGGACTAGTGGCGTTGTGGTCAAGCATCTCCTCATTTGACTGGTACAGATAGCTCTCGGGTGTTTCCTCCAGCACTGATTGCGTTGCGATGGCTGATGCGGGAGGTTCTCCAAGGGTAGCGACGAAGAAAAAGGAACTACGTAAGGCTTTCTTTACGTACTATTTTCGATTTCGGCTACTTGGGTGGCCATATTGTCCTAGCCTCCGGGCCATTCCAGCAGCATAAATTCGCTTTCTCTTTGTTGAATACTTATATCCTGCTTTAGTGTTATACCTTCTTTTGTGTCTTCGAGGTAGTCTCCGAACGCTGCAATGAAAAACCCAAAAGAACTGCGGAGATTGATTAATTAATTCAATGAATTTACAGCCGCCAGAGTATCGCCAAGTTCAGGGCTTGAGTGGCACAGTTTTCCACCGCATGTCCCGCCATGCCGAGCGTCCAATCAGATGTGCCTAGCTTGTGTGAATGGCTTGGGCAGCAAGTCAACACCTATCAAAACATTTGATATGCGTAACCCGCGGCTGTCCATTCACCGTCCTCCAATGCGCGGACAGGGGAGAGGAGGAGCGTCAATACCTATCAAAACATTGGATGTGCGCAACTTTAGCGCCACCCTCACCCCTCCTGCCTCCCCATGCCTCGAAGTCGGAGGCAGTAGTGGATACATTGTGCCATTCTGCCGTTGTCCACCCTGTTTATGAAGTCTGCGGTGTAGTATGATGCACTACAATCAGTGGTTCATATTGTCACCGCCTTTGGAGACTTTCGGAGGGCTGAACAGTCGCCTACTAAATGCTGGCTTTGTACTACGTCTTAGGCTATCAAATTTAGCTTGGAAAAGAGTTGAGAACGTGGTTTTATTATTATAAAGGCTGTCGGTTTGGGTTAGATTCAGTGAACCTATCTCCACAGGTGCTTTGTTGCCTAAGGTTTGAGAGAACTCGATCTACCAGAGACGCAGACAGAAATATGCTTTCGTGTCGTATAGTTTGGGGCAGTTCAAACACCATTAAGAGCTGGAAAGTGAACGAAATCTTTCGTTGACAATCAAGGAAGCCAATTTACTACTTTTATGCATAATTTGCTATCAGCAACTAAATTTGGTGTCTTCATCCTTCTATTTCTTAAAAACGTGGTGGAAATGCGTCAGCCATTTGTGGCTACAAGAGTATGGAACAGAATCGGTGCTCCGATGCGCCAACCACTTTCGCTTCGATTGAAGGCTTCAACGCGGAACACCCTCATTTGGCACAAATAAGGGGAAGACATGACTACCTACTAACCGAAACTGTGCATTCCTGCCAATTATTCGAGAAATTGCCTCACCTCTCTTATTTCCTCCCAGAATGCCTCCACCCTAATCAAGTGACGTGAGCATTATGGTCCGTCGTGGTGGATCAGAACAGCAACTCTATCCAGGAATTGCCATTTATGTCAATGATCGTAATCATCGAAGTAAATATATAAAAACCGTCTCTCGTTTACTCGATTGTTTCAAAGTTTAACCTTAAGAATCACATGATGATGCGTGAGGTCTCGGGAGGCGCCCCTTGAACCTCGACTCGAGCCTCTCTTCTAAAATGAATGCAAGTTACTTTAATCAGAGGCAAAAGGAGACATGATTCCACACGATCTTATCCAAATCTCAAAGTCATCCTTGAAGTTGTTAAGCGTGTCACGGTTCTACATGCTTTGAATTGGTTTCGAATGGGGGAAATTTTAAAGTATCAGACAGTAGTTGTTCAAAATTTGCATTATTAAACTATTCTTTAACCTCAAATAGGAAATCTTCGGATCGTGGTCCTTAAAGCACTATGGATAGGAGTGAGAATGCGTTTTAGAAGGACTGCCACACATAAATGTCCCATGAATTGATGGTGATGTAATTGTGGAGGCCATAAACACCTGCACCAAATTCTGCAATTCCACAGCAGCATATACAGTCAAGGATATTTTTGTGGGATCCAACGGACTGACGATTTTCGTGCTTCATTCACAGAGCATCCAGGAGACTTGGATATTTCAGGTGTTTTACTAATTTGGCTAGATAGCGTCTACTTGGAGCAGAGGAGTTGGTGAGTATGCAGATCGGGCTGCAATGGAATTGGGGAAGTGGCTGCCACCAAAGTGTCCACACAGCGCCATTGGTGCTTCAAGAGATAAAATGGAGATTGAAGAGAGGATGGAGGGGCTTCACATAACCCAAACCAGGACTGTTGTGTATTTTAAGATTTTAAAAATTAGTTGACACTTTATCACACTGCAGGCATAATGAAATCCCTTCAAGTGTAAAACCCTACCAAATCAACAAGCTTTGAAGTGCCATCCTTTCGAATGCTGTCAGTTATGTATAAAGTCATATCACTTAGTAGGAATTGGTGGTGTGCGTGCAGGTGGATTCGTTAAGAGCTGAGAATTACACGGACGATGGCGCTGGGGCGTCATTGTCAACTGAGGCTGTGTGGTGGTGATGATGGCGGCAGAGGAAGCAGACTTTGGACGACACGTCTCTGCAGCATCCACAGCGTGTCCCTACGTTCGCCTTGCCACCTCGACAACGAGGCTCTACAAACACAACCTCCATGCTTGCCCATCAAAGCCACATTAGGGGGAGCATAATGCTATGCTGCAGTTACACTGTCAATCCTCAGCATCGCAGACCGCGATTCTGCCCGCAGTCAACTATGCATCACCTTAAGACTATCTGGGTTGCACAACTTTTGATGGTGTCTACTTGACCCTCAGTCCTGCATTGCACACGACTAAAATTGACTGCTACGGTGAACTACCAGAGTGCCATGTCTACGTGACTTCCATCCTTGCAGTCGCCTCGTTGGTGGATGAGGTGGGGGGAGGGCAGGGGCACTGGATCATCATAGACCACATGCGTAAGTTTTAAATAACCAAAATGACAAAGTCGTAGCCTTATTTTGAGCCAAATCAAACTATTCTTAGATGTAAATGTCGAAAATCCTATCGCCACAGTGATTGCGCGAAGCTTAAAAAAGGCTTCCTCAACAAACATGACGGTCCAGTTTCCAGTACTTGCCCCGTTAACGTCACAAGGGCTCAGTGATTGTACGGGCCTTTATTCCCGTCCTGAACAGCTATTAGCCTGCAGAGGCGCCTTGATTCCCACTTACTTGCAGCCTTGGCATTTCACTTCCCAAGGAAGGAAATGCTGCGATGCTAGGTATTTGGCGTGGGTCTTGAAGCGGCATAAATTTCTGAAACTTTTATTAAACCAGAGTTGCATTGCCTATCACAACGATTGAATTTTAAGATGAAGAGAGCCTCGCTTAATCAAATCGGCCTATCGGCTTTGGGAATTTCTTCCCCTTAATTATAAGTCATCGACTGATTTAAACCGACGGTGTGAAGTAAAAGGAGGTCGTGTAACAGTTGGGTGTATTTAAATTCTTACCTTTTTTTATGTGCTGTGCAAGCTTAAACGTACCTAAGCTAATGACCTGTCAGTTAAGTCACAAGTTGCTCCTCAAATATTCACACCCATATATGGTGATGCCAGTTGGGAGGAAAACTTGGTAACACTCCCTTAAAACTTAACTTTGGTTAAAGGAATGTAAGTTACTACTTATAATATTTAAGTAAATGGTGTGTAATATGTTAGTCACTGAAGAAGTTCCGCAGGAGGCTAAACCCATAGGATATCACTCTTTGAAGCACCCACTTGGCCGCTTTGACCTTTGTTTTCAAGTATATAATTCACTCATGTGTGGGACTACGGATCTTTATCTTAAATACAGTACAGGGGTAGGCGTCTTGGTTGACCACTTCGTTAATGCGCATGACCTTGAAAAGACCACCGATAGAGCAGCGACCTGTTCCTTGGACTTCGCCTCCGCCAGCTAACCTGTATAGGCCTTCCACCGGGCACTTTCCATGAACAGCCTGTCGCATATGTTCCTCTCAAACTTCCATTCTTTCGCTACGCCTACCGCATGATTGCGGCAAGGAAGGACTGTGGGTTAAACAGTCATTTCAATCAATTTGCATTTCCTTTTGTTGAATTGCGAAATCAGTCACTCGCTCAAACGCATTTGCCACAGAGACTGAGAAAGACAATAGCGGTTGATCTCCAGATGTCAAGTGTTATCCGGAGAGTTTTTTTCCTTCAACAGGCATTAACAATTAAACTATCCGTGTGTGATTTCGCTAGTTTCCCCAACTTTTGAAATTAAAAACTCGGCAAAAAACTCAAAAAAGGTAATGTGAAAGGATTACCTGCAGCGATAAAATCCAGCATTCGGAATCCCTAATTTTAAATTTACAACGGGAAAGGTGTGAGAGCCGATTTAATTTCTCCTTGTCCGGAAAGTAGTCTTGCAGAAGTGTTTACGGTGGGTCAGTCACGGATACGCTTAAATTTCAACTCAGTCAGCTCGGTTGCATGGCTTGGGTAAACAAAGTCTCTACTGCAAAGTAGGGGTTTCTGGGTTAGCATAGAGGGGGCTAAGGGCCCAGAGACCAGACACAAGTTGTGCCTGTGTGTTTGGACTTTGGCCACAAATAGAGCAGGAATGAGTCTGCTGGTATGTGTTTGTGTGTAAGTAAAGGCTGAGCCCGTCTTCTCCGCATTATTGGGCTGAACTTGACTAGGAGTACGCCCTAATGAATTTGCCAAGTGCCCGGTCTTAAATCACTCTAGACACCGCTAGCACACTGTCACTCCACAGCCCAGTTTAAAGAGATGCTGTGAGCGTTTTCCTTGCCTAGTCACTAATCCACTTGCCCATCTACAGCAATAAAAATAAGCGCACATTTCCGACCACAGACGTGGACCACCTGCAATTTGTGGAGCTCCACTGCATTTGCATCCAGTCACATTTTTCCCTCATTTGCGATGAAAATGGAGCCGAGCAGGTGTGTGCGAGAAGGGCAACAGACCACTTAACAAATTATTGTGGATTTAAAAAGGGGGTTTGAAATGAAAAGACCACCTTACGGCCACAAACTCCTCCGCCTGCGTCGTGCGGTTGGCATGCAAGACTACAACATGGCGCTCTGATTTACTAGGCAGATAATGGAGAGGCGGCAAAAGACTTCACTAACGACGATTTAAGCGAACCACAATTCCTATAGCTGATCTCCTAGTGCTTCAAATGTTTATGCAGAGTCACTTATCTCAAGGTGTACCACAACAGATCAGTGAGGATCCAGGTCTTGCGAGGTAGTCACCCCGTGTTTGACATGTGGCATCAGCTAGCATGGTAAAACTGTGCCACACACGTAGAGCCGGGTAGTGATGAATGCGGAAGATGGCCACGACACCTGCACCACTATCACCCCAGCACTCCCACTACCTCACCCACCTTCGGGTGCTGTCGGTACTACCAATATCATTATATCAGTAGTCACAGCGACCTTAAAGGTGGAACAAGCAAGCTTTTCTCTGACCATGGGTCCTCTCCTCCCCTTTCTCGACGACTATCTCCTACCCTCACTTTCTTACTCATTACCATCTCTATCACATAGGTACGTTGTGGCACTCCAAGGCATTGTGCAGTCCATTCAGACCTCGTTCAATGGACTTCTCTCCACTTGTCATCAAAATTGAGGTTGCGTTGCAGCGACGTCGGTGGCAAATCAATTTTTGCGCTACTGGAAGGCCCAAGATAGCAAATGGACCTCCACCTGAGGACCTAGTTAATCCAAACTCTATGTAAAAAGCCCTATTTGACCTTTTAAGCAAAGTTTAGTGGTATCGTATTGCAGATTCCTCATGCAGATTGCGAGCGCCCTCCCTCTCTCTCATTGTCATTCCTGTAAAGTCTCTTTGCCTATTCACATAAGTTGGTACCGAATTAGCGGCACTACGAGAAGGTCCAAGGTGGCACTGGTTGCGTGGAGTGCAATGCTGCTAATTGCGGGCCGACAGCTTGAAAATTATGGTGAGGGAGAAGTTCCAGTCTGCAATGGTTCGTTTGGGAAGGAGACAGATGGCCGGTGGGAGACCGATGGGAGATGAATAGTGCATGTCGGCCAACACCAAAGACCAAGGCGACGGCAAAACTGGAATTTTAGCAGTCCGATTCAAGCACGGCTGTCAATGTCACAGCCTTCAAAGTCAGCGGTACCATTTGTAGTCGGACTTGGGAAGGTTAAGACACATGAACCCATTAATCCAGACTTTTGACTTTGTTGAGGTGAGAAGCTCTGATCTTTCAGTCCCTTCTCATAAAACTTTTTGCTTGTTTGGAATACTTGTACGATGTCAACATGAATCACACAACGGTATCCTAGTAGCATAGGTGTTTATATATAATCGCATCTTAAAACTATGTCAACATTCCAATGCTTTTGATCACCTGTCCGCCACAGAAGCATGCGATTGGTTGAACATCTACCACATCATGGAACTGTGGTGCAGGGTACCATCCGGATCGGTTGTCTCTTTAATATTTTTGAAGATGATAATTACGCAAAATCTACAAGAAATTGAAAGGCTTTATACAATTTTAGCCGACTTTAGCACTAGGGATTAACGATTGCGTATCGCCTTGTCAGGGCTTCAGTCGAATGGGCCTATCACATGTGAAGGAGTCGAACATTGAATGACGCAACTTTTTTCGTCAAATCAGTGTCTGCATTAGGCTCACTCCACTTCACTCCCTCGCAATGACAGCCTGTGGTGGCTACACTGTGCCCTTCCACCGCCCTCTACGCTGTGCATGGAGCCCGTGGTGTAGCATTTACAAGACCATCAAATGGTGTCGCCACGCAAAGCCTCGAACTGTCAAAACCGACTGAACGGGACTGCGTGAGTGCATCAAGGGACCATGAAACAAATAATTTTATTAAAAATTGCATTATTACAAAGGCTGTGGGATAAGGTCAGGCATAGAGCTCATATTTTGATCTGCAATCTTTTCCTTAGAACTCAATGAAACTTAACCCAGATGAAAAAACGCAGCCCTGTTTTGCTTATAGCCTCTAAAGATTGTGCCTTTGTGACGTATGACGTAAGAAGTAGATGATATGGCTTTTGGCCAATTAATATGACCTAAGAAGCCTTTTTATTGCTAAAGTTTACAGTTTGCATTGTTTTGCACTTCTAGGGCGAGGCCATGAAGAAGACATGCCACTATTTCGATGTGGATCATTACAGCAGCACTAATGATCCATTCTCTCCATCATTGGACATTTGGATCCATTATGGGTTGGGGTTAGGCATGACTAGACATTGGCTGCTGACACTCCGTGCTTCCATTCTTGTTGCAAATTTCATAATCTGACGGATTTTAAGTAATCAAGGACCCATAGTCTCCTTTTTGAAGACTTCTGTAATAGTTTCACTAACTATTACTCACAACGGGTATTGAGGAAAACTTAACTACCGGACTCATCATTAAAGGACTCCTTAAAGGCACCAGGACCTGGCAGTAGCATAGAATTCAGGTACAAGTAAACGAAGCAAGCGTCTTATAAATCTCAACACAATCGATCGGCTAATTTCCACCAAAGCCGGGTGAAGTGGTGGTGGTAGCGATAGCTGAACAAAAATGACGCGTTCCACCAATGTCTACAGTACGTTTGCGCGTCAGCTTGGTAACGAGGCTTCGCAAGCACAATCGCCATGTTTTTTCATCTAAATCACACTAGAGGAAGCGTGATGATAGTGTCGGCACCATGTTAGTCAAACTGCCGAGTCAATGCACTGCAGGCCAAAGTTCTATCCTCACGCCTATCTTTTGCCTGATGAGGATTGGCAAAGCCAGGCAGTGAATTATAGAGAACCATCAGATTGTCCCTTTCATTTTTTTGAGGAAGGCGTGTCGGTGGCACTCTATTCACCTGCCTTGAATAAACACATAGTATGCATTCTACCCATCTGTCAGCCCGAACAATAGCTTGAAGAAGGCGCAAATAAGCCTCTTTATGGTATTTACGCGACTTTAAGAAGGTGTTACACCAAAAGCTAGTGAAAATGCAGCTAGATCCGTCCAGCAATCAGGAGGTACTTTGTCTTTCCTACGGATAGCGAATACGACGATATAATAGGAATCCTATACGTATCCACGATGTCCACTACTTTGAGTAAAATCTGCTGCTGTAGTCGATGGTGATCCACTGATTGAATCAAAATAGATGAAGTAGGCAAAATCGTTTGGACGGTATACAATAAAAGAAGATTTCGACGCTGCCCGTCCGTCTTCACGCCTCCCCTTGGGACAAAATAAAGTGGGACACTGCTTATAACAGGGGATTTGTGTCAGTGTCAGCGCAAGCCAAGTAGACAAGTTGTTGGGGCTAACCTTAAAGAGAGATAGCAAATTCGCCAGTGCGACCTTAGCTTTTAGGTGAACAGTTCACACACATGTGGACCAGCGCCTCTTCACTTTGTACCTAGGGCAGATGTGGGCGCATCAATGATCCTGTTTTTCAACTCAACTGGCCTTAAAAGAACTGCCAGCTTCGTGGTTGTGTTCCACCCTGCGTCTTCCACAAAGAGGATGCGCACCACTCCCCATCCTGCCGCTCTCCGCCTGCCTCTCGTATGATATCCACATTACACGACAGCCAATCAAGTATATATTTCATCTACTTTAAAAAGAAAGCACGCCGCGCTTTGCGTTGTCTTAGTCTACGGATTGTTCACATTTCGCATTCAAAATTACAAAGGCAAAGGAGTCAGGACCAATTTGCTAACTCTCGGAGAGGTTGGTGGTAGGTACACTTAGATTTCATCGCAGTAAATTCGGTTGCATGGCTTAAGTAAGCACTATCTGCACTGAAAAGCAAGAAGTTCTGGGTGGTAGGGGGAGGCGATGGAGATGGAAAGGTTCGGTTTCCAGGCCTAAGTATTTTCTGTGCAAATAGAGCAACAATGCGTCCAATGGTGTGCATGCGGATGGAGGAGGTCCCCTTTTTCTCCGCCTTTTGGTGCAAATTTAACTTTCTTCAACAGCATGGCTATTAGGTCCAGTATTTTTGTCCGAGATTTCGAGCTCAATCACTATTTTCTTAAGTATAAAAGTGATTTGCTCATATTTCCCTTTATCCTTTAAATGAAATGCGCTGTGCGTCTGAGGAGCAGGAGAAATGCTTTAACCTTCCATGCATCCCTTCCCTCCACACAAGTGTTACGGAGGATGTGCGCTGATTTTCTTGAGGCGCACGTTTCTGCGCACAAGCAGAGGCCATCCGCATTTCAGGGGATCCTTTTACCGTAGCACAACAGCCTTCTTCTTTCCACATTAATGGAGTTATAACTGGAGCTAGGCAGTTGACTTGTAATGTTTCCACATGGGAACCGCTGCAGTGAAAAAGCTAATTGGTCAGATACTTTTCAAGCTGTAGGACCTTAACTTTCAAAGATCCCTGCCAGAGAGAAACATTGAAATGCTTTGAGGATTGTTCGACTCCCCGCTGACATTGCTCAGGGCAAGAAATTAAGGCACAGCTACTGTAGGGAGTCCGACATCACCATTCAAACCTCCATTTGAAAGCAATTTCCCCGCAATCCTGAATTCCAGTCTGATGTGGTTCAATCTAAAGGATACTTCAATGAGGAGGAGGAGGAGGAGGAGGAGGAGGAGGAGGAGGAGGCAGAGTCTTTAATTAATCAATGAGCAAGTGGGTCCCCTGGCATGAAAGGAGTGGATGCTATCAATAGGATCAGCAGCTCACACTTCAAGTTGTTATAATGCCTCCTTAAATAGTTTTTGGATGATAGATTCATTAAACCTGAGCCCTTTGGGTGCTACCGATCCCGCTTTCAGCACACGCACCCACGAACGCACATTGTTCCCTTCCCTCGATGTTTATTTTTTTAAAAGGCTTCACCCCGAAACCCCACCTTCTCTAATCGGTGGCGTAACGTCGACTCCATCTACTCTCCCCCCTCTCTTGTCGTTCCACTAACTCTAATCCTTGAGGTCCCTGATCAGATTATAAGCCATGTAAATGGGGACCTGAGGGTCGGCTAGGTATCGTGTGGTGTGGCGGGGGGGAGGAGGAGAAGGGGAAGGTGGTCGAGGCGATTAACTGCTGGGATTGTGGTTCCTCAAAGGACCTAGGGCTGACTGAAATGTCTTGTCGACCTAGAAAGGCCACGCTACGGCCACGATATCCCCTGTCTGTGTCACGTATGATTGGGTCCTCACAATAAGGCCCATAGGACTACAAGTTAACACATTTGAAAGAATTCTACCGGCGCCGATTAATATTTCGGTCCACCTGACAGTTCAGATGGGCATACTGCAGTAACGTGACGGAGACATGCATCGCAGGTAAAGGTCAAGATGTTCGAGATTTCCCACATGCAAGCCTGTTGTAACATTTCCAAGACGTCGATTCTCCCTAACATTTGCATTGGAGTGTAGCGCCTTTAGCTAAAGATTGATTGACATTCGACATCAGGTCGCATGCTGCGGTTGCAGAATGCACGTGAGGCCGGTGATGATGACTGGGGAAGATAGCGGTGGCACCTGATTCACTGCCCCCTGCGCTGCTGACATCATTGCAACAGTAGTTGCAGCCGCCATGAAGGTCAGTGGACTAACAAATTGTTACATTCTGACTGAGGTGGTCAATTTTCCGGGAGGTGGGACAACCAACTAATCGCTGACACCTTTTTCCAGACTATGGCTCAATCTGTCCCCGTTTTGGGCTACTGCTCTCTCCAGTTCCTTTCCTTTCACCTCCATTTCATCCCCACTTCCTAAATCGGTACCACCTTCGCCACCTTGTAAGCCAAACGAAAGTTGAAATAGTGAATAACTCCTTCATCCATGAATCAATGGTCCCTCCTCCACTTGTTCAGTGGTGCATGCCTACGAGTCATCCGAATGACGTAATCAAATCTGGAGCTTGCGTTGAAGTGCTGCCAGCAACAAAACATTTTTAATTGCGAGATATAGGCTTTGCTTCTACACAAATTTATTTCCATTTGAAGGTCTTGTTTATCCAGCCGATTTACGAGATGCACCATCCAATGCTTTGCATCGAATAACCCGAACGTGACGTAGTATGCCTCTGCTGATTAATAAGCTTCTTGTCTCAGTGTTGGTGTTGTTGACTAAATGCAGTTCTCTGTTTGACACTGACAAGTTAGAAGTTTTTGCACAGTGTTTGCATTCACTGGCATTTATTGGCATGCAATCTGTGAGTACCGCAAGCAAAGGCCATCGAAATTAGCACGGAACTTGTGACTTCATTTAGGGTGATAGCTAATAATAATAAAAAATCATCAGTCCGCTGTAGCATGCCCCAGAGTGCCATCGCTCCAGTCAGATGAGACTCTCACTTGCGGAAGGGTAACGCAACAGGTCAACATCGTCCGTCAAATCAGCGCCCATCTTCCCCGCACCCACTTCCCTTTCTCTCACCGACAGTCAGTAGTGAGTACACTGAGCTATTCAACCGCACTCCACGCTGCGTATGGAGCCTGCGGCGTGGTATTCTGTAATACCGTCGGTGGTAAATATTGTCGTCGGCTTTGGGGCAGCCAGTAACACTGAGCCATCGCAGCAACTAAGATAGGAGCGTGCAGGTATATCGCATAGCAAAACTGAGTAACCCTAGTAGGATGTGGTATTTGCGGAGGCTGATGTGGTCATACTGTCGCCTGTGGCATTGACGGCATTACTGGAACAAGCGCGGCATTGTGTAGGGTTAAGTGCAGAAATTGAGATTGTCTGATTTGTGGCTTTATGATCGGGAAGAGCTCCTTGTCTCCTTTTGAAAGGCTTCCAAAACAGTCAAATGAGTAAAAATTAAGAGTTGACTCACAAACTGACGTTCACGGCATCAGAAATGGACATCAAATTGAGCTAATGGGAACTGTTTAAAGCCAACCTGAAGTCCCAAGCTTAGGTTATCGCACTCACGAGAAAGAAACTCGCTGAGACAACTAGCTTATAGTGGAACTACAAAATTCAGATTGCAATTGAAGAATGGAGCAGTTTATTAGCCCTGACTTGATGTGATCCTACCACTGAACAAAACAACTACAAGCCTCGAGGTCATACAGTGATTTTGCCCCACCGTTTTTAAGGCCAGAGAGCAAGTCACGACCTTGCCTTCGTTAGGATTTCTTTTTCCTTTTAAAAACAGTTGGCAAAAACAGATTTTTGGAGAATCTGTTTTAGTTCTCTACGTTCATTACCTAGGAATGAACTTGGGGAGAGGCGTAATAGGTTGGAAGGTGAACAACGCAAGACCGAATGCATTAAGCAGTTGATTAGCTCTAACCTGTTGTCTCTTACAATTCTGCCTACGCCCTGAACGCCACTTGAGCTAATTACTCCTCTAATCCCCTAGCTGCTTATCCAATACAATATTTAATGTTCCTATATTGTGTCATGACCTCGAGGATAACTTGAGGGTCACGTGGCCTCCTTCACCATTCTCTAAGACAGGAATGGTGATACTTTACTTATAATATTTAAGTAGACAATGTTAAAATTGTTTGCAGGGACAAGTTAAAAGTGGAAACATGAGAGGGCTGCACAAATGATTCAACAGGTTGAATGACTGTCCCATAACCAAGCGCAAGCGCAGATTTCGCCTTGGTTTTTAAGTTAAAAGTCCACACATAAGTGGCAGGAACTTGTTTGGGAAGGATATATAAGCAATGGTTATCTAAAAATTTATAAAAGGATGCTAAAATATCTTAGTTCGTCTATTTAAAATAAGCGAGAATTGATAATGGAGTACATAGTAATGTGGTACAAAGTCCAGGTTGGAGGCGCTGCAGTCCCCCACCGCCTGCCTTGACATGTCATGACTCCAGTCAGACAGAACCTTCACCCGTTAAAGGGTTGGACAACGAGTCAACATCTATCGAAACATTGGAAGTGAGTAACTTTAGCCGTCCTCACTCCCTCATTGACAGTCGGTGATGGACTTATTTTGCCATTCCGTCATCGTCCGTGGTGTAGTTGAAGGCATTGAGATGTAGCGCATTAGAGGTGTCAACTTGGTTCAACGCATCGAACTGTAGAGTTTCAGCAAGAAGAGGGTTGGTGGATGCTTCTCAGATTAGAGTCAAGTAGCCCAGTCACGTCTGGTTATTAAAAGGTTGCGGGATACGATTGCATGCTATGGACACTTTTCCTTCCGTGATGCAGTGCGGTGTTGTCGGGCTAACCGCAGTTTTGCTTTGAATCACAAACTTACATTAATGAGGAAAAAGAAACGCACTTTCGTAGCATACTTGACAACGATGTATTTCTTGCTAAAGGCGTAGAATCGGACGAATTCTTCACCAGGTCCATCCACCCCTGCTGCTCCAATGCGATAGGAACGGCGTATGAGCAGGTTACCTACCAAAAGAAGTCTATTTATTGCTTGATCGTGTGATCGTATGCTTTCACTCTCCTGATGGAAGTCATAAAGGGAGGTCAGGCGCTTAAGCATAAACTTTTCATCAGCACCGCGTTCCAACATACCAGTCACAATGACCTCCATTCTAGGCTTCTAAGTGGGGCATTCTCATCCAGCGTAGATTGAGGAATGAGCATGACCAGCCAGTAACCATGAGTATAACCGCATTTTCCATGGTAATTGTCTGATCCCTTGCTTCTTGAAGCGAGAGGAGCTTCCAGCATCCTCCTGGAGTCCTGTCACCATTTTCAAGTGAGTGGATACACCAATTTTATCCACAAACCACCATTCACAGTAACGGCTGTGAGCATTAAATCACTGGCAAAAGCACTTTCCAATCAACCCGGTGTTCCAGGCCTAATTTTAAGTCTTACAAAGGGAGAGTTCTTCGAGGTCATAAGCAACTAGCAGAATCATGGGAGCTGAGTACAAGTGATCAAGGCAGGCATCGTGTGATTCAAGGGGTAAAAGAAGCACAATGGGTGGTTCCGCCTAGTCCCATTTAAGTCGCAAAGTTGTGCACACAAATTGTCCTGGCGTCTGTGGGGTCACGGTGTGTATCACGTCTCTACAATCCTTTGCAAATGCTGTTTTTGAATCCACACAATGGGGAACAAAGATGATTATCCCTTCCTCCCCTGAATGGCAACAGTATTTTGCGCAGTAGAAGCCTTACACAAGTCATCGAAAACGGGGATTAGTAGATCAAAACCTAAGCATTCAAAGGGTATCTGCATGGCATGCTTTGAACTCCTTGAACTGGTGATCAATGGACAATTCTGGGAGCCTTGTGACTGATACACGCGCAATTTCAGAAGCCAAGGACGCCTGTATTAAGGTATTCATGAAAAGCTGACAGTTATGAGGTGCGTGGGGCTCAATGCATTTATAATTTTTGAGCTTTTTTCGCAAATGCTCATGTAGGCTGAATAGGTTAAAGCATATGCCAGAATTGCAAGTAAGAGTGGCGAGTTGGAGAAGAGGAGTTGGCGAGGTCACATTCAGAGGTGTAGTGGAATTGAGGTCACAGGTGCCACCGACATGAACACACCCACCTGTCATCCTCATTTGAAGCTTCAACATTTTCCTCTCTCAGGATGCAAATAGGGGAGTGAGTGTCAAAGAATTGCGACCGTTGTAGCCGACGGTAATTGACCCACTCGCACTCAAAGGACACAATAGCCCACTTCAGGTATGGGGAAATCCCTCTTTGCATGAGACTCATTAAATAGGCAGCTAGAAAGGTGTCATCTTGTACAAATTTACGCCAATCAGAGCATGTATGCAGCGAAGAATGGAGTTTGAGACGGCAGGTGAGTGAGTATGCGGTTTCGCTCAATATTTAGAAAGTGCAAAGTCAACTAAAGTTGGAGGGCTGGAGGTGGTAGAAGTCTTCGAGTGGCACGTTCCTCCAATTCCCACTGCGTGTTCATAGGCCTGCTCAAAGCAAATACCTCTACAGCTTGATTACGAGATGCCACAAACAAAAAATCCTTGTTTTCTATTCCGGGTCTCCTTGATAATATCTGGCAACCCATCAGCTCTGTAAACTGCAATTCTACCCGGGCCTAACTATACGCAACTTTCTGGCCATGCCAACTAGCCCTGACCTATACTCACAGAAACCTGGCAGTGAATTACGGCACACGGTGGACGTCGAATAGATTGGACTTTGCACGGTATAAGGTCAGGCTGGGCTTGGCTTCTTGTCCGGCTATTCAACCTGCACCACCTAACCGTCTTAGCTAGCAACCTTCAAGCTCATCTAGATGCCTATCGAGTACCCACTTTCATGCTCCTACGCAGTGTCGCGACTTGGGAGATAACCCAGAGACTGAACAACCACTTTCACTTCCTTTGAGACAGAAGAAAGTTAGCCGCTACTTATAACGGGCAAGTAGATTAGATAGAATGTATGGGGAAAGTGATTGCAAGCATCAGAAGGCAACTGCAGAGAGTTAAACTTGTAAAATGATTGCTGCCCCGCTAAGCACCCACTTGGCGGGCTTGGCCTTTGTTTTCAAGTTAAAAGTCCACACGTAAGTGGGACCACGGCTCTTCGTCTTGTACACGGGACAGGCGTAGGTGCCTCGGGTGTCCTGTTTGTCAACTGGGATGGCCTTAACAAATACTATCGGCAGAGCATCGACTAATTCCTTGGGTTTTGCCTCCGCCAGCTGACCAGTCTGCATGTCCCACCGCGCGCCTTCCAAGAAGAGACTGTGTACTAAAGCGCCATCCCTTGGGGGTGCAGCCAGCTCCTCTCGTGCCTTCCGCGTCACATCCACATTCAGCGTCACCCGATCCAGTGGCCACTCGTTCTTTCGCGACATCTGTTGCATGATTGCGGTGAGGAAGGACTGTGGGTTGAACAGTCCTCCCAACCAAATAGCACTCGGCAGAGACGCGAAATCAGTCACCCAGATCTCCAAGTCCCTCGCTCTCGCAATCAAATCCGCGTACCACAGACCCAATGAGTAGAGACTGGGATAAGCTCTCGCAGTCCAAGTTTGCGGAACCGTGTCAAAGAAGAGAGCATTTTGTAGAGCGTCCATCTCTGGACTGATGGTTAGCTCGCCCTTCAATCCTAGACTAAGCTCCTTGAGGGAACGTGAAATCTCCTTCAAGAGGATGTTCATACGATCGCACTCCTGAAGAGCAACAATAGCAAATGGCGTTCTCTCCTCAGGAGGCACGCGTGAGTGCAAATCCTGGATGTTAAACGTTTCTGGTAGTCTTCCAAGAATGTCTTCAAGTCTTGTTTGAACACTTATCTCTAAACCATCGCCTGTTTGCTCACCCTCCTTACTTTCTCGAGGCATCATTTCGAGTAGTCGGCGAAACAGCTTCTCAGATTCCACCGTAAGGATGTCTATCTCTGCATTTGGATGCATTCCGTAAAGATAGGGTGATTCTGGCGGCAGGTTAGCGTCCACGTACTTGTGATAGCCGGCCATGTCTGAGTTTGGAGGGACCTTGAACCCGGGAGCGAGTAAGAGGTCGCCGTCCAGCATTGTTGTGGTCATGTACTCTTCCAAGTATGTTTTACACAGACGTCTGTCCCAATCGTCGGTAATATGACCACCGTACATTATCTCGCCAAAAAGATAGCGTAGACCCTCCCAGGGTACCTCGTTATTTGCCTCAAGATAGTTGTAGAGTACGTCAACACTGATTGTCAGGTCACCATTGTTAAATGGGTAGATGCGGTTCCAGCCCTGGGGTCCAAACTTGCGACGTTCACATACCACAGCGTGGAAGTAGCACAGTGTGAATAGAATTGTTTTAAATTCATTTTCCTTCATACTCATCTCAAGTGTTGCCTGAGTGAAATTGTTCAGGGCTTTGTGAATATTTGCCTGCATACCAGTAGGTGGTTCATTTGTAATTTTGACGGAATTTTCCAGCACTCCCTGTGGAATTACATGGAATTCGGGTGAGCTCGCAGGCTCAGCGCTTATAAACACCCGATAGTTTTCATGTGCTCCCTCTATAAGCTCTTCTAGGAGCTTCTCAAAAGCTGGCAGCCACTTCGCTACCAGATGTACATTCTGTAAAATAATCCAATGGCCTTCTTGCGCAGACAGCTTCATCGCTTCCTCAGCAACACCCTCCTGACCCTGACCCAGGGAAATGTTGTGGAAATTTTTCTTCTCGCTAGTGAAACCAAGCTGCCGTCCAAGAGCCTCAACGTCTTTCAGCGGGTCAACGCCTGGTGAGAGAACGAAGAAAATTGGAGTTGCTGGTCCAGACTCCTCAAAGGACTCGGCAAATGGAAGACTGCTCGCCTCAACAAACACCTTCCCAAGATTAACGGAAACGAAATTACGAACAGCATACAGCATACGATCTGGTCGTAAAGCACGGAGGATGCACAGGCGTTGCAGGTGGGTCTTGTTCTTCCAGTCTTGCGGAAGCCTTTCGTGCTCGGGCTTTTCACTATCAACCACCTTTTTCCAGCGCTTGGCAGAACCCTCAATGTCGGAGTCTAAGTTACTGAAAGCCTCAAGAGTTGTCAGAGCCTTTATTGCACCCCAGCCGATATTGGTGATGAAGTCGACTGGACTAGTCACGTTTGGTGTAACAGGAAAGCGTAAAAGATAGTCCAATTCTTGTGCATTCACCTCACCTCTCGCTTGACACACTTGAAAGGCGACTTGAGCTGTAAACAATAGTTTATCCTTCTCAAAGAGGCCTCTCGATGTGTATGCGTACACGGAATACGTCACTGAATTGATTATGTTCGTCACACGTGATTTCACATCGTCAGAGGCCTCTGCTTTAGACATGGCTGCATCAAAGACACAACCAAAGGCCTTCAAAGAGAACTGGTATATGGGATTGACTTTATTCAAATCGCTGACAATGAAGTAGAGTATCGCAGCACGCTCACAGGCTGGTCGGTAGATTTCACGAGCCGCGTTAATCGCCTCCTCTGTCACTTTTGCCTGTTCGACCTTGCCTTGAATCTCTGCCGCGGTTTGCTTATTTGTTTCCAGATTTTCAACAAGAGAATAGTTGCCCAAAAAGTTGCCTTCTGCTTCTGAAAGCTTTGCCAACAGGGCGTCTTCGAGACTCTTAAGAGTTATTTTAAACTCATTTTGCTGTCGAGTGAGATCAGATTTTGAAGTCTCCAAATCGGGTCTTTCTTTTCGGACTACATTGGCGAGAAGTTGGTCCTCCAAGCCGTCACGAGTCACTGTAAAGTTGATTAGCGTCGTCTGTGCCTGCAATTCTGGTGCGTAGTGCGGATTACCCAACTTAGTCTGCAAAATCAATTTGAACGCCGGGTTATAGTCGATTTCCTTTCCACCCAAACGGATCGCTGTGCCTCTCCTGATCGTGTTCCGACTAATGAGAGGCTCCAAGACTGGATCAATAACGAGGTCGATGTTCTCAATCAGTAAAACAGAACCCTCAGAAATTGCCTTCTCGATGATATCGAGGTGGCCTTTTTGGCCCAATCTAAGAACTTGAAGATCCTCAGCATAACGCGTCTTAATCCATTTAATGCCCTGTAGTTGAGGATCTACAAGAAGAGGCCAACGCTCAGCAGAGGTAAGTATAGCGGCGTTCTCCACCGAGAACCGATCACTGGGTAATCCCTCATTGTTCCACTTTGCAACAAGTGCATCATCAACCAGTAAAGAGAGTGGGTCGAGGTCAGGAGTCATCGGAATTGGGGGCTGTAGAGAGTTCAGAAAGGGTATCCACGATTTGTCAAGTAAATCAGACCGATATTTTTTAGTGAAGTAGCCAAGATAGGAGAGGAAGGCGGCAGTTATGAGGACATCTCCAGGAAGGCATGAGGCCTGAACTTTGTGCGCTTCAATCTGTTGCGACCATCGGAGCTTCTCGGAGGCGAGACCGCCTACAAGGCGATTAGCCAAGTCGATGGTTTTTTTAGTGTTGTCCGCCTCATCCTGGCACTTCTGCTTCTCAGCCTTGGCATTTTCAAAGTTGACAGTCAATTCTGCCAACTTACTTTCTAGAAGGCCGATCTTTTCCCGAATTTTATTCAAAGCCTCGGTAGCACTTTCCAACTCCTTGTTAGCCTCGTCTAAAGCATCTCGCTTCGGCTTCACCACGCAGAAGACCTCATGAAATTTGACTATGTTAATGACCCATGAGCAGAGTCCAGCAGCAGCGAGAGATTTACTGCGAACTAGACTGGGGTCGAATTCGGGGTCTTTGAGATACTCAGCCACGGCTTTAAGCGAGTTTTCATGCATATTTTCTTTATCATAATTAATCAGATTATCAAGAAACTGGTCTATTTTGCTCATCATTCCAGCCTTGGCGGCTTTCCAGCTACGATCTTTGGGCACTCGACCCTGCGGCGCCAGGAGACAAGCCACAGCGGCGACAACTTTAACAACAGCCGGTGGTGGCGTGCCAAATGACTTCATTTCCGTCAAGTTATTTTTATTCAGTGTATTGAGAGCCTCTTGGGCAGCCACGAGTGCCGGCTCGGCCTTAGCAAGATCCACCTCGCATTCTCGCTGTTTGGCTGAAACTTCTGCTCGAATTTTTGCCACCTTCTTCTCCTCCTCATCTGCTGCCACCTTCTCAGCCACCACTTTCTCCGTCTCCTCACTAACAATAGCCAATAACTTGTTGGCATCCTCGTTTTTTTCCTTCAGTTCAACCTCCTGAGTAGCTAATTTGGCTTTCAGATCGTCAACCTGTTGAGCAGTGCTTTCCAACTTTTGCAAGCCATTCTCCAGACGGGTAATCTTGCTCCGTATCTCATTGTCTCGCCCATTCAGCATGTTTTCATACAAGTGAATCTGTTCTAGAAAAGACTTTGGAGTGGTGTAGTTGTAACGCCTCTCGTAGGTTAGGTAGTCTCTACTCACATCGTTCACTGTCTTATGCACATGCGACATGAACGTAGAAGTTGGTTCGTACAGAGATGGATCGAGAAGGCTAATTTCAGACACAAATCGCCTCGATACAGAGAGCAAGGCTTCTTCTGGCCACTCGTGGAACCAGTCGATAGTAGTGCAGTTGACTAGTGCTGGAAAACGCCTAGCACGCATACGAAGCTTTGGACCGACCGGAGAAAAACAGAGAATCACTTTCAGTGTTTGTCTGACCTTATTGATGAAAAACTGCCAGCAATTCTCCCTAGTATCCAAAATGCCTGCAGCCTTAGTTTCTGATTGGACAGCAGAAATAATCTCTTCCATCTCGTCATCAGCGAAGAGATCAGGAATCTCGCCAGATGCTAGTAGATAATTTATTATTACAAGAAACTTTTCATCCAATACTTGGGCGTCAGTAAGGAGAAACACGGTACCGACATTCTTGAGTCCTGCCTTTCGATACAGTGCAGCCAGATCGGCTTTTAAATCGGTGACAGAGTAGCCCTTCTTGGCGACAATCTGAAAGATCTCGAGAGAACTTATGAATGCAGCCAGGCGTGAAAGTGATTGCTTGCCTGAACCACCGATTCCGACCAGTAGGGCATTGCCTCGCGGCGATTCAAGAATCCGATCAATTCGCAGAACATGTTTAATTGCATCCTCGAAGAGGACAAGATTCATAGCGGCGTACATCTCATTGTAATTTACCAAAGCATCGTTTAACAACTTTGCCAGAGTGTCGTTTGACTCCACTGGAAGGTAACGAGGATCACCGAAACCCTGAATAAAGTGGCAGTAGAGGAGGGGCTCAGCAAAAATGACACTCTCCTCTGCGTCCAATTCTGTGAACTGTTTGATAACAAAATCATGCAAGAGTTTGCTGAAGGCAGTTTGATCGGATGCATCAGTCAACTTGTCCGCATAGACTCTCTCAGTTTCATGAATCCAGAGTCGCAGCAAGTCGATCGGATCCTTAAGACACTCATCCTTTGAAAATAAGAGGCCCTAATGGGAAGAAAAAGGATTGCGCTACGTTCGAGCCCAGCGGCCATGCCTTTCATCAAGTTAATCTCAACAAGGCAGATTAGCTATTCCTCGGCAATACTATTCTACTAACCTGAAATACATTTGTGAGATCACGTAGGTTGAAGATATAATGAAACTTTAAAGCTGTCGGTAGGAATGCAGCTGTCACTTGGGCATGGAAGTCAACGGCCAAGCCCGTTATGCTCGAGGCTAGACGCTGCACAGTTTGTGAAAAGCCTGCAGTAGGCAGTTGAAGGTGTTGTGAGAGGATGGAGTTGTATATCGACTGAACTGCCTCCCTTCCAGGAAAACTGATGTTGAAAACGACGAAGTGACGCTGAAGTAAAGAAGGAGGATAGCATTAGGTACCTTAGTAGAGGGTAAAGTGTGAGTGAGAGAGAGATAGCGGAAGACAAATACCTGTAGTCGTGAATCAATCGTGAAACTACCCGCAGTGGGATTCATGCAGGTCACATATTGAGCGTTGGTAATCTCCTTAAGTGTCAGTTTAGCCCGATCGTACCAGTGCGAGTGATCAATGTGCTGTCGGATCAGAGTATGTGGCTGAACCGTAAAGTACGCGTCCACTTCCGGCATGTTTAAGTCATCAATAAAGTAGACAAGGCGTTTGTTGCCAGGTGGACCATAGCATCGCCCAGTTTTCTTTTCCAGTGGTTTCTCCAACACCCGCTGGAGCATCTCACTTGTAGTGTAAAAATTCAATGGCACATTAACCACAAGAAAATCCTCTCCAAGGTCCCGAAGTAGATTTTGTACCAGAACGGTCTTTCCGGTACCGGCGCCCCCGACCAACATGACGGGTCGACGAGCTGCCACTAGAAGATCGAGGAAGTACCGAATCCGTGCCGTCTCTGCAGTCGATACAAGCACCGTCTAGGAGGAAGAGCTAATTTTTTTCAAATTCGTCATCCATGACGACTTCACGATCCGTTTTCACGGTTAAAAAGTGGTCATGAAGTCGCATTTTGGTGAAAGAGATTACTCTAAAGATCACCCAATATAGACTCTTTTCTAAGCTTCGCTCTACCAAAAAATATCTGTGCTTTTTCTCCTAAATCTATTTTAACCAACTTAATCACAAAGTATTGATATGATGACGTACCTGTAGCGGTTCATTCGGATCCAAAATAAACTTTTCAACCTTCTTACTCCACGGTTCGAACTTCTTAGTCTCCGGATCAAGGTAGAAATCAAACACTGTGGCACCCAAGGTGGTGGGAAACTTGACAGATTTGAATTCTTCAATCCACCACTTGGAGAACTCCACCCTATGATCGACCAATTGATCCTGCACCAGGGCTCCTCCAAAGGCCCAAACAGCGCAAAATACGAAGAAGGCCTCGTAGACCTCTTTGGGTGTGTCAGGAGGTGTATTTGTAGGGGTTAGGTGGACCTCCAGCAGATTACACAGGGTCTGCACATAACCCAGCTCAACCAGTGGCACAGTGGTCTTAAACCGTGTTCGAAGCGCCTCCAAACAGGTTGGAACGTAGTTTTCAACGAACAATCCTAGATTAGCCTGCTCCGAACGGTTGTCGCGAGAGGCCAACCAGGAGTAGGCATACGGTGCCCATCCCAAGTCCTAAAATACCAAGCGAATCGCTGTTAGTCAACACAATGAACGAAATTACTGAAAAAATAAAGAAAAACACTAAAGGCTATAAAATCAGCCCGTAGAAAGACAATACTCGCGTGTAGTCAAGGTTATATGCAATTCTGACCTGAGGATTGACGAAAAGAATGCCAGCCCGGGAGACAGTTGCTGGAGTGGCTGTTTTTAAGTGACTGATTTCAAAAACCAGTCTCATGCTGGGGGTCAGTGGAATCCTCTCATTGCTAGCCAGAGTGAGAACCTTGTTATCATCCATCACAGTGTTCAGGGATTCAATCCACATGGGGTCTATGTCGCCATCAAGTACTATCCACTTGGGTCCATCATGCGTCAGCCTGGAAAGGTCTCGCATCACTACTGAAAACAGACCGTCTTTCCACTCTCTGGTGGAAGGATTTATAACCCCAAATAGCTCATCATTGGTCACCGCCTTCGGATCCAAATCCACAGCGACAGGTTTCTTTTTCAAGTTCTGGTTCGTCCTAAACAGGGCACGCCAAATCATGGATTTCCCAGTGCCGGCATTACCGAGAATGAAAACAGAGTGGCGGACAGCTAGCAATTCCTGCAGTTGCACTGCTTTGAGAATAAAGTTATCTTCAGGTTGTAGCTTTAAGCCCACAGCAGCTTTTCGTACTTCTTCTTCGAAAGCTGGATCTCTCTTCCGCGGCACATCCATTGCCGGAAATAGGTCGGTAATCAGACCCATGAAGACGGGCAAATCATCTGCAACGATTTTGGGTGTATTGAAGTCACGCAGAGCTCGCATGAGAACGTCCTTTTCTGGACGAGTTGGATCACCACGTTTGAGTGAACCAGCGACCACCAGAACCGACTTGATAGCTCGTAGGCCCCAGTCATAGTGGTCCTGCTTGGAGAGTAGTTCCTTAGCTAGTCCATAGAGGGTGATGAATTTTCTTGCCAACAGACGAGCTTCCATGAAACCCTCCGCTACTAACATGATCTCACAGATGAGCTCAAAGTCGGGAACCACCATGGCGCAGGGTCGGAAGAGGGCCTTCAGGTTCTCAGGCAATTCGGTTCGACCCGCGTAGCCAGGATTCATGGTGATAAAAATGCCCACGGCGGGATTGAGGCTAATCTCCTCGCCAAGAAAATTAAAGCGGATGCACTTGTTCCTGATAGCGTCTTGGATGCACTTCACCTGCACTGCCACCACTGAAAGCACGTCAATGGAGATGCGGTTGAACTCATCGAAGCAGCCCCATGAACCGGATTGAGCGAGACCCTTGTAGATATTTCCAACCGACTTGTAATCCATTTGCTCAGAACAGTTAAACACGTAGACCATGATGCCGAGGGCACGGCCCAGATCTTTTGTAGTTTCAGTTTTGCCTAGGTTGAGAAAGTTTACCTCATTCGATGATATAGGCAAGAAAAATGCTCCTCTATAGCCACTTTTAAAGTAGTGAACTTGCCAGTTCCTGCAGGTCCCGCCGGGGCACCGGACATGAAGAGATGGAGAGACTGGGTGAGAGTGATATAGCAGCGATCAGTGAGTGGCGTGATGACAAGTCGTGGCGTATTGCCGAGGTACTCGTAAGCATAGCGGAACTGAGCATCGCAGATGTTAGCGAAGCAATCGTTCACCTCCTCATCCCATCGGTGCCGCAGTTGGCCGAGCCACTCAAAAGCGTTGTGCTCCATCACCTTCTGCGTGATTAGCCGCGCCACCACGTCACGATTGTGCACATCGATAGTGCAAATGGTCATCACTTTCTGTCGCTCCTGTGGACTCAACTCTCCCACAAGCAGAGTGATTAGTGCATTCAATTGGGTGATCTGCTTTTTGTTAAAAAATTTCATCGCATTCTCGTAGCCCTCCTCGAGTTGAGCGAAATTAAGATTCACCTCTGCCACCCAGCCTATCTGACAACCGGCCAGAGAGACCTGGGCGGGATAATCAAAGATCCACTGTTCGCGAGGCTTTTCTTCAAAATTGGACACGCATTGATGAAGGTTTTGCAACAATGTGGCTCGCATCTCCTCTAGCAACTGATTCAGCCAGACTTCAACTTTTCCGTCAAGAGAGCATTCTCTTGCTAACCGCACTACCTCACCGTCCTTCGCTTTCATCGATGTCGCAGTTTTAGCAGTTGACTTTAAATCAACACTGGCTATACTGTCGAAAAGTTTTGACAGATGCGGCATGACTTTAATAGGCTCGTTCCCATTGGCTAAAATATCTAGCAGATCCGTGGGCGAAATGAAGTAGAAGCGTGGGAAGGCCAAACGTTTCGTGTCGAGGTAATCTGCAAGCGCCTTTTCACATAGAGACAGACGTTCCTTAAGACTCTCAAGACGACCTGACACCCCAGGTAGGTGCGTGACTTCAATAATATTTGTTCCCCTTTTCTCAATGTCTTCAATAATTTGCCCAAACTGCTTGTCAATTTTGTCAAATCTCTTAGAGTCTTCTGGCAGTTGTTCACGAATGTCCTCTGAGCTGAGGAAAATTGCCTCCAGATATGCCCACGTTCTTTGAACTTCTGACCAAAGACCGATGACGTAGTCAGTCGTTGTAAGTTTCTTCTGCCAATCAGCGATTTGATCTCGGAAGAAGTCAACATGCTTTGAGGTGACCATATTTTGCAACTGCACTTGGTTCTCCTCAAGCACTTCCACTGTCTCCTGGCTGACTTTAAACAACTTCAAATCTCTTCTTGGATGCTGTTCTACCTCAAATGACATCTGACTCCAGGTTTGGTCTAGTTCCTTCAACACTTTCTCCATGGAGGCCTCTTTCACGGCCTTATCAACGAGAGTGTGTACTTCCTCATCGTAACTGTGCAATTTCAGAGCTAGGAGTTCCGCAAGGACGGTGTTCTCGTTCATGACAAAACGAACCCCCGTGGTTGACATCAACTGCGACCAGTGGCGTCCCCGGATAGCCGGGTTTTGCAGCTCATTCATAGCCCTCAAAGAGGTCATCATATTGCGAACCTCAGCCTCGATGCCCAGAAAGACAGGCCAGGCTCGAACTTCTTTGTCAAGATGACGGAGATCCTTTACAGAGAACTGCTTCAATGTGAGATCCATCTCGTCCACACTGATGAGACGCCATGGAGTGTCGTACCAACCGGCTATGGTGGAGCGGATTAGGAACACCCAATCCCAGACGGTTTTTAAGAGGCGAATTTCACGTCGACAGCTGGTTAGCTGACGAAACTCCGGCAGAGCGACTTCAAACAACTGAGCCTGCCTTTTAAGTTGCGTAAGCTCCTCTTCCATTTGACTTATGGTAACATTTTCCTGTATGGTAAAATTAGCAAGTACAATTTTTTTAGTTTTATATTTGCTGACTGTCCTTGTCTACAGGTGCGTGTTATGTCAACGCATTATGACGGCCTCGTAAATGAAATGTCTACTCTGAGTTCGCCAAACTATTCGTCGTGCACTCAGTTCGATGCTCTACCCTGTGTTGTCAAACGTTGCCAAGATCACTAGACCTGACACTCAACGATTGCATTGACATAAACAGAAATGTAAATGTGACTTCATTACCCATGTGTGGGAAAAGATTTGTGATAATTCTAGCCGCGTGAACAACAAATTTGCCAGCTTTCATTCACCTACCTTGTCCAGCACAGCGTAGGGCGCCTCGCACTCGTAATGGAAGGGCGTGATTCTGAGGAAGTCCTCACGATACCTGTTCTGTGCTGCCTCTAATTTTGTGACCCACCTCCGCACCTTTGCAACCTCCTCCGATTGCAACGGTGCCACCACCTGTTTCATCAGTACAACTCTCTTCTTTAAGTTGCTCCACTTCCGAGGTAGCTCCTAAAGAGAGAGATTTAAAAAATATCTTTTGACACACTTTGATGAATAAATTTGGTGGGAATCAAAGAAACGGAATAAAGACAGTAGAAGCCTGCATACCTCAATGAGAAGTTGGGTCTCCGGAGACACCTCTTGGCCGTAAGACTTTAGTAAATCGGCAGTTTGCTTCAGTGGTTCGAACATTGAGTCGGTGGTGGGTAGATGGGCCTTTACGGCACCGAGGCAGCTCATCGCCTCTACTAGACGACCATAGTCACCGGGTTTCGGATCATCCTGCAGCGTCTCGGCCGAATTCTTGTTTAGGTAATCAAAAAATACCCACAGTAAATGCTAGGCGAGCTTTAAGTTTAAGGGGAAGGTAAGACGGGAATGCATCAAAAGGCAAAGCCCTTCCTAGTTGGAAAATGCAAGCACCAAACCATTGAAACTCTTGGAGGAATGAAAGAATTCACTACTCGAAAAGCCAGTATGTCATAAGACACACAAAGGCTTTCTTGAATGAAGCTGCCTACCTTGATAAATTCATTTAGATTGCCTAAATTGTTGGTCACCAGTTCGACTAAGTAGTTCTTGAACAGGAGGCTCCACCGTTTCACGCAATTACTCAAGCCCTGTTTGAATTGCTTCATGTTGATTTTAAACCAGGGCTCTACAAGAACAGCCTCTTGCATTTCAATGACCTAAAATTATTTTAAAATAGCCTTCAGTTCTCCGGACACGCTAGAAAAAACAACGCCAAATCCACTGTCTCACCTCCGAGTAGATAGCCTCGTATTCGTCGATCTTCTCTTTGAACCTCTCCAGGGAAGGTGTTGAAGGTGGGTCATCAGATTTGCTGTTCTCTTGATTGAGAAAGGCTTTTAAACTTGCCTCTCTCTCGTCTGTCCAGAGGTAGGCAAATCGCTCCATACTGTCCTTGAATTCCCGTGCTTCTTGCACCGCCATCTCCACTCTCTCAATGAAAGTCTGTCTCATCTCCTCCAACTCAGCGTTCGTCTTGATTTGAGCCTTTTGAAAAGCGACAAAAAGCCAGTCAAAAGTTTTAAAACACTCACTTTTGGAGCCACCTCAGAGGTGTACAAACCTCATAAGTCTGACTATTTTCATCCTGTACGGTGACTCGACTTATCTGATCCGCCTGTTTGTAAACATCCTCCAATATCGCATTGCAGACATCGAAGAAAGTGGAGTTGGGTCCCTGTTCCAGAGCTGGCACGAAACTTATTCCAGAGATCTTAAAAAGCAATTTAAATAGAATGCGCAATTTATATTTAGTCAACCAACTGTAAGGTCCATTTGTATTTCAAAAAGTGGACGGATGTCTGGATTCGCAGCATTAGTTTCCGACAGGAGGTATTCAAGGGAGCAGCGAATTGTCTCTACAAAACCAGAGGTGATGATACTGTCCACGTCTCTCACGTAAGCAATCCAAGTCGCTGAGTCAGTGTGGGCTTTGAAGAGTTGACGATTAGTCTAAAAGCATAACCATGAAGTTGCAAAGACCCTCAGCAGGTTAACCGGCAAGTTGACATGGCTAACGGTGTATATCAAACCACAATCCACCGTTTGATTACCTCCAAAATGGCAAATATTTTTTCACCCGCTTCCTTGATTTCTGCGTTGCGCTTTTCAACATTACCATTTCTTTCAAGCAGGTTATCCGCCTTGCCGTCGTGCCTTTGAAACAGCGGAGCGTGCGTCCATGTTGCCATAAGCTTGCATATTGTATCCAGATTCACCTCAGCCTCTGTTACTCGCTGATAAGTATCATTCATTGCATCGCTTGTGAATTTTATGTGCTCCCATGCACCTGCAATTGACAGTGTGGAGAGTAAAACGGATTAAACGAATGCGGATCAGAATGGGTTTAATGTATAGAAGTCGGTGGTTCGCACTCTGGTGAAGCCGTTCCTTGGTCCTTTTAATTGTCCATTTGACTATGCAAGCTTATTTAGTCTCAGTACGTCTTTAGAGAAAAAGTGGGAGTCCGCAAAGCTAATGCAATCCTCTTGGATCGGCCCAAGCTAAAAGAGCGTTGAGCTACCTGCATCGGACCAGGACAGCTTTGTAGCACCTATTTGCAGTAGACGTTCGACTTCCACTAGATCGGTGGAAATCAAGGCGGTCACATTGTTGACAATCTTCGTCCGTAAATGCATGTGCTTCATTACCAAGGCGTCCAAAGTGAGTTTGTATCTTCGCAACACCTCACGATGCTCAAAGAGCCTCAACGCCGCGTCTGGTATGTTGGTACCAGCCAGTGAAAGGAGGTACTTCACTTCGCATAGTGTTGTGGTCAGCTGAAAGGTATTACGATCCAAAGGTGATAACATGCCTGAATTGACTTATTACCTCGGCTCATAACAAGAATTTGATTAACCTTCGAGTCAAAGTTGACCTCGAACAAACGAGTGCCTTGAAGACGAGTAAGCAGAGGTTGGGAGAGTCCACTATCACAAATGTCTGGAATTTTTGTCGCCCAATACTTGAATACACGTTCATCATTTCTAATGAGAATTAGACGACTTCACACTTCGTCGTATGCATTTGCAGTCTCTTCGACTAGTTCATATTGAGTACTTACTCAAGCAATTTGTCCTGCAGGTGCGATATCAACTTCCGCATTCGGTTGGCAGGCTTGGAACGCATAACGCTGAAGGAAATGGGGGAGGAAATTGGATAGACAAGTGGTATCATCGCGGATTTCAGCATAAGCTGCCTCCACTTTGGAGCAGTCTCTTACAACACAGGTAGCTTCAGTATCAGGAGGCAACTCACGGATGGTCTGTGCCATTGAGGATGGCTTTGGAGGCGTCCAGACGTTGGCAGATTTCTGAGGACCACATCAAGCGTCCAGCCACAGGAGGCATGTTTTTGCAGCCCAGTGGAGTTGCAAGCCGATGCACGGAGTCTGGTCGTCTCTGAGGTGTTTTATAGCGTTTTACCGGAGTGGCATTGCTTGTCTGGGCTAAACGAGTGAAGCCGGATAAGGAGGGTAACAAAGCGGCAGGGTTAAACGGAGTCAAGCGCGTGATCGGCTATCCACTTACGGCAACTTTTATGAGAACTCGCAGGTGAAGCAGGTACTGGTGTGGTATTCTTTGCTACTCTGGGCGTATCTTAATGAGATAAATACGATTTACTCTATAAACTTCATAACCAACCACTGCCCGCCAAGTGTCCGCGGTAGCAATAATGACACTAAGCTTATCCAACAGACGTCCCTTTCAAAGTTACCACTTCATTGAGCTTATCATGTCATTTTAATTAGCCGCTGTTGGATGGCCATAGAAATGGGTCCGTGGTACGGACTACTAAACTGCCTCATCGGTGGGCGTAAAACCATTTGTATAAGTTAATCAGGTCGGCCAGAGAACCAACTAGGTGTGTCAAAGGATGCGTTATAAGGTAAAGTGGGAATAAACTCTTCAAATTGTTATTGCTTAGTTTTCAGTGCGTCTCATTAAAGGGCTGTAACTACGCTACAATGGTTTTCCGATGCATACTTGACAAGGTTGGCCAATTCAGTCTCTGTGATTGTGGTTTTGAGCCTCTTGGCTTGTTCACTCAGACTGCTTCCCTCGTCATTCCCAAAGTTACTTACAACGTCCAAGAGGAAATATGTAACTTGCCTGAATGTGTTGTCATTGCTGAAGGTGAACGTCTTGATGGCCTGACGCCTTTCAAAGGCCGTGGAGTACCTAGGCAAAGCATTTCATAACTGATATAACTAATCATAGGAGGAAACGCCGCTGTAGAGCAACCAAAGTCATTACCTAATTGAATTCTACAGAAATTGGAGAAAAACACCGACCACTACGTACCTGTATTAACATCCACAATTACGTCCAATTCGATGGCTCCTTTGGAACTCTTTGTGGATCGAGGTATGTCTTGAATAGAAGTCAGTGTTATGCGTTAAATGCTGTAGTGCATAGAGGCGCATCAACTGAGGCATGAAATTGTTAAAGAGTAACCATCGATCCCGGCTCCATGCCTACCTGGGTTTGTCGCAATGATCGAGGATGAGCGTTTCGGCCGTTTGATAATTTTTGTCAGTCCTATGGTCAGTGCAGGCGTTAATATTCTCCTCTTCCGAGGGGCTAGTGCAAAAGACAGGCAGTAATGCACTGAGGATTTGGCGTACATGGGAAAGAATCATACGAAAGCCCATGTTATGTTTTTCCAGCTCATTCCTGGCATTAACCCACTAAAAAGTCTATTTTATTTACCTTGAGTGTGGAGGTCGCACTACTAAAAAAGTTAACAAGTAATATGTGATATTTAGCGCTTACATTTACCGTCCTCAGTAAACAGCGAAGAGTCAAAAGTTCCCGCGCTGGTTGCTGATCTGGGTGTATCTTAACGGAAAAGATGCCACTTATTAGTATCTTGTGTCAACTTTGAAAGAATCAATGCGTATTTGTCCATGAGCTGTCGCACCGACAAATTTCCCAACAGTTTCTATAAACCAAGGGCATCACACTTTTCAACAGACTGTCATTCGGCCACAAGACATGATTGACCGGGTAAATAGAACCTTAACCTGAAACCTCTCGTCAGTTTAACTCTCGATTTTGATGACGAGCCACTTAGGGGCTCCGCTATTGTTCCGCTTACAGGCAGCCTAGCCGCAGGAGTATGCCCGTAGCTCCCAAACGCTTTTGTAGGTCGACAATGCATAGTCTGTCCTAGTATTGCGTCCCCATTAGTGTTCAGAGTAGTCTCAGGACGCTAAATTAGTCACAGTAGAAAGCAAATCCCATGTAAAATAAAACTATCCCGTCTTCTGTTGCTAGCTGATAGGGCTCCGTAGGATGGAAGAAGTGCATATTGCTGTGGATGCAAGAATATGTGACCACCGCCAGCAGAAAGACTAAAAATGACGTTTACTTTCAAAAAATACCTTTTTTGTGTGACTAACGGTATCGGTGACGGCCACTTAAGTAACTGGCCTTCGAAACATGCTAGCTGCCCCGATCCCTCTGTCTATTGAATAGATGCATATTCCGCCCCAGTGTTATGCCTTCTTTTGCCTTCAGAGGAAGTCTCAAGACGCTGCATCGGTCTTGTGGTCTACACGAAAGGTATACACATCTGAAGCGACTCAAGGCGTGAACCATTTATAAACGACCTTGAGCTTGATTTGTCTGCCTAAAAGCAGTGACATGAATTAGTTTTGTTTCCAATTACACCACATGGTAGTTGATTGTATGCATAAAGGATATAGCGGATTCTTCAAATCTGAGCGTGACTTACCCCGTGATTGTCATAACCTTTCTGTGAACATACCTTTGCTCTCATCGCCACGACCTTTTGCCGTCGCGGATGATGGTCGGCTGCTCCTGGTGGAATGGGGTGTATCTTGAAGGGAGGAGACACCTGTTTAGCTTCAGTGTCAAATTAACTATAGAATAAGCTCTAAATAGGTTTGTTGTGAACTATTTCGCTGACCGATGCAACCGTTGCCCGGGAAAGCAGCCAAATACCTCATGCTAAGCACAATTGAGGCAGATTCGAAGCCAAAAGCAGTCCTTGAATGCCGTTTACAAGGCCAAAGCTACTACCTCCTTAGATAGTCACTTCTATTAAAAAATACATATCTGAACAAGAGGAATGAAAGGTATTTTGCGGTTAAACAAGCTTGACGTATTTGACGATTTGCATCTTGACTGCACGTTGGTAAACAAACATTTCCACAGTCTCCTTATCATAGGACTTTTTACCTACCTTCACCTTCTGACGCAATTGACGGCAAACGAGTTAACTGTTGGTGACTTTCCATGGATCTGAAGGAACCTGAAAGATAATTTGCCTCTTAATGTTGCACTTTCATGCCTTCGAAGGCAATGAAGGACCTAGAGACACAGGAGAGGAAGCATACCTTGATCACACTTAATGGATTTATCAACGATACTTTCTTTGACAATCTTCTTTACATGCAAAAGCTCCTCTCCAACCATCTGTAACATTCTGCTGTAAAATGGTTCGATCCTTGGCTTGATTAGGGGCCTCTCAAGGAGATCACTAAACATGCTCAACACCTAATAAAGAAAGAAAGAATTCTCCATTAAAATTCATGACTAAGTATCAGGTAGTACCTTTGAAATATGTTGGACCGTGGGACAATCACTCAGGGCCTGGCAAAGCACACCTCCTAAGCGCTGTTCATAGCTGTCAAATTTGACTGAAATAGCCTCTACTTCCAGTTTAAATTCGCTCGACTCCAAGTCCAGACAGTCGTAATCACGCTGAGAAAACTCCTAGAAAAACAACCACCAAGGTAAGTTCTCTAGAGAGTAAAGCTATCACACTTAATCTTTTTTACCTTGAAGTTCTCGGAAAACTCATCAAAAATAGCTGAAATTTGGGAACTCAAGTAGGCACCCATCACTCCACCGAGTATGCACCTTTCAAGATCTGTAAAGTCCACTGCCGCGCTTAAAAGGTCCTAGAATAAGAAAAACTGAACTCGCGATTTTTTGTGAATGCAAATTTGGCCTATTTTTACAGACTTTACTGTGAGTAGGACTTTGAAGTGTTAAAGTACCCATTCCATTTATGCGTTAACTTGTGTACCTCAATTTTGAGAAGCCGACGTTTTGCTTCGATGAGCAATAAAAAAGGGAGTCGTGTTTTGAATTCCCAGGGCACAACCGGTTTACCCTCTTTTGCAAAATAGGCTGGAAGCTGGGAGCGGAAAAGTTTGAACTGTTCCATAAACGCATCCAGCACTTTCAAAGCAAGAGTCACCTTATCAATGGATTCTCGAGGTTCACCTTTAAGCAGTTCAGTGGAATCCAAATACTGCTTTGCCTATATATTTTCGAAACAAATTACACCTTCACATGATTGATAGGTACCTGGACAATAAGAGTACTGGAAATCTTTTGCAAAAGCAAAATAAAACGTGCTGGATTTCGAAAAACGCATGACTTTGACCAACTCAAAGCCAAAATATGAAAAAGAGGTCCAAAGTACATGGATATCTTATCAAATTCGAGCTCCTCAATCTGCTGAAGGATTCTCTCCAATGGTTTCAAATACATAAACATTTCTTCGGCTTCATAGAGAGCTACGTAAAAAAGGTTAGTGTTCATAACGCATATAAACTTCCCAAAAGTGTACAAGTAGGCTTTATTAGACTCTTACCATTATCGACAGTTTTCAACATTTTATTTACTGTCATTGAATAACTGCTTCTAAAATGTTGCAGAAGGTTCACAATCTGCCCTGTAGGTTTTGACGCAAAAACGGAATAAACTCTAGTCATATCTTCTTTTCTCTTAGCCCAAAATTCGATTTCCGTCCTTGGTGAAGAGATGATCTGCAAACTCTCAGTGGGCATCCTTTCTCCATGCATACTAGCATGAATGATCTGAGACCACTCAAAGATTATAGTTTCAACATTAAAAATTGATGATCTGCGTCAGTTTAAAATAATTTATATTGTTACTGATCAATAGCTCCGAAAGGTGATAGGGATAGACGTGTGATTCCATCGACTTTACCCTCAAGATAGTTGGCTTTCCTTCCAATGGTCTTGGTGAGAGTAACGAGCTCATCAGAAAGAGTTCCTAAGATACTAGTTCGCTTAGCGTATCCAAAGAATACTGGTAACAAAACCTACAAATCTTAACGGTAAAATTGCATTACTCTCTCAAGAAAGGAAGAAATTCCACTTAGAATGTTAGGCTGTAGGTCACCACACAATATATCTGTAGGTGAGAAAGAGTTCCCCTCAACAGAGTTTCGCAAAGTATTAATGAAGAAGCATATTTTACTTCTTCCTTTCACAGAAAAAACTTTGCTGGCAAAGAGATTGCCGTTCGCGAGAAGCGTGAAAAACAAGACTAGTGGACTCTGAGCTTCAACGAATTCTAGCAAAATATTTTTTCCGCTTTCAGATTCACAGAATCGAGTCCACTGTTCCTCCTTTATTCTGAGAGACGAATAAAGATACTGAGAAATGAAAGCGACCCTCCTGTCACTTTCATCCACCGTGGACATCCTTAACACCAAATAGTGCGGGGCTTCAGGCGTTAATTTATAATTCTAAAGGTCAATAGTTGTTAAAACAAGGGATTGATGCATAATGCTAGGCCTTCTGATGGATATTATTGCTGATAAAATTTAAATTTCCTGGTAGTCTATATTCTATAGGGTCAAGTGGAAATACAGTACAGAATGTGCAAATCGTAGAAAAGGGGAAATAGTTTGATCCTGTTGTGCCGGCTGCATCATATTCTTTTCAAACCGACGAACAATTTTTTTCTGATTGTAACCCAATAGAGTTATGTTTAAACATCCATTTGTTTGTTCATTGTAAATTGACGTGAACCATAATATACTATACTATACTATACTATACTATACTATACTATACTATACTATACTATACTATACTATACTATACTATACTATACTATACTATGCACTTCAAGTCATCTATGAAAACTCACGAGGATGTGGCAGCTTATACACAATTTTGGTAGTCACGTGGACTAAAAGTAAAGGGCTCACCGCAAAAATAGTGGCCGAATGCAATAGAGACTGAATAGCCCTCCCCCTCCTCATCCTTTCACTTAATTCTTTAAGACTACTTGGCCATCACAACGTATTTTGCACATTGAAGAGCTTGAGTTAACAAGGAACAATCTCAATCTCATTTGTGCCTCTCATAAGCCTTGGTTGTTGGGTGAATCAGTGCTCCTTGTAAACTACATCAGTTTTGCCTAACTTTGCATCGCTGAAAGTGGACGGTTTATGTACAAATTGCTCTACTTAGGACTATTAATCTACAATGAGAGGCCTTTAATAAAACGCACAATTTAGAGCCGTCTCTCAGAGGTTGCGCTCGGCATCCTTTCCCTCTTACCGTTCAGCTGTCGACTTGATGGTCTCAGCAATCTGAGCTTCATTCTGAAACTAGTCCAGCGTCTCGTGACTTCCCTGACGTAATGCTTAAGCAAAATAGGCATTTTCGGCATATGGTAGGGCTTGGGACTACGAGCATGAGCTTGAACAGCAGCCCGCTCAGCGAAGGTAGGATAGCGCAGCACCTCTGTACTCCCTTAACCGATATCAATAAGTAAACAAACAATAGTTCTATTATGACCAAGCTTTCAGACATAATTTCATTCTTCCTATGATCTTTTACACATTTTGCATCAATTTCAAGGGCATCTCCACGTCAGAGGTTTTAAGTCCTTCTCATCGAAGTTGCTGATCGTTCAAACTGGAAGCGGCTTCGATGATCCTTGTGACATAAGTTTACCAATCAAAGGCAAATTAAAGTGCTTTTTTAAAACCATGATTGGTGTTCAATTTAATGCGAATCGCTTAGCACTGCTCTCATTTTGATTTGCCAAGTCAGTATCGAAAAAAAGATGCATCATTAACATGCGGAAAGACTATTAAAGTGACATTGTGAACGATTTATCATGGCATCAGTTTAATATCCTATTGAACTCTTCCTCTTTGCAAAGAGTTTGCTTGGATACTCTCCACTGCACCTCCATCGGACGATCCGGCCTTCGGACCACGCCAGTAGCCCCTTGCTCCAGCTTTTAAGTACGCATTCTATCCAGGTACCGCGTCTTCTCCCGTGTTGAGGGCAATCCCAGGGTACTACAATGATGGCGGTAGAAAGGGGATTCAATCTTAAGGCGAATATGTCAGTTTTTCGCTGCTTGACCTCCTCGTGATGGGGAAGGCGTATTTGGTGCCTACGGGATCATCTGTGACGACCCCCAATAGAAGCGCTGGAAATACCGTCCACCTTAAGCAACTATCCCAGTTTCCTGATTGCTGCGGGAAGGCTACCAACAGCTGGAATAAACACACACAATACCCCTTTCACCTCTCTACTAGGTAGAGATAACCCATGTGGACAAGCATGGAACAATTAAAGTGATAAGGAGGTACAATTTTGAAACTAATGTTGAACTCTGTCCTTCACCAAACGACGGCCCTTGGACCAGTGTCTCTACAACTAGCCATGGACATGCATGATAGCCACCACAGTCTCCAGCCTCCTTACACAGATCTAGTCGGGTTGTCAGGGGGAATCAGTGAAGTTGTAGTCAAGATTCTCCTCAATTGTTCAGACATTCAATAGACAGCGCTGTTGGACTGTGGGTGTTTCAAGTACAGCATCAATTGCATCGCAATGGTAGTGGGATTGCCCCCGGACCATATCAGTAGTCTTGGGCCCTGCTCCACGTTGAAAATACACATTCTAACCGAGCGTTGAGTCTTCTCTCATTTTTGAAGAAGTGTTGGGGCACCACAAACGTTGTATGCACACAATTCACAAAAGTATCAGTAAGAAATTTTAGAATATGCTGACAATTTAAGGGATTCACTTATCCCAGAACGTGCTGCTAGTCAACTACAGAACCCTCGTTGCCACACTTACTTAAGACGAAATCACATGCGTATGAGCAATTCTACCACTTAGAATCTCTTCTGCCCCACTCCCTCATTACGCTCCCGTGAGCCCAATCGCTCCCACTTACTATCGAAGCAATGCCACTCGAGGCAGCATAGGAGCATACAACAATGCCTCAAATTCGCTTTCACACTCGATCATTCAATTGATATCTCACCAATCTAATGCCCAAAAAGGCTGACTAAAAGGGATATTTAATAGCAAATAAGGCAAAAGCAATGAATTGGTTATGCTTTAGTAGGAACAACAAATTATGTACAAAAAATAGATGTGATAAAGCCTAAGTAATTTGGTTCTTTCATGGATTGTCCGCAGGAATAAACACAAATTTACATAAGCCACAAATATACAACCCCTACTTCGGATAGGCGATGAAGCTACAGGGTCTCCAGTTTGATGCTTGCACTGACAGGAATGATTGGTGGTGAGGCGTTGGGGTCCGGAAGCTCATCCGACTGGGACTGTGATGGATCTTGCTGTTGCTGCTCTTGGTACGCTGCCATTAACTGTTGTCGCCAGCGCGCCTCAAATTCAGATAACTGGTTGCAGAAGATCTCCAGTTTGTCTGGAGGTGCCGCCAGCGCCACATCTCGCAACTTCGCCAACTGATCTGAGATAATGTCGGTCTTCTGCACTGCTACTACTTCCGCTTGCGCCAATGCGGAATCTGCGAGAACCTGCTTCTTCGATCTTCGTCTTCGTTTAAAAGCCTTATCATCATCGCCGACATTAATACCCGAGAGGAGCCAGGTTTGTGGCTGGTATTCATCTGACGCCTCCTGAGAAGCCGGGTGGTTGTGCCGCATCTCGTAAGTCACAATCTCCACATAACCCTTGATGGTGGATATTCGCATGGTTGACTTGCAACCGACCTTACCACGGAAGCTGAAGTAAGAGTATAATTAGCTTGAATATAGTGGAACAAACCAAAACCCAGCTCTCCTTTGTGTTGACCTGCGCCGACTGTTGTCTCGTGTGTAACCGAAATGAACGCAATCAAAAATGACGAATTTGTAAACCAGGTGCTCTTTGTCCTTCGCCTCCGCGGGCCACATGTTTGACATGCGTTTACTGTATAGGCAACCCGTTTCCTGCAATTGCCTCTGATTAGATAAAGCCAAGAATCATTACCCGTTGAAATTCTTCCAGTCGAACTAAGAAATCCTGATAGGTAGGAAACCGACCAGAAGAAAATATTTCAACGAATTGGGTGGTCACATCGTAGACAACATTATAGTCTATAACTGGTCAAAGAGAAGCGTTTAAAATACTTACGCGAGTCATCACTGGCGGATAAGTGCGTTGCTTGCGGATACTGGATAGCTTCTTCTATCGGAACTGGATGATTATGTTTCATAAAATATTTCCCAATTGTGACGCGACCTTTGTATGTGGATATATGAATACAACAGCGACATCCAATTTTGCAACTTATCCTACGAAACATGTCAATTCGATTAATACTAACCTCAAATTAGTGTGGCTTTGTTTCTTTGAATCTTGTCGATGGCCATAGTGAACGCATTCCATTTTGACGGCCTTATACACTAGATGCTGCTTATCAATGGCTTCTGGAGGATACCGGTCAGCATTTCTTTTAACAAAAATACACCCTGTAGCCTACAAAACTACTATTATATCGCCACTGCTCACATCTTGGAACTCATGCAACTTCCCGAGAAATTCATCAAAAGTGTTGAAAGATTTAACGGGAAATAATTCCTCAAACTGACCGGTAAGATCACACCTAACGTCATATCCATCGTCATCTAAAGGATTAACCTGACGTATGCAACCGATACCGTCCACGCCATGTTGCTTGAAGGCAGGATTGTAGACGACAGCGTGATTATGCACCATGTAGAACTGTGTTACACGCAATGTTTGCCCCTTTGAAGCGACATTGAAGAATGCTTCGCACTCAGTAGAAAATGAACAAATGCATTTGAAAAAAGCGTATCGAAATTTATGGGCTTCCCTCATTGGAGCACCAGTCCTATGACGCACCTTTTTCTTTAATGCGAACTGGTTTCCGGTCATCTAGTCGAAAAGAAAGTAATAACAAAACGCTACTTTTGTAAATCTCTTAATGGCATCCTCAAGAAGATCGAAGGTAGGAAAGACCAAACTTGCGACTGTTTCCTGGAACTCTTCGTTAAAGTCCATTAAGGTGGAAGTACGGGCTTGTGCGGGGTCGCAATATAGGCTACCGAAGCAATGGCTTACAGCGATACCACTGGATAAACTGTGTCAGGGTCGTGCGTGAAAAGTTAGTTTGCCGTCACAGAGCGTTGATTTTTCTCCAATTTGATTGCTTCATTCTTAAAGTACTATAAGCGGTCGTACAGAAATCTTATATTCACGAATAAAACTTGTAAAATGATTATTAAAGCATTGATGTCTTACCACAAATAGGTTTTGAACGCTATAATTAACAGTTTATGATCTAAATCTGCACTTACTAGCTTTTGCCTCTTGGTACTGGCAAAACTGCAGTCTTTGTGCTAACGTTGTTTGACTAAATGTAATTCAAAATTTCAACGAGTAATATTACCGGGTTATTAAATCGTGCGCCCAATAACCATTCCTGTATCACAATTAGTACATAGTTGTTAAATTAATATGCGAAACGATTAAGTTTAGTATTTCTTTGCCATTTGATTAATATCGCGCTTAAATATACGGCATGCTTTGCGATGGCTTCGATCATTGCGTTAGCACACACGACCGCCTATTACTTCCGATCTGAAGGGCTGGAACCCTATCAGCAAGATTACGATCTGTCTCTGAGACGCGGCGCAACGCAGTGGATAATGCCTGTCCAATGTCTTTCGCGATCAGGGAAATGCTTTAAACACCTTTTGCCATAATCCGGGCAGATGGCTTTTAGCTGTTAACCCTAGCAGTAGTGTATAGGTGGAAGTACTTACGATGTGAGCAAAATATGCCCCGCCTTCCCCCGGCTTAACCAAATCTTAGGTGATGAGTAGGTGGAATTGTGCTGTGGCTGAGGAGGCAAAGGCAAATTACTGCCTGATGGAACTTCATATCCTTAAAGCAACCGACCATTTTTTCTGATATTTGGTGGTTTAACTTTTGAGCGAGTGTTCTCACTAGTAGCGGTCAGTATATGAGGCGTGCGGAATTTTCTCTGCCAACTTACCAACTTTTTGATGGACGAACCATAAGGGGTGAAAGGTACAGCAATTCGATTGCTTAACTACGCAGATCCTCCTGAACTCGCGACTTACACCCCCACGCTCCGACACCCCCATCTATCTACTTCTGCAGTCTCTCGGTGTTTCTGCAAGTTAAGAATGGGTCAACTCCATACCACCTTTGGAAATACTCGTGACGCAACATACTTTAAATATCGTCAGATTCAGCTGAAATCGCTGGCCCAATGTTTCATGTGACGCTGGGGTGTCTCCAGCTCCATTACTTGGAGCGCGGAGGGATAGAAGGCAACAAAAGCAATCGCGCCAGAATACAGAAATGGAAGTATAAATCTCAACGGCTAGAGTCAGCACGGTCAAACACCCTAAAAGTCCACACCGTTGTGAAGGTTTGCTCGACGAAGAAGCATGTGCTGCAATTGTTACCCAGTTTGTAAGTGCATGGAAGTAGGCAAATCAAAAAATCTGATTCACCTGACCTGGACCACCCCTGCCGCAAGGTATCGTCAGGCAATGATCACAACGTGCCAACCACTGTCTTCTGTGATCGTCACTGTCACCTCTATTACTCTAGTCACAATTTGAGGGTGCACCCTCTGACCAGATCCAGCCTAGCCAGGGTATGAAACTGCCGTCACGGGAAGGCAAACGGAGCATGATTAGCCAAGTAAACTAGCTGAGATCAATATAAGGCTAGAATACTTTTTCCTTCCAACCACGCGAAATGGTAAGTTAGTACAACCCCGCTCCACACCTGTTCGGCTACTATGCAGCACTCACTTTATCTCAGGGCCATTGATATCAGCCACTCTCTGAAACAGAGAGGTTCCATCTAGGAAGAATGACTCCAATATCAGGCACACAATCGGACTTCGCCAAGTCCTTGGAAGTTCTCGGGAGAAGTGACCCTCACGCTTGGTAAGAACAGTTCGACCACTTTCCACACTTGAATAAGAGCATGATAACAGTTCAAGCACCACTTTCATAGCCCACTTGGGTCGTGGGCAGGTCTCTGCCGCAAGAGGAGCCTTTGAGTAAAGAGACTTTCAACCTATCTACTATTTATGCAAAGCCTTGGACTTCAGCAAAAGACGAAGTTACTACAGTTTGGTCAAGACGCGTTTACCATGTTTTAGCTTTGATGCCTCTGGTGATTACTAATGCCTACCTGAAAATGCTACCTTGGGAAGGCATGAAAGAAACACTGTCAGATGAAAGGTAACAGCCAGGATTTAATTCTAGTGGTGCGATCAGTAAGGTTACATAGAAATCACCACAAAACAAAACCTCCCACTGACCATTCTGCTCGCTAAAATAAAAAATAGATACAATTAATAAACAAGATAGTGACGCGAAATTATGATTCAAGCCAAGAATAGCACCACAAACAATGGGGAAGCTGCTTGCCTGGGATGGCTGGACGAATGACAGCCAGTCAGATGCATATGTTGGGAGAAGGCCCATATTGTGGCATTTATATATGGCCATCGCAACCATTAGGAGGTTGCCCAAAATAAAAACCAGACACTGGATTGGGGCCTGTTCACCTTCAATCATTTGGAGCGCTAGAAGAGGGCAATGAAAACTACTTAGGTGTTCGCAACGTGAAAAGTAGAGCATGGCAAAAATAAAAATGACAGAAACAACCAAGAGCAATCTCCGTCACGAAATAATATGTGGGTATTCAACAAATGTACATTCCATAAAGCATTCCTACTGATAATGCTCAAAATCAGCAAAAAACACCGTAAATACTTGTTTGCATCGAGAAAAGCACTTGTAGGGGCCGCGTAAACATCATGTAAACCATGATTATTGGGAAAATCGAAATTGAGTTCCCAGTCATCCACATGATAAAGAGGTTCATCGGGACTTGACGAAGAGGGCCCAAAGCAATATCCCAGCTCCGTTTTATCTTCAGCTGCGGGTCCTGTTCACGAGCCTCAGAGTGAGGAAAAGTACGGTCGCTAAAACCTATGGGCTGAACTGACTGATCACACGGTCCATTAGAGGTCAGTCCAACACGAGAGCGGGAATTGAACTCAACATTCCAGCGTCTTGACACTAGTTTGGTCAGCTCAACTGAATCACTTGCACTTTTATTCAAAGACTTAAGGCTATTCATTCTCTAAAATTTACAAGCATGACTATAACCTGATGATGTACCAACCACAGGAGAATTAAGCATAGCAAAGGGAGTGGCTAGAAGGAGCTCCTCAGCTCCTGATTGGCTATTTGGCAAGTTTCAAATACAACGAGAGCGACCAAATTTATTAAAACAATGGACCACTGCGCCAAAATTTTAACGCGTACGATCCAGACTAGGCATAGTAGGCTCAGTTAAGTCTGATTATTCGTATAGAGGCCAATTAAGGGAATAAAGGTCTACTAAAGAGCAAATTCAACTAGCCAATAAAAATTTGACAGAGGAAGTGGGCTTTGTGCTGATCCACTTTTGCTTGCATGATCGCGCAATCTACTGTGGATTGACCCGTTGTACGTTAGCCTAAGTTTTTCGGAATGAGTTCGGTCGATGAATCCTATAGCTTCCAGTCGGGTGGCTACGCTGGAAGTATCGAGTGCGCACGTGCCGGTATGCCTATCCACCATTCTTAATGTATTACAGGCACTGATATTGAGAGGTTGGCATTAAGGATTAGCCTTGCAGATATTGACGAACAATTCGAAAAAGTAATACAGAAGTCGTTGGTGTTCATACTGCGATATTTGGCTAAGTATGATGACCATCGTAGGAAGGTACAGGCGTTTTGTGTACTTGATTTTTCAGCTTTTGGAACTTCTGGGAGATGTCACCCGCCGCCTAAAACGACGCGTTAACATACAGCTTCCAGTACATGAGCTTTTCGTTGCTTACAATGATCCGGAGAATTCAACTTACCTCACTAATTTTTCTCACATGTATATCCGTTTGGGTTATCCTCGTATGCCAATTACTGAGCAGATTTGTCTTCTTCCTGTATTATTTGCATCGTTGACAGATAACAAGCCTATTGTCCAACGGGATGTGTAAGATTTTATAGCGTTTGCCTGTATAACATGTTTGTTAGTCTCTTACACCTGACTCTTCCCATTATTGGGGGTGTTCCTGCTGATGCGCGTAACAGACTAGAATTGGAACTCCATGAGCTGCCTATGCAACGAAGATTTATTAATGAGTTTTATTCATTGGTTCTACTATTACCTTATACGTAAGTCATTCTATTACCTCGTAAACACAATTGGTCCCGATTCCTTACAAGTCATCTTTTTTAGTTTCGAGCGTCATATTCGTTTTGACACTCCTGCAGTCGCTATCCCGGAAGGATTTAATGCATATGACTACAGTAGAGTCGCCCATGAACGCTTTTCCGCTATTCGCTCTGCTTCAGATCTCGAAAAGGTCCGATAATTTGCCTCCTGTTTTTATGCTTGTGTCAAATTTTTTAGTTACGCAATATTCTCTTTCATTTTTTAAGTACAAAGTCGCCATTGTGCAGTTTTACAGTCGAGGATTTTTCCCAACGGATGAAAGTATTGTTCCCCTCCTCTTTGCTGACGCAGATTCACGACATTCAGTCGTTTCTGCTGCAAACAAGGAAATTAGAATGCTGAGTGTGTAAGAATTATTCATTTTCTTACATTAAAAGAGTATTATTTACACGGGTAGCGGAGTCCAAAGTGAAGTTTGCTCGTTGAATTTCAGTCTTGTGGATTGGGAAAATGAGGCTCTCCTTTCTCGAATTTTCGACTGGTACCTTGGGCGACGTCGAGAGTTTGACCCGAAAGTAAGTCTGATAAATGGCCTGTCATTTTTCTGATTCACTCATCTACCCAATTTTTTGCTTCCAGGGTCTTTCTGATCCTCGTCAGCCCCTAAGTGCAGGTGTTCGAATAAAACTCGGGCACTTTTTACTTCGGTCTCGAATTACGCTGACGGGTATCCTGGCACCAGACTTAATAGAAGCTGCGGTGCTCAGTTTGAAAGGCGTGACAAGTTGCAAGGAACCGACCAAGCCTCTATCAGCCGTTCCTTCGCAGCAGCAGCAACAGCAACCATCACAACTTGTTTGCCCAACGCACGGGATGAAGACGGAGCAGTCTCAGCAGCAACAACAACAACAGCAATCTTTAGCGGGCCCCACATCTGCATCTGTTCCTGCAACTCAATGCACTCATCGCACGGGACAGAGCGTTCAACGCCGACTTGCTAATCACGGCCTCGACTTGCTGGCGCATTTGCTCGATAAGTTAGTCACCACTTAATCACTTTTCAAAAATATTTTAATTCATTTCTCATTTTTTGCACTACTCTTTGCTCCGGTATTTATGTTGTTTATTGTTATTTTTTTAGTGCCACCTCTATTCCTCCAGACGCGTCCGTTCGTGCTCTAGGAAGTCTCATCGAATTTGTCTACGAAGGCACCTCTGACGAAGTTAGTCAAGACTTCTTTTTTCCCCAATTGACTGGTATTCGGTGATTTTCATTGTTGCCATTAAGAAAACTACGCATGGTTTCTTACTTCTGACCTATAGTGTGCTTTTGGGTAGGTAGTCCTCGTCCTGTTCTTTTTTCACAGTTCGGTCACCACATTGCTTTTACTTCAGCTCGTCCCTGCGAGGGCGCGAGGCTTTGAACTGCTATCTCGCTTTTTGTCTCGAGAACCCAACTACCTTCTCAAGGATCCGTCACAACTCCCCCGGCTTTTTGACGTTCTCTCAGAGGTGGGCCTTGCTCTGTTTCTCTTGCCTATTTTTGTGCTTTCAGAGCTTTGGGAAGCACACTTTCTGACCGAACGCTCCGACAGCTGCTTTGCTATTTGCGTGCCAGTAATATCCCATGTTAAACCAGGATTTCATTTGCATGAAACCTTTCTTTTTGCACTGTTTCGCTAAAATTAGTTTACATTTACATTTTCGCGACTGGTTAGTCTGCAGTAACTCCTTTGGGCAAGGAAAATGGGCGAGTCCTTCCTTTGGATGTGTCTACTTATCTCCATATATTCGAAGTTTTTTTGCGGTGCCCACACTTTCTTTTTTGGACCTCATAGTAGTCAGTTTCAGGTGATTTCGCCATTGCCTTTTTCAGAAACACGTTATTCTACTTACTTTCCCCTTCTCTTAATTAGGACATTGCTCCAGATTTAAAAACTGCAGCTGCTCACTGTCTCCGTCGTCTTGCTTTTACTTTCCAAGAGGCGCAAAGGCAAAATTATCCCGCTCTGAGAAATCAGCTTGCCAAACTTGAGCGCCTTCTCTTTGAGAACATGGAGAGGGTAATGCCTTGCCATTGACATAGCTATCGCAGCAATGCCGGGATAGATTTTGTTCGACACCCACGTATTTGTTTTCTTTTTCTTTCAAGACGGATCCTGTTAGTCGTTTGGTAGCCGTTCATTTCGCGGGTATTATTTACCCTCCCGATCACATTCCGACTCGTTATCTCATTCTTCAGGCTCTCGGTGACAAGTAAGCTCAATTTCATCGTTTCTGAACTACTCTGAGCACGTTTAGGCAGTAACCGATTGAATTGCAAAAATCCCTGGTTGAATTTTGTATTTATTATTTGGCCCATTAGTTTTTAAGACTAGTTCCATTTGTTTTGTCATTGTTTAGCGAGAGAAGGGAACCCAGATTTATCCAAGCACTTGTTGCACCAGAAATTTTCCCATAGTGGTGCTTTGACCACTTGTCATTCTTTCCCGCTCTCTCAACCGATTTGCTGTGCTAATTCTGCTCCTAAGAAATTAATGTAACACATCTACAACTCAATTTTGAAGTCGCCTTTGGGTCACCTTTATCGACCTCCATAACTTTTTATTTGAAACAATCTCATTACTGTTCGTTTATAGTAGCACGTGTCCCACATCTTTTGCCCCGCATTCCATGTGCATCTCAGTCTTTTCTATTCACTAGCCCTATTTCAATAAACGCGGTACTTTGTTTTTCATCAAGATTGATTGCCTCAGTGGCGTTGAGAATGCTACACTTTCCTCAAAACTACGGTGATTGCAATCCAATGAAGTTGTTGCCCCATTTTACACGCATCTTATTTCCACCTGTGAACGACAGACACACCTTTTTGTTGGACTGAGATTTGGACACCGAAATCTTGTGCCATTCTATCAGCGTTACGTAGTTTGCTGCAAGTAGCTTTGGTGTATGAAAGTTTTGGGTCATTTAAGCGATAGTTGCACACATGAACGTAGTTTACAAGCGTCAAGTAAAACTTAGTAACACTCCTATGCAGTTCATGTGTTATTCTATTGACAAAATTTTGTTGTTAGTATTGTCAGAGTATTTCATTGGTACAGATTTGTGGCATTCCATTGCGCATGTATGTACTCATTGCCCTGCAGGGACCAAAGAGTGCGAAATGAGGCTCGCATGGTTTTCTCCATTTTTCTCGACCCTAACATTGCAAACGACATCGTGTACGGACGCGTTAAACTGCCATCCTTTGTGGAATTTGTCAATCATGTAAGGCTTGATCGTTTCCGAACACCTATTTCTCCGCATTTCCTAAGTAGATTTTTTCACTTGCGCAGGATACACAGCATATCCGGAAGAATCCTTTCATCGATGTGGAACGTCTCATTCCCGTAAGTTGTTCTAACTTTATTTTTGTATATCAAAGTAGTCTTTATGCTAAGTAAATATGCCTTTGGACAAATGGTATCGCCTACTTTTAGCCCTCTCTCTTCTGTTGAAGAAGCTTCTTTTAATAAGCATCGGCCCCTTGGGCCAGTTAATCTTTATTTCGGTGGTTTGATCTCAATAATATTGTGTAACTGGTGCCTTCCTCCTTCGTGATGTCAATGGTGGTAGTTTCTTTTCTCTAATTTTCTTTACAGTTCTGGCCCCTGAATTTGTGCTTTATTTCAGTTTGGCTGCTCTCCTTAGGAATTTGATCGCTCCCAACTCGAATGTATGAAACTACACCCATGCCATCATACTTATAATAAAAGAGTGCAGTAATTGTGTAAACACGGAGTGCTAAGATTGCCCCATTGTCTGCTTTAAGTTAAAAACTAGATCGAGTGTGTTGGTACTTTGTACGTAACAAGGAAATAAAACGCAAGGCGCTGTAAAATTCTAGTCCATATTGAATATCGGTGTTAAACACATGGGCATGTCATAAAATACCCCACTAAACATTTGAACAGGCTCACTTGATCAAAAGGCTTAGAAACTAGCTGATGCGAGGGTAACTTTCCTTTCTAGGTGGTCCAATTTATCCGACTTTGCCTCCTGGCTGTGAAAGGCGGTCTAACCTCGGCGCAGGAGAAGGAGATGATCTACGAGACCGATGATGAAATCCGCTATCGCATTAACCAGAACGTGCGCTACCTTCTCTCGCTGGCGGCACCATCTTCCACGGCGGCTGGATCGTCCGCTAAAGTAGCCGAGGGATGCATCAATAGTGATGCCTCCGCAACCGCCACACACAGCGGACTGATACAGCCCAATCCCGAGCAGGCGCGCCGCAGCATCGCCACCTACTTTCGTCTCATTCATGTGGTCATCTTTGCACGTTGCCAATCGCCTTGGGATTGTACGTCTATATTCGGTTTTTCTGGGCCTCGTCTGTGTTGATCTTTTCTACTTTCTGGAAGCTAGTAGCTTCTGATTTTTCGCGTCTTGATATTACTAAGTAACCATTGAATTTGAGTTTCTTTTTCAATGACTCCTGTTCTCTCTGAAGCTCCTTAAAGCTATTTTCGCCTCTACAGTGTCCACTTTATTGGTGATTTTGGAAACCTCTCGGCCACGTTTTGTATGTGCAGCTGAAAAGAAGCTTAGCAACTGAGGTGAAAAGGTCATGATTCTGATTTGTTAATAAAACATTACTATTGTCCATGCTTCGTCATCGTTTTCATTTCTTACTTTGGGAAATTCTTGGCTTTGGCCGGTGGAAACAGAAAAGGGCTTTACTTGTGGCAGCAGATCCAGTACTTTGTTGTCTCAAAAATGTGAATTGTCCTAGTGCTAGATACTCAACCCGTTGAAACTGGCCTATGCTCCGTATGCTACTTGTTCTTTCCTTTTTTATTAATTTGAAGATTTTTCTGTCACCTGGAGCTACAAAATTGCGGCTGTCTCCAAATTACATTTTAGGCATTCGCACTCTAGATTTAAGTGCTACTTTGTACTCAATGCTCAAATTTATTAATGACTTTCACTGAGAATTTTTACTCTTAATCTGCAGCTCCGGAATTCCCCAATTTCATGGAAGAGGTTTTGATAAATAACACCCGAGAGTTGGCTGTTGGTGGGAAAAACATACTGGACCAGATAAACGTAAGTCCGGGAGGATTGAGAGAACTGTCAACATTCCTATGCTTTGTGCACAATTGAACGCTTACTGGCCTGTGTCCTCCGACTGCAGAACCTGCTGTTGGGCACTGCACGTGGTGCGAACTGTCGCCACGCCTGTGCCTCCATATTCTCCGCGGTCACTATGGAGACGGAGCAACCGGCAGAGGCGCTGCAGATCGCGATAGGCATGCTTGAAAAGGTCCCAAAGAGTTCAGTTATGGTGGATGTGGAGAATTCGCACCACATACAGGGCATGATGATGGGAGTGGCATATTTGTTAAAGCACCTGCATGATAGACACTGCTCTCCCTCACTTGCTGGCTCCACTGTCGCTGCGAACAACACTGGAGCAATCGCCAATGGTACCGGTGGTGGTGGCGGGAAGTCGAAGAAGTCCAAGAAGCAGGATTTGAAGAACAAACAGCATATGCAAACTGGGATTACGGAGACTATTGAAAAATTCCTAAAAATTGTCGGTAAGTTGTCCTCACTCATATCGTACGTAATGTCTAATGCATAACAACGCATCTCTAAAGGTGGCAGCATGAATAAATATTCACCAATCAAAACGTATTTTATCGATCCGTTCAGCTCATTTTTAAAACTCAACTCGAAGTTTGAGAAACCTTTTATGTGTGGATGATTCCCCATGAAACAATGCCCTTTGGGATTTATTTAAATGTGCGATTTTGAAGCAAAAACCACGTAAAAAACCGAGGCAATCTGCGTTTAGATGCCTTTCTCATTCGTCCAACCCTCCTTGTTGACAAACCGCTGGGAGTGGGCAAAGAGAAGTCCAATCACCACCAAGAGAAGGAGGGAAAGAACGCCGCCGGCAGTGGTGTTCGCTACATCACTACTACCGTGGCCCAGGCCACAGTTACTACTCTTCTCGAGGCCCTGGCCGTCCTCGCTCAGGCCGGTTGTCTTGCTAACCTACCTGCGGGCTCCACTGTCCCAAATATTGAGCCTTCCGGCGCTCTGCCGTCCTGTGGCGAGAGCAAGGCCAACTTGGTGGCCCGTGTGGCGCTCTACCTCACTCTCCCACCTTCACCTGTCATTAGTGCCACTACCGGCACTGGCGCAGCAAATACCTCGGCAGCGAACAAGGCGAATGAGGAGCCGCTGCCCGTGATGGCGGGACATCAGCGCGTGTGGTTCGCTACCCTTCGCACCCTCGCCTGCCTCTGCACTGGTGAACCGCCGGACAACGTCACTACAGTCAACCCCGAGAAGGGGACCGAGCAGCGTGTGTCCACTCATCCGCATCTGATGTTTATCATCGAGGCTATGTCGAAAATGCAGGAGGTGGGAGCTCTTCCCAATGCTTGTCGAGCTTACAGGGTAGCTTTGCTATCCCAGCCATGTCGCTTTTTTAATCTTCGGAAATTGAATAACTTTTATTTGGTTGACTTTGAAATCCAAAATCAACTTGTATTTCCATGTAGGGCGAAGTCTCATAAGGTCCACAAAGTGATTTAAAAAGATGTGATCAGGCTGAACCCGGTAAAACAGAGGCCAAGACTTAGCTAAATTTATTCGCCTAGACTTGCCAGTTATATTATCGGAGACGCTGGACGCCTGATTGAAGTGCCGAACAGTGCATATTGTTAATGGTGGCTAAATTCAATACTCCTTTTTCCTTGCCTATCTAGGTGCGTGATCCAGCGCTACAGCTGGCAGTGGGTGCCGCGATGGCAGATGCGCTTTTGGGTACAGCCTCCCCATACAAGGGTCTGTGGTTCGAGCGCACCTACCCACTTCGCGTGCCTCTGGGTGCTTCTGAGGCCGCTGCACGTTCTCCCGCTGGTCGCTGGTTGGCTGAGCGTTTTGTTGCCCTGCTCACTCACAAGCCTGGACAGGTGAAACCACCACCTGCAATGCTTGCTGTCTCCCTTTGGGCTTTGGCCATGGCAAGACGGTTTGCTCCCCCGCCTGTCGATCTTCTTCCGCCCGAGCTCTTCATCAACCTTCTCACTGAAAACGATGGTTTGTTGTAAAATTGGTTTTGGTTCTCTTTTCCTACAAGCTTTTGAAACTCTCCACTCATTCCTTTTTGCAGAGGCTCTGCAATGTGTGGCAGCCAGTATTCTCGGTCTGATATACGATCGAAATGACGAGGCGGCTCGTATAACTCTTGTCGATAGTCTAAACAAGATGATCGCTGATGGCAAGCGGTACGTTTTTCACCCGAACCTTCTAAGATATCATTACTTCCTTTTTTATCCTCTAGACCCAATACCTCAGTGTTCCGCGAGCTCTGCAGTCTTGCACACCAAATCGGTCGAGATGATATGTCGCTTTCCCTGGTTGTACTGGCAACTACCTCGCCACCACCGAGCGTAAATGCCTCAGTCCTCTTTCAGCCAGTTAATGCTCTTGACGGCGCGTCTGTTGGCCCAGCGAACTGCCCTGCAACAGCGGCGGTTGCTACGCCTTGGTTGACGCTTTGTGCGGTGGCGTGCGCAGGTCTGGTTCGGCGCCTCGGTCGCTCCCTTGCTCCAGCCCTTCCGCGCCTCGTTCCACGCGTCTTCATCCGACGCTACGATATGGCACGACCGCGTATGCGCAATGCCATGCAAAAGATCTGGTTGGGTCTTATCCTCTACGCCACATCAAATTCTGCCTCTAATGGAATGACTAACTCCAGTGCCGCCTCCAAATCCGACTCTGGTGGTAGCAGCGTTGCTGGTTCTGCTGCCTCACCTGCTACGATCACTACCACATGGGAGAGTGGTAATTTGGCCAATGTCTCGGTCAATGCACTGGCTTCTGAACTGGTATTTGTCTTTTTTTCACAATATAAATTGTTGTGGTAGACTTGACTACAGCATTTACTTTAGCTTGTTAATTTAGGGTCCATCTGTTCCCATTTGGGTGGATAACGCACCTTAGAAACTATTCAATCATTAGATTATACGGTCTACTTATATTTCAGCCCCTCAGACTGCAGGCAGAATATTCCGCCTTTAATTAACTTATTTGCTGCAAGAATGGTGGACTACAGCAGTTAGGATGTTTAACCATTTTAATGCCAGATATCTTTATTAATCGACAGACCAACTACATCCCACGTCTGTTTTAATGCTCTAAATTTGGCAAACCCTTTGGCGACTTGATGTGATTCAACTAGTTACTATTTAAAGTAATGAGCATTGCATGCTTTCGATGCCAAGCTCTAAAAGTAACGGCGTCACGGGCATGTAACTTTGACAGCGCGTGGTTCACCTAACTGTAATCATTATGATTGTTTGGGTTATTTACGTACGCTCGGATGGTTAAATTGGGCTTACATCTGTGATCACGCCAATTTCAAACAATGCTCACTTTAAACCTGTTTTGCGCACCAACTCATCAAGTCGGTTTTGCTAAATCAAATTTTGATTATCTGCTTTTCTTTATTTAAATATGCAATTTTATTTGTCACGGTTGGACTTTATAGCTCTATGGCACGTTCAGCTCAAAGTCGGCAGCAGCCAGCATTTTGAAGTACCACGTTCTCCCGGTTGAATTTGGTCCGCTTGTCTGAGTTTTCTAGTCTATGCTCACGAGAGCTCAAATATCTAACCTCGCTGTTGCTCAAACTACGGCACACCTTAAACCGTAGTCTAGGTGTACTTTATTTAAACCCACATGTGCTTCAGCGCTGTTGTTGTCTATTCCATCTTATCGTAGCAGGCTTGATTATTAAAGCTGTTATTGTGGCTATCGGCTATTTAAAGTTAAAATAAGCTGGCATCAACACCTCATTAAACAAATGAGCAGTTAATCTCATTTTATTTCCATTAAAATCCCAGTATCACTAAGCGCTTTGCTCCGTATGTATAGGTTGAGGCCAATTTCAATGCCATCCTCTGTGAGATCAAAGCTCAGCTGGGTTTGACTTCGACTACGAAGTCCAAAACCCCAACCTCTCCGTCGTCCAGTGCTGTCTTAGGGACAAACTCCACCCCCGATCCCAACCTTCGCGACGCCTGTTGTCTAGCCACTGTGGCGTTGACTGAGCACCCATCGGCCTACAAGCAATTCGCGGCTCACCTCCCCTCTCTCCTCTCGGGTCTCCTTGCTATGGTCGACGCGGAGCAGACGTCTGATGATGCCGGCATTGACAGTGGTGTTGGAACGTCTAACGAGGCTTCACAACCTTCTCCAGCCGAAAAGGCTGCGTCTGCTATCCAAAGAGCAAGCTTTGCATAACCAATTAATTACTTTTTGAAAATTAGTTGCACCGAATCTTACCACAAACATATTAGCTGGGCTGAAAACGATTATTTTTTTTTTATTTTTCGAGCTATGATCGAATTAGCTAAAAAACTAATGGCAATGCGCTATATTCGGTCAAGAGGAAATATGAGTGCCCAGGGTGGCTGTTTTTTCTCGAAACCGGTGGCTAATATCTATTAAAATGACTTTCATAAGCGGTTGATGTGTTTCTCTAGTATGAAGCTGAACGAAGTATAGATAAATTTAAAGAAGAGCTGGAAGCTTGCGCTTTTTGACGAATCTTAGCTTTTGATATGGGGTATTTGCCACCTTAGTATCAAAGGCAAGGGCTTTATGCGGGTAATGGGGTTACCTAGAAAAACTGTACATGTGACCGATCTTTACCAATTCGTATGTTTCCGGATCATTTTAGTACTATGAGATGTATGGATGCGGCGACGGGCTTACTTTTCATGTACTAAAGGTTAAGCGAATTAGCATCAAAATTTCATAGGCTGATTTCGTTCACCGAAAATTTCGGGTAGCCATTAAAGCAAGCAAAAGCGTATTACAGCATCTGTAATTCTAATTTTCTTTACATCTTAGCTGATGATCCGGGCTCTCGACGACCCCTCCTGCCGAGACGTGGCCACTGGCCTCCTTCCTCGCCTTCTGCCTATCCTCATTAGCCGCGCCTTATCAACAGCCGCGGCTTTTTCTTCGGCTGACGCTGCCAAGCCGCAGCATTCACAGCCTCCCATAACGGAGTCGCGTTCACTAGCACTAGACCTGCTTCTTGCTGCAGCACGAGTTGCCAGTCCCGCCTCCCTGAAGAATGCTCTACCGCAGCTCACCGTTGCCGGTCTGCAGACCATGGCCTCTCTCACCCCTATCCGTGTCGTCAGTGTCATGCGACCCTCCACCCTCCCCTCCGCTCTGCCTCCACAGCATTCTCACTGGAACTCGAATCTAACTTCTTCCAATACTACCTCTAGAGAACTGCAAATGGCTGAAGTGTTACGATTGGTGAGCTTCTAATAACTCATCTTGCTTTATTGCCTAGTGCTCGAGTCAGTCCTTAATGTGGTTATATGGCCTCATCGCGAGGCCCACGATCAGAGTAGATGTTAAAAATTGACATAATCTTATGGCTCTTCTACTACGAAACTCCGCACTTTTGGTTACTTACAACAGCTATCTTCTCTTACCCCCAAGCTTAGTATCCAGTTCATAGCCTCCACCAAGTTAGGGACACTCATTTTTGAAAAAATGTTAGTGCATCTTGGCAGCTATCAATGGAACTGCCTTTTGAGTTGTTTATGAACTGCATTACAGGGGTTTCCTTGTTGCAACTTAGGAATGATTGATGTCACATGGCGAGCAAATCTCATGTCAGTTGTTTTTCGTAGGACTACTTGGCTGGAAATAAAAAATTGCTGAAAATCATTGGTTGTTGTGGATTTTAGGCTGGGTATTCACTCCTCCCTACGAAGTTTTTGTTTATTACTTCAATGCCGTTCAGTTGTCCACCGGGGTTATTCGCATTCTAATGCAGAGTGAGGCATCATTGCTTTAGGTGGTGGTCATTTCTTTTTCAATGTCGTGATTATTTCCTTTACTCATAGCTTTGATTCGCTCGGAACCGGTCCCACTTTGTCATTGGTGCCTACGCTTAAACAGTGGTTTTGGAAGCTTTCTGAAATTGCCTTGATTTCAATAGCTCCTGTATTGTTCTCTCCTCTTTTCCTTTTAAGCATAATTCCCAATCATCGAAGTGAGGTTATTGCCTTCGGTGCCAGTTTAGCTTGGTGGGATTAAAGTCTATTGTTTGCTTCATTATCAACGTACCCAAGGGAAGAGGAATTATATCAAATATTTTTGTTATCTTTGACGGGTTCCATTTCTCCTTCCCTTTTCTCCCAGTGCGTTAGATTGATTGATGAAAGCTCTCTCTCCCAACTGGTAATGCCACTAGTGGAGCTGATCCGCGCCGGTGGCGGAACGAGTGGTGGAAGTAGTGCCGCAGGTGGGTCCCGTGGTACCGGTGCAAATTCAGTTGCTGCCGTAGCAACAGCTACCTGCATATTTCTCTCCCACCTCGCACTTTCCTCCTCTTCCTCCTCCACCTCAACACAAAGTACTCAGTCCTCGCCTCAATGTAAGTTGCCGCCTCTATTTGCAACTAATGCACTTATCCCGAATCGTCAGCCACCACTTTTCGTGCAGCCAAAAAGGAGGAGAGTGACGGTGATGACTTGAAGAATCGCATCGTCTCTCCGCTCTCCCAACATACGGGGAAGCTGTTAGCTGCGCTACTGGGTGCCCTACCGAATGCGGGACGGCAGCTCGACAATTTGGGTCGGAAGACAGTGCAGGAGGAGATGGCTCAAGCCGTGGCTCTCCTGCTGCGGTTTGCAAAGGTGAGTATTTTACGCTTTCCTCCAATTACACGAATGCACCCAATCTAATATCTCACCATTGATGAAAAAGGACACCAGCGTGGCGAAGGTGTTCACTCGCGTGCGCTCCTGGTTTATGGAGACAGGTGCGAGTGGCCAGTACGCCGAGGGCGTCTCGAGCGGCTCCGGTCAGTGGGCCTGTGTGCGTGTCATGCACGCCATTGCGCGCTGCTGTCCCGACCTCCTCTTCGCACATCCTGGTCTCACCTTGCCTCTGGTCTTCATCAACACTCAGGTCAGCTCAGTTCGCGCCTTTATCCCTACCATCGTATGCGGGCGTCTATTTTCGCATTAATCGATGACCTCTGCGTTAAGTATGGCGTCAGCTTAATGTGTGAATGAATAAAAGGTCGCCATATTAAGAATTAAAACACGGTAATAGTTCCCAAGGCGTAGGTTATAACTTTTTTAAATAATGGGTTATTTCTGGATTGAGGTGCCGTGCCTATTTCGTCATTTTAAAATACATGTTTTCCAAAATTCAATTGTGCCTATCCTGTAGGATTGGTCAAGTAGCATCCATGCGGTGGATCGTTCAACATTGCAAATTAGGAATAAAAAAGGTGTCATTGCTTGTGGGGAAAAGCAGTCATATGTCTACTGTACTGTTCTAAGCTCCATTTATTGGTGCCACAATTTGGTACAATTTTTCCACCCTAAACAGTTTAACAATATTTATCGCATATCTGTGACTCCAGGCTCAGGTAAGGAAATTGGGGCATCAAATTTGCACACTACTGGCACCAAACACGCTGAAGCATGTTGTATATAGTACCTTTGGAATTTTTGAAATACTAGGTTTTTATTAGCCCAGTGACATTTTGGCCATCTCGCCGCATGCAAAAGGCACATTTGCCCAACAGCTAGACAGGTGCAGCTATTTATGTGTTGCCTTTTTAGTCTTGGGTGAGGGGGAATGCAACTAGTTTTCATCTGTAGGTGTGCATGTAAAAACCAAAAGTTATGTCAAAGTCGGTACCGCATTAGCTGTCATGAGTGCAATACCAAAGCCGTCAATAAGTGTTGCTTTATTCCCTTTTGAGATTTTAAAACTCAATTTTCGATGCTTTTAAACTGGCAAAAGAGTAGTTAAACGTTTAGGTGCTTGTGGGACGACTTTATTGTCTGTGCGGGTGATTCACCACCTACGGTCGCCATTTCGGATACAATGCTCATAGCCAGTTGGCACTTAGTACAGACAATTCGTGCATTGCCTTTTAAAAAAAACGCCCAAAGCTGTCAATAGGTTGAAAGCCTTGAACTGATGGTGTCAATACCTATTTCTCGTTGGTTTTTAATAGTCCGGTTTTGAGCTATTGGGAGGAAGTTGGAGACTTTGGCCTGTCGGAATTCAGTGGATTAAGGTATGAACTCAGCGCAGTAAATTTGGTCACGGCGTTCTAATTTTTAAAATTAAATTTGATCGCGGAAGACTTTGGAAGGTTTTTTATCAATGAATACTTCAAACTTTACCTCTTGTACGAACTAAGCAGCCAATCAACGCCTCTCTTGCAATGTGACCGGATAAGGCATCTGCCTAAGGTTTGTGGGCTCTCAATGTCAAATTCACATCCAACTCTTACGGACTCGTTATTATATCCCCCTGAAACTTGCCTAAAGACGGAAGAAGGTGTAGTGCTTGGGCGGAATGTATATATTTGACAAATAGCGCAGTTTGGGTCTACTGGTGTAGCCAAAGCACAAAGTGGCTCCGTATCAAAAGGAAACAGGAGTTAAATGGGCAAGCCACATTGCATAGCCGCTCTCCTCTTTTGAGCGTTCCTCCCGCCGCTCCCCTTAGTCAAACTCCCATTTCAGCCATCACAGCGTGTCTGGTACTGTAAGGAAAAGTATTCTCGAATCAATCAAACGCGCTGGTCATCGGATTCCCATGCCAGCTGAGAGCGAATCTGACTAGAGCGTCACTGAGCCTCTGCGTCGTTCGACCAAACCTGGAGTTTTAACCGGTGTAGGAACCCGATTTAAGGGTGGAGAGGGATTGTGCTGGTCATCTCGCCTATTCGTAGCTAGTCTTAGGAACAGTCCTGTAGCATTAGATGGGATGCAATGCAGTCTACTCCTCCTTAACCCTTTGCCTTCATTTTGACGCTGCCTAGTCATATATATCTATCCGGATTCTACCCAGCTAGTATCGTGAGTTCGCACAATGCACACCTTTATGCAGTTCTGTAATGGACCTTCTCAGATGACTCACGGCTAGTTTCACTGTGGTAGCTAATACCATTCCTCTAGACTACTAGACTGGGGTGGTAAAGATGGGTAGACGCCACAAATTACTCCACCTGCAGTCTATGTACTTCTTCCATCACGTTAGCGTTTAACACTTATTAGAAGAAATGTGGACAAATGGCCTTTTGCTTTCTGTCATCATCCCAAAACTTTCCTAAAGACGATAGAAAGCACAATGCTCATGCGGAATATGTACTGTTGACACATAGAAGGGCTTAGGGGCTGCTAGCACGGCCCGAAGACCACCTCACCTGGCGGCGGTGAGGGTTGAGGACACTTATGTGTCCCCCTTACCAAAACCCTGAGTTGCACAAACATCCATCGTTATACAGATGACATGCCACGCTGCAGAGTTTCTAGCTCATCTTAAAAAGGGATACGACTGTCGAGAAGATGGACAAAAAACACTTAAAAATTGTTGAAGTGGGGAAGACGAATGGATGTGGCCTGGGTATTATTAAAACCGACTGTCAAAAGCACCTGCTACCTAAACGCTATCACATCAAAGCTTTAGGTTAATGTGCTTTCTAAAAGAACGAAGTTGCTATGAGAAGGTACTTTTCTGAGGTTATTTCGAAAAAATGCGGTAATGCGGGCTAGTTGTTCAGTACTTGCATATTTTTATCTTGCAGTCGGAAGCCGAGGTTTTACAGCTGGCCTCCCTACCCAATGGTCCCTCGGGAGCGGAGCCACCAAGTGCCTCCCTCACTAACATGCCATTTTCCCCCGCCACCGCCCTCCTCGATGACGATGACGAGGAGGTGAATGCGCGGCGCGCTCTCTGGAAGGAGACATGGCGAGAGATCCTGCCCGTGAGTCACGCTAATGCTGCTGCCGCAAATGCCACAGCCACCTCTGCTGTCAACACTACTGCTGGTGATATCCAACAGTCTCACCTCTGTCCACCCGGTGGCTACTCTGCCAGTGGTGTCTGTCCCCTCGCTGACCTTCTTAAACCGCCCCTCCTCACCACATTCATATCCACCCTCTCAGAGGCGCTCATCAAATCATCCTCGTGGTTCGTGCGCAATCAGGCCGCGCTTGCTCTGCTCTCCGTCTCCGCGGCTATTGTTTCTCAGCCCATGTTTCTCCTCACTACTGTTGCCTCTTCCATGATGCGCGATGCTACGGGCTCGGACCGAGGTGACGCGATGGCCGCTGCTGCTACTTCTGTCTCTGCTCCCGCTCTGCAGGTGTCAAAGGCTCAAACGGCTGGGCCAGGTGTTCAACAGAGCAGTGCCAGTGAAACACAACAGGAAAATGATAATGAAGAAGAAGACGAGGAGGCTGAGGAGGAGGAAGTTGGCGATGACGATGAAGATGAAGAGGATGATGAAGATGAGGAAGAGGAGGATGAGGACGATGAGGAGGATGAGCAAGATGAGGAGGAAAATGAGGCTGTTTTCCTCATTTGGTGTGAGTTGGCTCGGGTGCTGACTGCCGCGCTGAAGGAGACGGGGTCTTGGAGTGGCAAGGTAAATTACTTTGCACTCAGTTTCGCGTCCTTTCACCCTTCTCTCCTTCTCTACACATACTATCTCCACATTTGTAGGTGTACCTCCTACGCACTGTTAGGATGCTCACTCAAACTGCTCTGGAACGTGTCTTCAATCTCGATGACCCCAACAATGAGCTTATTAATGAGGTGGGTAACATCCGTCCTCCTTTCCCATTGTCCGTTGGTTTATGTTGGGCCTTACCAGCGAGCGGTTACATGAAGGCGTTGTGTGCGACTCAAAGACTATATTTGAAGTATAGAAGCCGAAAACCAGCTGGATGATGTTTTATCGTAAAAGATTTGAACTTCCTTTATGCAGTCCTGTTTCGTGATTTAGTACTGTCTCCATGTTGAACTTCTATAAATCTGTAAAGGTACCGAGTTTTCAAACAAAAAACGTTTTTCAAAAGCTGGCACGGTTTCGGCGGGTCTTGTCTTTTGGGTCTTTGCTGACTGAGCTACCTTTTATAGAATATTTAAACATTGTTCCTTTTTTAAAGTTTCCCCACTTCTGCTATCAAGTCAGCACACTAAATCGTTCCAGTCTCTACCTCATTTGTCATACTTGCAGATGTGGTCAGTGCTAGTACGGGAAACGCGTGCTGGTCGGTCAGAGCACGCAGGTCCCTCGTACCAGGCGGAGGCCTTTTGGGCACTTGCCAGTTTTGCGGAGATTTGTGGCCGTGATGCCACTGGCTTGACGGAGGTCAAGGAGAAGGACGACCGTCTGACGCGTCTACTGCGTCTCATATTGCCCAATGGCATCCCTGATCCCACCGAACAACATGCCTCGTCGAAGAAGGGCAAGCAGACGCAATTTCAGATCTCGCAGGAGTTGTCTGAGGCCGAGCAGGAGCTGGCTATCAAAACTGTGGGTGTCATGTGGCCACTGCAAACCAAGCAACCCCATGGTAGGATAATTGATTCCATTTAACTTGTAATTTTTTGTGCTCTATTACGTAGGTCCATAAGTGAATGTGACATATCAAGTCAAGTTTTTTTCATCTTCCCTTTCCTATAGTTGATCGTTTTGTCGACACGTTGCATCACCTGATCTTCCTCATTAGCCAGGGTGGCTGGCGTATCCAATCTGCTGCTCTGGGAAGCATACTTGCGATGTTTGCCAAGTAAGCTGTCGACATTTCCCTCTCCCTTGATTCCTACTACCTGCAGTAGACTGTGATGGCTGATGTGGTTATAGCACAAGGCGCTACTTGATGGGCATTAAGGCGTCGCCTTCCAAAATTGTCTCACTCCTCGTTTCCTCCTCCATGGTAGGCTAAGGACAGAGCAAGGCGAGGAACTGGTTAAAAAAGCCTCGGAAGGTGGTGGCAACCCCCTTGAAAAACTCGGTTTAAAGGAACTCATGAATCGTCTAAAGCGTTGCGCTGAGAATACAAAGTCATCGGTCCTGCGGGAGCATGCTCTCGGAGCTATCGCAAGCATGTTGCGGCATCGGTGTAAGCCCCTTCAACGACTATACCCTATTAGTTTGTTAAGTTCTTGATATGCGTCTCTTTGTCCCTTTCAGCATTCGTTGCCTTGATTCACAGTCAGTTAGAGGAGCTGGTGCGGTCCTATGTAAATTGTGGCACTTCTACCATGCGCGATTGGGCGTGCGCATTGATGAAGAGTCTGTAGAAGGGGAATGCGAACCACTCGCCTGTGTTCACTTGCGTCCCTGATCTCAATTCTTCCATCTGCTGTACGCCGAAATCATGAAATTCAGGCAATTTATCTATGAACGAATCTTTGTTAATCATTAGTGATGTGAGGTAGTGTATTTAAGTTTTTTGTGAAAGTAATAATCTTGTTCTTGACCCTTTTAATGCCTGATGCATGCACCCAAGAGAATGAGAAACTTCCCTTTTTCGGAGGAGAAATTACACCGTCGAAGCAATTTTGTGCGCAGATTTTGGAAGTTTAAAACCGTCGTGAATTGATTTGCGTTCCGCACACCGACTTTTATAGTGGAACGGCCCAAGAGATGGACGAACACCCACGCCACTATTTAAGGCGCCTATGGCTGGCATACTGGGCCCAACGTAAGACATTGTGGGTTGGGCATTGGATATATTCTATCACGGTGATTCGTCTCCAGATAACCGCGGCCTGATGAGCCAATCACGGAACCCATCTGGTCAGTGAAGCAATTCGCGATCTCGTTAATCGACTAGACTCCTACTTTTCTGTGTCAGAGGTAAACACAAACTCACAACTGGACCTCTCAAGGCTTACTGTTGGCCGGTGGTGAAAAGCTTGTTACAGAAACTCTAGAACACCTTCGCACTGCTGTTGCTTTGCGATGTGCAGAGATTGTTCTCATGTTGAAGCGCTTTGAAAATAGAAGGACGATTGTTTGACACTGAAATAAATCTGGGAGAATTTTGCCCTCCCTTTACAAGGTAAACGGAATACCATGGCATCGTGGCAGAAACGCAGCTAAAATCGTGACTCTGGCAAACCGCAATATCGTTGAGGTTGTTACCATTACCACATTAAACATTTGCTTTGCATGATAATGAATGCTTTAGGCTAACCGTGCCGTGAACCGATTATTTAAACTTGGAAAGCAAAAAACTGGATTTGGGGCTTTTTTGGTGCGAGAATAACTCATTTTTTCCATTAGAGCGACGACAAAGCGTTCTATTTCGATGTATTGTGATGTTGGAAATTCTACCTTCAAGTGGATCAGGGTATGAGCCATTGCAAATCTCCGTGGTAAAAGCTGTGCTCCGTCTAATTTCGTAGGTTAATTAAAAACTTCCCCGTGTTTTCGAGGAAACCAGCCTTTGTAACAAAACAATTAGGCCACCTCCCTTAGTCTACGCAATGCAATAAAATTCCAAAACGGTTCGCCGACCCTAGAAGACCTGTACTACCACAGAACTTACCCGTAGGGAAGCTGACACTGCCGCACGGGAGTTGAGAAATGACAGTGGGATGAAGGAAGGGCAGCCGAGTGACGAAGCATTTCACGAGAGGAAAAATCACCTAGTCTGTGTTCGTGGTTGCCTCGTTTTGGTGATTAATTCGCACAAACCCACTTAATTGCCGTGCGTTTGTAGATAATATTTCACAAAAGTACCCTCGGCTGGAAAAGGCAAAATTCAGCAAATATTTCAGCAGTGTTAACATGCGTATCCGCTTTCCCGAATGCAGTTCCTTCATTCCGAGAAAAGGCAAAAGTCTGGCAAATATACGACGGAGAATTGGATTACCCAAAGCAAAAATGTACAAAGACGGAGCAGCAGCAGTGGTAACAAGAAGAATGTTAAAATTCCTGTTATTTGTTGGTAAACGTTTTCTTCGTGTCAGCTGATGCCTCACAGGGAGCGTTGCCCTCCTCCGGCCGCATGGTGGGGAAGATAATGACCTCTCGAATGTTGTTCGTGTTCGTCATGAACATCATAAATCGGTCAATACCGAAGCCCCAGCCTGCGGTTGGAGCCAGACCATAGGTGAGCGCATTAACAAAGTTCTCATCTACAAACATTGCCTCGTCGTCTCCTGCGGCTTTGTCCTTTAGTTGTAAAGAATGGTTCAATGCTAAATTGTAACTCAGCAGCATAGGAGTGGTGCAGATGGGTACTTACCTTGGCCTGCTCCTCAAAACGTTCACGCTGGACGACAGGGTCGTTTAGCTCAGTGTACGCGTTGATAAGCTCCTTGGTGAGACAGAACAGCTCGAAGCGTTCGGTTAGACCTGGCCGCGAGCGGTGCCATTTGGCCAAAGGGCTCATAACTTCAGGATGGTTCATGATGAAGGTGGGATTGACGCACATAGGCTCAATTCGCTCACCCACAAGCTGGCAGAAGGAATAAATACGAGCACATTCAGTTAACGTTCCCAAAGGCAAAATCACATCAAACAAGTAGCTCAAGTGAGATATAAACACTCAAATTAACCTTCAATGTTTGCGACAAGATCGAAAGGAAGTACAGACATGTTGCTGAAGCTGTCTGAACTCAGTGGGAGGTTTTATTGAAGTCAAGCAGCAAAAGACAATTACTAAATAAATTACTAGATCTCATTTTAGGGATTAGGATATGATAAAGCTTACCTTGTCCAGGAGACGCGCAGAGGTTTTCGGCTCGCCGCACTGGACACCAAATTTATCAGCAATGGCTACCAGTTTAAGACGAGCCTCGTCGGTGTGAAGAGTCTCTGGAGGTGGGAACTCCGCACCTGGGTAGTGCTCCTTCAAAGCGTCGTAGAGGTCGATGCGTTTAAAGGGCGGTGTAAAGTCGACCTCCTGTGGAGGCATGTCGGGCTCCGGTTGGTAAGTTAGCTTGTAGGTGCCAAACAACTTCATTACCATACCTATGCTCGATAAAGGGAAAACAAACCATGTTTCAATTGTGGTCGCCGACTCATGCCCAGTATAGACTTCAAGCTACTAAGCTGCCATGTTTCGTAACACTTTCCAACCGCAACTGCGTCAGTGAATTGAAACTCAGAAGAAATGCGGTACAAATATATGTCGGGAACAAATAGGCCTAGAAAACGATGCAGCGGTACCAACACGCGACTGAACGAATCATCAAATATAGGCATTGGTTGTCGTGCATTTACTGATCCCCTTGAACAGCACTTGGAGATTATAAAACGATTAATATCAGCCAATTAGGAAGAATGGGAGTAACAATGCATCAGGCAGCGATACCATAGCAGAACGGCAAAACAGGCATGTCAGATGTGCGTATGAAGAGAGATTGGAGCATTCACCGAATACACTACAGCCTACACTTTTGGGCTGACTAACCAGTCGCACGTGAAGGATAACGTAGGTACGATAACCAGTCAACTAAACTCTTTCGCTAACCATGCTATACCGTCTTCTGCCAAGTGTGTTCGTCTGCGCAACCGACTAATACAAATAACTGCGAAGTAGAACCTCTGAATCTAGCAAACGAAAAGATCTCACCAGAGAGCAGATCCTCGGTAATCGTGATGAGGTCGTTGTAGTCAGCGAAGGCCATATAGAACTCGCACGAGGTGAACTCTGGATTATGGGTGAGATCGATTCCCTCGTTGCGAAAGAGTTTCCCAATCTCGTAAACACGCGGCATCCCACCTACAACAAGCATCTTGAGAAAAAGTTCAGGCGCCACACGAAGGTAGAGGTCTAGATCCAATTCGTTGTGGTGTGTAACGAAGGGTTTGGCAGTGGCACCTCCGGGTAGTATACTCATCATAGGAGTTTCAACCTTTAATGAAAAAGTAAAGGATGTTACGGAGACTGATAGAGTACAGCGAATGCCTTTCGCATTTTAAAACGCCAGTGGTTAAAGTCAGCGTCAAAAGTAAGCAGCAATTAGCACATGCCCAATCGACGTATTAACCTCTTGAGGAGCCTTTACAGGACTGAGAAAATGACTAACCCGTCCTAGTAGTTGTAAGTAGACCAAACAAAGCCATGTGTTGAGTGATGTCGAACTTGATACTGTAGGCTAGATCCACGCTAGAAACACCCACATCCGTCATGACCTTAATTAACCTAATAACAAGGCTTAAGGAGTAAAAGCGGGACGAGAACAACGTGCTCTACGGTGGCGTTTAGTATCAAGTAAACGAGAGGATGCCATTACCAGCATATGACAAACAAGAGATGGCAAAAGATCCTCACCTCAACAAATCCCATAGAATTGAGGAAACGACGCACATAGTCAATAACCTGTGCTCGCATGATGAAGCGTTTACGGACATCATCGTTCATGATTAGGTCGAGGTAACGTTGCCTGAAGCGAGTCTCCTTGTCCTTTAAGCCAAAATGAAGATGGGGAAGTTGCTGCAGACAAGGTGCCAGCAGAACCATCTTCTTGGGTAAGATAGACAATTCACCAAGCTTCGATTTTCCCGGCTTCCCTACAACCCCAACCACGTCACCGCGATGGAGAATCTCATTGATTTCGTAGAACTCCGTCTCGGATTGATACTCATTCAAGCTGGACATCACCTGCAACTTTTTGCCCTCCGACATCACGTCGTAGAAAATTAGCTTGGAGCCAGACTCGCGCTTGGCATAAATTCGACCTACGTGCATAGATAGACGGTTAATACTTTTGGATGACAAAAGCCAAGGTGTGTGTACAACCACGGGGCCTGACTTTGCATTTCACGCTGTTATACGAAAAGCATCTGATAGGAGCTGCAATAGAACCAATGCTTACCTGAAATGCTAACTTCAACATTGTCCAAATGCTGGCCAGGTTCCAGGGAGCTGTATTCCTCGATGTAGTCACAAATGCTAAGAGTTACATGGAATTTATGTGGATATGGCTGAATAGGGCCTAGTTTCATTTTTTGAATGGCAGCCTTGCGCATTTCAAAGTATTGCTAAAGCAAGAAAACGTGAAAGGTAAAAGGCAAACGAGCATCAGATGCTGATTAGCCAAGAAGATGTGGTAGCTTACGGTAGCATCAAGTTCATCCTCCGCGGCTGCCTTTGGTTTCGATTTCTGGTTCAAAGAGTTAGCAACTGATTCAGCTTTTTTTTTCTGCCTCTCGGCAGCCTTCAACTGTCTCTTTAAAGCGCTAAATATGAAAGAGCAGTCAGTGTCTAACTATGGGAAGGCAGCTAATACACATTGGACACAAGAGTTCACAAAGATGAGTCTTCTTATTTAGTGGCAAAAAAGCATCTAATGTGTTAAACGAGTTAAAAAAGCAGTAGTAATTCCGAAAATGAACCCGGAAGTGAACTTAAACAGTACGATAAATAACAGCGTGAAGCAAGTGTTGTACTTCCAAAACTTACTTCTTACTCAAACCCTCAGTTGCCATTCCGCAGACGACTCGCCCGCTCGCAGCAGATCGCACGCAACGAAGAAAAGTGGACATGGGATCTCATTAGGTGAACTCTTATTGGTAGAATCACTCAATGAAAACAAACACAACCTTAAAATGTACATCATAAATATATGTGATTTATACAATAACAAATTAAAATTTTCATGAACCATAAATTGCATTCTATATCACAACGTGTGTTTGTAATTGGCATATTTGAATGGTCACATTGCGAATGAGATAGCCCACAAATTAACGCACACGAAAATGAAACCGCATAAGCATAGCAACAGTAGTGTAAGGGTTTGACGATCCATGTAATGAATTGCCATAATCGCATGCCATCCTGCGTAAATATTAGGACATGCACTGCAAAAATGTGACTGCAACTAAAGAATTCTTCCTCGTGCAATAGAGTGTAGCGTACCAGGACTTCACTGAAGGAAAAATGAAGCACAGCTCTAGAGTAGCTTATGCGTTAATCTAACAGAGGAGTAGGAGCAGCTGGCAGCCAGAGAGGGCAGGATGGCCGACTAGGCGACCCTCACTGGCAGTCGAATAGCCAAGTACTAAGTGAAGTGCAAACTTCTATGGCCTTTTGTCTCCTCTCCGATATCTCGGGGCCTGGTCTGCAATTTTACTGCTAGCGATTGCCATATGAGATTTTCATTTGGCCTTCGTCTCTTTGAATTCCGTATTGGTTCTTCTCAAACGCATCGTACAATAAAGAGAGCACAGAAAGTATGGTGAAGTAAACATGGTACATCAATCACGCTTGATCAAATGCCCTCTAAGATGTAGGACAACTAAACGAATGATATTTATGCTCTACAGGTGGTCATAGGCACAAAAAACGATGTTTAAGAAGAAAAAGCAAAAAGAACAATGCGCACTTGGGATGAAAGCAAAAATATCCGCCACATATTATGCTTAATCATAGGAGCGGCCTTTTTCTTGAACGTTGCACTTACAATCAGCGGTGTACTCAGTAGGCAAAGACAACAACATTCTAAATCTCCCGCAATATCACTTTAGTCTTGAAAAATGAACTGCAAACCCGGAAAATAACATAACCATTAAACTTTGTACTGATTTGTGAGTCTAAGTCTCACCAGTATCTGTTGTGTCTCGAGACTTCCTTAAAGGCAAGAGAAAGGCACAGGCAATAAGACAGAATGCACATTAATTTAACAAACTGAGGTGCAGTAATTTCTTTGCTCAAATGCTGGTTTAGTTCACTTAAGCAACCATATTGTCCTGTCTGGATGGGAACTAGCCATTGGACAATGTCAGCTGCCTCTTCTCTTCCGTTAGTTGAATATTCTCCCTAAGTTTTATGCATTCTGTTGTCTTCGGAGAGGTCTCGGGACGCTACAGGAGGGATTGAGACATCTGGCATGGCTCGAAGGTCAGCCATAGCTGGATAGGACATTATGGGCACCCGTGTGACTGTCACCGAAACCGTTAGCCGAACAGTTAAGATATTGCAGACGAGTGCGGCCAATGTGTTAAAAGGTGGAGAGATATTCCCATGGCCGCTAAAGGAAGGAATCTTGCATTAGTTTGTGGTAGTGTGACGTGTAACTTCTGCCTATATGCCTGTGGTTAGGCTTGATAATTTTCTTTATAAATCTGCTTTTCCGACTTTGATTGTGTTCCCTGGCCATGATCGTAATAATTGCAAAGCGTTTCTAAGCAATTCCTTGAGAAGGTGGTAAAAGTGTGTCTATTATCATTTCAACATAAACGTGGGGTTTCCTTCTTCGAGATTTATATCTTGTGTTTTAGTTATAACAAATGGGACAAAATTCAAGAACAAATCATACTGATTTTATTTTGTTTTTCCTTTGGTAAGCTAACAGGAATCGCACAAACCTAAGCAGTTATCGTTAACGTCTTTGCATAATTACTCATCAATTTTAATTTAAATTCACCATGTCTGTGTTTTCAATTGGCAGGATCTCACGTGCTTTCCTAGATTTGACTGTGGCGGGCAATTTAACGGTCGATGCGTATCTGGCTTTGTTGAACGATGGCTGAGTCTAGCGGGCCCTCTTCCCCTTTACCTCCAATTCCCAATCCAATCATTCACAAGCGTAATCGAACCTTTTCACAGAGTGTAAGAGCTGCTGAAGCTGCTGAGGAAGGGGGCGTGATCACCTCCTTCTGCCGTGAGAAAGGCCACGGCTTCATTAAAGCGGATAATGGAGAGCTCTTGTTCGTCCACGTTTTTGAGTGAGTTTCCTAGTAGGCATTACCAACAACTTTTGTGTAGTATTGATGGTGAGGTAGTGCCTCTGGCGGGTGATCGCGTTCTTTTTAAGAAAATTCTCATTCCTCCCAAAAATGAGAAGTGTCAGGCTGTTCACGTGAAAATAATCGACTTTGTTCCGGAACGTCACCAGCGTTGGCAAGAACTGCCCTGTCAGTAGACCTCTTAGTGGATATCCCTTGTGCTTGTGTGATGTATATATTATATAATCGTGAATTAAATACAATGCTCTTCGTGCGTCCCTGCTAGGCTTTGCCATTTTCAATGCTTATTCTATTGGTTGGGTCGTTAAGCACTTTGTAAAAGTTTGCTTGCTTGTTTTGTTTTCCATTACACTTAATAGACGCATCTTGAATCGCGTTGAGCTACTTTTGTGGGCAAGTTTCATTCGGAAATTTTTTTGGCTTTGCTTCATTAAGGCGCATTGTCGTTTTTCTTTACTTGTTTATCTTTAAAATTACTTGCCCTTTCGACTGTCACTCGCGTTTTTGGCGGTCCTTGTTACATGTTAATTCTGATACTGAAGATAGTCAAGGTTGTTAACGTTAGCAGATCTTGTTTGTTCACCGCAGTTGTTCCGTAAAACTAACTTCCCCTTTTGGTTCTCGACGTCTAGCTCTTGCCTTGCCTTACCCCACCACGTAAGAATTGTTAAAGTTTTATTCGTACCTCAATTCATTAGCAAGCACTGATGGTGCTTTGGAAATTGTAGTAAGTGTTCGTGCTTGAGAGTAACGTTACTTGTGTGGAGCACGTCTTGCGAATTATTGCGTGATTTGTTTTTATTTAAAGTCAGTATTCCGACGAATCATCGGGAATTTTCCAAGTGTCGGTTTTGAACTGACTTGAATATGTTAGGCTCGCTAATGTGACTACTGTCTGCCTCTCCTTCATTCGTGTCTCGACAATGAAGTGGGAGTTTAGCCTTTTTTAAGTTCCAAGCGTGGGAGTTCGCTGATGACCCATGAATCATTCAAAGTCGACTGCATCATATTTGGTAAAACTCGGTTCTTGATGGGGAAGAATATAAAAGTGAGTCGAGATAGATGTAGTAAGAGTAGCATTAATTGGTGTTGAAAGCTGATAATGCATCATCACGCTTCCGCCTACATTAGATGGTAAATTTCATAAGCCATTCATTATTAGGCGTTGGGAGGCGTTGTGTACGCGTTATAAGTGTGTCGTTTCTGGGGCGTTTACTGCCTATTCAACCTGTGATGATAAATAACTTTTATGCATGTATTTTGAACGAACCTATGATTGTTCGTGGTCAGATTGGAAGACCACACCTGCCCAATATGTTGCGGACTGCAGGCACGATTGCTTACCATGAATCTTTCAATCAGTTGGTTTAAACACTTGAGTCTCCTTTCAGTGAAAACCAGGTTGCATTCAGTAACCCCCCTTGTTGCACTTGCCTGCCCAATATATCTATCATGTAGGAAAATTGCGATGTTCAGAGGTAGAGTAGGAGACACTGAGAAAGAAAGGGGGTGGTAACTCGTTATTTCGCAAATTGCACACCTTACTCTGACGTCAGCGTGGTTACGCCATTTCTGCACTGACTGACAACGTTAAGGAGTTCCGCTTCTCCTCAGTGCTTTTGCTTCATTACTCCGGGAAGTTTGTTTTTCGGTTGCATTGCTCTTCTGGCCTTCTATCTGTGCTTTTTCACTCCGCGCCGTCCCCTTTCGGAGGTGAAGGACAGCAGGAGTGAACCCGAAAGGTCATAGTGCTCAGAGGCATACGTCAAGCGATCCACTTAGAAGGAAACTGAAAGGCCACCACACAATATAACATTTTCACTGTTTACTGTTTTTTGCCAAAAATGATACCAATTCTTGATGTTTGTTTACTTCAAGTGGAGAAGGTAGGTCACGTTCACAAGCTAGTAGACTGACTCGGTGAATTAGCAAATGAATAGAGGAAGTTAACCAAAGTTACCTCGCATTTCCCCTCACGGAAGTGATCCTGAGATCCCAATTTGCCACCTTCCACAAAAACATGGAGGAGTTTAAAAGTGATATTGACAACTGCATTGCTGCACGATTTGGGTGACGTCGTGTTGAGTTACTAATTGCTGGCACCCGCAACAGGCCTAGTATCGATGGAAGCACACAAGAGAGAACATTTGGCATGTCTCAGTCAACAGCACATTTGATTTAGAAGGCTCTTAGCCCATGCTTGTTGACTGTGCTTATCTTTGTGATGAGACAGCATTAGCAACTGTGACACGGGCTGTTTATGCAGGTGAGTGTTTAGGAGAGTGGTCATATAACACCCATCACAGGTAGCCTAAACTTTTAAGGTACATATCGCACCCACACATCCGACAATGTTTGCTGATAAAACATTTGGCTAATTGAACCACACAGTCTGGTTTGCATTACTTAAGATTTTTCTTTAGCCTATTTTTCCCTACCAGACGAACTAGAGCGACTAGTAAAAGTGGAGAAACTAGAGCCTACCGAAAAGTTGCCCTTTAAAAGTACCTTGGATATCTGGGTCACGTGGGCATACCAAACACCAAGGTCACTTGGTATCAACTGGCAATCCAGGTCACACCCGTGAGGGTGCCACTTTGGTGCCCTCTGCCATGTCATTAAGCACCCGGAGAAGTCTCGGGGTGCTGCAGCACCATCACTAGTCTTCTCACTATAGTACGTGACGGAAGCGTTGCCCAGCTACTAAGACACAAGCCTCGAGTGGTGATTTTAAAAGATAATAAATGGAGTGGTCATATACACCTTCTCACGCAATGGCATTAAGTTGTGGTGACTTGGCTGCGCATTCTGGAGTGGGAGCAACGACCGACGACTTATTACCTCGCTTGTTGGGGCACCTGCTTACTCCAAATAAGTGTTCCTTTTTTAATAATCATGATTGGCTATTATGGTAACGGTTGTTGACCATTCCTGGGCACATTTTTTTAATGCAGAACCTAATCAACTGCAACCCGGCCCCCTCTCCCCGCCTCATGCCCCACCGGATCCATGTCGGCGTAAATACGCAAGACATAAATAAGTAAGCAGGACAGTGGGGGTTCGTTCGGCTTGCCTAAAAATGTCCGAAACTCTGTTTGAACTTTGTGGTGTAAGCATGTTCTGTTTATTAGATGATGTTGCTAGCACATACACACACACACACAGTACTGGGTTCGACCTCAGTTGGTATTATAGCATGTGACGCGATTAGTTGGCAATTTCAAATGACCCTATTTATAGATCGCGTGAGTTGCATGTTTTTGGAGCGGTCTTATCATTAACGAAGAGTTGATAGACTCCCAAACAGCGTAGGATTGTGCCAAAGTGTGGTAGCTACGGCTTTGTAATCACATGAAGTGGATGGTACATCAGTGAGCGGTAATTGGGATGGATGTAGGACGGGTGCCTTTGTGACCTGCTTTGAGTAGTTGGTTTGACATCCAGTTAGGCATAGGGCGAACCAGTATTTCGTTGGAAGGATAAGCTTAGTACAGTGGATGTGTGTTTATCAGAAACGGCGACAAGGGTTTCGACAAGGCCAGAAATGGCTTCGAAAGTGAGGGTATGTATGGTAGAGGATTCCTATTAACTATCAAGGTGTGCTGTAATTAAAGTGTTACCTGGAAATGTCCCTGCTTAGCGGTATTGCGCGCCGAGACTTCCATGAACAGGCCACGCCACCCAGCGAAATTCTAGTCCTGCAGCCTCTAGCACCCTCGAGACCAAAGCGCAAAGTTAAAAAAGTCCAGCTTAGACGCCTTCCGAGTAGTCAGTGCGGTGAGGAAGTCACTCAAAAGCCAATCGAATTTTCTCTTAGAAATTACCACCGGCTCTGGAGGTTGTTCTTTTTTTTGCAAATGGGAAGTGAACTCGAGGCCAGGGAGTGAGTTGGCTACCACACGTGTCCATAGATAGTTGTAAGGACACTGGCCTAGAAGCAAAGTCAACTAACAAAGGAAGGGGTTCAACTTAGTTTCGTGCGGGTGGAAATTTACGACGCTTTGTTCTTTCGTCAGAGCTGCCCAATCACACCTAGCGAGATTCCATCCATCTACTGCTAGAGAAGAGGAGGTATTGAATGTTGACGCCTCCGTTGGCTTTAGATGGCTCACAGCTAGCACATCGCCGCAGTTGGAAATGGTAGTGGACAGGGGTAGCAGTCGAAGGTGGACGTCTGTTGGGGGATCGTTACAGCGTGTCCACTTCTTCCACGCCGTTAAAGCCCAGGGCGCCATGACCGCTATGACGAAATAATGCTGGTGGAGATCGGGCAGACTTGGTGGAGGCACAAAGGTGGTACATCTTAGCTACGCCTTTACCGAAAACAAGAGCTGCACAATCAGTTAGTGTGAAAGTGAAGTTTACTAGTTGAGAGGATTTTTTACGTCACGATAGTGTCACAATGGTGCGTGTGTCGGATTCCATCAAGCTGAGGGCTTTATTCTCGCTGAAAAAAGTCACAAACATAATCTTATTTAAGACAAACCAAACTCCTTTAGCAGAGCAGACGATTTAGGTGCACTAGTTATGCATGAATATCTAATACAAATTTTAATTAAATCAGGAATTCCAAACTCCGTGTATGACTACTACAGCACATGGTTTCCTTTTTTGATATATGGAAAAAAAAAGAAATTTTGATCTTTTTTGTGGTCGGCCTAAACCTAAAATGGGATTGCCTCTGTCAACAAACTCAGTCGAAGCGTAGGAGACTTCATCCACCCAAGACCACCTGTTTGACGCGAACATTTTTGTGGAGATGGACGCAAGCATTTCCGTTGGATTTAGGAAAATAATTTCCGCCCTCGTTAAGACGGAGAGATTTTGAAAGTGCTGCACCAGGGAGGATCTGAGGCAGCAAGCTAGCATTGTTAGGCAAGCTGGAACCACGAAACAGCATTTCGTGCGGGAGGGATTTGCCATCGATGGAGAGCTGACAGGTCACCTGATCCTAAAGTGCAGAGAAATAGCAGACACCCGTTTGAAAAGGTTAACTCTTTTTTATTTGTATAAATCCGAAAGTTCTGTAGTTCTGTTCACTTAACTCTTGCCTGGCCTCCTAGTTATGCCGGTAGCACAAAATGCACATTTTTGTTAGGCTCTAGGGCGATCTGGGACACTATATTGCAAAGCAGGCTTCATCTTACGAGAAGTGTTAACTCACTTCCACTGTCAGGTGAATAATAGTGTGGGGGAAGAAGTGGAGTTACTGCGAATGGGAGAATCTGTGATGCCTTATGGCACACAAGTGCAAAAATGACACCTCGGACCCTTTAGGAGTGCTAGTACTCACTGAAGCGCCTCCCTACTCGTAGTTGTGACCCACCTGGAGAAGCTCATTGCAGGGTGGCCTGAAAGAAGATGTCGCCGTCCACCTTTCAATTAATAGAATGGAACTTCAGAGAGGCACAACTGGACAGTGAAAATGAGAAATAGCATCGAAGCTACTTTGAAATCTATCCTTTGTTTTATGACTCGTCGTTTTGGCCATTCCTCGAGTGAGTAGCAATGGACACAACCTAGGGCCAGCGTATCTCCAGTATTCAAACGAGACGAAACTCCAGACCCAGTAGAGTAGCCCAGATGGACAATTTATGCTGAGATTAAGTATCTTTTCGCTCGTTTGGAAGTTCGATGGCTGGATGTCCCAGAACAGCATTGTGGTGGGAGAAGCACCGAGCACGACGCTTGAAAGGGGAGATGCGGGGCAGGTTATGCACTGGATGTTTGTTTACCTCATCATTTTGGTGGAGAGGCTACTTGAGAGCTTGACCATTGTACCTTCGCTGGGTGAAATGGCCTTTGGGCTGTGCCACTAGTAGCCCTAAGAACAGTTCTACCTATGGATGACGGTGTCACACTCAACTCCTAAAAATCCATAAATCGGGTCTCCACACATTTTAAAAAACTCAGTTAACATCAAAGCCAATTGGTCTAAAACGCTTAAAGGACAAATTTTATGAGTTTTTACTTTAATGGGAGAAATTTGCATTCCTTCAATCACTCGAGCAGATGTTGCGGGCCTCCAACCACCTCATCTTCGTGGGTTCGTAAGTACTACCAACTGATGACGACAAGTGATTGAGCCCTTGCAAAATCTGATGCGCACAATAACTCACTGGAAAGGGCTGAAAAAACGCAGTCATAAAGGCGAAAACTTACGGTTTGTTTTAAGGGTGTGCCATCATTGCATAACGCCATCAACGTCAAAACGTCATCAACTTCAACCGGTGTCATCGCTGGAGTGTGATTTAAACGTGCTGTTGGGCTTTCCGGTATCCCAGACTTAGGCCGCTAGTGGTTCTTCAGTCTTTACATTCTTTCCAGGTTTCTATGAATAAATTTTAGATCGGTGGTTATTCAGGCAAAATGTAAGCATTGGTACCACGCACCAAAACCCAGAATCGCGGACCGGAGGCTTTTGAGCGTGTGGAGAGGCGGTAAAGAATAATGGCAGTATTATCTGATCTGCAAGCTGTATGTCTGAAGTGCAAGCCCTTCCAAATCACCCTCGCAAATGGCACTTTGAGTGTGTACACTTGTGCCTGCGACACGTTAACTCGCCATCAACACTCTGACAACCATCTTGACAGCGATGGCTGTCGTTATCATGGGGAACACAACCACTCCTGACGGAGATAGGCAGCTTTGTGATTGGCAATATACTCCGTGGGTACTATGCAAACGACGCGTTTTAACTCAGTAACTACATGAGCTTCTCTAACACCGTCTTGCATTATGATGCCTCCAGTCACAACTCGGATGCCAATTGAGGATGCATCTATTCTTGCCCTTTTACGAACGTCTTTGTGTGGAATCCCATTTCCTTTTAAGGTTTAACTTGACATTTAAAATGATTTCAGTGGGTAGATAGAGGTTTGGGAAGCTGATGCATTGAAGGCCACAGGCGCGGCCGTAAGCGGGAGGCACAATAACGGTGCCCCTAACATGGACTGCTACCAAAATCAACATTTAAATAAATAAAAAATTTTGCCTCCTTTGCTTTGGATTTTCAATTTCGATGCCTCCAAAAGTGCCCATATAAAACTGGTCGGTTAAGGGGTGGCGGACGGTCTCTTGACATCGGTGTTTCAATGGTCTGCCCAATGGTCGGCCAGTTTGGCCACTGCTGATGCAAATGGATGACTAAACGTCAGAATAATAAACTGGAAAATTGTCATACTGGAATGAAAATTTTATCTTGAAAGGCTTAGCAACCTCAATCCGGTGTGGGATGCATTGTTTCCGGCTTAGTGCCATCTCGTACAGTTGCTCGTTCTTAAAATTGGTCCAATAGAGGAAACGTTAGACGTTCCCTGCCCATCACCTGGCTACCTGGATAAAGGCGTGATTTTGACGCGTCGCTATGCAGGTGTAGTGATTTGACGCTTCAGTTTAACGTCTACCACACTCCTCGGTATCCCAGGCTCAGAATGCTAGTGGTTCTTCAACATATCCTTTGCTGCTTTATTTGGTGTGTGGACAAGAAAATGTTTCACACTCCCAAGATAAGCTTTTGGGGCAAGCATTCCCCACACACATCCTCCGCTCGCTCCAATGTTCTGGCTACCCCTTGAGTTCGCAAATAATTAATAGTGACCTCCGGTGTGTCCTTTTTTGTCTTTGTGTTACACCACCAGTGGTTGTGAGTTTGTGGATCGCTGCAGGAGTGCTGAGAGAGAAATAGTGAACAAGAGAACTCTCCTCGAGTTCTCTTCCCTTTAAGCATTACGGACTAATTTCCTCTTCCCATCGGCGTAAGTAGACCTGAAGGTGGTCATACCAAGGAGCCTCACCTCCGGAAGTTCCCCAAGCATCACCAGATCCCTCAGTCGGTTCAGGCTCTTGCAAAAACACGGCTCCGTGACGCTTAAGTAACCTATAAGCTCTGAGAGGTACGGATTCATGAAAGCGGTAAGTAAAACCCCTCTTTGTGGCGGATAGAATGATTGACGATAAAGGTGCTTTTATTCTAGGTGTGCAAATTCCATTTGTTACCTGTTGTCTTAAAATTAGGCATTTGAATGGAAGATGGTGTACTCCAAGAGCCTTCTATTCACACCTTTATTCATTAAAACAATGGAAAAGCGACTGAAATGCAAAAAATCCTACCGTGTAATCAACGAATGCGCTATCAAGGTAGCCGCTGGTGGAATTAAAGAGCCGATTGTGAACCTAAAAAGTTGGCACATGTTTAAGGCAAGGATTTGTTGCCAAGATTAGGACAGAGTGGACCAAATCTGAAGCAGAGTTACTTCTCCATCTTCTTTATTGATGCATTTATTAATCCAACTGGGTTGTGAGCAATGCAAACATTTCATTGACAATCTGATTGCAAGGGAAGAAGCTTGCTGTGTTGAATCCAATGTAGGCGGATTCGTTTCTCGGTCCTTTGCCGTTCATTTCCATCCCTGAACTTCAAAGGTTGGTGAGCCGTGGAGCCATTCCACCAACCCAGTGCTTCATTATTTCCAAATGGTGCACCACTGATGTTATGGGGAGGCGGTTACAGTAGCAATCCACACTTCAATAAAGGAATCCCTACCCCTACCCCCCTACCCTCCATCTTCGTACTTTTGTTCGCTAACAAGTCCTTCACCACGTCGACAGCACATATTGTGTCTCGGTAGTGGGCACTGTTTCGCTTTCAGAGAACTCTTTATACGCTACGTTAGTGGCGGAGCAAGTAGACTGGGTCCCGAAGGACATCAACCCAGATTTCCGTAGTTGAATGTATAACCCCAATGCAACGGAAAGAGTGCATGTGTTGCGGATAGGAGAATATGTGATGGCCTCCAAGGGAGAACCGCCTCCATTCCCATGTTGTGCCGGATAGGTAGTAACAACCAAAGTGGCACACTGGGCGTGGAATACCCGAAAAAGTTTGCTACGGATCTGTCTACAGTACCTCAGCGAAGGGGGATATGGCCGGAGAGCACTGAAGCAAGAACCAAGTGACGAGGAGGGATGAACAAGCGTAGTGAACAGCAGTCCTTCTCTACTGATATATTTTCAGCTCTAGACATTGCACTGATTGCATGCATATTCGGCGACTGACGCGATTGGACCGTAGGCACCTTCTCCACAGCGCTGACAACATCACGATGGCTGATGTAGGGGCAAACCATTGAGAACGCCTCAAATGACGCTCCAAAAGTGTAGAGGAACCATAGAATACGTTGAGAGCCCCTTTTTACTTTCGGTCTCGCTAACGCGACGCTGAAGTCTCCACCATTGTAGCCTCGTCGGACAAACAAACCTCCAGCCCACGCCAGTAGCCCTTCAGCACGTCGGCAGTTCATATTCCGACTGTGTTGTGTTATTTCGTCTTCAGGATTATTCTTCAGTGCGAATAATTCACGACAAATTGTTAATGATAAGACCCTGAATTAGACGTCAACACGAGCTATTAAACGCTCCATGTGCCACGCATTCCATTCAGGGTTTGAAAAGTGGTGTTAGCTTTGCCTAGCAGAAGTATGTGCAGACGATGTTGTCACCGGCCGCTCAACCTGTGACCTCTCTCTCCTTCTCTGCGTATATGTGTGCAAACATCGATGCGTAGGTACAGTAACGAAATCAGCACATACCCCAATGTGTCACTCAGTATCTTCCTTGAACGCAATTAATGAGTACAGAGGCACGAATTGTAAACAAATGACGATATAAATATATCATCTCAATAGAAAGTGCTAAAGTTGGCATGTAGAGTGCTTCCAAGTAATGAGAATGAACCGGATTACTGGAGAAAGTAAAGACATTTAATTTGCCCCCTTAAAACCAGCACAGTCTTCTTCAAAATGGAGCTACCTACCCTCTTACTTCCCATTTGTGCAACACGTTTTGATTTTTGGAAAGCACAAAATGATTAAAGATCCTGATTTGCTAAGCTGCTCAGTGGTTTGAAGTCAGTGAAGTATGAGTCACACATGTCTCAAGATTAAACACAAAAGATCGACAAACGACTCCTTTGTAGTGCACTCGCCTATGACTGACCAAACTAAGGAGTGCATCCTGACAAAGTGAGCATACTTGAACTGGCTCTGTCTAAGGCTCCACAATTAAGCTCATCACAATCAAAATTGCCACGCCTAAACATGGCACACGATTTGGGGGCCAGTTTTTTTAAACTAGTTTTGGCCTCAAGGTTCTTCCAGTGTCTCGATCTGGAATGACAAATGAATAGGCCTGCTCTACTTGAAGCGCAACGGCATCAAAATTCACCATAGACATCGAAAAAGATGTCAGATATAGCCAGACCTACCCAGAAACTCAACTCAGAGCCGCATGGACGACAGTCATATTGATATCACACCAATAGCATTCTGATGATTTTAAAGTAAATTAAATGCGATAACCTGATTGAGAATATTCAGCCACGTATCTCAGAACCTAACCGAAGAAAGCATAAAAAGCAAGACCGAAGTCAGGACCGTTGCAACAACCCCGTTGTAAATAAAATATACGTCACATCTACGCAGTGAAAGATATTTCCCCAAGGGGCAAACAATTAGAGAGCGTGACAACAGAACAATGTTATTAACCTACAGGAAATGATATTAATTGGAATGTTTTGGTCTTTCATTTCGTGAACCTGTACCAGTCCTCCTCGACAGCAGCAAGAACAGCTAACAAAACAATGGAGGAGGATGTGAGCATTTATTTACAAAAAAGCACCTGAGCAACGGAATAACGGTAAGCAACTTCATTTTTTAAAGGACGCAGTCCCACCAGTAGATACCTTACTACGTGAGTAGTAGGAAGAGGGTCTGAACGACCCACCCCGTTGTCCACCACCGCGGTTTTTGGGACCGACATTGCCACCGTCACCGGACGGAGACTCAGAAACCGTAGCGACATGTCTGAAGTGCAAAAAATTAAGGCGTTTAACGCTGTTAATGTGTTCAATTCAGGTTGCAAACACCTCCAGCTAACAGGTGCCTGGGATTTAACTAGGAAAAGTCCAAACATTGGAGCAATGATAAGGGATGGCGAACCTCGAGGAGTAGGAGGGTGGGGCGTCGTTGTGATGAGGTCTGGAACCGCCACGTCTGCCACCCCGTCGACTACCTCGACCACCACTCATCGGGATGGGGGTTGTGGAGGTCACCGACGCAGATTGCTGTGGATCATCAGATCGACCAAAGGAAGAAGAATCAGGAGCCGGTTTGTTTGGGCGACTAGACTTAGGTCCACGACGACCTGGAGTGGATTTTTCTGGGCCTCCTCGACCACCTATCAGCGAATAGGCGTTTTGAGCCCTTCAACCAAACAGACCAATAGTACTCACCGACGGAGATGGGATTGGTATCGCTGGACCTTTGTGACGTGTCAGCGCTTTGTAATGTCGCGTCAGAATTTGCAGAAGCTGTAGAGGGAGCGACAGCAGCGTGTCGTTGACGGGCTTTCCTCGCATTCCGGCTTGCCCTCATGCCTCGTCTACTCATACCCTTGAAATCATCTCCTGCATTGCGCTTATTTCTCTCAAGGCGCATATTTAAGAAGCGAGTGAGCGCGGTCTCCATTTGCTGCAAAAAAAGACGCACTTGCCATAATCCTCACCACTGATGACAAATGAGTAGACTTATTTACCTGGCTGGCGGCTGCTTCCTGTTTTTCAAGAGCTTCAAGTGTCGCCTCCCACGGAGTTTTGGTTGCTTGCTTACCGGTAGAACTCTCTTCGCTATTTGGCGCCTCGGACTGTGATGCATTCAGATTTGCGAGAAACTTCTGATAGGTTGAGTCCTCATCGATTGTCCCTTGACGTCTATCAACTTTGCTTAATGGCGGTGTATTCGGAGTGCCTTGAAATACGGCGTACTCCACGATGGCATTAGCTTCGTTCCCCTGAAGAGGATAATGAACAGTGGAACTAGCATTATAGGTCAGAATGCAAAAGCTATATTCTGGTATCAAGACTTAGAGTTTAAATAAAAGCGGATTTAAACAAACGGGGGATAATCTAAATGCTAATAGCTACCAAGAATATCAACATATAAAATGGAAAAGTAAAGTCATAGCGGCTTATTGGACTACCGAAACATTACGTAGAAAAGCGTTTTGACAAGGCTTGTACATGGTCATGCTTCCAATCACATTAAAAAGACAGGATGTAGCATGCCTAACGGCAAAGCCTCAAATTATATAAGAGTTGGGTTGCAAGTATTCACGTTACATCATTACTTCATAAAAAACTCATGACCAGTAATTAGAACACAGTATGCAACGCGACTAAAATCTACTGAGGGAACCAAAGCAGGCAAAATAAGTGGTGTCAGCTGATGTTTAAGTTCTAAAACCGAATGGTCAACAAACCTCAGAATCTACAAATACGTAGTCTGAAAACCGTTCGCGAAACGCAAAGACGGACTCCGGATCACAGAAGTTGATGTAGGCTCGACAAAAGTTTTTACCTCTGAGAGTAGGATCAGTCGAGCAAAACCGAAAGTAGTCGTAAGGGGGAATGGGAGAGCACATCTCCTTGAAATGCTCCTCCGTCAATTTCGGTGGAAGATGTCGAATTATAATCTTGGTTGGTAAGTTCCTCATCCTAGTAACGAAAAGAAATTATGAGCATGTAGTAAACACACGAATCAGATCATGTCACTGCTAGGGTAGTGCGCATATCAACAGAAAAAAAAGATTTGAAGAGCCATCTTAACGGATATGCGGGCCGGATTGCACAATTCAACACCTAACAAACAATACCCAGTGGTAGCAGACAGCACAAAATAAGCGCCCTGGCTTAAAAAGGGTGCTAATTGTACCTCTCTAAGCAATTAAAACTCATATCAATCAAAAAGACAAAGATTCTTCAGATTTATATCCTTTTGCTGTGCTACCTTCAATACATGCATCTAGTATGCAGAGCGGTCAAAGTAATGTGATATTTTTTAATCTTTGAGCAGTGTTTACAAAACAATGGTGTGGAACTTTATTAGCCTGAAATAATTACAGCCTCGAATGATGATAGTTTCATTTGAGTCTGAAATAATCCAATAGATGCATACATGATAATTATGTGCCTCGATAATTTGCCCTAATAGTGCTATTAAGGCTTTTAGTTTGCCCTCTCTACATGTTAATGACACAAAAAATTAGACGTTACATGCATCTTCAGTTGGACTTTAGGACCTTCTTTATTAATAACGCAAAACCTTGAATACATTCCTCTGTAGCAATATTCTCAACCATCCCTGCCCTGAGATCAGTACTGGCTCAGGTGGATCAATTGCACTTTGCTGATTTCATGACTTCACATAAAAGATTATAGCGAACACTTGTAGAATAGCTCTCATCAGCATCGGAATAATTAATTTACTTTTCTAGCCGATTCGAAGCCCTTTCAGTTCAAATGTCTTTTCGAACTTATTTTTTATATATACGATGAGGTAACAACGGGAAATGTCTATTAACTAAAACAGTCATGAAATTTAGTAAAGATTTGTAGTTTGTGCCACCTTAAGGATCCGTTCTTAGCGCTCAGTTGGCGTAGCTGTCCTTTTCACTAATAATATGCATGCGTTCCCCCCTTTACGGTATTTATACATAATATAGCAAAAACCAAGTTTTCAATGAGGTCTTATTTTGCCTTACGAAAAAGGTGGACACTCATGATATCTTTGGCTTTCAACCTCAAATGCAAGCATGCTTCTGGTTACAGTAAGTAAGTTTTTTCGACCAAATTGAAGTCAACATTAAGATCGCATGCCAGGCAAACTTCGAATGGTAAAATATGGCAGTGCAGTTTTGCATCGAGAAGACAGGCATGAGAGAGAACAACTGGGAAGAAGGACATACATAAATTTACTAACGTGGCGCTGGTACGCTATATCCTCTGAGTAGCGTCATGAGACTTTTCTTAAAGGCATGAGATTGCACAATACAGAGGTAAAATAAATGCAATCACTAAGTGGAGGCGTCGGGTCTACTGGCACGTTCCGGAGATTAGCTTACCTTGCTACAGCAATATGACCACCTAAAGACCATAACTGTTCCGGTGGCTAAGCATCCAAACCGTTGACTCCGACTTCCAAATTCAACAAGACTGTTAACAAAAGAAGCACAAGAGGTGCCATTGCGGCCTGCTATACTGAGTTGTCCGTTATGACTTCACGGACTACAAGAGCAACATGTATGCTGGTATAAAAGAAAAGAAGAAAAGCATTAAAATAACTATTGTGCCATTAGAAAGACACCGTGCATGGACAAAATATGAGAAGTAGATGAGCCTAAAATTACATAAATTGGGCAATTAGGTACTACGCGATAATCCCGGGCCATAAGTATCAATATTAATACCAAAAAAAATTACATCGGCAAAAATTTTTGAGGCTTATTAATGATGAGCATCTTATGTTAAAATGCAACAGGCCAAGTTAAGATAATCCAATATTTGGTCCAAAATTACCCACTAACATTTATGATCATCTTTATCTAATATGAACTATCATAACCAGCCTCTGCTATGGCCAAGATAATATTACGCTAAAGCGAGTTAAACTTTAGTCCAGATATATGAATAATTACGTGACTGTAATGCCTTTTATAGCTATTCCCTTTACTGGACGTAGTTACCATCGAACGGATATTTATTGCGTGATTAGCGCACACTTCTCCGGACCGTTACGGTTTGACTATTGGTAAGGTTTACTTTGGCGACCAGGTTTTTTCTCCGATTTGATCCTAGCCTTCGGGCTATGCCATCTGTTTCAACACCTCATTTGGTCGAATATATTCGTTCTGCTCTTTTGTTATGACTTATTTTGCCTTATAAAAAGACTCAAAAAGCGCAACTTTAAATAATAATATTAACAAAACATTTCTTAAAAGCACTTTTTCTAATAGTAATATAAAGTAACGGAAAAAAAAGTTCGACCCCCTTTGTTATAGTTAACGTCCCCGGTCACTTACGCGGCCGCGCGCTCTTTGGGGCCGGCGTTCTGTGAGTGTAGGCAGCGTTCCATAGTCATTTTCTTATCTTAGCTATTCCATACCCGATTTTTACCCCATTGTTTTTTTATAAACGTTATCTGACTATAGTTTATCACCGTCTGTTGTTTTTTTTGGTAGGACGTCACTGGCTATTTAATGGCATTTTTATCTTCCAAACCTGCTGCTTACATGTTTGCTGTAATAGTGTGTGACGAGTGTGTGATTATTAAGAATCTTTTTCTAGAGCCACCGTTACAATGGAGACGTTGGAGCTTTGTGATGAGGGTATTCATGAACCCGATGATAACCAGGAATGGGATCTTCCCATACCATTTTCTGCAGTGACACAGACCATTCGACCACTTGACGATAATTTGAAGCATGGAATTAGTTTATCAGAGGATGAGACCGCAAACGGTGTTGATGAAGGACTGACAAGGGGCGTGAAGAAATCAATTACCATTGACGAGTTTGGCTTTAAGATTGATCTTGACAGTAAGCAATATTAATTATTTGGGTGTGTTTAGACGCGCGACAGTTTTGTCGTATGTTTTAGGTTATATTTATCTTGCTTTTAATGCTTCTTTAAAACACAGTGTCTTCATTGGTCGAACGTTGCCAATTAATGTAGTTGTACTTCATTTCCTTAATAGAGGAAAGATTGCCACAACCGCTCGCTGAATCAGTAGAGAATCGTCGCATTTGGATAACATGTCTTGAGTTCTCCTACACTGATCGCCTCAATGATTCTAATGAGGTTGGGGAGGAGTGTGGTAGTGAGGATTCCCTATGGAGTCGCCTTCTTCCTCGCCTGAGCACGTCTCCACGTTTGACAGAGCTGATCCGTGGACTAGAGGATCCGCGGAATTCCGGAGATCAGATTAAATGGTCGGGAGTGCCTAATCAGGACTTCAAACTTAGTCCCCATAATGGGATTCCGCACTCCATACGTGCCCAAATTTGGCCACGTCTCACTCGCGCCTATGAGCAGCAGCAAGCTAGCAACAATGGCGGCAGCAGTGGTAGTGGCGGTAAAAAAGTCCCGCTTAGCTATGCCGAGGTTATTCGATACAGCTCTTCCGTATCTCCGAAGATTTTTCGCCAAATTGAGAAGGTTTGCTTGAGCTGACTCATTCAATATGCGTTGACAAAGGTGTTATGCAATTACGAAAGTTGACACGTGATTTCCCGCTCAGGACTTATTGAGAACAATGCCAAATAATGTTTGCTTTTCTTCGATCTCGTCCATCGGTATCCCTCGATTGCGCCGATTGCTAACAGCAATTGCCTGGCTCTACACTGATATAGGCTACTGTCAGGGATTAGGAGTGGTGAGTGATTGTTCATGAATCAAGACTCGGGATTGTTTGGTTTTTCCAAACTCATTTTCTAAAGTACTAATCTGTATTATTTTTGGAAGAAATTATTATCCGTATACTAATTGCAATCTTGAGATTTTAGATCAAATCAAATTGGAGAAGGCCGTTCTTCTCTGACGAATACTTTTGCGGCCACTTTTGCGCCTTTCGTATGGATCTATTTATAGTTATACTTAATGAATTCCGATTTTAAAAATCAAACTCTAACACTACCTTCTGCTGGTAAACTGTTTTAGCTGAAGTATTCATTTTGAATGAATAGGGAGTTGCTTCGAGTGGGTCCCAAATTCTAGGGATGTAGGTTTCTAGTAATGTTGTAATGTTCGTGGCGTTGGAGTAGTATTTAGCATCCTTACGCTGAAGCTCGCAGATCTGTCAATTGGGTGAGTTCAAGTGCTAAGGGTTGTCCCTGCAATCTTGTTGTTGTTCGGAATACGATTGTAATATTCCTAATGGAAGGATCAATTTCAGAGCCTATTGCTCCATTTACTTTATAGCTTGCCATTTCTTGAGGGTTTACTTAGCCATTTTATCAAGGTAAGTGAGTCCTCGGATAACTTACTGGCCGATTGCCTTACTTGCTTGGTTTGTTTGGTCGTGAATTCACAAAGCTCTCAGATATCCTCTCAACACTCGTCTTGCATCGGTTCGCATGTGCTTCAACTGTTTTTCCGTACTAATCTGGACCAGATGAGGTTTTATGATTTATGGGGACAGACTGCTAAGTGGAGGTACAATAGTGGAGTCCCCATGTGGCCCTTCACCACAGCTGAGAGCTTGATAAACAATTAAATCACTGCAGTACCTTTTGAAATATTTAAGATAAATGTGTGAAAGCGTCACAGACGGTTGAGCTGATTAGGCTCTTTAGTGATCCGCATTTCAACTCAGCATCTTTGCTGACGATCAATAAATAATCTTCGGTGTAGCTTATTCATTCCCCGGCCCATCTACTTAATTAGTTTCAGCGGCTCCTGAACCAGTGGTCTGATAATTATTCGTTGTCTTCAGGTATTCAAAAATGCGATCTGTATAGGCGTTTCCACAAAAATGAGTTTTTTTCAGATCTTGTCTCTAAACGATAAGGGCGCTGTGAGATAATTTTTGCATTATTGGGGTTGACATGGCATCAGGGGCTTGATGGCTTGTTTTCTCTACGATTTTTCTAGTTGATGTGCCAAGTTATGACTGAAATACGCTCTGTCTTAATGCGTGAAATCACAGGGCTTTGTGGTGAGGTGGATAAGTTGGCTCTTTGGTAAATAAACTCATTTCACTAATCACAGCATCATTAAGTTATCAAAGTTTTCCATAGTCGCTAAGTTGCTGTTCATTTTACGCGCGTCTAAGAACGACAACGCTTCGAGGTGCTGTTGAGTCTCTGTGGACCTCAACTGACAATTCAATTCACTTATGGTGCATTCATTTTGAAAAGGATTATAGGCTGCAATTAAAGCACTTAACTCTGTTTCTTAGCTCCCGGAAACCATTAACCATTATGTTACACCATTCTGTGACAGGACATTGGATGTGTGTATGTTGTAATTATAGATAGCGGCCAACCTTTTGCTGTTGCTGGAGGAGGAGACTGCTTTTTGGATGATGTGTGCGATTATCGACGAGGTCTTACCCTCCTCGTACTTCTCTGCTGATAGTCTTTTGGGTGTGCAGGCGGATCAGCGTGTCCTCTGTCAACTCATCTCTGTCTTCCTCCCTCGTATTGACGCCATTCTTCAACAACACGACGTCGGTAAGGTTATCCATAATTCGTGCGACTATTGTACCCACCGGTTTCTCTTGGGTTTGAGAAAATTAGGCTCTCAATCGCTCGTTAATCGGCTTATACAGAAGCTGTTCTCCCTTTGTTGGGTGTGTTCCTTCCGATAGGGCTATTTAAGGCTCTTTAAACGCTTTACAGTTAGCTCAGACCTTTTAAAAGCTGGCATTAGAGTTTTTTAGTGGATCTACGCAGCTGTGAGACTTGAGCTGTTTACCAAAGGTAGAATTTTATGCTTTGGGTAGGCAATTAAGCCTACAACGACTTTATCCACGACTCAACTGCATATTGGCCCAATTGAATCTTCCAGACGAGATTGTTTACTTCAACACTCAATGGAGTTGACGCATATTCCCAATTCTGCAGTATTGCACTTAATGGACAATTGAGAAAGTCTTTTTCCCTGTCCTATGCAACTTTGCGTATCGCGATCTGTAGTCCATCTTTTCCTCATTTAGATTTACCCTTGATAACACTTGGATGGTTTTTGACACTCTTCTCCGGTGTTCTACCCATGCAACTCATGCTGCGCGTGTGGGACCTCCTATTCTATGAAGGATCCACTGTGCTCTTTCGAATCTCACTGGCCATTCTCAAGATCAAGGTCAGTACATTTAATCCACTGAGTCTGTAGGCGGCCGGCCTAGCTGGTTCGAACACTGAATGGTCCATTTGCTCCAGCAATTGTTTCCTACTCCTACCCACAGAAAATTTTAAGCGGTGATTATCAGTTGTGCTGTTAAGATGAGAGACTTTATGTCACAGCACCGACTGTCTTTCCTTCCAGGGCCATTTTGTGGCACAGGAGTGAAGGTAGTCTCTGTAATTTAAACAATTTCCATACCTCAAAAGGGACAAAATAATTTTCCGTCCTTAGAGCATTTGTGGGAAGTCTTATTTATTTCCACATTTGGCAAAGTGATTCATTCGGATTTTCTAGGAGGCGGCCCTACTCTCCGCAACCAACACGGCCAGCTTCTTCAATGAGATCTCAAACGCCCCTGGCTCGATCAAGGATGTTGATGAACTCATTACGGTTAGTGATTAGCACTTTTAAAGCGTCAGGCAGACTACCAAAGAAGTAATTCGTACGTGACACAATTATAAGCATCGGTTGACGCACCACATTGCCACACTCAAATTTACTACATGTTCTTTGATACTTCATTCAAGGTAAAGGTGTAAGGTTGAATTCATATGTTAGGGCGACAAGTGCTTTTTAATGATGTGACTGTCGAAGCTTTTGAGTACTTTAGAGAACTATTTTGAGAATTTTTTTGGTCTAGGAATCAAATAAAAATGGAAGTTGGTGGGATATATTAACAGCATTGTTCTCTGAGTGTAGCGTTGCGAATGGATACTTTGTGGTGATAACTGGGTGTAACTGATCTTCCGTACTACTTGAAAAGGCGTCAATGCAGCTAATAATAACAGGGCAGATGCTGTCCCTATTGTCAATATTTACCTTGACGCCTGAAATCGGTCCTGACACAAACTTGAGTTTACTTTCCTTAAACTGTCTTGCTAATTAATTTGAGGCATTTTTTAGATGTTATTCGGAATCAGATGCGACTCTAGTCATATAGGTGGTACAGAGGCGTCGCTACTTTTGTATTTTTAAACGAAGTGTTTGTAACATGAAACACTGACGGAGGTGCAAATAAGCACAGGGTTGAGCATGGTTGGGAAAAAGTATCTGTATTGGAACAATTATGAGACATAGAATGGTAAGGTGGGTCGATCCATTAACGGAAGACACCAGTTTACATATCCCAGTACCGTATCTCATCGAAAGCTCGCTTTTAGAAATATGAAGGGTAATTAGTATGGAGGAACTTCCATTCGTGAATGTAACGTATTTTTTGAGTGACTCGTTTTGAGAAGGTCTGATCACTGCCTTCCATGAAACCTGTGACGACGCCAGAAACAAAAGTATACAACGACAGATATTTTGAAATTTAACTCATGTAAATTTTGATTAGCGGCAATAGCCCAATTGCAGAGGAATAAAGACAAGTATGAATGTTCTTTATGGTGAACTTGGTAATGTTCCCGGTGGGGTAGGGCGCAGACAACAAACAGGGGGTACTTTTACTACCAGCAGAACAGAGCTTACTGCAATGGCACGCATTATTGCTTTCTATCGGGAAGAAGGATTTTGCCGAGGTTGAACTACAATGCGGATAGGCTTCAACCTAATTTTTGCAGGTCAAGATTGATGAGCAAACGAACAACAAGGTGCAACTGAGAGTAATTTGTAAATATACACGTTCTCTTCAACAGTGCCCCAATTTTTGCCAGCGCATCAGTAGCGCGCGCCTTAATGTCCTTTTGCTCGAGGGCGTTGGTGCGAATACGGTGTATAGCTTAGAGCGGTCAGATATGTAACTCCATTGTTATTTTTTGTAAAACTGCTACTTTTCACCTGGTATTTGGTAGGTATTTTCACAGTTGAAGCAGCTTTAATTGTCCCAAGAATTATCACACACCCACTTGGCTCGCTTTGTAGGGGGCGCTCGCTTCATAGCGTCCTTGTGACGTAATTTAAAGCAGTAGCAGTAATTTTCATCATTTTACAGTAATTTAAGTTTTATCGATGTTTTGTCAACCCCGGATTATAATTGGGTTGGCGTTCAACAGTGCAAATTAATCAAGCGGAATGACCGACTACGCTGTGCACTTATTACATGAAATCGAGGTTTAAGAAGAACACAATCTCGTTGACTTTCACGATGCGAGGCGGTGAGTACGTGCCACAGTTTGGATTTTGATGCGAAAACAGGTGCTAGGAACGGTACTTCCCGAAAATGTTGGGCCATTATAAGGCTACCTTGGTGAACACTTTGCCGTCGCCTTAATCTTTGTAGCGTCCCGAGATTTCCTTGAAGGCAAAGGAATGCATAACACTATGGCGGAATATAGTTATTCAGCAAAAGAGAATAGATTGTACCTGCTGCCATGGCCTGAGGGCCAGTCTACCCGGATAGGACTATAAGGCCGCTTAAGTGAACGTAACCGAAACCGGCAGTCAAACAAGTACTACAACCTCTCTTCACCAGATTTTAAGCGACTGATAATAGGTAAGGGGAACTGCTTGTGGTGAAGCTTGGGTAACTTGTTTAGAATGTTGATTTGTAAATGCATGCAGACCCATGAGTGATTAATTTAGCGAAGCTCTTCAAATAGGGAACATCATATACAATGTGAGCCTAAGGTAGCGATGAGCAAAGGCACATCCACGTTAGTTTGAGCAGTAGTTGGCGAGCCACTTGTTTGTTACTGCAACGGCGAAGCTGACTATGTAGGCTTGAAGATGACTAGGAAGACCTGCCTACCCGGTCCTTTCCCTAATCCCTACTAACTTTAACAAAAATTTGTTCTACTCTCTGAATTAAAGGATAGTTTATGCAAAGATTTTGGTCTAGTAGGAAAATTTTTCGATTTATAGATAGCATATTCGTTTGAGGAGGAATATCTCGATCCAACTTACATTGACGGATTACGGAGGCACCACCTTTCTCAACTAATTGTGGAAATGAGTAGTCAGGATATGGAGAACGGTCACACTCGACCACTGCCAAAACAGGTGCGTCTCGTCTACAAGACTGACTTTGCACTCCCATCAATCATAAAGAGTGGTTTATCAATCTCCTCTGTCTATCAATTTTATTTCCTATTGGGACCATCAGTCGTCAAGTTTTCCTTTACGCTTGGTGCGCAGACATCCATGCTCACTATCACTATCATACAGCCACATTCAGCACGTCCATTGACCTCACAGTAGCTGTTTGTGGATTATGGTTGAATGTTTCATATCATGTTTGTGTAGCCTTTCCCTCGGAGACCTGTCCCAAGGCGCAAGAAGGCAATAATATCAGGGCAGAACTTGTATTCCCGACGTGCATGACCTGCAGGTCAAGTCACCCCATGGGGCAACAGTGTCCGAGCCCTGAGTACTAGAGTTAACCTCCCCTCTCTTCCTCCGGTCTTATTAGTTTTTATGAATGGTTTATTAGGTAATTTTGCTACTTTGCATCTGGGACCAACGCATAAGTGGGATAGAATCTCTCACATGAAAACTAATCCTCCTATTAAGAACTTGGCGCAAGACATTCTCCATCAATGCAGATTAAACATCTTCTTGGGTTAGATCATGCAGATAACACACTCCATCCTCATTCCAACTCTCCACTTAATATACTCATCGCATGAAGTCACAATTTTCACATTTATAACGAAGCTGTTGTATTTTTATGATAACTTTTGTGCTCTCCTTTTCGGTCGTTATTGATCATCGTGGATTTTAATAACCACAGTTTCTTTCCAAACGGGAGTTGGACCAGCCCCGATACGGTGGTCCACTGGGCCTTTTCTGTGGAGTTTTCGGTGGTCGAGCACGTGCCTTCAGACCTCAGGAGGAGATGGAGGATGTGCTCATGGAGAGGGGTGTGCGAGAAGTGATTCAAGAGGCGCCACCAATGCTGATCGCAGACGAACGCACGAGGACCGACTACTATCGTCAATTTCACGATCTCAACAGAGCCGATCCCAAAGTTAAAAATATTCGACAGACTGAACTGCTTGTCAATCTGAGGCAGGCTATCCTTGCAGTATGTGTCTCTAATGGTGTTGTTAAGTTAAGAAGAGCAAATTGGTATATTTTAAGAAGTAAAAGGCTTATTGGATGTAAATGACTCTTCACCTTAGATTGTACGCCACTTCCATAACAATGATCCTAGCCATGAGAAGGTGTCTGTTCAACCGGACTATTCTCTGGCAAGTCATGGAAGAGATCTCGCAACCTACGTTCAAGTAAGTCTGGTTCTATTCCTTATCTTTTCTGTAATTAAGGCCGCAGTTTGTCAGTTTTACTCCTAATACAAATTGTGTATCCTTTACCCCCTCCCCCTAATTTGGGGAAGCATAATTACCACCCGCTTCCTTCGGGCGATATAAGACAAGCTGTACTCTCAATCTTCTCCCGATCCGTTTTGATTGCTAACACAAAAGTAGCATAACCGTTTTTGACCAACGAAACGTCGCACTCGTGTTTGCCAAGATGGCCGTGGTTCAGAGTCGAAGAGCCAAAGCACTGGAGGACTTTGCTCGTCAGGAAAAGGACGAGCTGGGCTTCCTGCGACATGACATTATCACGGTTATTGATATGCATGATGAACACTGCTGGTTGGGTGAGATGAACGGTCTGCGTGGGTGGTTTCCTGCCAAACTCGTGGAACTGCTCGATGAGCGCTCCAAACGCTACTCGCCTGCTGGTGACGATTCCGTTTACCCTGCTGTTGGCAATCTGATCCGGTGTGGGTAGGTCTGAGTCCCGATGCCTTAAAGATGCACATGAAGAGTTGGCTTTTGTGCAACTTTTCTGCAGTTAAACACAAGATTCAGGGCCTGGAAATGTTGACAGCAGGTATTACGTTTGTACGGTAGTAGCAACTATCAATCGTTTTAGACTATGCTCCACATTGTGCGCGATCTTTGAGTATGGACTGAAAAAGACTGGCGGACTGACAGATCAGATCTCGAGTCCCTGGAAGTTCATTGAGGAGGTCGCGACGTGGGAAGCTGAACGCGACTCCTCCTCCATTCACTCTCGTCTCGTGCTCTGTCGAACTTTCCGACTAGACGAGGTGGGCAAGGTGCTGAGTCCCGAGGAGTTGCTCTATCGAGTAAGGCACTCTCTGTGTGTGTGTGTGTGTGTGTGCGTGTGTGTGTGGGAGTGTATACCTGCGCTACCATATTTTACTCATGCGTGTGCCACATGCTTTCTACTGTAGTCCATCCAAAACATCAACGCGTCGCATTCTTCACCGGGAACTTCGGACGATGCAAAATTTCGTACTCTGGTCTCCATCGGTCTCAAGTATGTTCGTGCTTTCAATTTTCATGTTTACCTGCTGTTGGAGTGGCAAGACGATAAGTCTGTGACGTGTGTTCGCAGTGAATTAGTGCTCCATCTCTGGCTGGAAATTCTCTGCTCGTGTGACGAAATTGTTACGAAGTGGTATCACCCCTGGTCTTTCCTGCGAAGTCCGGGATGGGTGCAGATCAAGTGTGAACTGAGGTATGTTGCAGCCATTATTTTATTCATACAATAATTTTTACCACTTAAATACGCATGCAGGTAAAGGGTTCTCCCTGAAGCGAAATTTTTGACTGTAAATGAGATATAAAGGTACTACACTTTGCCAGTAACTTAATCTTCACGCATTTAACCACTGATCCGTGCCGTAACGCCAGGGTCCTCAGCCAGTTTGCCTTTCATCTAAACCCGTTGGAGGAGGTGAGTGAGAAAGTGTGCCGGAAGCGCGACCGTAGTGACAGCGCAGGAGGGACGGAGGTGCGACGCCTCTTTCGCGCTGCCAAGATGCCTCTTCGCTTGCTATCGCGATTGAGCCTAGGAGGCCTCAAACCGTTGCGTGACTATCAGAGCTTAGAGCAGGACATTGGTGCCTTCCGATACAACTTCGAGTCTACTGGAGACATGCTTGTGAAGTATCACCTCTTCAGTTGGGAGCTCTGATGTGCGGTATAATAATGTCAGTCCGCCCTCTCTCCGTCCCCATTGAACAGCTGTGATTCATCTGTTCTTTGTTTTTTGTATGTGGATGTTTTGTTCTTGTCCGTTATTTGTTGTTTCTGTCGTGACTTGTGATATCACCTTCGCTTTTGTCTTGAGGTGTTTTATTATTTTTTAATTGAAATTTGTCGTATGCTCACCTGCCTCTACATACACAAGATTGCGTTGTAAATTTCCCTCAAGCTATTTGACTCGAATCTGCTTATTTGGGAAGAAGTAGGCGGTCCTGGTAGCCTAGTGTTCGCAAACACCTCTGAATGGTGACAGCGAATGCTAGTGCTGAGTAGGAAACTAGTTTCTGCAATATTGCTTCCTGTACGCGGAGGTTGGTAGGTCAGGGACGTCTCTATTGTGCTGAACAAAAGGGCGAATCGATAGCTTATCACTAGAAGTTGGAGATAACCACTGTCGGCGTCAGGGGGATCATCCTACTCCTCGAGGACGCGATTCGAGTTGTAAGGCACTTAAAATATAAGCATTACAAAATAGCCAGAACTTTGTATTCAGTACATATGCATTATCATAAACATGCTTAGCAGAAAAACTTAACGAGAGCGCTTTTTTGTATTTGACACTATTCGTAAGCGGAGTTGATGCACATTAATGTCAAGTTACCAGACAGATCCAGACCCGAGAGACAAAAAAGCAAAAGCAGCTTCAGCACACTGCGAATATTTTAATTATTTAGATGTTGCGTCATTTTAGGTTTAGAACAACTTACTGAGAAATATCCGCAGTCGTACTTGTTTTAGAGAACAATACAGTTGAGGGGCGGTGGTTATGATGAGTCTCAGTGCTGGCTTTTGGAGGCGCGTGCGGAGTTGCTGGCACGTGTCTAGTCTTCTGTTGGTATTTCTGCTTCTATGTTTGGCCATTCTGGGGTCACTGGCGTGACCTAGCGGGGTCGCAAGACGAAACAACCCGTGCTCGGTCCAGTGGGAGACGTTGCCCACCCTCGTCACACAGAGTTATCTCTCAAGGCGGTTGTGGACCATGAATCTTACAGTATATTTAGTTGGTACACTGGCGGTTCTAGGATCTGCTTTGGAGGTGTTTATCGGCAGATCTCGAGGCTTGCTTCTTCGATACTTTTTGTACTGGATTGGACGTATATATGGCTTAAGGGCTCTTCACTCTATCGTACCGCATCGGGCTGTCATCCTGCTCTTGACTTCCAAAGGTACTGTTCTAATGAAGTAAACGTACACTGATTCGTGCTGCCAATCTTTCTCTGATTCCATTATGTCGTCTAGCTATGATCCGTTAACCTACGTACGCTCCTTCCATTACAGCTCGTTAACATTGCAGACCTGACCGGTGAAACGGCGATGCGATAACTCGTGCCACTGACTCTAGGCCGGTAGTTTTTCTCCTACGCCTGTCCTGGTTTATTTTCCTCGCCATTCCACAGGTAGGTCTGGCTGATGAAGTAAACGTGCACTGATTCCCGATGCTGCTCATCATCTGAGGTTACTTCCATTTTCACATGCTTCAACTTCATTGTTTGTCCACTTTAGAACTTGCACTAATCGACCTTAAGGATAGTCCGATTAAGTCCGACAGATCGACGGTCCGCTGTTAATAATTGGGGCCAAAAATATACATCCTAATATTTTTTGTTGTGGGTCGTCTTACGTGGGACATGGTGGCTCTTGAAGTGGTGCAAAACCGTGTTGGAATACTAGCACCCGAGGTCTTAAGGTTGTGGGATTGGCACCTTTCAGGCGATGTTTAACCAAGGTAATAGCTCCTAACGATTTGTCGAGAGAGGATTAGTATTCTGCGTGAAATTAGTGAATGTACAATTCAGGGTCGCCGGGGTAGTGTCAGTTTTGTTTTTCGTCCAGGCTGGCGTATGCGAGCCTTTCGCGTCGGGCTGTCTCCTGGTTCCTGTATCGGTGCCTTTCTGCCGCGCGTTTTAAAACGCCGGCTGAGGATAGGTATGTAGGTAGTGGGTTCTTCTTGATGTTGGGCACCAATCCCTTCAGTGTGATGATTGCATCTAGGTCTCTCTCCCCGCGCTCCAAGAGGCGCTGCACCTGTTCCTCCGCCTCGTCCTCCTCATCCACCAGGTGGTCGATGGGATCGAACTCAGGGTCCGGTTTGGGCTTCGGGCTTCGATAACGAGGGTTGGTAATCAAAAGGGGAGATCGTATTCCATGCTCTCGTTCCTGGGCCTCCCAGAACGCGTGCAACGCCGGCAAATCAATGCGATAGTTGTTCCCCACCTTGGGCGGCTTTGGTGGCGGTCGGGTGCGCAGCAACGGGTCAGTTTTCAAACCGGTGTAGCTGACGCAGTCCCGGGTGACGCCCGTCCGTGGTGAGGCGAGGACTCGTGGCACGCAGTCGAAGTCCTTGCTGAACTCCACCACGTGCATACCTAGGCGATTGGAGACGTCCTCGTAGCTTTCCTGAAAGAAAGTATGGGTTAAGAGCGTCGGAGGTTGCAAAGGCTCCACTTAGGTGGGGGCGCACCTGTTCATTTAGCAGTCGCATGAAACCGCGGACGATGGAAAGGTAGTTTTTTGTATTTCCCTCCACCTTGGCGTGCATATCCTTGATACCAATGAGACCACACAGTGTCTTAATCGCACGGTGACACACTAAGCCATATCCTGAAAGAAGCAAGTGATAATGTACGGTTAGCCAAACTGCTGAAGACTGAGCGTCGAGAGAGCATGTGAATGAAAAGAAAGATTCCAGGTTTCTAAGCACGTTCAGAAAAGATTCTGAGGCGTAAAATTAACATTTGAAGCAGAGCAAAGGAACCTTCGGGCTTTGGTGTAGCGTAGATCGTAGTATGCCATTCTCGGACGTGGCCAAGATGCCATACTGCAATAAAAAGAGCAGTGTTTAACCAACAAGGAAGAGCGCAATGCGGATCAGTAATAGTCAATCAATTTAAAAAACTGTATTCATCGGGAAGTATTCATTTTGATGCTGGAGGAATGCTTAATATAGATAAATTGTAGAGAATCTAAACTAGTTTCAAAACAGCTCCTCAAGGCCTGTCATGTAGAGTAATTTCGTTTACGCACAAATGGAGCAGGGGCGTGGCGGCTACGGTACGTGCTATGAGAAAGATACAGTTAGCAATGAAAGACTAACGTGTTCGATTCTCCTTCAAATTGAAGGAAGTGAGATTAAGGAAGGCGCGATTTTTCGCTCGCTTTAGAGCCCCACGCAAAGTGACCGATCGAGCCTTTCCAACGCCACAAACACCCCGTCCGTTTCCAGCGACAACCAGCCCAGAAAACCGCCGATAGCGACCAACAGTAGCGGTCATTGTCGACACAGCCTATTAAGATTAACAAACGAAAGCGAACTGTCAAAGTAATGACCTGAAAAGTGGGAAACTTTAAGAGGACCATACTTTGAGCTCCAGGACACGGGTGTCAAAGCCTGGGGGACCGGAGTCTGAGGGTCCTAAGGACTGTCCACCCATACTTGCACCAGTCCAGCCACGAAGAAGAGGCGGCAACTTGACCCTTTTCTTCTTCACGGCCGACTTATTTCTCAACTCCTCCAACTTTTTCAAGTAATCTTGATTCACATCCCCCTAGAAATTGGGAGCAACAAGGCCTTTTGATTCATAAGTAAACCGTATCAAATCATGTGCCGAAAAGAAGGGTAATCAGACGACGGAATCATGCCAGGCAATAAAATTAACTTATGGTGAGAAGTTACATGCAGAGGTAAGCAGAGTATAATGCCCTACCTTTTGAACCTTTTGTAATGTGGATTGACGATACAGAGGAGCATTCAGCCCAGGCCATAAGTAGCCTTCACGATTGCCTCCAAGACGTTGACCACGATTTAGATCGATTTTGGGTCGCGTTACGCGGCGTTTGCCACGAGCGCGTTTTTTCGTGCTCCCCTTCGGGCCAGTTACACCCTCCCAGATAACATCACCAGGCAAGGAGGTGAAAATAGTACCATTCCTCACAGGAATGATCCTTAAATTTGGGCGGTCCAATAGGCAAGTCGGCGTTGACAGGGTGATGAAAGGTGCCAGAAATGGTATACCCCGTGCATGCGCTATCAAAGTGCGACAACCCGAATTTTCATGTCGAAAACAACTTAAAAAACCTTTTTGAAAGAGTGACGGCAAAAATCTCAGCATCATCGTGTGCCGTGTTATACGAAGCCCGCGGACTCCGAAGTCATCTACCACCTTTAGAAAGACATATATCGCAGTACGCTGCTGTACCATATGCAAAGGTGTCTTAGAACATTGTATGAAAAATACTGTGTTCGCATTTATTATTGCGTACCCATCAGGCAGGGTAGAATATTTGACGGCCTTGAGCTATATATTAGAAGGGCGTCTGCGCGATTTTTAAATTAGGTGATGGTTGGGTTGGTTGAGTCTGGGTCGGCTTACACGTGCCGATCACTGCCTTTGTTCTTGGGTTATTTTAGTCTTTGCTATCCCCTGAAGACTATTTTTGTGTGGACCACCTGCGTCGCGTACTGTGCTTCCATTCTAATTAAACACATGAGTTTGCGCGAAATAATCTCTTATATAGTTTTACATTATCACGCAATAGTATTCCTGCTGTTTTGTATTCTAATGTCAGTCGTAAAGCTCCGATGCTCAAGTCTTTTCGAGAAGTCTACCTTGTACCGACTTGGGACAAACTTTCGTGCTCGCCGCTTTCACCAGCTTTTCTTCCTTTGTGCGATATCATCTGTTACAATTAGCTCGACATTGAATGGCAACATAGCCTACCAGGATTTAATTGGCTTGGGACTGGTGCTTATTTCTATTGACTGGAGTTTTATGCCAAGTCTCATAAAAGTTAGTTTTAAAGCTATTATGCATGTATGTTAGGTCAGTATTACAGCCCCCATGTCAGGTTATTCTCATTTCGATCGTGAAAACTACCTCAAGCTTCATTCAGAAGAAGCCGCCATCTTCTTCTCTACAATGGATAACGCTGTACTGGACCATTTCATGAAAATCCTGCTACTTAACATTGGTAGCCGTTGGTCTCAATCGGATGTGGGCATCATCTGCGAACGTTTAAAAACCCACCTTACTGTTGCTTTTGTGGCAACCTTTAGTCTTCTCCCTGTCTTGACACGTATAAACTTTGCAAATGGTCCTCAAAACTCTGGCTTCTTTAATTTTCGCATGTAAGTTTCCCTGACTTTTTATGTGATTTTGTTTCCTAGGTCGAAATTCATTTTAAAGGAAAGTAATCGTACACGTTCTGAATCTGAAACGGCTCCACCAAAGTACGATACAGGTCTCTTTCAACCAGTGTACTCAAATAACCGACACACTGCCTATCTTTCGATGGCCACAGCGCTAGTGGTTTTGAATGCCAGTTTTGCGGCGAAGTCACTTGCTCATATGGCATATTTTAGTGGCTTTCATAAAGTGTTGGATGATTGCCTCACTTTTATGAATGTGTGGTTGTGCATTGGTTCCTATCTCATCTTGCTCTCCTTCATGTACCGCTCAAAGCATTTCCTCGCTTTGGATTGCACTTGTGAGATATGCATCAAGTCGAAACCGCGGAGATCGAGGATGCGCTCTGATTCAGAATCCATTGAGGTTCCTCCCGCCAATGCACCAGTGAGTGTGTCTTCGAATTCGTCCACAGTATGTAATGTTTCTGAATGCTTCCTCGCTTTAATTGTGGTTGTAGTGTGGAGAGTTCGTTGCTGTCCCATTGTAGCTGGCGACTCTTGCGGAAGCACCGCGATCGACCGAACCAGCCGGCCTATACCATCAAAATCAGCATCACCACGATGGTGATACAGAGGCTGATGAAGATGAGAACGTCATCGTTCCTAAATTGCCCAAGCGCGAGTGTGCTGTGAAAGCTCGTACTGAAGATCCTGATATGGTGAGCCCTTTTACCTGCCAATCCTCTTCGTGCTCTTTGCTGTTTGAAAATCTGATTGTTTATATTTGCGTTCTGACATGCGTAAGCATTGTCCATTTTCATGCGTCCACGGTTAGGTGTCGGCGTTGTCAGATGCAGAGGTGCTGCTGTTGATTCGCGAGGGCCGTCTGAAGACTCGCGACTTGGAGACAGTGATGAAGAGTCTTCCTCGTGCAGTGGGTCTACGTCGTCAGGACTTGGCCACGCGTCTCAACAACCCCCACTCCATTGATCGCATTCCCTTCGTCAACTACGATTACCGACCTGTCATGGGCCAGTGCTGCGAAGAGGTGAGCGGACATCATCACAATTGTCACCTGTTCATTCACTGCCTCAGAAGAGGTTAAGTTTCATTTTAAGTGGGCGTTTTAAATCACATTTGGAGCATTGGGCAAAACTTATTTTCTTCAAATACTAGCATGTTACTGGGCTCAGAAGTTTAATGCACTATCCGTTATTCACAGGAATGGCTGTTTAAGCTGTGATTGCCACTGGTAGGTGTCCAGCCGTCCACTTGACAAACGTTTATGCTGCCTTTCGAAAGGAAACTTGATTCAGGCGTTCCACTCCCACATGCCCTCTACCGAGCTGGCTTTTACAATGTGTGCCAGTTAGTTTTACTTACGTCTGGACGGCAGCAACACTTTTAGGTCGTTTATTTTTTGTCTCTCATGGAAATAAGGAGAACTTAGAATTTTATTCATATTCAAGAGGATGGATAATTTATTTCATTATCCATAGAGGCTTATCCCTTTTGTTCAGAGGTGTTGACGTGTGAAGCCGCTTTACCATTCTATATTAATACCCCCTCCGATGCTTGCGCATCTAGATGTCTAAGAACCGGCGCAGCATATTTTTTGCGCTGAGTTCGTACATTCCAGTGTGACTTCCATGAGGATGCTATGACTCTTTTGAAGGCGGTAAGGGGCACTGTAATGCTGCCGGCGTTAGTGTCATGATCACAGCCACAAGCATCTGTTGCAGAACTGGTATATAAACGCTTATGGCGTCTTGCAGTTCAACTGCTTGGTCGGCCTGATCGAAAATTTTCTAGGAATGAAAGTTAATCATGCGTTTGTGTCATTAATATGCTTTGTAAGGAAGGTAGAGTTGGGGGACAACAATGACGATTTTGTTCCTTTCCAACCAGGTTATTGGCTACATACCGATTCCGTTAGGAAAGGTGGGGCCTCTGCTATTGGATGGACGGGAGCACTACCTCCCCTTGGCCACTACGGAGGGCTGTCTAGTTGCCAGCACCAACCGCGGTTGTCGAGCTCTCTACCTTTCGGGTGGTGTGCGAACCGCTCTCTTCAGGTAAAGTATAAGCTGGTTTACTATGCTTCCTCCTCCTCTATTGACAACCTGTACCTTATTTGGCAGGGATCAAATGACTCGTGCTCCTGTGGTAGCCTTTCCATCAGTTGCTGAGGTAGTAAAGTGCATTGCTTGGGTCGAGTCGCCGCAGGGCTTTCAGATCTTACGTGAGGCCTTCAATGAGACCAGCTCACATGCCGATCTTGTTTCCATCTTTCCCAATCCCGTGAGTGTATCTGTGTCTGCATGCTAGGCGACCTGATGCCTCCGCCCCTGTCTCACAATTGTGCCTTTTGTCCCGGTTGACGGCTTCTAGGTGGGCCGATATTTGCATCTACGTTTCGCCGCACGGACTGGAGAGGCGATGGGAATGAATATGGTGAGCAAAGGCACTGATAGAGCTCTTCGATGCCTCTGCAAGCAATTTCCTCGTATGCAGGTGGGTTGGTAGTTTTTGACCATGGATTTGAATGCACAATATTTTCAAAGACTATTAGCGCCCCTCTGTCATTTGTCTTCAAATTTTTAAGTTGTTAAGCCTTTGCTTCTTGTACTTGGGTTTTTTTCGAGTGATTAAACCAGTTCATGTGATTTTCAGTTCAACTCGCTATAATGGCTGGTTTCAACCTCCATGTAGGCTATAAAGTGTGGGCGTTATGGAGTCAATTGTGCTCTCTTCCGTGTTTTAATGTTTTTTTTCTTAAACCCCTTATTATTGGTTGAACTTTACGCACTTCCAACGTGTCTCCTATTCCGTTGAATTCTGGGGTAGAGTTGTAGGTCCTCCCATCAGGTGTGTGTTGCCTTAGCACTCGGAGAGAGTACGCTAGCAACACTCATACCTCAGAAACTAATTTTGGCTTTGTGCAAGTCAAGGATGGAGGTGTAGCATGGAGACCTATTTGTACTTAAAGAAACAAATTATTTGACGCGAGAGTAATTAGACAACTCAACAACGTCTAAATCAACTGGGCAAGGAGGTTTCAGTGGGAGTTAGGCAAACTAGTCACACCCATACCTTATGCGCCAACCTACAACGAATATCATTTCCTTACAATTCCCCCTCCCCTCTTCCTTGGAAATCACTCTCCAACTTCTGTTTGCAAGGATTTATTTGCTAAGGATTAGCGAAATTTGGATGAACTCTACCGCGAGGGTGTGGCTGTCCGACAAGGTAATCATTTGAAAGAATCACGAGTTCAAAAATAGCCGCATGGATCTACCTTCAATATGCAACCATTTTGATGCTGCTCAGCTGCCCCTTAGGCTTACTCATGGCTTTTTGCAATGTTAGGAAGTATGGGTCGTCTAACCGTTGGTTGATGTTTCCGCTTTGTTGAATTCCGACCCCACCTCGCACCGAAACAGTGTCAACAGGGTTGTTGCTGTTGTTTTTGAACGCTTTTGTCATAGCCTAACTATTCACCATCAAGTTTGTTTCGCCTTATTGGCTGTTTTGGCCTTCGGTCGATTGCCCGGTAGAATTTGGTATCCAATTCCTCTCGAAAGAGGTGTGTGTATTAGATTTTGGCAAACAGGAAGACAGTTCAATCACTGACGGGAATTGTTCTCTTTTCTCACAATACAATAACACACCTACAAAGGGTCGGAAGAGAGCTAATGCGCTATTTTTCCTTTCTCTTATAGGTCATATCCCTCAGTGGCAATATGTGCACGGATAAGAAGCCAGCGGTAGTGAATCACCTTCTCGGTCGAGGCAAGTCGGTGTTGGCGGAAGCGCGACTGCCAAGTTGGGTGGTATCGCGAGTTTTCCACACTGAACCTATCCGAATGGCACGATTGGCACGTGTCAAGCACTGGACGGGCTCTGCGATGGCTGGTGCGCCCGGCATGGCCGGTTGCAATGCCCATGCTGCCAATCTCGTGGCCGCACTCTTCGCGGCCACGGGACAGGACCTTGCTCAGGTACCGTTCGAAGTCATGAAAAAGGGCCGAAAATATTAATTTACTAGTCATGACATTACCTGTGAATAATTTGCGTTGATGTTAACATCAAGGCTCGGCATTTTTAGACACTCCTTTAGTTATAGGGGATGGGAAAAAGACACTAAACTCACTAACTGTGCCTTCTACATTGCATTATTCATCTACATCTCACATTTTCTAATTAAATACACTTTAAATAAACGCTAGGTTGTGGATTCGAGCGCCTGCCTGACACAACTTGAGGTGGAGGAGGACGGAAGCTTGTACGCGAGTGTGACAATGCCCTGCATCGAGGTGGGCACAGTTGGCGGAGGCACACGGCTCCCCGCACAGCGCGCATGCATTGAGATGCTTGACTTATCCCTTGAACGTCCCGCTGAGCACCTAGCTCGTCTTGTTGCTGGCGTGGTGATAGCGGGCGAACTGTCGCTTCTCGCTGCTCTGGCCACCAACGATCTTGTGGAGGCGCACATGCGCTTAAACCGGGCAGCGGCGGCAGTGGCTGTGGCAACCGCTGGCCATCCAGGGGTAGAGGAGGGTGAGAATGACCGATCGGGCAACATCGGTCTCCTCTTGCCCAATACAAACAACTTTGGCATGTGATTTGGGGAACCTTGATGCGCCTTTTTTAGACTACAACCGCTACCCACTAGGGATCTCATGGCTTCTACCGCAAACAAGATTACTATTTTTAAAACTTAGAAACATATTTTAGAGCACATATGTACAGTGTGCGTCACTTGTATATTTTGTACGGTGAATGTTTACATGCGGTGGCATTAAGTTTGTAAATGGTTTGCTTGAAACAGTGATTTTGTTGCAGTCAGTTGGAATATTGACTTTTGTTTTTTTCTAATGTAAGATGCAGAAACGGCGATTTGGTGTTCTGTTCAGCACTGCTATTTCATTGAAAGTTAGGGCTGCATTACCTGAGGCGGATGAACTATGACTCCAGATGTTTCCTCAAGTAGTGGCAATTCATACCACCGTTGCTGGTATGCGGGTCTAGGAGGTCGTAGGAGTGGTTGGGGTGCCATGGCGCCAAGCAGAAGCGCATGGTTTGGTGCGAAATTAGGTATTCATGTGTATCTCCTCGTTTAAGGGTCCCTCACACTGTTCCCCTTGGTCACTCCTCAACATTGTCTATTGTAATGTGTTTAATGGTTCAAGAGTCGTCTCTCAAACATTGAAACAGCGCTTATTGGATTCACATGTCTCCGCAAGGCGGAAGTGCATCCCATCGGTTCGATGCTGATGTGGCGGAATAGTGCCTGTTTGGCTGTTGGTTTCTGTTACGGTAGTGTTGGCGGCTGTATTGCCTTTGGTAAGTGTGCTGGCCTCTGGCTCATGCTGGCGGCCTCAATTTCCTTTCTACTTGCCAAGTGTGTGCATCTGTTCTGTCCAAGTATCACACGTTCACCTATTTTTGGGATTGAATGAATTCACTTCTTCTACACTTCACTTCCACACCAGCTTAACTTGAACCGAATCAGAATCGGTAAGACAGCACCAGATTTAAAGAGATGCGGCGGGAAGGAAACGCGTTAATCCCCATTACCTTTAATGTAACTCCGCTTTTGGGCAAGTGTGTCAAGTCTAGCAACAAATATGCATGATGTCCAGGAGAATTTACCGTGCCTGATATGCTGTTCCCAAAGTGGGGGAGAATCCAGGTATAGTAAAACTACCAAGAAGAATAAATGATGTTGCGGTCAAGTGTCTCCTCGGTTGCATGGAATTTTTTGCATAACGTTCTCGCGGTATTGATTATGTTGTAGACGTCCAAAGTGGGGCACCGGAAAGGAAGCACGAAGGAAAAAAGAAACGTTATATGCTTCCATGCCTCTTTGAATGTCGGACTTAATTGCAACAACTTGGATGCTCATATCACAATTTCTTGGTAAAATAACCTCTGAGCCCTGCCAGAACAACCTGAACTTGTAAATATTTGTTGACAATATACATTATGCCCAAGCGTTGTGACTTTAAAGAAGTCTTCGGTCGCTATAGACAGTGCATAAGACGGGAGTATGCTACCTGTGCAAATGTATGCAATTTTGGGGATTCTAAGTCACTACAATAAACCAGCTTTTCACTTGCATTAAAAGCCATTCTATGATTGCGTTCATTGTGATACCTTGATTTAGTTCGAGAATGCAGAAAATCGAATCTAAACCATTTATGTTACAATATGAAGACAAAAGATGCCAAAAAATAGGCACTAGAAGTTATTTTTCTGCGTGGAAACACAATTTACAAAACAAATATTTTAAACATTACTTTTAAAATTTTTTAAAAAGATCCGGTGCAGTATTGTTATATTGCGTCGTTTTAAAGGTCAAGACGCCCCACAAGTTCAAGAATATCTCATTTCATAGATCTGTGCCTCTAAGGATGAATCTTGACTCTGGCACTTTGCGTCAAGTTTTTGATGCCCTGGACAATAATAGAAGGGGCTACATTACAGTCGAGCAGTTTACAAATGCGCTTGAAAAGTTTTATACATCGTTGGCACGTGAAAGCCCCGACGATGAACACCATGCGAAACTTGCTCGAATGCAGTCAATGGTTTGTGTTCTATGATTGTCTGAAATTCTAGGATGTTAATAATATTGTTAATGCCTTAGATCCTGAAAAGGACGGCATAATATCTTTCGACGACTTTAAATCGGCGTTCCAGAATTTCTTCAACTGTCAAAGTATATCATGTTCTATAACCTTCTATCCACCCATAGATCCGGAAGAGTTAAAGGGTAAAACAATGACGGTAAATCTTCACGGACGGCGAGTTTCCATCACACCTGACGATTTCGTCATGCAACAGGCTGAAATGGATCAGGATTTAAGAGTAAGGGAAATCTACTGATATGTCCTTAATTTTTGCCATTTTTCACTCTAATTTTGGGTTTCTAGACACAAGTTTACTAATTTGACTGCTTAGAACATCTCAATTACCGCAGAATTTCATCGCTTTTCGTTTTATTTGTAGTAAAACTTATGCATGATAGTCGTAAAAAATTATATATTGATGTTTTTCTTTTGCCTTATAGACCGAAGATAGTGGCTTTTTAGAACCTGGCTTTAGTGAGTTCACTCCGACTCGACCATCTACACTTCTGTGAGTAATTCATGACCAAACTTTTGACGGCATTTTTTGCGCCTAGACCGCTGCTTCAATTGCATCATTCTGATTTTAGTGAATGGCTATCTATTGGTCAACAGATCTGTTTAATGCGAAGTGTACTCAGGGAATTTAACCTCACGACTTGTTTATGACATCTAGAGCAGAATTTCTTATTTATAACTTAAGATTGTCAGATTTTCGGCGACCATCGTTTCGCCATGGTACACCCAAACATGCGAGGTGAGGCGTCACGCTGCTGCTGAAAACTCGCTTGCTTTATTTTGCAACTTTTGGATGTTCTAAGGGAATGATATGGAACTGCTTTTTTCTAATAATTTAAGCATTAATGGCAGCAAATTGCCATCCTAAAGTCCTTTTTCTCTCGATAACCTAGCCTTTCTTTTCGCGCTAACAACTTGAATATTTGTAAGCAGATCACTTTCACGTTGTGCATTTTCCTTTCAAAAAATCTCTTGTGGCTATAAAAAGTAAACTTTTTTAGTGCCAGGACTTCCATTCCCTCGTACAATGAAAACACTGGGTCCCCTTTTAGTGGATCACGGTCTGATCTGATGGTAGACGATGGCGACAGCAATTTTGAGCAGCTTAAAGTGAGTGTGTTTACACGTTTTCACTAAAATTACTAATAAAACTCCTTTCATGAGGTCATTTACGTAGGTGGATCATCACGCCACCCAGATCTCAGCAATACTAATTATCGTGTGATACACAACTATATGTGAAGGTTTTGTGAGGTTGGGAGGGCTTCTGATTACCGGGTCGGGCAGAGGGTTGAGAAATCTGTGTTATAGCCACTCGCCATGTCAATATTCCATTCAATTGGCATTCCAACTTCCTTAAAAACCTAGATGCGTTTACAATTGAGATTTATTATTCTATTCAGTTGTTATTCATTTTTAATGAGGAATATAATTTAGGATGCATCTGAGTTACTGCAGAATTGAGCGTTGAAGGTGTAGTTACAATCCCTACGGCATGTTCCATACGGAGTGGAAAACTGCTTTTTAGATTAACCAAGACCCCAAGTCTTTTCCGCATTCCTACGACACAACCTTATGCTTAGGCACTTTATCAAGTGCTAAAATTCCACTGTCAGAGGTGAATTTCATTGTCTCTGCAAGTTTTGGCATGAGATGCGGAAAGAATTTGTGCATCCATTTGACGCTCACTGATTTTGCATTTCCAGAAGCGCCAGCAAACCTATCATTTGAGTCGTTGAGGCATTTCACATGTGACAGAGCCGACGAATCAAAATTGTTGGATGAGTGGCAACAAGATGGAGGTGTCTTGCCTAATCACATTTGCTGTTCAATTGAGCTCCTTATTGGGGCTATTTTTCTTGTTTACACAAACTCCTTGTGAGCTGGTGAAGAAAAACTTTCTAGGTCTATGGCAAATGCGATTACTCTCACACCAGTAGCAAGCATAAGGTGTAAATTTTTACCAAGGCATTAAATGAAGGTAATATTGGACTTTTCTGGCTTCACTGAGATACTCGCAAACTTTGTTCAGTCGTTGGAGCACCTTTTTGCAGCGCTGTTCCTTTCATTCTCGTGCAAATAAGAGCAAATTTAATCGAATCACAAGCTGACTTGGCCGCTAAAGACCTTCAATAAGGTCGCACAGTTAGAGGACTGGATTTTAAGCCTTGGTTGAGGCCTCCCCGAGTACAGGACTACAATCCATGCATTAATCGGTGTTTTGGTGAGCATCTTTCCATATGGTAAGCTTTCAACCTCTCACGAGAGTACTTACAACTGTCATATGCCAGACAGAAGACGATTAATGTCTACCAAAGCAGGAGCCTCGTATAGCATGTTCAACAAGTGTGTGATTTAATAGCCATGGTGGGTGCAGCTGGCTAGTTACCGGCGCTTGGTTACATCTCATCATATGTTGATGAAAGACGTCATTAGTAATGCATAGCCGTTGTCAATGGCCCGAGCATCTCATTATTCGAGCAGCCAAGGGCTGAGTCTTCGTCTCTTTTCGAGTGGAACTCCTCCACCTTCAAACTACCCTCTTGCACAGCACTCAATTACGCACACAGTCAGAACTCTCTCAACCTAATGAGTTGATTCATGTCTAAAGAGCAGAGAAGTCTACAAAATGTGCATCCTTCACAGTTCTAGAATTGACAAGTTGATATGTTTTACAAGAGAATATGGACACTTTTATGATGAAAGGGGACAAAATTAACTTACTTGTCCATAAGCTTCAGTGCCTCTACAATCAACAAATGCCTCTTTTGGCTTTTCGTGCTGATAATGTAATCAGAAATTCCTTAAAATTTATAGGTAGTCATAGTATGCTTTTGTATTTAATTACGTAAGCGTCATGAACCACTAGAAATGTCAAGACGACGGTATGTAGCGCTTACTTTGGGTTTTGAGACCGCTTTACCAGGGTTTTGTCAGGCTCTCCAGACCAACTGGAGAGCGACGTGGGAATTTGGTGTAGCGCTTCCGATTGTAAGAATCTCTTTCTAGTGGCCCGATAGGTCATTCAGGCGAGCCTAAGAATGCATTTATCTTTGTTGGCATTTCTGGCATTGCAGAATCAGATGCGTCAGATGGAAGCAAAAATGGACTCGATGACCTCTCAAGCAGCTGCGGCTAGCAACGTCGATGGTCTGGCTATACGCCTGCGCGAGGAGAACGCGCGTCTATGTGCCTCAGTGGTGGTGCTTGAGGAGCGCATCAAAGAGATCGAGGCGCGTCACCAACGCGACCTTGAGAGCGAGCGCTCGCATTTGGACTCCCTTATGGTACGTATATACCATTTCTCTCTCCCTCTTTTTCTTTCCAATCACCAGTGTTGCTACCACTAGATCCCTCCACCCACGCCGAAATTGTGGATGGTTGCTGCTTCATTAGAGCTGTCTTGTTAATTTAGTCACATGTCAATTGCTTTGAAGGGGATAACTTAAAATTCACAACATAAATACAGTCACTGCATGTACGTTGGATTATTTTTGGCATTCTTGTCTTTGTCTCTTACATGCCCATTGTTTGCACTATAACCATAGCAACATTTTCGTCAATTTCTACTCTTCACAAGGAGCCAATCACATCATTACTGATTCAGAAGTAAAATCCACCTCTCTGAAAGTTCTGTGTGGATCTTTGGAGCAGTCGACAGTATCGAGGCTGTTAGCGTCCCAGTAATGCAACGGTAACAGGCATAAATTCCTTATACCCATCTTTGCTAACATTCAGTAATTCGCACACCCCAATCTTGGGCTATTCCACGGATTGCGGTAGATCTGCTGGACGCTTAGGTGGAAAGAGGCAAAAGCGGTGGATGGTAATGCGGGCAACACACGTGTCACCAATTTACCTGGATCACCTGTGTGGAACGGTCACGTCGACCTGACTTGGGGTTTAGAGGCGCTCCAGTTCTCGTTCTCACTAAGGGTACACGCTTTTTTGTAAAAAAAACGATTTCAATATATTTCAGCGTAATTTGCAGTTCTAATGGCGGGCTCAGTTTGATTACACTACATTTTATTTCAGTAGATCGACTAGAACAAGCTGCTTAATATTGTGCAATCATTTCCCACACAAATGGGGCGACTAAGGCTGTCACTTAGGTGGCACAATTTTATGGATGGACAAATGGTTCCACCACACTCTGTTGGTAACGGAGTGTGGTAGATTTGATACAATAGAATGGGTGTGGGATGCAGTTGATGCGAGGGTGAAGGCAGTGACTTCAGGCTTTGAGGGCGTCCAAGTAGCACTGTTGACATTATCATACTGGAACAAAAACAAGCCACAAAATGAATGCTGTGGTGGTGGTGATCGGCTTTTCTTTGAGGCTGTTTAAGTAAATCGAGCAATGCAGTTTTACGACTCCATTTCCTGTTTTTATGCACTTTCTGGCACTTTAAAGTGTCAAAAATGCTTGCAAAAAATGGAGAAAGAGGTAGTCTTACATAGTGCTATTAACAACGAATAGTTGGGGGAATCATGGTAGGTTGACGCCCAAGACCTCATGCAAGGGTGTGTCGCCTATAAGAGCATATTTTCTTCAAAAGTGGTTGCTCGTATGCTCTACTCTAGCATGTATTTTAGGCAGCGAAATTGGTAAACGATAATTGGGAGCGGGTTTATTTATAGTTTTGGGCCTAGAGTTTGAAGCCAATCGAGGAATTGCAGGCCTCTTTGCAAAATTACCTTTTAATCGGTTGAGTTGGCTTCCCACTTGTTAAATGAACTGGGAAATGTGATTTGGGAGGACCTGGCAACAAGTTGCTTTAAATTTCTTCACGCCTACTGGAACATTTTGATTTCAATGTCAATTCTAGGCCCGTTCAAAGCGGACATACGAGGCGGAAATTGAGAATCTGCGAGCTCGCTGCCAGAAACTGGAGTTCGATCTCTCCGAGGCCACCATTAATCTGGGCAAAGCCAAAGTTGAACTGGATAGTGCAAGAGCGGTAAGTCTGTCCCCCCTATCCCTCACCATGCCTACCCCAACCTCATTTACAAATATCAGTGTTTACTTTGGGAGGGCAAGTTTGCATGGCTATCAATGTGACACAAATTTACTACTTGACCTGGAGTCCCAAACTGAAACTCAACTCGTGAACTGTGAATGGTAAAGCCATTACATTAAACCGCAACTCGATGCTCAAAGCCTATGCAAAGTGGATGGACGGCAAATTGCCATTAGACCCGTGACCTCAAGGTGGTGTTGACTTGACCCCGAAAAAAGCGTGTCGGTGCAGCAGTTATTAGCCTCTTCTACTGTAGTCCTGTGTAAAGGCTTCTGTATTTATCCTTTTGTGTCGCAAAGAACTGACCGGGCTCATTGACTTTTAGGCGAGTAACCAGACAAGAGAAGCCCTACAGGACGCCCGGGATAAGATCGGCTCCCTAACCGATCAGCTCAATAGTCGCTCCGACGCAGAGAGTTTGGAGTTGCAGAAGGCCATTGCTGATCGTGACAAAGCGCTAAACGTGAGTTCCCTCAACCTGTTGCCTTATCTTTCCCTTCATAAAATAGCATCTCGTGTGACATATGTGCCCCATGTCTGTGGGTGCGATTGCAGCACGAGGATTCTTATGGGTGGCCCCAAAAGCAAGTTGGGTGTGCATGCGCATTGCAGATGCTGAAGTATGCAAGAGAGAGAGAGGGAGAGAGAGCACAAAAGCACTGATTGTGTGGGTGATTAGCACCCGATGGATTATGTTGTAACGTCAGTAGGGAAGCATTTAGGCAGGAATCGAGCTCGTGAGCTCTTGAACCCCACGCATTTTATGAGCTTTGTTGTATCAACTGTCATTTATGACGGCGCATGTTCCTTAGGTCATTTCAAAGAGTTGAAACACAAAACTGTTTTATGCAAAGCAGACTTTAGTGAGGCGCAAGTAGACACGCGTCCATGTGCACTCAATTGCTCGTCAACTGACGTCATATGAAGAGACCTTCCCACAATAAAAGTGCTTACTTAAGTAATATTCCACCAAATAGTGTTGCGCGCAGGAACCTCTGTAGTACCACTTAAGGGAAAATGGCAGCAAAAAAGCATTTTGGTGTTTGACCTGTCAGTGTCACGTATATGTGGCAAGTGGTTTATCAACGCATAACAACCGCGTCGTACGGACATTGATCAAGTTAGAGACGACCAAAGGAATGAAGAGATATTCCTAGTCTAAAGGTACTCACATTCTTTTTAAGTTAAACACATGGATAGCTGTAGTGACCAATTTTCTGCTGACTGTGTCTATTCCGAAGCCTTATTGTCTTTACTGAAGGCTCTGAGAGAGGTCAATTCAGTGGTGGGTAATGGGCCTCAGATGTCCATAGACATGGATACCGTGGAAAGGCTGGAGGAGATGCAACATCTCATCCAAAGACTGAAGGAGGACAACAAGAACCTGAAGAAACAGGTGCAGGACGCTGAAGAGGAGTCCTGGTTCAACAATCTCCGCGATGGACAAAAACTCCTCTCTGATACGGACAGTACCTTAGATGCAGAGATGGACAATCTCACTAAAGAAGAGGTAATTTCATGCTAGTGAAGTTTATTGCCCATAACTTTCACGCCCTTTTCAAAGGCCTTGTTTAATAGTCATTCTGAAATAATGTGCGACACTCCCTATAAAGGCCCTAAGAATTAATTCTATTTAAGGAATACTTAGAGCTACGAAAAACTAGTCAAATGCAGTAATTTTGTTTCCCATATTCTTACACGCCCCCTGATCCAACACCCTATCTGAGCCTGATATTTCTTAGTGAAACAGATGATCTCAAGGCATGGGACATGTCATTTTGATGAGATTCAGTTAAAATACTCCTTAATTTCGGGTGAGAATACGGCTTGATGGATTTCTTTAAATTCGCCTAACAGCCCCCATTAGACTTCCCCAAGCTCCCCTTTGAAATTAATACATCTACTGAAATGATCAATTTCAGTAGTATGAAATCTGTTTATGGAAGGCAGGTACCAATCACCAACAAAACCGTGTTCTTACCCATCATTTATTGTTTTGATGTGAATCTTCTACTTAAGTCAGGCGTAGCCTCTGACTGAACATCATGCATATTCTTTACTCGTGCAGATCTATGAGGAATGGCAGAAGGTAAATGGAAGATTTTGTGTTGGCTTTGCCTTTTTAGCACAATCTGCCTGCAATCACAAAGAAAAGCTTGTGTGATTTCATTCCATGTCCCTCCTGTTTTGTGCAAACCTAGTTGCAAATCATACTGCATGCTGTTAGTTTCACTCACGTAAAATGATTTCAAACGACTGATGCTTCACAGATCTCACATGCTAGAAATGATATTTGCTTGGAAAAACAGCCACATAAATACGGGAGCTCACTGCTTTTACTGAAACGTGTGGAACCGGAATATTTATAAAAACAGCTTGGGAGGCGGTAAATAAAATCACAACCACCTTTCCTCGTCTGGCTTAAGCGTCACAAATGTGTGACGAGTGTTCGTTACCACTTTATGCTAAATGCTTGCACCATATCGTATTTAAAGCAACACAGCAATTACAAAACACTGTTGATAAAGAAGAGTGTAGTTTTCTTTGGGTACTAGCATAAAACAGACGAGATTGTTGGGGTTGTGGAGACTGACATATCCTCAGACCTCTGATGACTTTAAGTAGAGCAAAAAATAGCCTCACCCCACCTGTAGAAGCTGCCTTGATTGGCTTTCGATGCACGCCACACACATATACACACACCCGCATTTATTTATTTTTTGGGGCAGCGTCCACTTCAGGCATAGCTCAATTCATTGGCCAACTTCCTTGTTTTTAGGTTGTTAATCTGCTGGTGCAAGAGAAACATGCAAATAACCAACTACGCGCCTACCTAAACACGCTTCTTGAGAAGGTTGTGGCCAATTACCCCGACCTGCTTGAATGCAAGTAGTCCTGGCATTTCATCTGCACCTCTTGGGCTGCAAGGAAAGAACGTTCATGTGCATCCCCCTTCTCCCCTCCCCTCCCCCAATTCCAACCACCTCCCGCCTCCATATTGCCCTCGTGTTTTTTACCTCTATAACTAGAGCCCTATTTTTTTTGTTTATTTCCGTATTTTAACAGTGTATGTGTACGTGTGTGTGCACGGATAGGGCGCCTATCTCTCACCCATTCTCTTGAAGACGTGGTGGGAGACCCTCCCCCGCCCCACGTGGCCTACACCAAGATGTGGAACACCTTAACCACCACCGAAGTATAAAATGTATGCATTCTAATGCAGTATTTCTGCCCCACTCCTATGTGCTTTCAATATACTGAAGGGACTGAGTTTTCTTAAATGCCTCGAGGTGGTCTTAATCGCACCTCAGTTCACTACACGATTTCACTGATGGAGTTCGATCGTGTATGGTACAAAGTGAACTGGAGGAAGTTAGACCATGCAGGTATCACGGCCCGATTCATTTGTACTAGCAAACTATTTCATAGGGCGTCGGATATGGCCCGATCAAAATTGTCATCCACCAGTCAATATTGGTTGCCACCTACAATTCAAATAGTTTGAACAGCTCAGAGGTGTAAGGTGGGTATGGGTTATGCTTCGAATACCCTTTACAGCATCGAAGGCCTTTGCACACCCCATCCACCGGACAGATCAGTTGGATAAATAACCGTCCAGTCGGAAAATAATTGCTTGAAATTCAGCAACCCATACCTCTTCATTATTTACTACCTGAGTCATAATATTAACCATTGAAACAGCCACTCAAACGCTCTCCATTCTCAGACTGCCTCGCTGAAGCACGTTGGAGAGTAAAACGTGGCGGCATTCATATGCTCATCAAAAAAAAAAAAGTAGAACAAAGTGGAGCAGGGTAAAAGCCACAGTCCGTTGCATTCACGTATGACAGAAATTTAATGAAAGTACATTATCCACAGCACGTGCCTGCTTTCTTTGTGTATGTGGATAACTGGTGGAGGACTGGTACTGTTCCGCCTGACCGACGACGCCTCAGTGCATAGCAGGTACACATCGCTCCCCGCTTGACTTTACCTTGTCCCTGCTTTCTTTATCGAATTTGCAAGTTGGATTACTTTAGAGTGTGAAATACCTTCATGCAGGTGCTTCGACCTCTGGAGTGACGATACACCCGACTACTGTTGGTCAGGGAGAACCTGGGGAGCCTAGACCCTGTCACGACAAGACACCTTCACAACCAGAAATAAGACGAAATGAAAGAAATGCACAATACGCACACCCTTCACCGATTAAAAAAACGCGTTGAAGCGTAAAACGCCCCTCGTTAAGCCAACTGCACTAACTTTTTTCTCGAGCCAACCGCCGTCTTTATTCGTACTCCTCAATACCCTCACAGAACGCCATAGCACAAAGGTGGATGCCAGTAGAAGAAATGAGAAAAAATACTTTATATAGGCTAATGAAGCGAAAAAAAAGGTGACCCACCTTCGAAGGTGGGATGAAAGCAGCCTAAAAGCCAGAGCGGAGAAAAACGCGCTTGACATTTAGCTGCTCTCAAGCATCTTTGTGACTCACGGGGGCGCTGATACGACCTAGACCATCCTTAAGTTTTCCGACCAGATGAAAGCTCCAGAAAGTAGACAAACAGTCTATTCATGCCACTTGAGAACTCAAGGCACTGAGATTATGTGAAAAACAAAACAGGTTAACAAGACTAACAAACTTGGTCAGGCGCACAGGAAACGTCTAGTATACATGATGGACTAAGGTCCCATACATTAACCGCCGAGACAAACACCTATGTCCAGCAACCCGACTGTGAGGCTTAGACATGGGCTCTTTCTTCGCTCATTCTACCTGGTCGGATGAGCGTGCCGTAACCAAACTGGTTCATTGTAAAGCAAGCGTTCTCGGCTTAAGGACAGGTAAGCTGTGTAGCTTCGGAGCAATGATCGAATCTGTTAATTCGGTGAGGACGCAAATGTTGACGGCACGTGGAGCAAATAAACACCTCGATTGCGTCCATTCTTCTCTGAGACTACTTAGGGGCAAAAAAGAGCATTTAAAATGCAAAACAGACTACTACGTGACCAACGGAATCAGAAAATGGCAGATTTTTTGTGGACAGCGCAGCAAAAAAGGGCAGGAGAATAGCACAGAAATTCACCAAATCATACCGACGGCGCATCCCACCCAACAACGAATCGCATCAGAGCGGACGAACAAAATAGTGCGCTTGAAAACACCAGCGATGGGTAAGACGAAGTAGTGAGAGAATAACAGACCAACCCGATTAGTGCCTACAACAGGACCGCTGCAAAGTCCCATAAAATGAATTACAGAGAGGGACAATAACATTGGATGGTGGTATACAGACAACCCAGTATTGGAGATGCAGTTCGAGGTCAGTAAAATTAACCAAAACAGTAACACCATTTTCAAGAAGTGATACTCTTAAAGCTATCGTAGCTGGTGGTTAGATCGAGCAGAAGCTGTCGACCTTGAGTGGGCGAGAGTTCCCCGGATGCATCCATCGGTTCCAAGACGTCAAGCCTACAAGAAGCATGACCAGTCATGCTATACCCGCATCAATTGCGACACAAAAGGATTAATGACGCCAAAGAGGCCCTATTCAACATCAATTTGGTTAAAAATAACTTTTGCGAAATAGCTAAGTAACGATAGGCCAGATACCAAAACGACACCAAGCATTCCCTTCAGAGGCATTTTTTCTATAAAGTGAATCAAATGAAAAAGTAATGTTCGTAAAATGGACGATAACCCAGTTGGGTGATTAGGCGTGAAAAAGAACACAACAATGGAGGGGTTTGACAAAATTTAAGTGAATTTTTTCGTTGCCAGAACGACTCGTATGCTGATTGGCAAATGAAGCGGAAAATTACGAGAACAAAAGGCACTATCATAACCAACCTTGGTGATGCTCACACCACCTTTGGTATGACAATCACACCTGATCACATGACTCCTTGGTAAGAGCACAAAGTAGTCTTTCATTCCTCCCACACAGCTACACAGTAACCTGCACATTAAGCTACGAGCTTAAGAGAATGAAGAAGCAACGAAAAAAAGACAGGCTTTTGCAGGGCTCTAATGCAGACATTAAGAGAGAACTCAGGTGATGTTTCGTAACCTCGTCGGGGGCCCAGAGGTGTTTTTTTACATTTCACACCTAATAGCAGCACAGCATGTACTAAGGAGAAGTTAAAGTAAGAAACACGGCTTGATTGCCAGAAAGCATTATTTCCAGCGCAGCGCTGACGCCTCTCGAAGGGCTTTTCCATCAAGAGCATAAAGCTACCATTAACAACCAAACACACTCTACTTAATTTAACAGAGTAGAGGTCCTCTCACCACGATTACCATAAAGCACTGGAGACGCTTACCAGTGCCTTAGTCTCTTCTTCCCATCGAAATCGGAGGGGATAAATGAGAGACCGTTCATCGACTCCCAAAGATTGCGAATATCCGGCTGAATCTTAAATAAACCAGGCACAACATGGCCACAGTAGTCTCGATTTGTTAATAATTAGAAAAACTATTGAGAGTGAGATGTTTAACAAAGATACTGTTTTACATTCCCCTATAGGATTTGAGACAATCAGCACAGTCATTCACACAATCATACATAGGAAACTGTGACCAAGCAAAAGGCAGTAAACTTAAACAACTCAACAATTAACTTAGCTGCTTAAGAGCCAGAATAACATCATAGCAAATTACCTCATCCTTGGCTAAGCGATTCATGCTTACTTTGTCCATAATGGTGACAAATAGCTAGGGGAAGAAGAGGGAGTAACAGTAAGAGAGTAAGAAGAAAAGTCAATAAAACTAATGCTAAGTAGACCACAGCAGAGTACCTCGGTACAATTAATGAGAAGTTTTTTGTCACGGTCTTTAAAGGCGACGCCCTCCTTGATGACTTTCAAAGCGCCGGGACAATCCATCTACGCAAAGTATGCGTGTAATATTTTTGAAAGGGAGAAGGAAAACTGCAATAAACGTGAGAAGACCATTAAACGTTACCTTGTATTTTTCCATAAAAGACTCCACAGTTGAAAATTCACTTTTAACCAACGAAAAGGCTCCTTTAAACTGAGACAGTAACTTCTGACAAGATGTGACATATCTAAGAAGTGAATTTAATAAGTAAAAAAATATAGAGAACCTATGAGCCAAGAGCTAAATTTATGTAACATTTTTATAGATTTCATTGGTCGAAAAGAGGAACGGTACGCGAGGTTTTTTAACCAAATATCTGAAGGGGGTTAAAGTTTGAATTTACTGAATCAGTCATAAGCGAACAAGACACAACTCCGATTAGAGATCGAAAGGAATATAATCCATAAGATGGTTGAGGAATCAAAAGCAATCAGCAATGACTTACTCTCCTTCCTTGATACAATCTTTGATATACGCCTTTTCAAGGAACTGAAGTGTGTTTATGAGAGCGTAGACTTCTGCAAGATTACGAATTCTACAATTGTTAAAAAGTAGGCATCAAAAGATCCCACTTGGAAAATAGCGGAAGTACATGCCACCAAAGTAATTTAAAAAAACCAGACAGCTCCAAAAATCATACGACATTTCAAAGGTAATTACTGGTATGGAAGGACAAAAATAATGGCGTTGCAGTTTTAGCGCAATTCTATAACAAAACTGGCACAATAGTGGGTAAGGATTAAAAGTAAAAGTATTCTGAGATAGATACGGAGGTGTAAGAATTCAAAAAGCCGGAAACACAAGTACCAACCATGGCCAAAACGGACTTGCTGGCTCAATAAGTGGGAAAAATTAAGCAGTATTCAAGTGTATTCAAATGACTATAAAAAATGCTTACTTCTCCCGTTCTGCAGGTGTTTTCCATAGCTGCACCTCCTAGATGTCATAACTACACTAAAAATCGCCATAATGTACCTCATATAAATTCGCCATAAGTGCAGATCGCCCAGACAATTTACAACTGAGGGGAATTCAAAGAGGTGTAGAAGTGCACGAATGCACTAAACAAATTCACAAAATTTGAAGTATCGAAAATTAAGAAAGCGATTAGTTAGGATTAAAGAATATTTGCTAACTTGTACTAGTAGTAGTTAGAAACTGGAAGTTATGAGTCAAAATGAAAGTAGTTAGTAGGTGGGCACGGAAATCCTACTAATGTTTATGTCGTAGATCCATGCTTAACTTAGCACCTCTTAATCCTAAAAAGAATATACTGAGTACTTTAGGATCTTCTAGGATAAAAAATAATATTTCGGCGTAATGAATTCATTTAGCATCAAGGATGAATAGGACTGCAGGCATTGCTAAGAAATCAAACCACCTAGTTAAGTTTCATTTTGCCCAAAAAACTCTTTATTTAGCTCAAACCGAATGTCAGCCATTACGCAAATACGTTTCTTAGCCTTTTTACCTTCATGGCCTCGTCACTAGAGCTTTCTCTAGTCAATGTCACGCGTTTACATTGCGGTCCGTGCTGCAAGGAGCAACACTCATTTGCCATCTATGTCGTTCATTCAATCTATGGAACCTCACTGATCATTTATGGTAATATAATTGCATTCCTAGTTTCAACCTGAATAGAAACTGTGTTGGCCATCGGAGCATTCATTGTTGACTGCATGAACTATCACCTAATATCATGCTGAAGAAATACAGTTTCACTAAGGTAAAGTTTGGTGACTCTTCCTCCCTGCCACATTATACTCATCACGGTGCTGCTGAACCATATTTAGCTGGGTTAAACCCGTCTGGTAAAGGAGTAGAGATAAAGGCATCGGAAACCCACATTGTCGATCTATTCACGGCTGCTGTGAACAAGAACTAACTCAGTTTTTACGCAGCTTGCTGAAAATAACTTTATCATTTAGCAGAATTTTATCAGGTTACGGGATTAGGTTAGCCGCCCTGAGACGAACATAATTCCAAACTTTTACACTGAAAATCATCACTGATTACTTCCACTGCAGTACATAATCCTCCTTTACGCTACCAAGTTTTGTCAAACAACTTTACGAATCAAGTCTGTATTTCGTCACTATTAATAGAGTAACTAAAGGCATTTCAGAGGAGGAATGATGAAAAAATAGCCCAGTAGCGCGAGCAAATGGCAGCTGACCTGGTGAAAGTTTGGTGACCTGGCCACCTCAAAATCCTTTACAAAAATCGAAAGCTAGACTAGCTAAATGCACTAATATGTCATCCTATTTTGTAACATATCGCGCAAAATGCCGGGTTCTTAAACTAGCGTAAAAAGTTTTTGTAACGCGCAACACCATACCAGCAAAAATGTTGGATGGACATTCAGAGGCATCATGAGAATAAGCACTGACTCGTGTAGATCCGGTCAATATATCCATTCAGCTAGCAGCACTGTAATTTTCTCGGTTCAAGGCAGTCGGATCTATTTTTGCACTTTTCTACCTGATTCAGTTCTGCTAATTGAAACTGCAATACTAATCATAGATAGTAAATTTACAAATAATAATACCTTCGCCCTAAGAATCACTTCGTAACCTCTCGGTTTTAATCCAAAAACAATGGGAGGTATGATACAAAGACCGTAATCGTGTTGCTGGTTTCGAGATATGCTGGGCAGATATTGACGCAGATGGGTAGGAAATCATTTAGCAAAAGCGCAAAGATGAGCTTAATACATCTAAAAGGTCAAAAGGACGAAAAATAAGCAGCTACTGTGACGGAACCAATGAAACGACGATTACACCAATGAAGCAAAATCACTTGATAACAGCATAAAGTAAAGGATACCAAATAAGTCGCAACCTATTAACTTTTCTCTAGAATAATATTACCCGACCTTGTATTTTTTCAATTGTTAGGGAAAATTAATCCGATCAAGTGTCTTGTGTTTAGTTGTTCGGTTGAACAACTTGCATATGACCCTGGCTCGCTTGCAGTAGGATCAGTTGTGTTATGTCGGTGTACGTTGTCGCTGATTAAAGTGATTGTGGTTCTGTTTCATGTGTTGAGCCCTTTTTGAAACAACACATTCCTGGTTTTTTATGCTGACGCGTTTTCTGTGTGACAAATTACCTTACTTTCAATGATATATTTGTGTGCAAGCTGGATCTCTCAACTCATTACTCTCACACGGTTAGTTAATCCTTGTGACCGGTCAAGCACATTATAAAGGGCTACACTTTGTCACATATGTTCAACCCCTATTCCAAAGTCTGTATAAACCTCTGATTTCTATTTCAATAGACTATGGTATCAGATTTGATGCATGTCATCAACTTTAGCATTTCCTCCTTTTATGTAGTGCACTCCCCTCTGTAATGTCTCCATTTTAATGTCATCTCGGCGATTGACGGATCTGATGCATCGCAACCAAGAAGACTTTGATGATATTTTGAACTCCTTAACGTTCTCTTCTACCGCAGAAAATGACGTAGGTGGCCTTGATGCAGCGCTCCAAAGGTTTGCTGAACAAAAGGCCAAAGCATCGATGAGACGTGGTGGTCCAGTACGAATATGCTATTTATGCGTATCACATAGTATTAGATTTCTGCCATTTAGTTTGAATAGACCATTTTTGTGCATTTAATCCATGTGAAAGTGAATCGCATATCTATTCTACTATCAAGCATTGTTACTTTTGTTCCCTAGATTCAGGGTGTCCCTGATGACGAGTCTGAGTCTATCCAGTTTGAACTGGCCGAAGACATTGTGGCGTCAACCGAAAGCTTCCTTTATGATGACACTCCCTCTGTTCTACCAAGTTCTGCACCTTCACATACCAGTGCGGGGGAGTTTGTTTTGCAGTCCCAAAGTAAACATTCCTTGGGAGTTGAAGCCCCGTAAGCACATGTTCTCTCCTCCCTGAGTAGTTGTTCTATAAATTTATTTGAGCCGTCTCTAAGACTTGTTCGTGTCTGTCGAAGTCCTCCATCAAAATCGTTATCGTGAATGGATTGCGAGGTTAGTTCTCATAGCGTACTAGCTTTGCCCTTTTCGGCTTGATCAAAAAGTTTGTTCGAGTGCTCGGTGTTTTATTCGATGCCAAGTTTCTGGATGGTTAGATCCTAAGCTTTGATCTGTCCACCTTGTTTACGGCGAGCTGAATGCGTTCATTCGATTTTATTGTGAAAGAAACAACTTTGTGGCCTTGGGATTGGGGCTGGAATACCATTCAGCGTGATTGTCCTTATCTTTTATTGTTTTATTGAGAAAAGAAGCTAAACATTAGTTTTATTAGCACCTTTTGCCTTATTCAAGCTGTTGAGGCATTAACAAGGCATCTTGTGGATAAGGGGTTTAGTGGAGTGGGTTGTCATTTTTCAACACGTTCCAACGGTCGAGTCAAGTCGCATCTGTTCTCAACGTCAAAACTGCTTCCCTGTTGGGTATATTGTGGTATTTGAGGTTGCACTTCTTACCTTGCTTTGCTGATACCAATGCGGTGTATTTATTTGCATATTAATACCACTTCGCTCTTTGAAGTCGTTGACGCACCATGCTGAGGGGCAGTAATAGTTTCTGATATGTTATAATTAAGGTGTTTCGGCGCAATAACAGATAGCTCCTCATTTGGGCTGCTTGTGGTTTTCGTGCCAAATCACCAACTTTCTAGAAGACCAATTCGAGCCATTTGTCTTTAAATTCATATCCTCTTCGTAGAGTTCCTTAGTTCTCCTATGGCTGTGACGTTGCCAGAATCACGGTATGTTTGTTCGCCTTGTGGCATGTCTCTAAACATCTGTGTCGGTTGTAATGGAGCTCATTTCATGTCTTGGCTATGTTTACTCTATTGATGGGTAATGGGTGTTCTCATTTTTTTTCGTTATACCGTTCGTCATAACAGCTGTAGTGGTTGTAACGGGAGTCATTTCATGCTCTGACACCGTTTAGACCATTGGTGAGCAATAGTTCTTTGTTTTTTAAAATTTACATACACTTGGGCGAAATGGGCTTTGTGTTGTTTTTGAAAACGATCGTGGTGCTATCATCATTATCATGATTGCATGCGACTGTTACTAACTTAGAGCAGAAGAATGCGGGCTTTTTTATGGGCAGAGGAGGAATTCCTTCATTGCCTTTTTTGCATTCTAATTGCATAAAACGTAGTCTACAAAAGTGGATTCATTAATTTTGGACTGCTACCGGTCAAATTTATGTAGGGTAGCTTCAGATTCAAAACATTTTGGTTGTTGCGATAAGGTATACCAATGGGGCGATATTATTAGTAATTAATAATGCATGGAAAGGTTCCAGTAGTGCAGGCAGGAGTGAATGGTCGCGCCACCACGCGAAGCTCAACCACAATTCATGACGTATTACTTAGATATCTCAAGCGTATGTGGTTTTTTAATTCGGGACAAACAATGATTGAATTTGAACACGAAAAGCATCTCCGTGCCCAGCCATTTCTTCCCATAAGGGAAGTTACAGCATTCCTACGCCACGCCTTGGAGGGTACTCAACATGGAGAAAAAAATGGCTGATGGAAGGAAAATAATCCCTCCTCTCAGCAAAATGGATGGCCATGCTAGGAATTTTATCGACCAATTAGTTTAAGCATCATTGCCGGTGAAATGAAATGCACTTACCATGATTCAAATCCTACAAATGCTTTCATCTGAGGAGCATTTGCTTTACCAGGCTTTTCTTAAGGTGAAGTGGAGTATTTTGTCGCGGATTAAAATATTGGAGACGATTATGCTAATGCATAACCATGCCCGCTATTAGGTTTGGGATAAAAGCTTAGCTTTACAATGCTGGGGCTTCATTTATTATAATGACATCGTCGCCTACGTTGCCAAACTATTCGACTTGACTGCTGCTCATAAACCAGAGGAGGGAGCGTAATCGTCTTCAGTTCAAGGGCATTCTAGCGCTACCTCATTATCTCGACCTCTACCAATCCTTTTCCACCCCAAAGTTAGATGCGATAAGCTACCACGGATTGATGAAGCAGTGTTTCGCATACACGTGATGTTAGTGTCAAGAGAGTTTTTACTTTATTGTGCATAAAAATTGTGCCTACGACTGAAAATGCGAACCTATGAATTAATGACCCTGGGGGAACTAGCTCTGTTTTGCAAAGCACTTCAGGCTTTGTTGGTAAATATCGCGGTTGTAGTTTATCCCAGCCTACAGCAAAACCGGTCACTTGTGTGTACATTCAGTTCTGTGTACATTTCGGTTCTAAGGGCTTGACCAATACAAAATCAGTCTTGAAGGTGCATAAGATGTTGATTTTTCTGTTGAAACTGTGAGTATGGAACTGAAGGTAGTACACACTGGCAATCCTAGAATGAGTCAGGCCTACTGACACGTCGATATGTTGAATCTTGTCCGAAAGTAGTTGATGGAATCTGTTGGAGTAATCGCATCACTCACTTCTTGAAATTTTGGTTTTTTTTTCTCTAGAAACTCTGGTATTTTAGCCCTAAACTCCTCTCTTCTCATTTGATTGTGATTTCATTTAGCCTTCTTTGCCATCTTTACTTCTGCCTCCAAGAAATATGCAGAATGGTGGTCACAACGTGGAATTGCCCACACCGACGGGTTTTAAAGACTCACGACTGCGGCGCTGGCGCCACCGACGTCGCACTGTCTCGCTGACAGAGGACACTGGTCAGTCTCATAGCTTCCGCGTTTCCGTTTACCTCTCGCCGATCGAAATCCTCACCTATCTGCAGCGCCCCTTCCGTCGTTCGGTCCACAACGCTTCCGGTTCGACTGGCTCTGCCGCCTCCGCTACCGTCTCCCTTCCCGATGTTCGTATGGAGAATGGGTCTCTGCATTTCAAGTGTTGGGCGCCTTCCAGTTTGGTGGGATTTTCTTTCGAACTGATTTATTTCGTTAACTCTAAGACCTGTCTAAAATGGTTTGGGAAATGAGAATTTTGGAATCGACATGGCTAGAACGAATCATGGTATTTTAGCTACCTAAGATTGGCCTATTTGATTTAAACTATAAAAGCTTGCTTAAATTCTTTCTTGAAGCCTGTCCCATCAAAACAGTTTCGACCTTTAAGTTAACCTAATATAAAAGCCTCTGAATTTTGTGTCAAAAAAAGCACTAGCAGTAAATTTCTCAGAGTATTCATTAAAGTGCTCACAGCTCCTGCCTGCAGTTCATGATTTTTCCCAACTAGATATAAGCTTTGCAAATTCCTCTACAAACTGCTAATCTTGCTCTTTTGACTCCCGTTCTGCGATTGTCTAATGTTAATGATAAGGCATGGTGAGCATCGTTACTCGGAACAATTGCATTAAAAAGTTTGGAGGATGGGTGCGGGGTAGTATCTTCCTTTCTCTCTCTCTCTCATTCCAACCAAAGTACGCATCTCACGCGCAAATTTTGCGTCTATGTGAGGTCTTGTGCTGTCTTGCACTACTAAGACTAGGACTTTCCTCAAGGGCAGATGGTGTTGTATCTTCATGTTTAAACTAGTTTGTTAGAATGTACAAAACTTGTTCAATAGCTTGACGTGATATGGCTTGCCCCACTAAATTCCCTCTTTGTTGAGTCTGCGCTTGGTCATGAATTTGCATCCTGTGTGAGTTAAACTCTACATTAAATACACAGAAAGTGTTGGGAATGTAATTCACTCAAATCGTTATTTTGTTAAGAACATCAGGTTCTCTGTTTGTTTTTGCGATTTTATGCATAAATGCTCTTCGCTACGTGTTCATTCCCCCATTTTCTATGTGATTCCAGTCCCTTTTTTCGAATTTTCATTCACTTATGGTGACCTCCTTCTAGTTAAAATCGGATAATGGATAGTGAACCCTTTGGAACGATTCAAATTGTGTTTCTATGGCTTTATGCCTGTACCTTGTTGCATTGGCTACTATAGTCCATCCAAAATAGCTCACCACAAACCGGACCGTAATTGCCCTAATGGAGACGTTTGTGCATGAATTTCTTTCCTTTCATCTGTTTATAGCGCTTTCCATAGGCGCTCCGGCTTTAGAGCTAACAGCACTGCTTGATACCAAATGATTCACCTCAGATCCTTGTTGGGCGTTACTGCTAATGCGACTGAGGGTCTTCTGTTTGTGCTGGACGAGATAAACGTACTGTTTCATAATTTGAGAATCCTCTATCGGTTGAAATTGCGGCTAAGCTGGTTATTCCTGTACACATTCGACTAGCGTGTAAATCATCCGATTCTGAGTGCTTGAGCAATTCATGATCTTGCTTGAATTTGCACAGGATGCCGATCTTTCTACGGTAATGGTGAACATTACTTGATCATGCGTGAATAATTTAAATGAGGGAAGGTTAGTGGATACTGGCTATCCTGGATTTATCTTGGTCTACTGATAGGTCTTGGTAAGCGAAAAGATAAATGCGGCATAGAACTGTGTACGTTGGAATGCCTGTGTGCGTATTTCTTAAAATCTCCTCCCCTTTTGAAAACTCAGCTTCCTCAGATTTGAGCGCTCTTGTCACTTTTGCAAGTGCGTGGCTGTGCTGGGAGGGTAGGAACCTTAATGGCATAGCGGGGGCTTCTAGTTGTTGGGTTAGAAGTGCGCTCGAACCAGGATGGGTAAGTCTGTCTGCTATAGTAGGCAACCAACATATCTGAAGCATGGGGGAATATAGAATTGGTTTACTTAAAATAAAAAAACTACACCATCTACGACCCTTAACCTATGCAACCTTTTGACAGGTGTATTCATCGACCCCCACTGGTTTGGACCTTGAAGGCGTTGACTGTGTAGTCGAATCTCCACTACGAATGCATAATTCAGTGAAAAAATTGAAAGAATTGGAAGCAAAGAAGGATAGACTGATGCCACGAGAGGCTGAGAAACCTGATTTCGGAGTCGGTTCTGCAGAGGATAAACAGGTCAGATGGCGCAGGAAGGAGCATCAAAAGGATAAAACTGTCTCTTGCCTGTCACATGAGGCGGAGTGCGTCTCAGCGACCCCACGAGATACAGAGACGGCCAGTATGGCACCGACAATCCTATCAGTTAGCGAACAGTTTGAAACGGAGTCTCGGGGGGTGACTTCCTCTCAGCTACCGCCACCACAACCTCCGTCGAAACCGAAAAGGGCAAAGAGGTCAAGGCCTAGGTTCTCCATGTTCAGGTGAGAATTTTTCATTATTCCATTTCTTGGCGCGCTCTCTGTTGGGACCACCGTCGTTTTTCTGGAGTTACCTCGATTTTTTGGCCGGAACTTTTCTCTTTCCTTTCACTCATTGTTACCACAATGGGGAGAGCTAATTGGTAAGCAAAGGTGGGAAAATAAATCACAATTATGTACTGGATTTTATCTATTTCGCATAATAGCTATTGCGGTTTCATGGTTTGGGAAAGAAGTGTCCTGGTTAGATTAGAAATCGTATTCTCCACCACATTCTCATCCACTTTCTATTTGTGCATAAGTATTTTTTAGCAAATCTACACTAATCGTATCCATCCATTCATACATCATATTTTGTTTCTACTTGACAGACTGTACATGTTCTGCGGTGTTCTGATGGCTCTCCTCTCCTGTTGTTGGGTGCTCTCTGTCTCGCCCTTCCTCTGGGGCGCAGTTGTGGGTGGTTTCGTGACGTATTGTGTTCTTCGTCTCTACCACCTCGTAGTGGCCTTCCTCTACTATCCCTCCGACCGCTACTGCTGCTGCTTCACCAGTGTCTCACCAGGCGCGACTTGTTGCAGTCTGCATAACTCTTTCCTTTCCGCCTGGCGACCGCCCTACGCGGGTCCTCTGGTGCTTCCGCAACTGCGTGATCTTCAGGCTCCACCTGTCCCCCAACTTGCCGACGAGGACCTGCGATCGGGGCCCTCTAGTGGTCCTCTAGGTGATAGCCTCGGCTACAAGCTGGACAAACACAATCGGCCGGTTTACAGGACCTGGATGAATGAGGTTTGTGTTTCTTAAAGTTTCCGACTGCTAAACTCATCGTTATGACCACTTAAAGATTCCTCCCACTAGAAGTTGCTTGAGCTGGCTCTAATGGTGTGAACATTACTGTGATAAGGCTTCTAGCTACTTTTTTGGAGTCCAAGCCTCCCCAGAAGATTTATGGGGCATGCAGGCTTGTAGTTGTCTTGGTCATACATCTACCGAGACTCCTCTTAAGGAAATGTTACATCAGAGGTTTGGAACAGCCGTCAGGCCTTAAGTGGTTTTAATTTCCCTTCTTTTATACGCTTTGGAAAATCCACCTTCGACGGCAGATGGCTTTCCTTACAGCTCTTTTACTTAATATCTAACTTGCAAGTGTTCCATTGGGCTATAAAGACTACAAGAAGGAAATAATGGGCCGTTAACAGGGATAATAAGAACCAAATGCCACGGCATCAAAGTGGTTATCAAAGCGTTAGCGTTAATAACGTTACAGATGAAAAGAATGGCGTTGTCTTACGCTACTGCATAGTCTTGATGTTCGCTGTGTCATTCCATTGCTGTCTGTGGTTGCTCTTCTGCTTAGATTTACCTACATTATCTTCGATGCAGGAATGAAGATGGCATAATGAATTCACATCGCAATGCACCTTATTCGTGGTAGTGGAAGTTGTAGATTCAGATGGTACTTATAAATTAACACACCTCCTCTGCTTGGCCAACTGGGCCGGTGTGACTTTTTTGCCTCATTTTGCAAAATAGGTCAATGACGCTGTATAAAAAGAAAACATTTTTTCTAAGTAGATTTGCCTAAAAGTAGCATGGGCTGTCTCTTTTTCTTCGATTATGGATATAAGCTATCTTCCATAGCCTCCTAAGCCATCTTTAAAACGACTTGATCTCTGTCCAGAACTGAAATCTTGTGTTTTTGTCAAATGCTGCCATGGTTATAATTCCTATCGTTGCCGCAAGCAATCAGAAATTCGACCGTCCAGAACAATTGTCTTGCCTTGGGAATGAATTTGCTAATGCTTTTTTCAATGTATCACCTGAGCCATCCCCATTATTATAACTGCTGTAGTTAGGACGCCACGAAACCGGTTTTGGTGGCTGTAAAGTGCCGCAAGGGCATTGTTAAATCACAAATTACTAGGGTAAACAGAAGGAGGGAGCTAAAGGCGATTTAATTGTGGGTCAGATGGGGTTGCCGTTTTTTCTAATTTTTGATATTTCCTAGAGGTAAAGATCCAGGCATGCCTGGTACACAAAACAAGGCCTGTTTACTGAGGCTTTGCTAGTACAAATGACAAGAGAGTGGTGTTTATTTTGACCTATTGCACCCTTCTATACCCTTCGGTGCGATTTTTCGCTAATCCTCAGGATCGCATTAGGTTACAGCAAGAATGGAGTGAAATATCAGGGCTACGATGAAGCTCATTCTGCATCTAGTTGACTGAGATGTTAAAGTGGCGATCGCAATCTCGGTGTTTTTTGCTTAAACCGTTAAGAGGAAGCCCAATTGATTTTCTGGCCTTTATCAAGACTATTTCATCACCTCAAGACTTTTCTGAAGATGCAAGAGGACGCACTACTCGAACGTAGTGTGTATTATTAAATTGCAGTAGGAATTGGAACTGCAGAAATCCATGGCGGGGCCCCTAAGTGATCCGTCATCAAGTCTGAGGGCTAACCAAACAAGCTTGGCAACTGACAGAGTCGGTAGAATCGAATGCGTGACGTCTCCATTGGTAAAGTCAAAATCGCTTTTTTTGTACTCACTCTGCTCGACGTTCGGAATTATGCGTAAGCCTTATCAATCCGCACACCTATTGTCCCCTAACAATTGTTTGCCACCATGGCCTACGTGTGAGTGGAGCCTTTTGATCGCACTACGAGGAACTTCATTTCATAGCACTCTACTTGTTTTCACTACTTCCGTCGGCCCTATTTTGCTTGTTCATCCGCTAGGTCATATTAAAGGTCATTCCAGTCCTAATTCTAAAATGCACTTCTGTCATGCTTACGTATTTTGGCCAGTCAGAATTGAAGGTTAATTGTCCCATCAAGGTGAAGGTCAAATTTGTTATTGCTGAACGCTGAAATGGATCAAACGTTACCCACCTACTTTATTTTGCATTTTTGCGAAGATATTTCCCATCTGAGCACGCCCAGAGTCTCTTTCGAACGACTAAACCGCTGCTTCAGGCGATGGCACAATGGAGGCCTTGAAGTTAAAGATTAGGTACCTTATTCAGTAGTATTGCAATAGTTTTTATTACTTTTCTCTCCCTGTTTTCGAGGGCAAACTTGTTCTCAATTCTACAGGTACGATCCCTTAATGATGCTGCTGTCTCACCAATGTCGAGATGCTAAGAACATGCTGATATTATTCATTTTATAGTAATTGAAGTCGTCGTTTCAAGGACTTACAACTCTTTTTGAGAGCAATGTGAAAATTGCATCTTATACATGAAGAAATAGGCTGTCTCTCTCACTGGCAGATTGTCTCCTACTCTCCGGACACGTATCACATCAACAGCACGCACTCGGTGTTTGTGACACTTGAAGGGACCCAACTGCGCATCCAACGTCCTCGAAAAAACGTCCCTCGACGTGCCATGTTCAATGTGCCGGTACCGCCGAGCTGTGGGGTGCAGTTCATACATCAGCGCATCTATGATATGCGCAAGGTCACCGTCTCCCTCCTGCCTCATGGCCTTGTGGAGAAGCGGCTATGGAGCAAGAAATATCCCATCTGCCTCACTATAAAAAATGAGCAGGTAGGCCCTCACTTCGTTCCTTTTCTCTTGTTGAATCAAACTTTTCGTCGTATCTTGATCCACATAATGGGCATTTTGTAGGTAGTCTCAACAAATTTTTACCAGTGTCCAATGCTCTGGCTTTCCTATCCAAACCCGATTTTCACTGTTTATGGTAACTACTTGTCGCACTATATCACATCTCAAACAAAATAACGAAATAGAATTAGGGAATTCTTGATCTGGGGAAAATTACGCTATCAATTTTCCAGTAGATTTAGGCCAAGGCAAAGGAAAGTTTCGGTGACTGTGGCGGTTGATCGTCCTTTTGTAGTGAATGCACAATTGTATGTCGTTACCATGGTTTTCATTCTGGGTGATCTGCTAACGTGCAATCATTAACTATAAGGTCGTATATTCCAACAATTTACGCCAACTAGCCTGGTGTTTCGCCGATTTTTTTTATGAAAAGCTGAATCAGTGCAGTAGCAAAATCGAGTTCCTTCGAACTGAGACATTTGTGACTGTCCCTAGCGTCAAATGGAACTGCTTGCGCATTATCCATCTAATTGTGGGGTCCGTGTTATCCAATGCCCAAACGTCCAATGATTAGGAAGGATTTAAACTAAACCTTGATGACATGCAATCCAGCATTCGACTCTCAATTGAAATTCACACTTTTTCACTATTCGCTATTTCCTTGTGATTAGGGTCAAGTGAGTGTAATTGTATTTATGGTCAATTTTACAGTTTCCACTTTTTAGTAGCGCCCTCGTACCACTTTCACTGTACTTCATAGCCATCTCTTCCCCAACTGGGCTTTATTCTGTTGGTAACTGGTGTATGTCCTCAAAACCCACCAAAATCGAGTTGCTTTTCCTGCTCTCTTCATGACAGTTACCGGTATTACTAATTGTAGAATGCACCACCGGTTATTTTGGAGGACAATAGCTGCAACACCACACCCTCCAAGATAGTTGCAAGTTCTCAAGCGCAGTCTTTGCGTAGTTCTTCAACCTGTGGATTTCCAACGATGCCAGACCACGACGAGGCGCCTTCGAAGATATCAGTATCATCCCTTCTGGATGACGGCTCGGCCTACTCTGCCTCCACCAGTCGCTTCCTTCGTGTTTCCACCAACCCCGGTGTTATCCTCGGCAATGCGACAGTGGAGGATGTAAACCTGTCACAGCAGGACCCTCCCGAGGATTTTCTCATCGTTCGACACTCCGATTTGGCTGAGAAGATCTATCTCTTTGCACGGACCTGTCGCGAAAAGGAGGCCTGGTTCCGACGCCTCAGAGGAGCCTCCATTGGAAAACCACTTTTAACTACCACTCAACAGGCAAGTTACTACTTTCATCGTTCTCAGATTGGGCTGTTTTTATCAACAGCAGAAAAAAACTAATCTTCTTGTTCCTTCAAGTCATCCTCTTATCTGTCTCACATTGGGTAAGTTAAACCTCTTCAACTCTCATCCATTCAAAAAGCATATCATTTAAGAGTGGCGTTTGAACCTAATGAAGGCTTAAGAATTTATAAAAGGTGAACAAAGTTTTAGAAGTTGGTATTGCATTTATCCCACCACACATTGACACATTGATTTACTTCTGCTTCCGCACACCATCTCCAAAGCGGCTTCAGCACATGGAGATTCGTCACTTCCACGATAGCTAGTGTGCATCAGCTTTCCCAATTCGTGAATCTTTGCAACTACTCGCGTCATGCTCATTACTACTGCAAAAAGGTCGTGTTATCCAATTTCAAGACAGATTATGCATTACTCAAACAGGTGATTCGTATGTGTAAATAGTACCTCATCTTTTGTATCGTTATTGCGTAAGTGCCATTTAGTCTTTTTGCACAGAACAGGTTACGAATATCCAAGCCTCCTTGTTCTTAATACGTGCTTTATTACACAATCGAGTGGTTCTGATCGACATGCACTTACTTCTGCCATTGCCATTATTCAAATAAAATTTTGTATTTCAAAGCAAAACGAATCCTGCTTACTCTCTTAATAGAGCTGTAGTGGGTAGTACCTTCATCACACACACACACGCACCCATACATTGGCTTCAATCTTTCGTAGGCCTTCAAGCATTTATTGACTCCGAGCACATCTGCGATGAAGGCATCCGCCTCCTTACTGTCGATGCGAACTAGCTCTTCGTCCATGGACGCTACCGCGGTGGCAGACTCTGCAACCACAGAGGAGGGAGTGGCAGCCGCCTCCATTGGTCTCCGTCACCCTTCTTCGAGCACCTCAGCTTCCAGTTCCGACGCCGAACTGCAGATGGCCTACCTGCGCCACATGGCCAAATTCATGCCTGCCTCGTGGCTCCTGCGCGCCAGCCAGGCGCTGCAGTTGAACCTCAATTACGTGAGCTGTGACAGCCAGGTGCCATGGCTTAATGCTCTCATTGGGCGTTTGTTTTGGGACTTCTTGCGTCATGAACTCTGGCTTAAGCGTGTCCAAGAGAAGATACAAGGGAAATTGAGGAAACTTCATGTTAGTTTACCTCTCTCTGTTTAATAATCCACTTCAAATTTTTGCGGCAAATGGGCGGAGCTTGTGACTTGGGCCTTTGTCAGAAGTTCTCGTCGCCTTATGAGACATTGATAATTGAGAATAAATAGTTCTTCTATTCATAGGAGAGGCTATTTTTATGGCTACTAGGCTGTGGCCGCTGCCATCACTGCCACATGACATCTAGGTTGACACGAAATGGCTTGGTGTGAAGGTTGAAGGCATGCATATGAGAAAGGTTGTTGTTTATAATGCCCTCCAGTATGTCATTTTTTACAATGCATGCATGAAAATTTTTGACCTGAGTGATTGACGCATCGAGTTTCTGGTCAAAAACAATTAATTTATCAAATTTTTTTATAGTCATTCATTACCCCTTGGAATGTGTCTTTACAAATCGGTCCTCAAAGGTTGGTTTTATTGGTTGGATGATTTTGACGCTCTGAAAAGTGTTCCATCTTGGGAGAAAAAATCTTGAACAAGTAGAGATTTGCTGTAAGAACTGGCTTTCAGATGATTGTATTTAACAGTAGTCTGCTCTGTGCATGTGCGATTTGGTTGAATTACTTGCGCCCTAAAAGCTGACAGGGAAGAATTGAACCTATTTTATGATGGATTCTACGATGTTTAAGTAGTAGATATGAATCCTCCTTGAGGTGGAGAGTAAATAGCAACGCAGCTATCGAATCATCCTCATCTGCCTACTTCCCCATTTCTTCGTTTATTACCTCTGCTTTCAGTTGCCCTACTTTGTGAATGAACTGACCGTAACGAGCGTAGACATGGGCACGGAATTGCCAGTGGTGAGGAGTGCTGGAAAACCATTTTTAGACAATCAGGGACTGTGGATTGAAGCGGAGGTTGTTTATGCTGGAGGCTTTACAGTTTCTCTTGAAACCAACGTGAGCAATCCCTGTTGCCGATTCATGTGTGAGCAGATCCTTGTGAATAAACTGAATCATTATTATAACCGTCATCTCTTTACAGATCAATCTCATGAAATTGCGGGATAAGAGTTGGCGTCCGAATGGTGCTGTTGGTTCAAGTAAGTAAATTTGTGCATCGCCAATTCATTTCTGTTGCAGTAGAATGCTTTACGCTACATCTCTAGAGAGCATTGAAATCGCTTCAAGAGATTGTCGAATGTGGATTATTCTGAGGTGTGTGCTTCTGAACTGACCACATAGTGGTCGATAGGAATCAGCGGCTATGCTCCTCTAGGGCTTGCGTAAGAAGTGATGCATAAAAGACTTCAATCCACTATTTTAAATATAGCACTGGGGTCAATGCTATTCATGGGTGAGTTGAGATAAGAATGTGTTAACACCTCCTCCCCTTGCACCGAAGTTTGTTTACTATCGAGACAACTAATGAACAAAATAGTTGATACACCATGAAGCCATGCGAAGGCTTTTTGTATTCCTTCTGTCATTCAAAAACAAAACCTTCGCAAGCTTTTAGCTTTTTTTACTAGTCCTCTCGTAGGCTTGCTTACTTTGTATGTATGAGTCTGCAAACATCAATTTTCTGAATTGATGGTAAGTACTTTCGGTTTCCCAGAGTATTACCCTGATTCCTTACGTGCTGCTCAATTTAACACTGGTCTTTCTGGTAGATGTTGCACAACCGCGATTTTGGAAGCTTTTTCTCACTCTACTATGGCTCCCCTGTGCTGGTAGTCTGGTTCAACATATTCTAACGCCCCAATTTTCCTCGTCAAAATAGAACCGCTATCATCATTAGGACCACAACTGCCGTCTGAATTGGGCAACGCGAGTTCAGCCATCAACAACAATGCGGGCAGTGTGGCCTCGGACTATACAACTGGAGGGGGGACTGCAGATGGAACAGGGCGGTGCATGGCGGCCTTTCTCTCAGATGAGGAGGACAGTGCCGACTCCTCAACGGACAGTGATCGGGAGAGTGGGCTCACCAATGCCTTCGCTTCCATTCTTCCCACTGCTGTGGCTGTGGCCACACCCTCCACTTTCGCTCCAGTCATGCCCACCTCCCCCGACGCCAAGTCGATCGATCCTCAGCGAATGGCCTTCTCACCCGAAGAGAACAATGACCTGTTAGCTACACCGCCTCTCTCTATTTACCTATCTCTCTCCTTGAAGCTTAGCTTTGCATCCCTTCTTTCTTTTAGGCAAAGGCCGAGGCGGCGGCTGTATCGTATTATGGACAAGATCACTCGCTCTTCCTACTTCCAAAAGGCGGTTGACAGCAAATTTGTGCAGCGTGGCATGGAGTACGTTTCGAATAAAGCCATCAACCTCCAGTTGGAGGTAAGTGGGATCACTCCCAGGAATTTTTCCCTTTTCAATCAATGAAGTGCTGTTAGACCTATTCCAATGTGGACAGCATTGTTTGTTGGATGAAAAAAGGAAAATGAGAATCAGACCCATTTCGAGGTTTTATTAGTCGATTCTTGATAGCAAAAATGCTTCCATGGACGAACTCACTTTTTCTATTCACCCATACAGCTACCTAATCGTCTATAAAAGACAAGTTTTTTGACGACTCAAGCCACGCGCAGTATGATGAGAACTATAAGCACAATCCGCTGATAAATGTACTGTACTTTCTCCATGCCAGTGTACTAAAATGACTGTCCTCGGCGGTTAGGAGTCAGGGTCGCGAAACCCACTTAGCTATCCATCCTAGCGGGTTTTGTACTTTTATTACTTTTGCTCCGATTGCTTACTTTTTTCTCCCACCCCGTTTGAAGGTTAGCACACTGCATGGCACTTTGGTGTTGAATCTCCCACCACCACCCAGTGATCGCCTGTGGTATGGCTTTCGTGGAAATCCAAACCTCCGCTTCAAACTGAAGCCCAAGTTTGGAGAGACCCTGGTCACCATTCCTCGATTTCTGGAGATATTGGAGAAAAAACTCATCTTGGAATTTCAGGTAACCATTTGCCCAAACCATAATACAGGTTGGTATTGGTGTCGAATTCATTATTCCTGACCGATTTGGTTTGTCGTCATGTTAACAGACCGAATACTTTTTACGGAAAGTGAAAAATCTCCCTCGCTTAACAAAATGTTACTCCGCTATCATAGTTGATCATGGTTTGAATGTGGTTGATGATTTAGACTTGTCTACTTGGCCAGAGGTAAACGGGACTCGGACTAAAAAGGAATCGCAGGGATAGTTAATCCTAATTACATCATACCACTCGGTCGCCTTCTCTCGACGCACGTGTGGGTACTCTCCACTGTTTACGTAGCGTTGGTGTCTCCGGTACTGTGATTGCAAACTTGGAATTCACCATTGGATATTGTGCTTGATGGAAATTCTTCATCTATCTATACTGGATAGTGGTTAAAAGTGCTCCTGTGTGTCGAATAGGCATATCATTCAGCATTAACTATCAGCCACGGTACTCATTGTTCATCATCTGAAGGCGTCACTTGAACACGATTCACACCCGACTCGGAGGTGGTGCTATGGCAGCAAGATTTACAGTGTGGGAGTAATACGAACAACCAAAAGTTCATTGTAACGTATTATTCAACGATTTATCCTGCACACACCAGGCACTCACGAGCTCTTTGGCAAAAAGGCGCTAACATGTCCAAGGTTTCTTGTGGTCGCTGAATGCGCACGCGTATGTTCTCTCTGACACCAGTGATGATCAACTGGAATAAGTTAAATCCACTCATTCATTCTCTGTAAAATTCCCTGACAAACTGCAATTAGCGAAGCTGACTAATTTTGACGACGATGGCAAGAATGATGATTATGCAGGCTATTGAGCTTATCCAAACGGTTCCGGTTGCCTGATATTGTAGAGAGTTTTCGTGCTACCCAATATGGACGACCTTGTTATGCCACTGCTGATACCGGAGCCGATTCTTAGAAGTTCGCAAAACTCCGGGACTATGACAAGCACCGCACAATACGAAGATAGATCTTTTGGTGGATCATCAGTCTCGCAGCAAGAGGGAGGTGAAACCACCGCGTCATAGCGATTTGCATTTTGCAATCGGACATGCAAATTCTTCCTCCCCGCGCACGAGCTCGGTGACCATGCCTCCCTTTCATTCGCCCCCATGGTGTCCCCTCTCTCACACGCAAACACCTCAACTGCTCTCTTTATTTTGACTACTTTTGTGAAGCGCAAACGGTCGTGAAAATTTATTTTCTCTTATTACAATAAAACTGTGTGAACTGCTGAAGAATGGCAACGCATTAGGGCCTTGCTCCCCATTTTCTATCAAAGCCACATGCTGCTTTAAGCATATTATTCTTTGTTACCGCCAACATGGAAGAGGGTTGAAACAGTACCCTTAAAAACAGTCCTCCAATCTGGATGCAAAGTTTGTTATTGCTGAGCAGACCGTAGCACCATAGATGAAGTTGAAATGATTTATCAAAAGTAGTAAAACTAGGGTGCTTAGAGGGATGTAGAAGTAGGCCATCCCACTAGGGAGCGAGGCGCTCGCAGTACCAGCCCTCCTCGCAGGGCTTTGAAAACTCGGAGATTGGCTTGTCGTCGTCAGGCCGGAAGAACAGAAAGCGGTCATGGAGACGGGTGGTTTGCCCCTGCCAAAATTCCATTCTATCAGGCATGACCGCGTAGCCAATCCTGTGTTTAAAGTCCGGCAAACACCATCATCATCAGTAAGGACTGTCATTGACAAGATTCAAGTTTGCAGAACCTACCAAGTTTTCGGCTTCGGAATATTTTCACAGTCCTTGAATTGTCTTTCAGCTTCTTCAAAATCAGATAATATTTGCTAAGAAAACTTGACCAATGCTAAATCACACTATGTACGAATAAATATGAGGGAAATCTAGGTAATGAAAGTACCCGGTCGGATTCAATGGGCTTGCTCTGCTCGCTGACATAGGCAGAGATTTGGCTTTTCTTTGAACGAGAATGGAAGTATTCCTCTGCCTCCATGTCAGGCAAAGGACTTGCCTGGCCTTCGATTCGAACCTAAAGTACAGAACCGACTTGCTTGAAATGACAGAGGCACGCAACGATTGAAGCCTGTAGCAAATACCTGACGGTTTAAGGGCTCCCAGTAAAAAACAAGGCTAACTTTCGGATTGTGTGCCTAAGCCTATAAGTGAAGAAATCGGGGAATTACAATGTCCTGGCCTTTCTGACTCACAGCATTTGTATAGAAGTGAAAGCCTCGGTCATCCAAACCTTTCAAAAGAACATATCTTGAACTGGGACGCCCGGATCTAAAGAGTCAATTGAACAAAGTAGGCAATTACTTCGAGACGGTTGATAGGACCATTGCGTTTGCCTGGTATAACCCAGGACAGGTAACTGCCTCTTCGAACCACGCTTGGAACTGCTTTATTGGATGCGTCAATGTTATGCTATTATCATGCAAGCGATCAGTTTCCTTCCGATACGGAATTCTCATGGCTAAAAAATCAGTGGTGGAAAATTGCACAAACACTTCAGGTTAAGGCATGCCATTTTTCTCAAATGCCTGGTTTGCAAATGCGCCATAATCAGGACAAGTGCCTTGAAAAGATGCCCATTTAAAATAACGAAGTTTCAAGGGTACTTGTAATTTTACTTATTCCTCACATTTTTTAAAAAATTGCATTTTATTACAATATTTTCTATATTTTTGAGGAAATAAAACTACAATTGTAGGATTTCTTGGGCATCACGTAAGAGCATACCTTTGTATTGGCATGTTGTCTTAGTGATTGCCGAGTAAAGGCTAACTATCAGTATCGAGGAGCCACTACTTCGCTTGAATGTTTAAAATCGTCTTAAAGATGGGTCGACACTATAATTGACTTTGCTTTTGAGCATATTCAGGGCTTTTGCGTTTCACAAAAATTTCTGGCTGTTCAGATTCAATTCTTCTTATCTTTCAATCCTGAGGCCTAGGCCGGACCCTCAAAATCACAGAATAACACCACTGGCAATGTTCTGCATGAACGCTCGATTCAACGAATGCTCTCAAAGCGCCTTGCCCGCTTTGTAACGGAGGTTATCTCATCCAGTTCCCCCACAAAGGTGCAGTAGACCAAATTGCAGTGGGAGCCCGCCCGCCGTTTGGAGGTCGGAGAAGCCAAGGTTATGACTAAAAACCCCAACATTACTGGTAAAACAGGCCCCTAAAACCGAGGAGCCTAAGCAGCACTGAATGCATCCAAAAAGACAGTGACGTGCCGCCCCAGCGACAACCCCGTACTCTTAATCTGACGCCATGGTAGCGGAGAATGACACCCAGTAAGTATCTTTTTCTCCCACTTATAACATAAGTACCAAAAAGGAGCGTCTCTTCGAGGTTTATACACTAATCGTGCGAAAGACATTGAAGCCATCGAGAGCGGTACTGATGACTAGACCGGGAACCTGAGGATGCCATCGGCTCTCGCGCACCTCCCGTTGACCACTGTGCAGGAAGAGGAGTTGCACTGGAAGATTGGAGTCGCGCTTCCCCTCGCTCTCCGCCGCATCCTGCTCCAGGCCTATGTCCCACAGACTCGTTGTATCATCCTCCGAACTCGCCACGAAGATCCCAGCCTCCAAGGGGTGCCATTCGATCGAGGTGATAGCCGAACTGTGGAACTGAGAAAGGAGAGAATTTGGGGTCAATCAATGAATCAATCAATCCTATAATACTTGAATGAACCATGAGCGATTTGAAAGAAATCCCAAAATCTCAAATATAATCCAGTGGGCAAATAAACTTACGTCGAAAGAATGCGTGTACGCCGTTAAAGCGCTGTCACCGCCACCACCACCAGGACCGTAGCATCGATGCACCATACGGAGATCCCACACTCGAATACAGCCGTCATCAGCACCCGTTAGGAGGGTGCCTGATTGCTGCGCATTCCACGAGGCCACGTTCACATCCGCAGCGTGCGCATTTGCCACGGTTATCATGGCCGATGTCTACGCTCCGAAGGACAACAGGAAATACTATACGGGTAAATGGACTGCTCCCTATCGAAGCAGTAGAGTTACCAGCAATTCAGCAGGGCAATAAGTTAGAGCCAGTCAAGGAGCTGCATCCAACCATTGAATACCACGGGAAAGCTGAGAAAAACTTAATCCGTTCGATGAGAACGACGTCCACATTTAGTAGTCGCAAAAGGGTGATTTGCCACAAATTGGACTCATAAATTTAAGAGATTCCGCCTTCTCGTAAAAAGGCTAGGAACTCTATGCACAATGGCGAGTATCAGACTAATACTATCGGAAATACCAAGGCTCTTGTGCTTTTTAGAACCAAGACTAGCACTCAGAATAGTCAGCCGGGTAAGGGGTTGAGATAGGTGACAAAACATAGGCACAGACCCTGACACCGCTGCGAGTATCCCAGACACAAAAACTGCGATCAGTAGAAGTAGTAATAAAGACGGTGGGTTCACTTGGTGACCACTGAATATCCTCCACAGAGCCCTGGTGACCCCTGTAGGGCTTCGAAGATACCGTCCAACTCGAAGGCTAGGAGAAGAAAAGCTAATGCCTTAATATGTGGCTCACCTAACATACCAACCCAATGTAAGTCCACTGAAAAATTTAAACAGGAGACACCAAAAATTCAACCGGAGATATGTGCCAAACCAACATGCGCCCGAAAGCTGCACTGGATCATTTTCCGCGATCTCGAGAGGGAAAACTCACCCCAGTCTGCCAAACGAAAACGGCTCCATCGTTGTCGCCAGTGGCTAGGTTACTGAAGGGCGTGGAGCAGGAGCTCCAGGCTAGGCCATAGCCCTCCGTTTTGTGACCCTTGAAGGTGAAGAGGGGTGTAGGAGATTCGTGACTTCGAGTGTATTCTGCCATCACTGCCGAGTCGTTTACAGCCAGGAGAGGTCGACTTAGGTTCCAAACATTCACCTAAGTGGATAGCGTACGAGCAAGTTGGAGATGGCCGAGGCTTAACAACACGTGAGAAACCCACTATTTAGAGGCAATCATGGCACATAATAAAGCAGTGGTATCCAAGGCCCAAAGTGTGTTGGATTGATAAAATCTCAAAGCAGGAAATTAAATACACGACCTAATGAAAAAAATGCCCATTCAAGAAGTTATTTATTAAAAAGACTAAGGTATATTCTCATATGTACCTCAGAAATGACAAAAGTAGGTATGGCAATAAGTTTGGTAATAGTTAAAAGAGAGCAAACCTGATAAGACCGATTGAAAGGATATTCCAAAGATCAACCAGTACATGTTTCTCAAAAGGGCAATTTTAGGAAATAGCCGTAAAAACGAACTGAAACAAGAATATGGAACATGGCGAATAGCAAAATTGCAAGTCAAGGACCGAAAGCAGAAGAACCTGCAATAATATTTCACACGTCTTGGCCCAAATAAATACGAAGGAAACTACCTCTGCAGACTCGGACCACGTAGCGGCGAGGTAGGAGTCCTGAAATTTGTGAGCACGAAGCCGGTTGATCGTGCCCATGGGATGAAAAATTTTAGCTGACTCCACTTCTGGGAGACTGTCGAGATCTTCACCGATTTCACTATCGGAACTGCTATCTGAGTTTAATTCCTCCTTGGTCTCCTGTGAGAAGGGCAAGAAAATTAAGTTTGGCGAGTTTTACGCAGACCAACCGAAAAATGGTAAATAGTATGACATTCATTCTAAAGAAAGCAAAAGCAGCTTTATGTTTTCTGGTTGGCAAGTAGAAGAAAAATCAAGCAAAGCTCACTTTGGTAGTCATTGATCGCATGTTGGATAACCGCATAATAATTATACTATTGTCTTTCGCTGCCTGCGCCTGTGTTCCAGCAGCAAGATAGATCGTCAAAGGATCGACTCCGTTTAATTCAACCTCTCGTGAATCTCCCAAACAATCGAGGAGGGGTTCGAAGGAAAGAGAAGGAGCTTCCACTTGAAGATGGTAGTACATTCTGTAAGCTGATTTATCCATTACCAGCTCCTCGTCGTCGCGAAGAGGACGAGATTGACCAGGAAGATAGATTGTCGAACTTTGTTTGTCCTCCTCGTCTTGAGACATTTCATTCTCATCATTCATATCATCTTCGTCATAGTACATCGCAAATTTTCAGATGTCAAGCTCGAGATACAAAAAAAGTGTACTGTGATAAAGTCATCAAGAACACTCTAGAAACCTAGCAACTAAAAAAAGCCAGAAAGAGGTTATCTTAAAATATGAAAATACTGGAAAAATTTAAGACTATCAAAGACGATGATTATGTTGCATTTAGGAAATAGTCAAAGCTGTGAACAGAACTGTTTCACAGACAAAGCAACACGGCTTACCCAACACCACCACAAGAGCAACACGCGACGGGCCTGAGTGGCATGACCTAGGCGCCAGCTAAGCAAGTCTGCAAAAACCAAGAGTGCACAGGTTCTACGCCACTAATGTTCGCTTTAATTAAGTATTCAGCCTACGAATGGGAAAGTCCAAAAATTGTTATACTTATTGCCAAAAAAACTATTTTAATTAACAAAAGCACCATAAATAGTAGATTTTGTAGTTATTTGCGCAATATTCCTAAATCTGGTCAGCTTATTGTTTTTCTTGCAAACAGAGATAATAATAAATACAGCGATTTACCTATATTGCAGAACGAGCCTCGTCCATGTGCTCATCAACGCCTTAATTTTGCCTGAAATCGGATTTATCATCGGTTAGTGAGCGTAAATATTTCGCTCTGCATGTGAAAGTTTCTTCGAGCCTACACTAATGCATGAAGTTGTTCATGCCCTTAATCACACATGGATTTTTGAAGTTGTACTAACTATACCATCGTGACCGATTGGTGAATAATGGAACATGTAGTTTCGGACAGACCAAATATTCGTCCGATTTAGTGCTTTCCCATAAATTTATATCACGTCTTTAGTTGAAATCTGATCTAAAACTCTTTTATCTAAATAGGCATTAGTTAATTTGTCTATGCTCGATGTGGTAGTTGGCTCTATCTGCAATGCGAAGTTGCCTGTTCTTGTTCATATATATCCATAATTGTATATACTATAATTTATCAACTACACAGTTGGTCTTAGCGGTCCTCTCTTATCGCGCGAAATTTATAGAATTCAGCCTTTTGAGCTGGATTTCTCATAAGTAGCATCGGGTAGTTCGAAAGTTGTGGAGCAGCGGCCGTATTCCACACCCACCATCCCACTACCCTTCCATTAGTAAACGAGTGGGCAAGCTTCTCTAATCTGGCTTTTGTTTTCTTGTTTTGTACCACCATGATGAGATCAGAAGCTGAGAACCCGGAATGCTATTGCTATCTTTCGTGGATGAAGTTTTTGATGTGCAAACGACTGTCTTCCCTTCAGTACAATGATCATGCCGAATCGCGATTGTCCCACCGTTGCGCTCAACTATTTCGTGGACACGAAACGTTTGTCTTAGGAGGTAATGCTCAGTATTATGACTGCTACAAATTGATGCCTTAGCAATGGTTACTTCTGCATTTAAGGTGATACCTCTCTATAAAACTTAGCTTTAACCCTCTGCCAGGCAACAGCGTTGCTCTAAAATAAAAAGCAAGCCAACACTACTAAGGTGCCCCACTTTTTCTTTTATCCTGATTAAGCACTGATACCTGAATTTCCATCTCCCGAGGCTGGCCCTGGATCAGTGTAAATCCCACCTATTACAGAGCTGATGGCGAAATAATACTTGCCAAGAAGTGAGGTTTCTCCAGCACGATTACTCCCGGTTTCTTTGATCACAGCTTAACCAACACTGCTTCGCATCGTCAGCGTCTAACACATTCCACTTCTTAATACCCAACTGCTGTTCCGGTTCCCACAACTGCTTCTTATTGACGCCCATGTGTGAGATTAGGATCAAGAAAGTGCTTCTTCAGTGGGAGAACGGACTGCAACAAGGCCTCACTGAATGATCAAACGAGGGTTCGTACTTTAACAAATTATTCTCTTGAATTCCCTGCAAAAGCATTGCTGCAGCCTAGATCGCTTCAACCAAAAAACGTCAACTAACAACAATGGAAATAGTGGCACGTTGTGCAAATATCCTCGTGTAATAATGTAAAGAACATGAAATGTGCACAAATAAAATTAGAAAGCCAGTAAAGTTGGATATACAAAGTGATGCACAGCCCAGTTAGAGGAAGCAATAAGAATTTTGTGGACCGCTAGATTTGGGTGCGTGTGTGGATGGGAGAGAAGTGTGGATAAGAGAGCCACTAATTACTTCTGAGTGGACGGTTGCGACCCAGCAATAACGGTTGTGGGTCGATGGCGCAAAACGAGGATTCGCTTGGCCGCTAATCTTGGGCGATCGCCCGGGGATAAGACAAGTTGGGCGGAAAGAACGGGGCTGCACTGGGTTGGTGACTGACCTAAACAAACCGGCCGTTCGGCACCTTATAAAAGAAAAGATCCTGTCAATTGAAGACAATAGTTTAACTACTCACACCTGCCGTAAGAATGGAGCATCAAAGATAGTGATCACCCGACTCATTCGCCTAAGTTACAGTTGCACCTGACCATTAAATTCACATGGAACAAAAAACAAGGACATATAATGCCTAGCTCCGGAAGTTTAAGTACGCTAGTGGATTAAATAATTCCCTTTCGTACGAATGGGACAATGGGAAAGAAGAACTGACGACCTAGCAAAAAAGGGTATCAATCGCAAATGTTCGGACCTGACGAGAATAGTTGAAGCTAATGCCATAACAATCATGGTATTATGGGGACTACCAGATCGTTGAATATCGCTACAGATAACCGCTTTTATTTTTATGATGCATCATTTAAACGTAATTACTCGGCGCGCCAAAGGAGTTATTGAGCCGCCCTGACTTCCAAGATGAAGCGGACGAGATAACCGCGAGTTGTGGGGTCACTGAGGGGAGGGAATGATATGTGGTGATTGTAGAGGATAGTTGGGGTTCCCTCAAGGAGGCTCGCTGCTCTTCCTGATACCTACGTCGACGGAAGGCCTGACTTATGAATCGTTCCTCGAATTGAGGGTCGATCATCCAATAGCAGCCCTTTCCTGGTTCATCGGGTAAGCGTGGTGTCTAAAAGGAGAGCACACAGTAACCAAATGGCAAAACAGCGCAAAGTTAATATAGGGTAAGAGAGTATTCTCGGTACATTAACCAGAACTTGCCCCGATACAAAAATTCAACAATACATCACACATTTTATTTGAGTTTACCTTGAAAAAATGCTTGTTTAATGAGAGATTATGGCGCACGGAATTTTGCCACCCCTTATCCTCCAGACGATAATAGGGGTAGTTCTGACTAATGAACTGGTAGATCCCCGACAGAGTAAGACGCCGTGTTGGTTGACTTGCCAAAGCTTGAACAATGAGCTGGGCAAAGGAGTAGGGTGGCTTGACAGTGGCAACAAACGGGCAGGTGGAATGTGCACGAGCGTTCCAGAGCACCTGTGCGCAGGACAATGAGTCAGACGACGATGCTCCACCAAATATTTGCAAGATTTGATTCGGACGTTGCACCTGATGTTGCTGTTGACTAAGACTGTTGACAATCTGATCAGAACTGTAGTTTAACGAATGTTACACTTAATAATCAACAAAAAGTAAATCTGATATAAAATACCAAATATACCATGCATCGCTATTATTTAACGATTTGTCAACGATTAGAGACTTGTTCATTGTAATAGACGTGAGTAACTGTTTCCGCCGACTTGTTGCGATCGGGGAGATTATTCGATCGGAATGATTATCATCATTGCCCTCCACATCCGAAAGATGCTGTGGGCTTTCCGCCCGTTGACCCTCCAAGGAATAGGGAGCCTTTAGCCGCCTTCCAGGCACACGAAGTGACTTTAGCTGGCAATGGATTACCAGTTCAATTGATGTATTTGGAAATCGGATGGTACATCTGCATGAAACAAATAATCAGGAAGCCCTGAGGTGATAGTATTAATAGGGTTTAAATGATGAAGTAAAACGCCAGATTTGCTGGAATATAGAATTAACGATGGCGCATATCGTAAGTGAAAAAGCTACAACAGCACACCAAACAATGTTAAACGAAGCATCAGAGCAGCATCTAGTCCCAAATAAGACTTGGCAAACGAATAACCAAAACACAATATTGGCATATTCAGTTACTAGCCAATCCATTTAAAAGAGAGCATTGGCTTTAAAATTACAGGATCTTAATCCACCTAATTTTAGAGAATCTAAGAAAAAACTTAACGCGTCGTAGCTTCAAATTGGCAAATAAGGCTTAAATAGTGACCATGTGAACAAGCGCGATCATTCAAGAAAAGCACGCACTTTCTTGGTAGTCGATACAATACGCTTCCTGGTCTTCGATAATGGCCGTCTATGTTTATTCCATTTTTGCCCAGACACTTTAGTAGCAGTCGACCAGCAAACCATGTAACCTCGACGTGACGTCGGGATACCAGTGACGAATCAAGCATCATATCAGTATCCGAATCACCAACACTTCTACCGATAACAAAACGCCGATTGCGCATAAAGTACTTCGTTGGCCCATGAAAAATTACAGCATAAGCTCGCGTAGACCTTCTCGATGTTTTACGAGTCATACCTACAAAGCCAACCAAACTTGCCACTATCAAGTAAAAGCATTAAAACCAGCAACTATTGCAGGAGATCCCGACAAGCAAAATGTTTGTTCATGCAAATATCATGGTATGCAATGATTTTATCCAATGTGTTGCCACTAGATTGTTTCTGTCTCACAGAGTAAAATAAGTTAAATCCATAATCACGGAAAATTTGCCTTTCCTATGGCGCAGCAGGATTACTTTTGGTTGAACTTAAAGGCATTTGTCAAATCAGAAGTGAGTTTATGAAATTTAACCTGGTTATTTAATGCTACACCCATTGAAACATTCCAATATCTTTAAGAGATACAATGATTCCGATATAGAAACCTCTAGCGACAAACTGAGTTAAGGCCCAAAAATTTGTCCTGCATCTAAAGATTATTTTAACATAGATATAATTCTTTGTGCAAATTACGCTATCTGCTTTAATAAATATTTAAGCTTATAATGCGGTTGCTGTTAAGAGCTCTAGCATGAGATTCTAAGCTCAGGCTGTTTGAATCGTTCGATTTTAAGCGCTCTCTTCATGTAAAGGCGTTCACTTCTCGGCCTGCGTTGTAATTGGAGGCTGATGCCTGAATGGATGTACGGCCGTCTCCACCTCACAAGCGTACCCTTAACTCAAATGGCTCCTCTCAGCAGCCGAAGAGGCGGAGATTGAAAAAATCACTCACAGATTTGGAAAACAATTATGTGGATGACTGGAAGGTTTGTGCACATTGTTTTTAGTCAAGTCTTTTTAGTTAAACATGGGTGCGTCTCTGGCTGACCGCCTAGAATCAATCGCATCCGAAAAGAAATTGACAATCCTTCAAGTGAAACGATTGCTTAAGGACGTTTTGACGAATCCCGCTGTGGTAAATGCGTTCAGGCAGTACATGAGCGGTCAACTTACTTTGTTGGAGCCGGAAACAGGTGCAGCTTCTACTTCCACGCGCAGGCATGCTCAATTTCTTGGCTTTGATCTTTCCGCCTTTGGTCCTCGCTCTGATATAATGGATATTTTATCGCGGAGATCCGTTACTAGGTATGCTTTGTCCACCAAACATTCAATTTTTCAATTAACTCTCCACGCCTTGTAGCTAAATATTTTGCAGCTTTTCACCTGTCGTGAAAACCCGTTTTATAAACTTTGCGGCGATAGGTTTTTATTTGACCAGAACTGTAATTTGTTAATTTTATCGCTTTGGTCGTACACATTTTAGATCTTTGGCTAGAAAACTGAAGGCTGAAGCTGCTCAGAATAATTCCGCTTTGAACCGTGAAAAGGATAATCATGGCGATTCGTCATTGGAAGGTGACTTTTCCCATCAAAAGCCTACGACGGTGCTTGATATGGATTTTTCTGATGGAGACGATGAGGTGGAATGTGAAGGAGATATGGCAAATAAGGGGAAAGTAGCGGAACCCACTACTACAGATGTTATTTCTACGTCCAGTAACAATTTCGCTAATCAGCGGGATGAGGACTATCATCCAACCGCGGACGATATAAATCTCATGCACCGAGACATCTATTACGACCTTGAGGATATAGAAGCAAAATCTGTCTCAAGTAGTGCATTAGAGGGAGAGGACGACGAAGTTGACAGTCCTACAACTAGTTTATGCACCGTCGAGCCTTTCAACTCACCCCACCGGGACTACTATCTACGTTCGAGAAAAGGCGATGATGCCTCAATGCAGGACTGCTTCGGTGGGCTAACACCTAATATACTAAACATGCTCGACGAGGACGATCCCAATATGAATGCTGAAATTGATGCCCTGAAATTCGCCGAGTCCATGTCTGCATCCAACGCTTGTGTTGAAAATGATCCAGAGGATCAAATATACACCAGTTTTCTGAAGTCACTCTTCGAATCGTCCCCGCAAAAAACCATCCCTTCACCTCCTGGAGTGGAGCCAGTATGTCCCCTCTGTCGCTTTTGTTTACTAACCTTTTTGGCTAAAAACATTGGCTCTTATCCTTTTAGCAACCACTCGGCCCTATGTTGAATCCAGATGCTCCGCAGTGTGTTTCGGAAACGTCGAGCGTACCGATTAACCAGGACTATTCCACCGCCAGTGGGGGTAAAACAGGCGCGGATGAATGCGATGATCCTGACTTTGATGTCATGGCCGAATTGGAGTCTTTTTGTTATGACGATCTCTTCGACGAGTTGCGATCCGATCGTGCTGTTCGTATCTCAAAGATGGAAGCCAAGGTGTTTTTTTTCCTAAGTTCATTAAGCTAGTTACTGTATTCTCAATTGCAAATGCTCACCCTTGGTGACTGGACTTTTTAATATGCTTTTTCACTTTATCGCTGCTCTTTACCACTGTTTTGCTAATAATGGAGCGTTCTTGTCAATATACTAATGTCTTTAGGGGTTTATTAGTGATTCCTTCAAGAGTCTTGGAATCCCCTAAATTAACGTTTTCAAAAATGAAGTAGATCATGTTTCACAAAAGACTGGCTTTCAGCCCTTATTTGAAAGGTATCCTGGTTTAAGCACTCTTAGGCCCACTAATGAATTTTTTATCTAAATCAAGTACTGCTACTGGCATCGCTATAACAAGCGATCAGATGAGGTCAGTTATAAGTCAAGTTTGATTGGAGAGTTCAATTAGCCATGCCGCTTTAGACATCTTGTATTTAATTCCCCAAACACTTGTCCCACCTTTCATGAGCGTCCTAAACTAATAAGAATCCTAAGAATGGTGTCCTTTAAAAAATAAGCATGGCTAATATACGTGCTTAGGTTCATAGGTTTTTATTAATTTTTGTTGTTGATTACACGCCATTCATTATCGCGATTGTCGTCACTGCTGCTCACTGAAGCAGTCTTTTGGTTACCGACGTCAGGTCGGAGCCGTGATAATTTAATTCATTTAACAAACTCATCGATCCCACATGGACACTAGGAGCTGCGGCGGGACTTGGTAGATCTACTAAGCGAAGATACCTTCTTTGGAGAAGAATTTTCCACGTTTGCTAAGGCTCCCACTTCAACTAAATCATCTGCTGCGTCAAATAAAACTTTCAGTGGGAAAACAGCTGATGTGTCCTCATACCCTCCCCTTTCACCGCCTCCCTTGTGAGTTTCCTCTTCGGATTATCGTGAATATGGAATGCATTGTTCTCGTATCTTTAAATCCACCTACGCCAATATTCCAACTTACCATTATTGAAGGTAGCAGAGTAGGCGTTTTCACTATCATCTCATTTCCTTGCTTGATTACATATCTCTTCTCTAGTGATTACAATACAAATGAACGCCTTCGACGTCAAATTTCTATGCACGTGCAACTCCTCTGTTCCACCCTAGCTTGCTGCATTCACCGCATAGATCTGGAGGAGTCAGTGTGCAACGTCATGCGTGAGGCCTTTACCGACTTTAGCAGTGCCTTTCGGACAGCCAAAGGGGATCCCTACACCTACGTGACAGGTCTGTCAGATCTCAATGAACTTTTCTCCTCCGTATCCGTTTTCATGACTGAGTTTGCCGGTCTTACTGTCCTCCCACTACCACCACCTATATCCCCTGTCTCCGCCTCGAACCCTCCTCTCTTACCACTCCCCTTCAACCTTCTTGACTTTGTCGCTCGGAGTTCCATTTGGGCCTACCCGCACTTCCTCCCCCGTGGTCTGGCTTCTAGACCGCACACTCTCTCCAAAAGACTTTTCACCAAGGATGAGGACAATCTTATTGTTCTCGGCCTGGCAAACCTAATTGAGTTCGCTCCACATCGATTCAACCTCTTCGCCGAGGGTCTCAACCGTCGCAACAAACCCGCAGTAGACAACTCTACTGCCGCCGCAGCTAAGCGTGCTATGGTGTTCGATTTCATCACCAAAACCCTCATCCCCACCAAGACCAGCCTGCAGCTGCACAATCGCAAACTCTACATGGAGAAAATGATTCAACGCGACTGGCTCAACGTGAGGCGAAACGCCAAGTCGTCTCTCTATCTCCTCATCCTCGATCTCATTTCTGGGGATTTTGAGGGATTGCAGGCACAACGTGACCTCCTCCGTGCCTGTGTCACCAGCTTCGCGCACCGCACGCGCGCCGCTTCTGTCAGTGGCGGCGTGTTGCAGCGAGGTAGCGTTTTCTCACGGCCTTCTTGTTGGCCATTTCTGCCACCCGAATACGTCCATTGCTGTCGCACGCTACAGAAGCAGCTCGAAGCAGGTGCCACAGGCACCCCACAGCCCTCGGTAGAGGCTCTGCTCCCCGTTTTCTCCGAGGGTTCACCACAAAATGTGGATTTTTTCTTATCTGCAATGCTCACATGGTGGCCCAGTGATGCTGGTGAGACAGAGAATTGGAAAGATGTAGCTGAAGTTAATGCTTTGTGAGTTGAAAATTATGTCATTTAATCTCTTTTGCGTTCCCCTAAGCGATTCATTGTCCGTAGCACAAATCTTATCAGTGTTGCCATGGTGTTAACAATTTTGAAAGCAGGATTTTTTGGCTTCAATTTCTACGCTTCATGGGCTCATTTGTACCTGGGCGCCCAGCAGTACTAGTTTCGATTACCCTCCTCAAGCGTTCCTTATTAGATTTCAGTACGCATTGCCCCTCGTGCCCTGCCTTTTCGTACGATTATCTATCCTGTTTTGCTGGATTATTTTTTGGGGATGATGTCTGTTATTTATTCTTCTTTCGTTCGCTTCAGCCCCGCTCCTTCACCACCGGTCGGGGTGCCTTCAGCCAACATGATCATTTTACTTCCTACTTTGGTTCAACCTGTCGTCCCCAACACTCTTACAAATCCGTTCTCATGTCATCTTTCCCTTCCAACTACAACTAACATGCCACCTCGTCCAGCGCCCCTACGACCTACAGTAATGCCTTCTGCACCACGCAAACGCCTCCCCCTAAATTCACTAACTCGACCAAACCCACGCAAGGTTGGTTAATACTCTTGGCATTCATTTGCTAGGTTTAGTATGCGCAACTCCAGTAATGCTTTTCAAGGCCTCGTGAAGTCGCAGTTTTCGCATGGTGCGATTTCTACTAATTCGAATAAGCAGATGTTTTAACTGGTTTCGCCTTTTCCTCTTTAGGTGCCAATAGCACCACCCCCCAAAACATCTCACCCCAACCAGACTCAAGAAAATCAAACGCCATCACCCAGCAACAGCAACAGCAGTGCCCGCGATCCCACTAATTCCCAATTCCTGCCCCAAGTGAGCAAAGTAATTCACTCTTTCCATGTGGCCCTCGATCGCGTACTGCGCGGTCGAACCTCACTGTCGCGATCTCGCTCTCCTACATCTGCTGGGCTCACCGCTCGCTTTCTCCGACGCTGCCGTCGTGGCACGTCTACCTGGTTGCCCAGCGTTACTACGGCTGTCAAGGAAGCGGACGAATCTGATGTCCGACGGGCACGCTGCCTCCTTGACCGCTGCCGCCTCCACCTCGGTCGCCAGACACACGAAGAGGTTGTCCGTTCTTTAACCGAGCATCAGCCCATTATTCCTCTTGAGCGTCTTCTCTATCTCCTTTCTCCATCGCGTCCTTTGTGGGAGGAGTTTGTGGCACTCTGTTTAACCCCAGGGCAGGCCCAATCCCTCCATATATATCCTATCTACGCACACTTACAACGTGTGGAAGAAATTCACTCTCTCCTCCACGCCTCTCTTCCCCGTGCCAAACGACTCTGGTCGAGGTTAAGGAAGCTGGCAGACGCTCGAGAATCCGAAGAGCTGAGAATTCCTGCGATTGAGGGTGCGCCTCACCGTTTTGAATCTCCACGTGGTGGTGGCAGTCGAAAGCGATTAAAAAAGCGACGTCAAAGACGACAAGGCTTAAGGAACGAGGATGAGGATGATGAAGGTGGAGAGAGGCAGAAGCCACCGAGGGATATCTATAAATCAGCTTGGTCGCTGCTGGAGACAGCTTTAAAAGATCACCACGCTCTGCATGCTCAGACGGCCATCTCGCTGGATCCCTTTCAAAGGCCCTATTCCAACTTCTCCCAGACCTTCGAGGTGGTCGAAACACTGGCTCGCAGGCCTTCAACATCGCTGGAGTATGCTCCATGCCTCCAACAGGTTTCGAAGCCTCCTAAGCCACTACCAAGACTGGTGGACTTGTTTGCTCATCGATCGAATCCCATGTTGCACGGTGCCTTTGTGGAGAGTCTGCAATGGGAGGTATCCACTGAGTTATCCTCAAGCGCCTCGGCAACGGCCAAATCAAAGTTAGCGAACCGATGCCCCTGTTTTTGTCATGACAAGAGGAAGTGGGGTGCCGTGACTCCACAGACGCCCTCACAGTCCCACCAATTGGGTCTTTCAACCCCTTCTGGGACCAAGTCCTCTGCTAAGGCGGATAGTCTGGGCCTACGACACTGCATCAACTGCAGTCTTCGGGTAGGTGGATAACTTATTAGTCGCATGCTTATCTCATAAGGGGGGAAGGCGGGATGTGTGCCCTTGCTCTTAATATTTTTAAATGTTAAATGTCTCAGTGTGTTAGACGCGTGAGGAGGACGGATCATAGCACCGGGTATCAAATAATTTAAACCTAGGGCCGCCCCTATTTCCATTCGGATCTTGAACGCCAGGATTGGACAAGTTTTCCTTCAGATACAGGTGCTAAAACTCATCCGCTGGTTGTTGGGTTTATTATAGCCTCCCCGTCCGAATTACATCATTGATGACGTGGAGAGTTGTCAGTTTCTCTGTTATTACGTGAAGGTGCTCTGAACTATATGACGCCTTTGTTTACGGACTATCTTTCAAGTTTTTCCATCCTTCACAAATCGTCGTCAAGAGTGATTTTTTCATCCTCCGTGATCAACCATACACCATTACTATGTCTCGCTTTGGTTTTGGTCCATTCTTAACTTTTGTCGATTGGCGCTCTAGCCTTCTTCAATCAGGCCGAATGCATGCGGATTTCGCTTTGTCACCGCTTCAGCTCGACGTAAATCAATTCTATTGTCGCTATACTTGACTCTAAGTAATCCACATCTTGGGACGAATCTTGTTATGATCCGCCTCAAAATCTACTGCCCACCGAAATAGGTGAATGAAAATGTTAATCATAGTGCCTCTGCCACATCCCGCCAGCGGTGGTCCACAGTACTTCATGCCGATATCACCAGCCACCATTAGCTCTAGTTACTCTTGTTGTTGATATTTGTTAATATTATTCTACTCCATAGCTTTTTTTCTTACCCTATTTAAGTTCTTTAATCCGGTGCACAAATATGCGGAAGCACTCAGCTAACTTGTTGGGACGAAACTCAAGGCTTTTCATTTTCCTCCTTCAGGTTCACCAAGGTGTTGTTTACGTTGACGAATGCAATTTTCACCTGACCCACGTCCAGATCGTCTGGCCAGAGGGTTTTAGGCCTCCCATGGCTGCCCCAGCTGCTTGTGTCAACCCCCTTCCTCTACCCTCGTCTACACCTCCTTCCCCTCATCCTCCTGCCATCGCGACCTCACTTAGCACACAGCAAGTGCTTCAAGCCTTGGACGCCTACCAGAAATCAAACTCTAATGACGATGCTCTCAGGGTTCCGGATTTGGCCCGACGTCGACTCTCTGTAGATTTTGAGAAACCAGCTCAACCCCCTTCAAGGAAACCCCTCGATCTGCCTACCAGTCCAACTGCCCTCTCCCCTATGACCGAGGAGTGTGTTAAGAGTCTTGCCTCGGGTATGTTTAGATTTGTTAAATTCTTCTCCTTTCAATTACATCAACTTAACTTTCCATGCCTTTTCTAGGCGGCATGACCTACTCCTCTTCCTCACCTGTTTATCCACCCTCTATCTTCCAAATACCCCCCATCGAAGTTGATGATGAGGCTTGTTTCAACACTGAAGCCTTCACGCAGTGTAACAGAGAGCAAATACCAACAGGGACAACCACCACTTCCTCCCTCACTGGCAGCGCTGGTCAGTCTTCAGCGTGGTCTATGGCGGAGGATCGTCGACTTCTGGAGTACTTCCGTGATGTTGGTCGGTGTTCGTCTCGACTCTTCCGCAAACTAGCTGCTCAGTGGCCTGAGCGATCGATGGAGGAGATGGTGGCACGGTTCAAGTACCTCATGCTGGTTGCCTATGGCGAAGACTACAATATGGACTTGAACTGCAGCGAAGATGGTATCAGCGAGGAAGACTACGAAGACGGTGGTGGCAGTGGTGGCTGTGAAAGTAGTTGTGAAGGCAGCGGCAGCCCCATTGGATCAGACCGAGATATGGAGGAAGAGGAAGAGGCAGAGTATTAGTGGATTCAGAAAGCTCCAGAGTCACAAATTGTATATTTTTTTCCTCACAAGGTTTCTGAACACAAAGTTTGTTGTACACAACAATTATACTTAGCTGCCGCACTCTAGGTTTGTCTTTGTCATTCTCTCGACAGTGGTTCTTTGCCTATCGCAAAAGGTTGTAAAAGTTTAGGCATATCGCCTCCTCGAGCTGTATTGAGTTTAAAGGGTTTCACTTATCTGGAACTTTTTATCGACGTTAGTTTGAGGATTTTGAGTTCATATTTTTGAAGTTACGGGTGAATATCACTTGAGACATTTGAGAAATGACATGTATGATATCCAGACATTTACTAAATTGCTCTGATGTCATGAAAGGACTGAGATTGATGTTATCGAGTAAGAAGGAAGTTCTAAACGCACCGCAGCTTACGTATGTTACATTCGCCGAAGACGAAGGCTGACGCCGGATAGAGCGAGGCTCAAAGCCATTTGATTATTTAACTCTTCTGAAAACTGGTTGACCATAAAAATACTCAACGACCAACCATTAATACACGTACTATTTCCTGTCTCACCCAACGCATTTAAATACACAGGTCTTTCACTATTCCATTTATTGCAACTCGTATCACCACCGCTTCTTAAGCGCGTCCAATCACTTCACAGCCGCAGGCTCCCAACTGCCAGGCAGCCAATAAACTGCGCCTATAAAAGGTCCGTCGTAGAGCTGTTCCTATTCAGCATGTCAGCGGACATTATGGAGAAGTCCTTAATTTTCAACGACTACGGGAGCCTCCTATTCCCGGGCTATGAGAACGCCTATCCGGACTGCAGTCAGTATCCTTGCTCAAGTCAGGATTACCTCCGTGACGGCAAAAGTGGCACTGAATACACAACTCACGATGTACCGGGGTCAAACGCATCCGTAGCTGCTTGCCACTGGTTGGGAAGTAAATACAGTGAGTTATAAAATGTTTTTTTGCTGTATGGTTTGATAAAATTCCACAGCCTAAGTGATGTCAGAAACGGATCCGGAGAGTAGGTGCTGAGTTTTTATCCAACATAACTGTTAACTTCCTTGTCCAGACCCAAATTTTCATCTATGGCTGCGGTACTTTTAGTAGGCATCTGTCCATTTGTAGCTCCATGCTGATCTTCCAAGTTTTCTTTAACTAATACAAGGTTTATGACCGGGATCCTCAACCACCGACTCTTGTAAGTGGTGATTTTAGTTCTACCACCACTTGAAAGAGAACCCTTGGAATATTTGAACATTCTTTTCCCTGCTCTACGGTCTGAACAATAACTGCTTAACCGAGGGTTTCGGTTGTGTGTCCTCCTCAAATTGTCATTGTGATTACGATGAGCCCCGATGTAAACATGGGAGAGAAGTTAAAGTGTCATTGAGATCAAATTGATTACCTGTTTTACCGTGACCCCTCTATAGACACTTTGTTTCTCCAATAAAGCATTATTGAAGAAGATGCCAAAATTTTCTGCATCTTTGACAGACTTCAGACACAGCAGACTCACCTATCACCATATCTCATATTTGTCTCACTAAATGGTAGCTGTATCATCATTTTTATCCCCAGAGCATAGTTTGTTCAGTCCGAACACCATGTTTACTTAGGTCTTACATTTCCCCAGCTCCCCCTCCTCCCCCATCCCCCCATCTGCCTTAATATCTCGCCTTATCGTCGTGGGCAAACAGAAGGGAGGTCTGATTGGACTTGTGTAGTAGGAGTAGCCGAGGGAGAGAGAGAGAGAGAGAGATGGACTGTTTGCTCGCAAACAGATTTTGCTTCTGTGAAGTTAGCACAGCTGTCAGACGCCCCTATTACCGTCGAGATGTTCTCACAAACCTGCGCTAATTATATTTGGTGCGGATGTTTTTCAGTCATCCAGGCAGTGTTGCCATGCCTTTCCACTTAGGTTTTGCAAAAAACCAAGCCCTACCTATGAATTGATGAATTGTTGAACCTGAGTTAGTAGCTGAAATGTCTGACTACCCTCCTAATTCTTATCTCTCCTCCTAAGCCAATTATGAGTCACGACCTCTGACATCCAACCAATCGCCAGAGTGCGCGAGTTGTGGAGCCACTGATGCGGGCGGCCGTTTTTGGGTGTCGCACAGTGTTCCTGGAGTGGCTCTCTGCGAAGCCTGTCAATTTCAGCATCACCAACAGTCGCGTCATCAACATCATCAAATTATCTCTCAAAACATTCAATACTGTGACTACACCTTTGCCAGCAGTCTGGAGGGACCAAGTGAGTTTTATTCGACCGTTTAACTGCAGAAAAGTGACTGTATTGACAGAAATCGAAGTTTTTTTGTTGGTCGGGATGTCCTCTACGATTGCGTTATTTTAATTTTGAGAAAGACAATGGTGGATATGTACGAGGAGAGGGAGAAAGAGGGGGCACCAAGCAATGCAGACTGTATAATTTTTTGCAAAAAAAACTTCAGTCGCATTCATGGCCTTGCCTTCAGGTGAAATACTTGATAGCTGATGAGTGTCCCATCATCCCCTCTCATACGAAGCATTATTAAAATAGTTTATTTTTCTGTTCATGGGGTGTCATTGTTGCTATGGCGGTGGGCGGATGATAGCGTTTAGATGACAAATGCGTCAACCACTCGGAAAACTTTGTCACTTACTCCTCTGGCGTCCCGGACGGACTTGAAAAGTAGCATCTTAACTTACCAAAGTGACAGAGCAATAGTTGCTATTAGTTAGTCAGTGTTTACTGATCGCAGTTTGGCCATAATTGTTTGCTAGCTATGCTATATCGGCATGGAGGTCAGGTAGTTTCGTCGGGCTCACAGTATTGGTGCTTGTAGCAGTAAACATACTTACTTTAGGGTCGCTGTGAAACCAATACTGAGTCTTCAGGCGTAGCATTTAAACGCCTACGCTTTACAAGGACGACTCTATCGAGGTCATCGCACACCAGTTTTTTTTGGGGGCTTCCCATTCTATATAACAGGCCGACAAGTACACGGCTAGACAACGGCATTCGCGTATAAATAAGGCTAGTGAAAGATGGGAAATTGGACTTAGATAAAACGGCAATGGGGCTAGTTGGGAGTGCGTTGCTGAACTGGTGGTTTTTTTTGCTCGTGTTGCGCCTTTGGGAGGTATCAAAGGCCTAATGGACTGGCCGATGCAATATTTATGTTCTTGCCTCATGTCTCCCGATGGCGAGTCTTTTGAAGCATTGTTAGTGAGATGAGGTTACAAACGTTGATGGACGTTTCAAAGTGTTCAGCTCTGAAGGACTCATGCTCTAGGACGTCCGCATTTTGTGCTTTCTACCAATTATTGAGTTTTGCCCGTTTTTTACTGTCAAACGTTTCTCAATAAATCCAACTGCATACACGCCACTTTACGGTGTTGGTGTCTTGAAGTAGTTCTATAAACCGGTAGTGGAGGTAATGTAAATGGAGTTAACTGACGGCAGTTAATGACTCGGGCGTGGACGACTTTTACGACCGCAGACTCTAGTCCTTTAGGGTTACTGTTCTATGCGAGACTATCCTCATGAATCGAACGTTACGTTTGACGTTGAGAGTACGTTTTACCATGCTAATTTCATTTCTTTGAACGGTAAACCAACTCAAAGAGATTCAACTAGCCGGGTATACAACATGTACCTCTGTAAGGAGAAGAATCAGCAGTGAGAACGACGATAAGTTCTTTGATAATGCATTATGTTGATAAAGCGGCTACCGACTTCTGCATTCCAGCATTCCAACCTTTCTAAATAAGGAAGCAGATGGGTTCACCTTAGTGCGTAGACCTCGTCTTCATGGGGAGCTTTCGTGTAGACGTATTCTCGCGACAGCAAGATCATGTTTATTACCTCTAAGGACACTGCCCTGCGTGAAGTGGAGTCTCACAGTGGTTTAGCACATGCGTAGCATCGCAGCAGTCGAGTGGCCCTCCATACTCGTGCTGTGCGTCCACGTGAAGTACAGCTCTGTCACTAGATCTCTTTCATTCATCGCAATAAGCAGCTCTCAAATGCGTTATTTCTAATTCAAATATTTCAGTTTATGGATGTTTTTTGCGTCACCAATACTTGCCATGCTCAAACCCTCTTAACAATGCAAAAATTGCGAAATAAGTCTTGGGCTGAGGGGGAGAAGAGGGTACTTAAACGGGGAGCTCCTGAGTGCTCCAAAGCCAAAACAAAGGGATAAATTGGCACAGGGTTAAAGTTCCCCCATGCAACCGCATTTGCTACTTATGCCGATCTTTTTGTTAAAGAATTTGCCAGATACTAGTCCAGTTTTGCTCACGCATATGTTCTTGGTGTTTAACATGTTTTTAACTGGCATTTCCTCCCCTTGTCCTGAAAAAATTTACCTATTATGACTAGCAACGTGGAAAAGACAAACAGGGTTGGATAAATCATCGTCCGAGCTTAGGATCTCACAGACAGCGTATTTCCTCTTCTTAAAGTGCCCTCAAATGGACTGCCTCTATTACCAACAGAACAGCCGGAGGAGCGAGATGTGGGTGAAGGGGACACGAAGGTGGTGGACTGCTGGTCTTCGGAGCGAGGAACAAGGGATCTCGCGGAATCTGCTTGTCACGGTGTCTCCCCATTCCTTCTCTGGCCAGTTTCGAACAAACCACTGAAACAGGACCTCAGCGCTTGGGAATTGGTGAGACTGTGCTTGTGGCATTCCTTGACATGCTTGAGAAAGGTTAATAGACTCACGCATATTTGTATCCCTGAACTACGGAAGAAAAGCTAATTATCCTTGGATAGTGTGCCAACGACTAATTTTGCCTCATTTAGGCTTTTACAAAATTCAATTGTGAATTTGTTTTTTGATGATGGTGAGAAGTTTCCAACGCGCTTGAGGATCCACTCCGGGTAGTTTTCAGTGCCGATTGCAGAACAACCTCATAAAAGGGAAATTTTGGTCATTTTACTTTTTTCTCTCCTAAAAACTACCATTCGGTGGCTAAAGTACTTTTGGAGGCATTATGGGGCTCACGATTCTCGATGCAATCTAATGAGGTAGAATCAAACAAAACAGAGGGAGACCACGATGCCAAATCAAAATCTGTATTTTTAAGGCGTTTTCAACTATAAAAATGCCCATCCTGCTAAATTGGGCACAAATTAATTACCGATCATAATGTCTTGAGGTACTCCTGCTCTGCAAAAAACAATTTTCCGACCTTCTGGTGGATGCGAATATGGCTTGCGGCTGTGACCCAGCCACAAAAACACTTCAGTGACATATGCTGGAGAGTAGCATTCCACAGGACCGTGGTCTCTCACTCCGTCCTCCACTCCATCTGCTGGTGTTTTTCCTCGCCCCCGCCCCCACCCCTCCCCACCATGCCGGCTGCTCCAGACGGCTGACATTTGTGCACAGTGCACGGAGCAGATTAGCTAACAAAGCTTTCCTCTCTCTCTCTCTCTCTCTCTCTCTCTCTCGAATCCATCGTCCTAATTAGTGTCTATGTGGACGGACCACAACATCCATGGCTAATACCCGCCTTTCCTTCCCTCTCCTGCTACGTAGCTCGGGATGCTGGCATACTCCTGCCGGAAGCCGGAGAGAGTCACGGTGTGTGCCAACTGCCAGACCTCAGCAACCACACTATGGAGACGGAATGCTGAGGGTGAACCTGTTTGCAACGCCTGTGGCCTCTACTTTAAATTACACAAGGTGAGGCTACACCTTGCTCACTCACTGGTTGCTATGGCAGGAGACGATTAAGTTTTACGATTAGAGGCTCTGATAAATGACGATTAAATAGGGGACGTTGGGCAAGAGACTACCGCTGGACAGGAAAGACTAGGCTCCTTTCAACCATCCACTGAAACAGCATTTTGGCGTTATGCGACGTTATCGCGAGAAAAAAGCGAATTTCCACACGATACAACGAGGGTGCGAACAAAAGAGGAATTAGAGCACCTGTTGCCAGCGAAAGGGCAGTGAGGTTTTAAGTCTGCCCATGAGTTGTGGCAAGGTCGACTGGTTTCTTTCATCACCGTAGGCTTCCTCGACGTAGGTAAATTCACAATTAGCGAAATGGCTTTATTTTGCTTGTAACCTTTCAATTCAATCACCCGAAACCGTGGCTGAAATGTAGGCTTGATGTCACAAAGGATGTTTTATCAAGACTCACCGGAGTTGAATGGACTGCTTTCCTATCATTAGGCAAAAAAGAACCTCTAGACTCATTGCATTAGCATGAAATGAACTTCAGGTGAATGGATCTTAAGTAGGCTGGACTACCGTCTTCTACTGAAACATCACTAATTTTCCAAGGTCATACGTGAGGCACCTTTCTTAAGCCTTGACCTATTCGAACTCCGAGACGGCCTGTTTTGCCTCCTGGGGGAAAGAGTAAATCGCCTCCGGGTCGTTGTGAAATTTGCCCAAAGTAAATGCTACTGATGAGGTGGCGACCCTCACTTTTTGCGCAGCAATGGCAACAAAGTACGCTCTGCCTTCAATCCCACTGCGTTTATGCCAAAAAGCTTTTAAGGCGTAATTTGAGCTTGTGATGGATGACTTCATCCAAGTAGCGCTATCTCAGGGCAGGCAATAAGCGGCTAGGTGGGTACGCGTCTGCGCCCTTCTTACCAAAACAAAAAATAATCAAGAAAACGTTTTGGTGAAGGGGCTTAAGGCGAGATCGAGTACCTAATTAAAAAATCAAGCTACACCAGGCATATTTCATCGCGTCTGGATTGATTCACCCTCAAACTTCTTCGAAACTGAGGTATTAGCACGCAACTCTTCACGACCATAATGGCATGTTTAGGTTCTCTCCCGCTTTGGCTATGGCTACCCCACCGCCATGTCATGTTTTCGTTCAGCGCGCGCCACTATGAATCGTTCAAAGGCGAAGGTGGGTGCTCATTGAATAGCAAATAGAAGACTAACTTACGGATAAGGCATAGCAGCATGCGTAGCCTAACCGTAAACCAACTTATGACAATCCTACAATGCAGCAAGTTGTCACAAAGGCCTTATGCACTATTAGAGTTCAGTCATCCTGCAGATTAAGCAAAGGTCTGGGAAACAAGTTGTAAACGAGAATAATGTCAGTTTTTAACGCTTCTCTGCCCGACAGGTGACTTCGATACTTCCAATCACCACGAGGAAGAAGCGCGCTTTCAAAGGAAATCCGTTTTTTTATTAATGTGTTCAAGAACAAGACCCTCTATTTAATTTTCTAATTTTAAAATATTTTTAGGTAAATCGTCCCCTCTCGATGAAGAAAGAGGCCATACAGAAGAGGAAACGGGGAAAAAAGAGATGCGACAGACAGGAACCCTGCCGGTCATTTCTGCAACAAGTATGTTTATGACCACTTTTGATCCGAGATATCGCATCTGGAAGGCGAATTACACTTATCAAAAATTTATCACTAATTCAGCTCGACATTTGCCTTTCTACCTGATCTTGCTCTCTCTCCCCAAAAATGCATTCAGGACGTATTCACGAACTCGACTCAGTGAACAGTCTTGGATGACAGTTTCAAACAAACGTTTAGGAACGATTAATCCAAATGTTTGATTTTGCTTTTCTCTTCCAGCCGATGGAGAGGCACCGAGCCGAGGACTTAAATAACTTCAGGGAAACGAACGAGCGAGACCGGCACACCAGCGACGAACACTTTTTTTTCGGCTCATTTTCCCCGCGACCGGCAGCTAACAGCCCCACGACAGCCGAGGAACAGTGCAGAATCGCTCACAATTACACGGACACAGCCTACTTCCTGCCTAACTGAGTCTTTCAAAAAGGGCACTCTACAGTAAATCTCCCACATGCCACAGATACGTGCACCGGCTTAGTAAAAACTTATCTTTGTTCCCCCTTGCACTCCTCTCAAGTGTCTGATGGATGGGCGAATAATCCGCAAGTTTGCGAACCCTTGCGGGTGCGCGCAATAGAGAATTGTTTACAGTTCTGCCACGAACCATGCATACGTAGGTCCGAGTAGTCGACTTATACAATTATACCACATTTATTAAAATTGGGAGGGGGTGAGCGCGCAACTTAAACAGGTAAGCGGAGGTCACGATGGGTAGGAGGGATGTGCGGCGGATCAACACGACACAACACAACACCAAGGGAAGCAATGCAATCCGTCAATTTCAGTGGTGAGGCTGCTGGGGACCGCTTGAAGTGGCTGAGCCTCCCTGAGGCGGTTGAGGCGGAGGAATGCCTCCGGGAGCACCAGAGCCACTGTTGGCACCACCACTGCTGCTACTGTGCGGTTGCTGCTGTTGTTGCTGTTGCTGATGCCATGCCTGCCACGCTTGCCACTGCTGCCATTGCTGCCACTGGGCATAGTCGCTCTGACGGTGAAGTTGATAAGCATGATTTTTTCAAACCCACCTCAACACCCCCTGGGCTGGCAAATACGTGAACAACCTACCTGTTGACTCGGATCACCCGGATAGCCACTAGAAGGCTGCGGACCACCCTGTTGAACGCTCGAGTGTGCGCCTGATGGCTGACCACTTTGGCTAGGATGGGAAACCGGAGCAACTCCAGTTGGGGCGGTGCCGGGCTGAGACGATGGACCAGAACTCTGCTGATATTGCTGAAGCTGCTGCTGCTGAGCCTGTCGTTGAATCATATCAGCGTACTCATGCATGCCCTGCCTGCGGTAGTACTCAATCCACGCAGCACTGTAATCGGGTTGACCAGTATGAGGGTTGAACGTCGGTGCAGGCATACTGGAGGTCCAATCTGAAAGGCACATAAACACACGTACAATGAAAACAAGATAGCAAGACTGGTTGAGCCCCTCCAGCTATCTAACAGTCATCATTTCCCAAACAGGGCTTCGTCCTCCCCTCACCGGCGAAAGTAAAGTGCATTTCATATGGTGGAAGCAGATGGACAGCAACAGGGTTATGGACACGATTAATGTAATGTACAACGAGAAATAACAAGTGTAACAGAGACACGCATAATCAATTGGCGAGAAGTCAATAATTGTAAATCAAACCTGCGAGAGGTTTATGAAGGTAGAATTCCGTACGATATTTTCTGCTCGTTCAGCTGCCCCTTTGACCTAGCGATGATAGCCGGCTCAACCACTCATTTTGGTGGTGGCGAACCTACGAAAAGATGAGCCTCTTACCTGACTGGCCATAACCGAGCTGTCCCCAGAGGTTGGAGGTCGATCCAGAAGTCGGCCTTGAGATAGGGATACCGGCGCGCTCAGAGATCATTCTTTATTGTTGATGATGGTGAGGAAGCCCAGACATATTCAGTTATTCGAAGGCATGGTAATTGTTTATAGGGGAGCAGGATATTCACCAAATATATGAAGAACAATGAAAACGAAAATGGCGCCGGTTAAGGAACAAATATAATAAAAATCCGCTACCTAATCGCATCCGGGCCAAAAAAACACCAATCTTGTGACTTACCTATCGTGCTTAATTCTTCAACAAAAACTACACATGTACAAATCATTTAAGTAAATTCAGCCATGAAACACATGGAATAATAAATGCAACTGAGAAGACCAGTAAGGAGAGAGAATTAATACACGCGTAACCTAACTCGAAATCAGGCTGAGAAAACTTAAATGTGCTACGAACCCTAATGATTAACAGGACTGTGGTCAATTAATACACAATGAGAACGGAGTAACATTTCAGAATATTAACAGCCCGGAATACAGAAAAAAAGAGTAAACACCTTATCGCCTGCTCGATTTCGTTAGGGTTGCCACGGATGTTGAAAATCTTGATTGATGGATCCGGAGGAGGCTCCTTCGAAATCTCAACATGAGCTCCACTGACCCGACAGATTTCCTTTATAGAATCACCACCTTTGCCGATGACCAAACCAGCTTTTTCAGCAGGAACGGCATATCGCGTAATCTCCGCGTTTTCAGACAAATTACCTACACGTCCACGCTACAAAATAGATGAAACAAAGAAGACCGACTTACCGTAATTATCTCGATCACAAGAGCTTTGACCCTATCAATACGAGCTGGATCACCAGTTATACGCAATGGTTTGTCCTCCACAGTTGGCGCACTGCTCTGCTGGATTAGCACCATCTTAACCCCGTTCTCTTCTTGAAGTTGCTTAATTGTTTCACCATTTTTGCCGATAACTAGTCCTGCTTTTGAACCAGGAATCATCATCTCAACAGTCGATATCGGTCCACTAGGAGCATAGACGGTAGGATTGGCCATATGTTGGTAATTGAGAGGGGAGGGCTGACCACCCATTCCAGACTTTTCAGCCCGTTCAATGATGTCATTAAGTAGCTGCTTCGCATGCCTATAAAGATGTTTCGAAACCCCCAGAAAGACTTACACAACCTGTTGCGGAGTTCCTGTCAGAGTGACAACCCGCTCCGGCCGACCGCCCTCTATATAAGATGTCAGATAAAAAAGGAAAGAACCGACCCTGGGATATCTGAACTTTGCAGTTGGATTCATTTTGCAAGGCCGTAATCTGTTCGCCCTTTTTGCCGATTACTAAAGCAATGAATGAAAAGGTAAAACTATTACCTAAGCCAACGAAACGATCTGGAATGGTCGTTTCAGTTGTAATTTGTCGTGCAGGCGAATTTTGCTGAGGCGCTGATGGTCCACCGCCAGCAAGCTTTTGGCTCAACCTTGCGGCAGCTTCGTGGGCCGCTGCTGCTGCCTTATCAGTGTAAGGCCGTTTTTCTGCCGACGGATATTGGCCCATCGAATCGGCGGGCCGCTTTCCTCCAGCGTAGGACCCATTCGATTGCCCATCGTCAGGAGTAGAAAATTTCGAAACAACCTAAAATTTACAACACTACAAGAATCATACCAATTTAGCCCGTTCTATAGCAGTTTCATATGCGTCATTGTGCGACATCCTTATAAGCTGCGAGATAAAATGAGTGTGAACTCAAACAAACTTATTACCCGATTATCTGTCAAGACAAATAAATAGATAATAGACCAAATTTTTTCAGTTAAATTAGGATATACAAAATAAAGGCAACAAAATCTTTTAAGCTGATTAGGATCATGCTGTTTTTTTAAATAATATTACAAATCGGAGAATACGGAAAGAAAACATTATTCAAAATTATCAGAGCAGATAACGAAAAAATTGCAAATTTCTAACTTACTTAATTGTTTTTAATTCGTAAGTGCCAGGATTAATATTTATTACCATTAATGTTGTCCATCCAGTATCGATGACGCATTTCTGCAATGGATTGTTTCAACCATTCCGAATCAAGTTACACCAAACTAAGCTTAGTAGTCTACCCTTTATCCAAATTCGCCATCCTTAAAAGTAGCACTGCTGCACATGCTGCAATAACGCACGAAAAATGTGGTAGATTATTGCAGCGTCTCGAGACCTACTTGAATGCAAAGGAACAGATAAAACAAAGGCAAAATGTATCTATAATTCAGCGGGTAGAAGGATCGGAGGTCAGCCTACCCGACTAGAGCAACATAGCCACCCAAGTTAGCGTAACCGAAACCGGTAGTCAAACAAGCAAAATAGTACAGATATTGCCATGCTTCGAAATCCACACCAAATAGTGAAAGTGCAGTCTGCAATGGTGTCACTGCTCTAGTCGCTAACTACCCGCTTTTTTGATAACCACTGGGCCATCCTCTTGATCATCATATCGCCGTTGGTACTGCAAAATCTGTAAAATTACTCCAAATGCCTGAAGTTTTGCATGGGATAATGTGTTTGCACTCATGTCACTCCACCCCGTCCATTGGTTTTTCCCACTTGTCAATTGTATTGGAGGAGGGAGGTGGCTTTTATGGATATTGCACAGCATCGCTTAGGCGCCCCATATGACTCACTAGGCTTTAGAGTACCGCCCCAAAAGCAGAACCGGTTGATAAAAGCGCGGCTGTTGAACAGCTTCAATGACGTAGTGCTTCGTCCTCAACTGCCTTGTCCATAATACTTTCTTAACTTTACTGCCGCTTTCGGTTACGGTCGCATTGATGGCCATTTTGCTTGTATCGGTTGAGCTGGCGTCTAAGTGATGCCAGCAGTCCCAATTCCTTTCTTTTTGCTGAGTACACCTATACTGCCCAAGTATTGCGCCTTTAATTGTCTTTTAAAAAGTCGCAGGACCCTATACTACCACATTGTTTGCGTTCCATGGCTGCCCAACCTTCTGTCTTGGAACCCATGTCCCATGCATCGTTTGCTATCGTAATTACCATCTTTACTTAGGTACAAATGACTTGGCACTAATGTATCCTCAGACATTTGTTCATTTTCTGTGGAATAAAGTCCAAAGGCATTTGTCAGTCTTAACTCTTCTGTTACAGACTCTCAATAGAGTCGTTTATCTTGCTGGGAATCCACAAGACCCAGTCCCAAACAGATAGAATCTCGTTAACTTCTTCCCTGTTGGCAAGGTGGAAGAATTTCTCGATGTAGGACGGCTCCTCAATACGCACTCTTCTCCATGGTTTTCAGTACCCAACGAAGTTGGATCGCCCAATCCTCTGTATTGAGGCACAAATGTATCCTTTCCGCTGCAGGAGCATAAGTTTTATCATAGGTTCTTGATGATTTGACGAATTTTACCACACCCAGTGCTCTTGCCACTTGAGTTCACTGCAACTGTTCACAAGAGATCTCTCTCAATTTGAGTAGCATAAATGAGATTCCCTAGGCTTCTTACTGCATTTCATTTCAACTACTGGAATCGTATAGGGCTCTGTCTACATCCAGATTTCATCTATATATTCCCTACTAAGAGTTGTTTCCAGGATGTCTGGTCCGAATGTAGGTTTAAATCACCTTATGGCAAAGACGACGTAAGCCACTTAAGGACTTTGCTACGTGGTGTGACCTCCGTGTGCTCCGCCATGTCGGCAAAGCACTATTTACCTGAGCATTAAGGCTTCTTTTACCTCCAGGTGATTCGCGGAACGCATCATTAGTGGTGAAGAAGAACGAACCCAATATTATAACAGGACCATACATCCTAATTTCTACTAGGGGACAATGTATGAGAGTTGAAGAATCCATTTCGGCTGCCAACCAAGGCAACTACTCCAGTGTCGTGTTCTGCAGACATGCGACACTGGCCGTGGTTGTAAAATGACCAGAGAAAGTTCTTTACGGAGCTGTATAAAGGACACAAATTAGGTCAACACATGAAATCCTCTCCTTCACTATTCTACTAGCCGGATTGAATCCAGCTACATATGCTTGGGCAGTTCTGAAATGGGAACAATGTGGTAAGAATGGCCTGTACCAAATACCTTTCCTTATTGCATAGGTCAGCGTTCCAACTACTAGCTAAGGGCACCCGAAATGGCTAGCTCATTCCCCCATTTCCCATTTGGGTTGATACCTTAGATACAGTAGAAGCACGAATGCCTCCTCAGTTGCATTCACATATGATGACCAAGTCATGGGTGACCTAACGCCAACGACTACATTGTGATAGTGGGCGTAAGACGGCTAATTTTAGAGGAGTGTCGGCGCGACGCGCAAGAGGAGAACATTTATAAAGTACATTTTGGTTAATTTTTTGGTTCCATCGACGGGCTGCGCAGACCTCTGTCGCTGTACCTCCGTCAGGCGGCCTGAGCTCCAAATCATGCTAATTGCCCTCTTGTCTAGCCGCACGCCGACAAGACACATTCTGCCCCCGCATTGCGCCTTCATTTGTCTTCAGGCAAGTCTCAAGGTTCAACAGCAGGACCTATTTTTGTAGCTCAAGGGCCATTCTCTTTAGAACAAAAATACTTGGTGAGTACAAAGCGATGCTTTTCGTTGTACCAGAAGAGATTTAATACAGACTTTATACGAAAGTGAACACCATCCCTAAGATGAGCATTGCAATGCGATGATTAACTAAAGCAAATGCCCAAAACCTAAGATAGGCGTTAAATCAACCTTAGTATAGCCAATCGGGATGGAATGTGTTGATCTTTGGGGAGAGAAGGGGGTGGTAGATGTCACCTTCGTCAGTTCGGAATGGCAGGTCACTTGCCCATGCTAAGCGGCTAAGCCTTTCCTATTAAAGTGTACCAGCTGCGAGAACACGCTCAAAGAGGTGCTGTGCACAATCAAATGTTCACCCAAAAAGAAAATTAGCTACCCAACTCTCAAAAGAAAACTCATCCGAAAGGTGTCACGTGCACAATTCATTCAAACAAAGGGTGACATGTCAAGAAAATGTTAATTCCAAACGATTCCATAGAAGGTATTCAAGCCTAATTCATACATGAAAATGCCAAAATCTATAAATTTTGGGCCCAACTAGTACATTATTTGTTTCACATCCCCATTAATGCCGGAGTCTATGAGGCAAGGTTTAATATGAATGTAAAAGTTGACATAGTAGGTAATCGAGGGCACTGCCACAAGATCAGGGAAGATTATTCACTGACTCAAGGCAGAGGTACCAAAGGATGTCGTCAAAGTCATGAGACGCCCCAAAAGATGTGTGGGCTTGTAGTAGGGCTGAGTAGAGCATGCAATCACTGACACAAAGAGGCGATGAGACTTGACTAGAGTGGACGGTTTTCACCCACTGCACTGCTTACAACTTCAATTTTCTTCAAAGATAGCCTTTAATCCTGCAAAAGAAGACCGCCATCGAAACCCATTTGGAGTGCCCCAATCATTGTGGAGCTCAATCCATCCACACCTCCCATGTAGGGCATTGGGAGTGTAAATGACATTGTGTCGTCTTAACTGACAACCAAATAGCAGTATCCTACGCTTGGGATCAATCACAGCTTCACCACTGCGAACTCTTCTTCCTCCTTCCATAATCCTGGCGCCCTTCATTCGGAAATGTCCAACCGTTGCTTGTTTGAATGAGCTTTTTAGACGAAAAGGAGAAAACGGGATACCTCTCCATTCCCCCGCTCCTCTTGCCAAAGCCTCTGCCAGTCAAGTCATCTACTTATTCCATGAGCGACTCCGAATCTGTTGCATCAACTTCAATCTGGTTTGTTATGAATCATGCAGTGTGCGCCTTCAAGTACTTTTGCATTTTGAGCTCAGCAAATAGAAAGCTGTCTGGTTCGAATTGATGGGATACATTGAGTATGCCCGATTTAACCATGACCGACAGGACTCTATCCTGTCGTCCCCACGCGGTGCGATATTTTACAAAGTCTCTGCTGGCCAGTACTGCAATACTGGCGATAGCAGAGGTGAGTTATGCAGGAGAGGCCATAATGTTACAAAATATGTGTAGGAGGCCTGAAAGGCTTCGGACATGGCCTGGTGACCACACCGCTGTGTGAAGGTGCTATGGTAAAGCCTTTCGGCTATTCGTTGGCAAAACCAAAAGGTAAATAACTAGCCTATTACAGCCAACTTATTAGCGCAGATGTGGTTTGTGAAGACTGTGATCTTAAGTTTTGTGGCTGGATTAAAGATGTGTGTAACCAATACTGAGTTGCCCCTTTTGCCTTGACATTGCTACTTTGACGGTAAAGCTGGCTAAAGCTAGATGACAGGCATACTCAGCCCAATGATTCACTGACCCCGGCATTCAGGGTGCTGCTAATGCAGAAATGACCGTAAAAAAGCATTTCTCAGCCTTAGAACCCTTTTTAAAACTTTTTTAACGCTCCTCATCCCCATTTGGGTGAAGTCGTCATTGGTTGTATCGGTCGGTTCTAGGGTTTAACACACCCAAACATCTGATTAAATCCATTTCTACCCTTGCCCTCTGACACGTTCATGCTGTCATCAAGCGTGAGTCAGCGGAAAGAACTCACACTGAATAAAGTAATCAGAGGTTGCTAAATGCGCAGTAAATCATGCTGCCAAAAGTCGTCACATGCCTTGTGTAGGCCTTTAGGGCTTTAAGAAACGCAAAAGAAACCTAAAATTTTAATCACACTCATTATTTCACCGTCTCTTTTTATTTCCGCGTGCAATAGATATCCATAGTTGACTGAAAGAAGGGGAGTTGCTCCTTCAAAATGCAATCACAATTATCATGATACCTCTGGCGCCTTCACAATTGTTCACACACTCATCGCTAGGATTATGCATGCTTGAGGAGTGCATTTTTGAGTGTGTGAAAGTGCTTTGTGAAGAAATTTTTATCGAGCTTAAGTCCCTACAACAGAAGAACGTGTACTTAAGCAGCAGGTGGCTTGACAATTGGTGTCCATATAAGGTCACTGAAATACCGAAGTTGTGTTAGTCGGTTTCCAGTGAGTGTGCAATAAAAAGCTTTATATTATGTTGTCCCCATGTTAAAGAGGGTAAATATTATCAATGCTCTGAAATTTGCACAGGATTACGCACGCACTGTTGCATGACAATTTGAACCAATCACAGCGTGACCTTGAGAATACAGTAAATATAAGCATCTACTCATCCACGAGGATGATGTTTGCAGCGTACAGGTGCGTCAAAATGGGTAACATCACTGATGCTGGTGGAAGATTTCGTACTGGCTCCGAGCCCCAACGAGTAGTAATGCTTGGCCTTGATGCTGCAGGCAAATCAACTATTCTCTGCAGCATGAATTTGGGAAACGACACCACAGTGAAGCCCACCATCGGGTTCAACGTGGAGGAGGTCCATGTTCCGGGTACACGAGTTTCCTTTGTGGTGTGGGATCTTGGAGGACAGGAATCACTTCGTGTAATCTGGCGCCAGTACCTTCAGGGCATTTCAGGTCTTGTGTTTGTGGTGGATTCTGCCGATGTCAGTCGCATAGAGGAGGCCCGGTCTTGTTTACATGCGCTCATTCGAGATCCCCACCTTGCTGGAGTTCCAATAGCACTGGTGGCAAACAAACAAGATCTCACAGACTCCCTCTCCGTTAGCCAGGTGGAAGAACTTCTTGATATGGGGCGACTTTCACCCCTTCGAAATCCTTACATCGTACGACCAACGATCGCATTGAGTGGTGTTGGAGTTACCCAACTCTTCATTGACTTTGCCAAGTTAGTACGGCTGCAGGAGAAGCGCTGGGCTGCGTACAATCGTCGCAACTCCACAGTAAGCTCCGCCTCCGATGAATCCGGTATTCGCCGAAGTTGGAAAGCGCGACTCTCTGCACACGTACCGCATATATTTAGACGCAGTGGTGAGACTCCGTGTGTGAAATAGTCGCAGTGTTCATATCTCACATCTTACTTGCTATTTTATTCCAAAGCATTTAACCAACACCCTTCTTCTCAGCCTTTTCGCACGCCTCAGTTTCACCTCCCTCCACTGTACACATGGCATTTATCAAACTATTTACCAAATAACACCTTTTAACTTTAAATTATTTTGTTTCTTTCCTCTCTACTGGTTGTAGCGATGAGCCTCTTTACATAGCCTTATTGTGCAACCTACTAGACATAGCCTAACATGCCGCAAAGGCGTAGTGTGACTTGCTGAAAGAGGCACTGTGACCAGATAAGCCTTCGTTCAGTTCTTGCAGGCTTGAAGGCAAAGAGAAAGAAGAAAAGAAAGGCGGATCATGTATGCTAGGAGGTGGTGGGGTGTCCTGACAGCCTCAGTCCACGCGCCCAGCAGTCACGCCCTCGACACCAAATGCCGGGTAAAAGAGGTGAGAGATGCCTTTAACCTGCAAAACTGCCCATTGTGAGAGTGCTAGAGGTACTGGCGAATACCTCTACATGCTAATATACCCAGTTGAATAATGTGAAGATAGAGTATTGGACTCATTTTGGTTGCATGCGTTTCTTCAATTCCCAATCACTCTCACCACTTTTCAAGCGGGTTTTTTTTCTTCGGATGGAAATGCTTTCCTTTTCCGCCAATCATCAACAACAACGCTTCCACTTTTGTGTCTGATTAATTTGATGCAACCGAGCTTTGACGATTGTCAGGCCATTTTCCACTTGATGTGTGAAGGCTACCCTCTTGACGGCAGTAGGGTGACGCTTGCCAAGTAAGTTCACTAGTCCCCACGACGGCCACACCCATTTCAAATCGCGCATCAAAACTGGAATCGTCAGCTTTGTCTTAAAATTATGGATGGTATTAAAAATATGTTTTTATTTTAATACTACCACTCATGCGAATGCATTTCTTGGGTTGCACTGAAATCTGAGACGAGAGTTTTGCGTTGTGTGGGATATTTTCATTCTGTGGATCATAAAACTAAAAAAATATGAGTATTCAGTGCTAGATGACTGCTTTCATAGGTACAAAACTTATCTATAAATGACTGACTATTTCGCACCCATACAACAGCTCGATACCCTCTTCCATCCCGCACACCCCGTAGTGCCAGCATCAAAGACGAACCGGATTTTTTTTCACCTGGCAGAAAAAATAAATGATGACACTTAAATAGCGGTAGTTTGCCTTAGGGGCATCTTCAATCTTCCTTCTTGCCGCCACCTCACCAAACTGAGTATTCAGTTTCATCCCAGGTTGGTGTTTCTCCCACGTGCAGTTGCCTTAGAGTGCCAGTGTGTTGGAATGGGATCCGGTGGATCCGAAGCGAAGCATCCTGGCTACAGTGCTGGAGCTGATTGTGCTGCATGATCATGCTGTTCATCTCATAGGCTTATGTGCTGGCAGAAGTGAAGATGCCAATCACAGCCCTTTCCCACGACCTCCCTGGCACAGTTATTTCACTCGTCGAGGTGTATGAGACTTTTAACAACTCCCAACTAGAATAGGCAGCGAGCTGTATTGACATCAAACCATAGAAGAATTGCAGGTACAAGAACGATGTGGCTACGATGCAATTGGAATGAAAGGGGAGCTCTGCGCAAGAGATGGTAAACATGACGATGAGATTTTGGAATGAGGACTTGGCTGCTATGTGACATGCACAGTTCAAAAGTTTAACTTCAAGTGCGCTAACATGAGTGTTGAGGCAATACAATCGTCGACTACGAATGTCAAGCCTATCAGACGCAACAGCAGATTTGATGGTGTTTCCACCTTCTTAGTAGATAAGAGGAGGTTAACAACAAACACTTTCATTCGCCAGTTTTAGCACTGCTTTTTGGTAGACAAGCATAGGGTGGCAATGGAGTGGCAGGCGAACCGATTTACCATATTGTTACAACCAAGGACTTGGTTTCCCGCACTAGTGATATTCGTAAGTGGAATATTAGTGTTATCAGTGACCAATCCTTCAAAAAAAGGTGATACCACACTTCAAACGTGTAGGTTTCTCAAAGAATGCTGTTACGGGCGAGTTGGTCCTACAGTCCCTTTCCAAGATACAATTTTGGCGGCATTTTGCTCATTCGACCTTCAAATGAGCTGGTGCAGGCAGAGCTGCATGCCACTGGCGTCTAAATCGGATCACGGGGGATTGACAAGAACCCTCCATAACAATGGCATTTCGCTGCATCATCAATAAACAGATAAATCCAACATGCTTGATTTTTCGTGACCTTTCTGAGGTCAAATTGATTTTCTAATGGATACAAATGCATCCCCGAAGTTTCTAGCGGTACAGCAATTTCATACACTGCTCAGCTAGCGTGGTAGAACTCTCCGCTTGCAGCATTCCTCTTTCATTTTTTGCTTTTTACGTACGCGGACCTAGTAAATCTACAATTACCCACTAAACTGATCATACGTCTCCTCAGAAACCTCTGATTGCACCAACTCGATTAGCTTTGCAAAACGAATGAAGCGCTGAGACATCCGCGTTGGCAAATCGCCTAAAAACAGCAGTGCTACAGCAACTCTTGGCATTCATCTGCAGCTTTCGCACGAGATGGATGAAAACACTTGCCTTATTTATTAACAAACAGAGACTGTCATAATGGGCGTACATCGGGAATGCGACAAAATGGGAGCATTAAATTATGGAGTTAGGCACAAGAGTTCCGTACTAGCAAAGCTTCAAACGCACAATCCTTCTCTGGTTTTGTGGATCTTTCTTTATCCTCTTTACGGACGCACAAACATTTCATTTAACTTGCATTCATCTGTCCATCCTTTCATTTTGACCTCTTTTCTTATGCACAAAAGACTTGTGATAAAGTTAACGGCATATGACTTTAAAGTGCACAACCTGTGAACACAGAAATGGATTAGTTTACTTTCCTCCTACTTTTTATGGCATACTTTTCATCAATACGTGCTCAAACCATCTATCCCCTTTTCATTCTAATTTCTGCTGCCTATCCTACGTTATCGGTCTTGTGGGGGTACTATTCACCTAATTTTTAAACTTATTTATCAATAAATGCATGCTTTATGGAAAAATTGTTTGTTCTTACTAAATGCCAGAATGTTTTAAATTTAGGGAGTGACATTGACACTTTGGATACCAGTATCGGAGGCAAAGTAACCACGACGGGAATTTGGATCTGCAACTTCCATCCCTCCTTTACACACATTTAATGTTTAGCTAGTGTAGTTACCCGAAATCGAAGAACAGTTAGCTTTCACCTCTTCACTTCGAACCGTGCCAGTCCGTTGGTGGCTAGTTGGTGTGATAGGCTGCCATCAATTGATGCGGAATGCACGTCCAGATACCTTTGACGCACTGGGCCTCGGTGAAGAAATAGGAGTGACATATGCGTGGAGTGATAACAATAATAGCCACTGTCTTTCCGTCCTTGATCGGAGCTTAAATGAGGTTGAAATGATCGGTCACTGCTAAAATATTGGCGAGAATTGAGTGATTGGAGCCACCTAGATAAGCCTTCGTTGGGCATTAGACGTACATTCCATCCCCAATTCAACGCCAAAATTATATTAGTAGAACTTCAATGGCATTAAGAAACTCCTTTTCATTACTTAGAGTCTCAGTATTTGTTCAGGTGAGATTGCCTTTGCGTGATCGGCCAAGTGAGAAATTTTCAGTTCTAATAGAGCAACTTTCAAATGCCTAAAGTAGTTGGCTTCGTAAATCACGCGAAAAATTCATGATCTAACAATCACTCTTTCGACACAACGTCCAGCATTGAAGGCAGCAACGCCACTAGACAGCGCAGCTCATTTAAATTCTGCTGCAATTCCAGTGGAGCAAAAGCATGTCTACACAATTGTTCACTTAGACAAATAGAGCACTCACTTTTTTAGTCCATTTGGGCCTTTTTCCGAAATGCAATACCAGACAGGTGCCTTTAGATTCCGTGGTTGAAGTAGCGTAGCAAATTATTTTGCATGCAGACAAAACAATGTGGCGCCTAGAATTTTTAAACAATCTATGGAGAGGCACTGAAAAGCCCATGTTTTCTTCTTTACACTCTAGCACTTTGTACATGGTATGGATAAATAGAAAAAGCGTTTAAGGCGATAAAAGTGGTTCATTACAAGGAAATGTCGTTTGTGCTTAATTCAACGGGCTGCAGGCGATGCGACTTGGGAAATTTGTGAATTTCGCCAACTGGATAGAAGTGGACTAATGCCACTAAATGCACTGCAAGGTACAATAAAATTGAAGGGAAAAGCTGCATTGGCAGAGCCGAAAGCTCCACTCATTGTTGTCTGACCTCAATGGATCAAGTTAGCACTACAAGTGTCCAAGCTGTTCTAATTCAACACAAGAGCTTCCCCCAAGTTACACATCACACGAACTTGGAATCTTCCGTGTACAGTTAATCCACTTATAGAAAATTTATGTAGAGCCGGCTGAATTGGGGAAACGCGAAATTCAAGCCTCAGCCAACTCACGTAGGCATTAAAATAAAGTGTACTGTACTTTTAGAGTGATTCTGTTGGCAATCACACGATACCCCCTTTAGAATAACACGAGTTTTGAGGGGTCTCACTGTACTGAAGGTGAAGTATCAACCACACTTCTGCTGGTATCTGCAGTCACCAAATGCGAAGCAGCGATGAGCTCCGTATTTGGTCATTTCGAAGCCACGAATACGCCACTCTGTAGGTCCACGCTATTAACGTCAAACTTCAAAACATTATTGCAATTGTACTAAGGTGACTACCATGAATTTTGCAGTCGTAGGTGTTACGTACGACGCCCCTTTTCGAAGGGGACAACAAAATGCCACTAGTAGGAAAATAACGCTCATTAAGAAATCCCTATTTCTTCAAACATTGAGACAGTATTGCACTACCTCAAGGCTCCCTAAAGACGGACGGGCTGGGCTTGAGTCCATTGGCACCGTTCGCAGACCAGATCACCAAGCGTAGGTACGGAATTGATGCCTGACATGTCAAAGTAATCAAAATGAAGGATAAAATGAGTGATTTTAAGAATCGGAGTCGTCCACGGCTGCTGCGTTGTTGAGCTTACATTCAATTTTACCCTTCAGTAAGTGTCCAAAATAACGTGACCCAAAAGCAAATATTTGCATTCATGAACCGGTGCAATGGCTTCGGTAAATACATTAACCCTAACAAACCGAACAAAGATGCCGCCTTGTATTTACTCATAACCTATTCTAGCTACAACACCTACGATTTGCAAAGATTATGACAAAACAAATTGACCGTCTAAAATTGGGACATGAAAGGGAGTTAAAAATGTTGTACGCATTTGAATACTACGCCATGCTCACTCCTCTGGGTTCTACACCACCAACAGAGCGGTGGAGAAGGCATTGGATGCTAGACAGAACCTCGAAGCGATTTTTTATTATGTGATCAACAAGTAGCGCGGAACACGGAGCTGAGATGGTCGCCTAAGCTGGGCATCATACGCTACTCCCCTATAGCATCGGCTCTTCATCAGTTGAGCTATGAACCAGGATTCAATAATTTGAAGCAGTGTACTTATCCTCTAAGATCAGCTTTTGCTTTCCTCTGCCACAACTCTAGCTTCTCAGGACTTCCCTGAGGCTATTAGAAGCCATATTATTAGGACACAAAAGGCATTTCCGACCTATGGAAGGGGGTAGAAGGACCACCAGCATTAGCCAGGTATCAGACTCAAGAAGCCGCAAACATAGTAAGCGAACCGTTGGGTACGTATTTTGATTTGACATGTACGTGGTAAAGTAATACGCTCGCGGTGCTCTCCGAAAAGCACCATCCGTCACTGCTACTACAACCGCTAGATGAATGCAATGTCCCACCCTTCCAAATAACATAAAACAATAAGTGGTACTTGCTGCGTGTCATTTTATAGAAACTGCTAGTCTAGTGAAAAACAACGATTTGTCTATTTTCTTGCAACAGATCAAATCAATGAATGCTCACCCATCATTACCGCTGGTATGAGGTTAAAATTTATGCAACCGTCCTCACTGGTCATTGTTAATAAATTTTCGCTGTTACTGCTGTTTCTACTGCGATTTGACGCTCTATTTTGATCTCCAAATTGATGCCGAATGGACTATAGTAATTACCAGCGCCCCTATTTATTTGATTGAGGTCTCACTAACTCCTTAAATGGCGCTGCACTACAGCTTCCCCTTTAATGAGCTTTAAAACTTAGTCACTTCGGAAGCATATAACCTTCCGTATCAGAGCGTGCAATTATGCAGTCCTCAACGCTAAGTTTTAAGGAACCAAGCATTTCGGAAAGAGCTGTGAGTGTGCGTTTTCTAAACTGTGTCAACCCGGTAGATGTATTCCTATACCCGGCCAAACTGCCAAAGTTGGCATCAACACAGCGCAATGTTTGCGATGAAAAAGCTCAGCTCAAGTCCAAAGTTAGCCCCTCAGCGCACCACTTGGACTGTGTTCCAAGCACAGCCTAGCCACTCCCATACATGAATAATCTAGCGAAGGGAGTGATGCTCCAAGATATTTTTTAACGCTAATTTAAAAAATCCTCAAATAAGGGTCGGAATGTCGTTGTATAAAATTTCCCTATGAAGAAGTTTGACCTTAAGAATCTTAAAGGGAAAACTCACTTCATCCTCTAATCAAATAATTCTTACCGCATCCTTTGTTTTACCGAGGTAGCACCAGGAAAAGTAGCGATAAAAAATTAGTTAATCCGTTAAAGGAAAAAAGGTTAGATGATAGGAAATGTCGGCTAAACATGCATATCTGATCGCCAAAAAAATTCAAGATAATGAAAGAAGCTGTTAGTTATTATGACCAACGTGAAAAGCAGGCCAGTTATACTCAAGCCGTTTCATGCTTCCAGTGAAGCGGGCGAATTCAAAACTTGCGGGTGTTTGTGGTCATAATATGGACAAGAATAGAAAGTACAAACAAATTGCTTGCTACATCAAATTACGCACTCACAACTACCAATGTGAATAAGGAACTTCACTTTCAATTTTTCATTACAGGGCGATATTAAAAATCGCTACCAATGTACAAGATGAATTTAAGGTAACAACGCGGGCAAATAAGTATTAAGCGCAAAGGAGGGCAATTTCGGCATTACTCAATTACCGGCGATGACTTCCTTTCGATACCCTAAGTGGTATTAATAATATAGATGTAAATGAAAAGCATATTGTAATTAAGTATGAACTGTGAGTGTAGGTGGGAGGTCAATTTTGAATTTGGTTCTAGGACAACAAGTCGATTCTCCTAACGTAAGGAGACTCTTCTCCCAACTTCGATTGATACACTCCCTAAGAAAAGTTCCGCTGCTATCATAAAGATGCCTAAGAACATCCAATATTCTCTTATCAGTGGTAGTGAATTGGAAAAGGAAAGAAAGAAAAAAATTCTTGCGTAATTTTAACCCACAGTTTTATTCCCACTCCTTTAATGGTAATCAGCCAACCTTCTTCGATCGTGTGATCCTGTTACTCTGCTGAGCGATATGTTGCGAGACACAATCTCGAGATTCTCTCATCAAACTTAATGCAGCGTCTTGCTGTCATTGAGTACCAATTAATTTGATTTCACTTCATTTTCGGTTATGCTAAGGCCTTGTTGCAATTGGAGTAGATTCGCACTACTGATATTCTATGCCAAAATATAAACTTGGCTTACAAATCAAGCTACCTGAAAGTGAATGAACAACAAATCGGCGTATTTTAATTATTAATGTACGAATGCTTTATTTTATTATACAATATCGTTTCAAGACTCGCTTGATGGGAGAAGAAGGCACAATATTAGGGCAGAGTACCTATGCTCCGCAAATAGAGGGATCTAAGCAGTGGGCCTGGCCCGTAAGTCCTCTTATCCGGCTGGGGCTATATGGCCACCCAGGTCACCGGAAACGGCACCAGCAGTCACACAATCAAAGTACTACACAGTCCCTCTCTTCTTTTAAGTGACGTTCTCGACGCTCTCCTTGGTGGGACTCTCCCGTCAGTCACGAAAACTTTATAAGTGCTCCAAAAAACACCCACGAGCTAACCATTTCAGCTATTAAAATTGGAATTCAACTAAAGAAAGGCTTAATTCTCGCGTCATCAATTTCACTAGGCTGTCCGGTAGGGCACGGATTTTCGTCCGGATTGCAAACTAAATTCGGAATAAGCAGTTCTGCGGCCTGTCGTCAGCGTGTCTTTAGGAAGACTTTGAAATATCGGTCATCTTAAGCAGTTTGTTACCGGCTTTCAAGGTGCAGACTGATGTTGCTCTTAGTCATTTTGTTATTGGATTTGGGAGGTTCTCCCATTCATAGCACATGTACTTCTTTCACACAGATCCAGTGTGTCTAAATCCTCTAAAGTCGAGTCCACTTTTCGCTGCCACTTAGTGTGGCGTCTGGAAACATTCTTGAAGGCAAAAGAAGGCGAAAGCATGAGGGGAGAATGTACATCCATTCAGTGAACGAGAAGGGACTGGGGCAGCAGGCATTGACCGTAACCAGCAGTAAAACAAACAAAATCTTGCGCTTGGAGGGAGTCGATGGGGAGCTCTAGTGCAGGTATGCCAAACTTAAGTAAATGAGAATAATTTGCTTGCCTGTTTGGCGTCTTACAGACAATCTCGGGTGCGTTATTAGGATACACTGAGATGAAATGTAAAACTGCTTTGTTAAAGTAATTGCTGAATAATTGTCGTTAATGATTTAGTAGTTTGGTTAATGCAAATAATCGTTTCTTTACCTAGCTCTTTGCGTCGCTACTTGTTTATTATGTTGTTAAAATGTAGCCACAGCATTTAGAGCGAACTCGAAATTGTGGTATAGCTTGACATTTCGTAATACGCGAAATGTCGAAAAGGGGGTTAATGGCTAAGGCAGCAAAATGCTTGGATAATGGTCTTGAAGACCACGTGTGCTATGGCACAAGGCGATAAAATGAAAGTTTTTATGAATAGGTCATCATATTAGAGACGTTTAGGTCTGTGCAAACGATGATCGAAAGGATTTTGCAATTCACAAAGGCGATTACTCCCTGGGCCAACGACGACTTCCCTCATCGGCGGCGTCATTATAAACATAGCATGGGACTGTGTGGAAGAGTAGTAACTCAAGATAGTGCTTTCGTAATGCACAAAAATGCACAATTCTAATCCACCGCATAAAAATGCTGATGCGAAGCGAGTGTGAGGGTACTACGGGTGGTGAGAATAGTCTCACAAAGACAAAACGCCAAGGGTTTGACCAAAATAAAGTTTATAATTAAAAGTTATTATTACTAAGGTCCTTTTTTCTCGTTTAATGCGCTAGTTGGGTTTCGCGTAACCCAATGCCGCAATCACTTTTCTCCTGCAGACCGTCGACAGGCCTCCTTCATCTCCGTCTCCTCTTGACGTCAGTCAGTACAGGTTCAGCTCTAGCATTGCGCCTTATTATTATTGAAGCGTGTTTTTAAGTGTGCCCTTCAAAAGTTATTATCCTTCTTGAAGCGCCTTGAGGCAAATCAAAAGCATCCACTCTGATTAAGAAAACCAACAATTTTTTCGATGAGGCTATCACGCGTAAGGTTGACATAATGTGGTGAGCCGCCGCGTGACAAGAGGCAATTGCAACGCTATGACGGCAAGTTGGTCATGGATTCTGTCAAGAGCACTTACTTGACAACAGGGAAATAAGCGATTTTACGACTGTGGGTGGTGATACACCTTAAAGCCGCTAACATCTGGGGAAAATGGGAGCATGGAATGTAAGCTTTGCAGACGAGAAGTTCGCCTATAAGGATTAAAAATCTGATTCCACACTTTCAAAGTAGACTTGCCGCTTGCTCTGTGGCTCACATGCGCTTATATGCCCCGCTGGTCGCAAATAATGATACCAAAGTGCCTATGGGTAGAATAAGGTTAGTTTAAGGTGTATAAATGGCATTCGCGACTTTAACTCCGTGTCATTTTGCAGCAAAATTTCCTCGCCATTTAATTGAGAATTAACGGTTATTAACGAACAGAGAACCTAATCATGAACGAACTGGAACCGTTGATGCTTTCACATTGTTTACTCTCATTTCATAAAGGGGTGAGAATTTTCACTATGTGTTCGTCATGGGAATTGCTTGATCTTATTCCTCTTCTCTCAAGGCGCTCAATGCTAGTACGAAAGTAATGCAATCAAAAAAGTTTTTTACTTAAAGTGGAATGGAAGGGGTGAAGTAATAACGTTCAATTCAGGATATATCTTTATATTTTCATAATTACTAAGTAAAAAATCATTCGTCACAATTAAATTAATGGTATAACAGCATGCCATATATGGAAATTGAGGCAGTCTCTTAGTGATTTGACTGCCAAACTTACTTTTGATAGAGATTTAAAGTGAATTGGCGTGCACATGAAAGGTTGGAAATCTTTGATGATCAAGGGTCGGAAAGCTTAATGAATATGGTGACGCAAACTGAGGCCTGCTTGGAGCCACGGCAAACACAATTTCACAACTGTGCAATCAGCTATATTAAATAATTAAAAATCGAATCCCATTAAACAGGTTTAATGGAAGTTGTTACCAACATGGCTGCTTAGTATTTGCAACCAAATCGTAAATGCACGAAAACATTTACGTCAATTTTTGCTCATCGGACCTGCTTATATTTCCTCCTTTCATAGAGATCTAAAAAGATGATAAGTCCAAATTATTGTCTTGTCGTCATTCGTAGGCTTAAACTACATCTAGAAAATTCCCCACCAATTGCGCTATTACAGAACCATTCAAAATATCCATTACTACACACATTGCAATGGGCACTAGACACTTGTCCGCGGAAAATGAGTACAGCTAAGTAAACAACCCTGCACTTGATAAAGCTGCCACATTGTCACATTCATTTATTTTTGAACGCCAACATGAAGGTTGCCTAGGGGATTGCATCAGTGTCATGCAGATCTCGGCATCTCATGCTCCCACTACGTGGTTTTGCATTGATGCTTCCAAATGCTCTTCGTATCCAGTTTAATAAGAAAAAATTTTTGTAATATTGCAGTTTATACTTTAATTTCTTTTACATATTACAATTGATTTTTATTTGTTGTTTTATCTCGCCGATTCAATATGCTATTATTCAAATATCTCCAAAAGGCCAATTGCTTTGCAAACGTAGGCGTGATAGCAGATGCGCGTATTATACGGGTTGCCCTCGCTGAGTAGGTTAAATTGTAGGCCTTTTAAAACTGTCGTTCAGTAGGGTTTTTATTTTAATTGCTTCTTAATGTGCGCGTCTCATTCCTCGTACTAAATGCACCTAACATCGGAAATCTACTGTTTGCGTGATTGGTATTCATGAGAAATACAACTCTGCGGCTATCTGTCTGGGATTATATTGACTCCTCACGTATATGGGCTGCTTTTGTAATACAGTTGGCCTGGTTTCAGACTTTGTTTCTTCAATTATTAAGCGCTTCTCCGGCGAAATCTTGGCACAGTCGCGACTACATTACATCATGCGTCTCCTGTCATGCTTGACCCCCTTCTATCTCCTGATTACTTTGGTCTTCGCGATATGGTTTCAGTGGAACAGCTGTTTAACGCTCGTGCATACCTCGGCCATCGCTCTATACTCCGCAATCCATACATGACACCTTATCTTTTTGGCACTCGTCAGGGAATCGATATCTTCGACCTTGATCAAACGGCAGAGTTGTTGTTCGATGCTCTTAATTTTGCTGCTCACATTGCTTACAGAAATGGTATCATCTTGTTTATGATACAACACAAACAGGTTCGTATCATGCTTACACCTGGCTCCAAAATCGAAGTTCTCCTCATTGCCTTTATCTTTGAACTCCCTCCTTTAGTTGTATCATATTTGGTGTTCATTTTCCATCTTCTCACCTGTAGATGATGCATCTAGTAGAGAAGACTGCCAAGATGGTTGGCGAGTACTCCTATTGTCGGCCGTGGGGGGGCGGCGTTTTTACAGACTCTGCGAACTTCTTTGGTGCCACAACGCGATTACCGGACCTCATAATCATGCTTAATACCATCAATCCAGTGGGTTTTGACCACGTGGCGGTACGCGATGCCGCCAAGATGCTCATTCCAACAGTGGGTATCGTGGACTCCAACTGTGATCCCCGACTTGTCACCTACCCAGTACCCGGCAATGACGACTCACCCATTACTATTCGCTATTGGTGCAGCCTCTTTGCTGAAACTATTGCTCGTGCAAAGCGTCGAGCATGGAGGGACGAAGCCACACGAAAAAGGCTTGCCTCCGCCTGTGGCCAGACGCCCTAATTGAGCCTACATCTGCACTGCCTGTACATACAATCAAAGCGCTAATTAAAACGTCACTTTCATCTTCACCGTCTTTACCCCTGAGTAGTAGTCGTTCGCCGCCGCCGCCGCGCATGCACCTCTTCTCCAAGCCTGAACTGACGTGTTACTGTGACCACTGATTACTCCAAATGATGTTCAGCTCGGTTAAACCGAAAAAGCGAGATGTACGGGATGCCCGCAACCCAATAAGAGATATATCTTCATGTTTCCTGGCCAGCACCGCAATTACCAGATTTAAGGGAAGCCGCTGTTACACGATAAAACCAATGATCATGGCGGTTCAATCTTGTCAACATCCTCGCCAAATAATGTACTAGAGCGGCATTTCTCGACTTCTTAAGCAAGAATTATTGTACATTTCTTAAAAAAAAGTGAAATTAATCAAGTTAGTTTCTCCATTGTCTTCTCAATCTGATCGCGGCGATACTGCCAGTAGTTGGCACGCACTCGATTCAGTTCCAAAGCCAGACGATCACAGATGCTCTTAGCGCTCTCTGCGATCTCCTTGAGAGTTTCTAAGCTTTCAGTAGAGCTGAAAAGTGAGGAGAAAAGTGTCCAAAGATTAAGCAACTCAACTATGACTAAAGTCTGAGACTGAGTGCACACTGCACAAAGGGCGCGCTTACGGGGTGGGTTCGATAAGCCGATGCTGAAGGGAAGTATGAAAAAGATCGATAAGGAGAGCGAGAACTGGAGGACTATCTCCTGCCCCCTCAGGATCATTTTCAATTAGATCTTCGATAGCATCACGAACTACCAAAAGGCGTTTGTGAACCGAATTTTCATCTTTTGTACAAACGGGGGAAGGAAGTGGGGATATCAAACCCAGTAGGTAGTTGCAAGCACACTCGTTGTGCGGCATCGACTTCAACTGGGTAACGGCGTAGTTCATCTCCTAAAAGTAAGGAAGTCAGGAATGCGACATTAAAAAAGGCAATAGTGGATTTCAATAGCGAATAGTACGCAACTAGTTGGAGTGGCTTACCCTGTCAAAGACAGTATCATCGAGCCCCTCCCCGACGACTGTATAAAACCGGTGATTCCAGGCCGAATTGTTTAATGGATCATCAAGTATCATGTGTTCGCAAAACTTCAGTTCACTTTTGACTGGAACATGAAAGAAATCGACTAACCAGCGACGATATTGCCAAGCATGATAATTCTTGGTATCATCATCCAGAATTGCACGAATGAGGTCAAACTCCTCCATTAATTTGTCATACACGTCCGAGTTTGGGCGATCAAAAATAGTTTTGGGGTCATTACCCCCATCCGCCTTCACAGCTTGCTCCATTAACCATTGAAGATGATACCATAATTGGTAGTTTTTCGGATGAGCATAAAGAAGAAACCTAGTAAACGAATATTCATTTGCCAGATTAGAGTTTAGAGTCGTTAGGACATTGCGTCGATAGGCCCAAATTGAATAATTTGCGGCATTCATTCGAAGAGCTTCGGCTGTTAATTCCAACACCCTTGGGGAACGCTCATCAACTGCCATGACAGCACGAACATAGTCATGCACGTCAACAAAGGCATCGGAGTAGGCTATCCGTACTACACCTCGGGGACTCTCGTCCTGCTTAAGTGGAGTAACATCAGTCCATTCAGGTCTGTCTTTAAAATACGTATACGAAGAAGAGCTACCGTAGATCGCAGGCATTCTTCTGAAGGACAAGTGACCAATCACTGCTGGGCAACCTTAAAGGAGCTTATGGCATGAACTGTGTTATAAAGGCACACATGCATTTATGGGTTCTCAAAAAGTCACAAAAAGAGAATAAAAAATACTGAGTAAAAGAAGAATCAAGGGAACAATGCTGTATGGAATCGAGGACCCAATGAAGGCAACAGAAAAACCCAACAGCCTTCTCGGCAGCTCCAACACCTTTATAAAAAAATAGTAAAAATCATGCTCTGCAGCTCTCTGAACCTACCATATGTAAACAAATTAAACCAGTCCTAAAATTTGTGCTTTTTAGGGGATTTTTTAATATATATAGTTCAAAGCTCTTGCAATACGGTCTAAAGACGACAAACAACTTCATTTTTCGTACAAAGTTAGCAGCTTTGCAAAAAAATGACTATCTTTAAATGTAATTGTGCGGATTATTTCCCGCGCCCAATTTACGCTATTAACATATTCCATTTTGTGGAATGATGAGTACTCTAAATCCTGATTTTTGCTTTCTTTACTGCTTGTACATGCATCCGCTAATGTGCCTGACGAGAAGCTAGCTTGCCTAAAAAAATTAATGCTCTCAGGAGCAATAAGCTAACCGTGCAATTGCTTACTCTAGTACCTGCAATCCTTAATGCCAGTCGCTTACCTTTAACCCCAGATAGCATTCTTGCAGTGATTAATTAGGATATTTTTGGATCGCAATTTCTTTGTATTACATTATTTGATTGGAAGTTAAGGTGGCTAGAGTGGCCATATAATTCTGTCTTGCTGCTTGCAACCTTTGTGTCATGTTAGCTACCCCTTGTTTAATGAATGCATTTATATTTTTCCCCTTGTTATGCCATCGTTTTTCCTCAGTAAGGTTTTGGTGAGTTAAAGTAATTAAAGGTATGAAAAGGAAAGTTGCCACATTGCAATCGCGAGGACCAAACTTAGGTCTGACTAAATCCAAATTTAAACAATGCATTACGATGAATCGGGCTGAATTTTTTGCTTGACTTGTGCCGATTAATTGCATTGGCTCCAATTGTCAACTAATTCATAGTATCATTTGTTAGGAAAAAGGTTTTTAATTCAAATTCTTAATGAATCTTTTTAGCTGCATGTTGCCCTTCATCGCGTAATTGTATAACCTTTGATGTGTTTTAGTAAACAAAAATGATTTCGCTCTGGCTTTACTTACGCTAAGGTATTTTCGAATGCTCAACCGAAGATGAGTGTGGTATCAAGCAAATATGCGGGCAAACCTGCTAGTGTCATAAGTTCATTTCAAGGCGGAACGTCAGTTGCAGGACGCAATATAGCTGGCAAACAAGTCACTAACTCTTCTATGAACAGCTCAAAGCCAGTTCCATTTAATGCTGTCACCATTCCAAATTCGGCGGGCAAAGGAAGGGTCCTTGGTGATCAAGAAATTACTGAAGAGGAAATGGAGCACTTGGCTAATGTGTGTCGGCGATATGATATGCTCCAACGTCAGGAAGATGAGCGTATAAAGTGTGTTTAATTCATTTTCCCGTAGATTTTTTGTTAATATTGGAGATAGCTATCATCGAAGCTTTTTACTTGCACAAAGTGCTTTCAAAAGCATTACAGGCTTGTTCTTTGCTTACAAAAATTAAGTAATGTAGTTTTTGTGTGAGGTTACTGGTATCGGTTTATATGTGACATGGACCTCCTTTTTTGTAAATTATAGTAAAACCTTTTAAATTTCTAAGTTCTTTTGTCTAAATGGCCGGCGTTTTAGATAAATAATTTATGGAGTTAGTCCTACTACATAATTTGTTTCCCATTTTTAGGAATATTAGAGAAAAGGCTATTTCAAAGGAGAAAGCACGCCGCGGCATCACTCGTTATGATGAAGCTCACTGTGCTCTCTGCGGTTCTGCTTTTATGGTGCTTTTCAATCCTAAATCAATGTGCCAACAATGTGATTTATACGTTTGCCGCAATTGTGTACAAAAGAGGCTATGCTCCGAGGGCGTTATTTGCAAAATTTGTTTTAGCGAGTGGTACGTCACTGCAATGCTTTCAGTGCTCAAATTTACTGTCTCACTGACGCACTCTCTCTAGACTTTTTATATTTTACTGTTTAACTCTGCCCACGGTATTGCGTAGCATGTTGTTGTTAGTATATTTACATCAAACCAAACGCCACTAACTGTCTCATCGACGTTTTGACAGATTGGAAATCATCTGTTTTAATATTACGAGTGCACGTGATTTGACTTTCGTAAGGCGTCGTAATTCGGAAAACATAAACCAAACAATTTAACATCTTTCCTTTGGCGCTTTTGTTACCTAAACGTAGTTTAAGCAATGATAATGCATTCATAAGATTCGTTTAATTTTAGCTCATATTTGTTCACAAGATTGCCTTACTTTATTTAAAATGATTTTTTTTATCCAATGGGATTAAGTTTATGTTTTACGCTGTAGTGCGGTTCTAAATCTCACTCATTTTTATGTAAATTTTCACCATTGAAACCTTACGTCACAATCAGTTGAGCCCGAAGTTAATTCCCAGAGATGGCAATAAAATGTAATGGTTCAACTTTCGTGATAACACAGAATCGTTCAAGAGATGAAACTTTGCCCACTTTGGATGCCCTTTCTGCGTCAGTCACCCGAACTAACATAAGTTATCGCAAGTGCGAATCTGTTTTAATTTTTTTATCTCTTGCGCTTCCATTTGCCTTTTTGGTGTCACTTTTTGTATTAACTGAACTTGATTGAGGAGAGGTATACTCTGATAGCATTTTAGGTGGTCTAAAATTTCTACACTGGTTGACTTGAGAGACATTCTTTCTTCCTTTCCAAGGCACCCACGTGTGCTGGCACTTTTATGGCTGTGCGATGATGAATGCAGCCTTTGTCAGGCACCACCTCGGTAAAGCTGCATAAATCTCTGCTACACCATGGGGGATTGCATAATTTTACGTTCTGCACCTGAGGAATGACTATTCAAAAGCCTCTTCTTTTAGCTCTTCAAACACCTTTTTGTTTCAGTTCCCTTTTACATCTATTACTAAGGATCGACTTTAAAGGTAGATTTCGCTCCCAGCCTCAAGAAATTTCTCACTACCACTAACACCCAAATGTTAGCAAATTGCGTGTTACAAGCAACATTAAGTTATTTAGCTTCATCCAAAGGGTTTTTTGCCAAGACTAGGCTAAACGTGCACCTTACAAAACGTGCGGAAAATAATAAATGGTGTGCATAACTCACAACACCTAGAAACAATCTCCGGTGGCAGCTTCTGTAATGTGACTGTTTCGATTAATCTGCCTCATCACTGTTCCACACCTATTTTGGAGCTTCCGTTGCTGCTTTCATAAAAACAGTCCGATAGGATCTCAATTGTCCGTGTCCTCTCCGCCAATGTGTACTCATCTACGGTTTGATGGCTTGTTCTGCAAATAGAATTAGCTTTATCAATCTCCTGAAAGTAGCAAGCAACGAATTGGTAGAACCCTTAGGGTAAAGTAAACTGAAAGGATATTTTTAACATTTGGGTCTCGTAGAGCCCATAAATCGAAAATGGTTCCTCCGCGTATTGGGGGTGATTAATTGGTACGCCTTTGTTACTTCATGGATGATTGTATTGAATAAGGTGAGTTGCATTGATGTTATGTAGAATGATGAACTCTAGAACTGAATCCTTCCGCCAATTCTAGATGCTCCGAGGTTAAGTTATGGAATCGTTGCATGGGTAATTTATTAATAACAGCCTCTGAAAGTGATTCTACCATCGTTTCTCAACCCCTTTGTGACACTAAATGAGGTTGCTGGATTTATGTCCTGTTGGTGATGGCTAAGTGGGAATGACCGCATTCACTTAGTTATTTGACGGCACACTGAGCTACTCCATGTCTGCAGGTAAGCTTTGAGTTACACCCACGGATTGACACACAGTAAAACCCACGCCTAACCACGAAACACACAAACCCTGCCGATGCCTTTGTTACACTGTATTCTCCTCCCACACCATGTGGATAGTCTGCTACTCCAACCAATCTTCAAGGGGTTCACAGAATGTGAGCCTTCTGTAGCATTTGTCATTTTTATCCTCTTTAATGACTCTATAGGATTGTAGAAACACTTCGATCACTTATCTTTCTAAAAAACATACACACGAGGCTTTTCCTCGTAGCTGTCATGTAAATCAGCTTCCCATACTTGACGAGGAATGAAAGGCTCTAAGGTTGTGCATAATTATCTCCCCTTCCTTCCCTGTCTCACAAAAGTTAACGTTTGTCAGATTTCGTGATTGACTTCAAGCTAAAACCTATCTTCCCACTTCAGCTCAAATAAGGCGCGTACAGGTCTCTGGTTCACGGAGAAACTACAAGTGGCCAAAAAAGACGGTCGTGTAATAGCGGTTGCTCCGACTAGTGCTCTTCGGGCATCTCTTATTCGCAAGCGAAGGGGTAATGCATCTCTTTTTGCCCATTTTATCATGCTAATCTCCTGAGTGGCGGCGTGATGCAGATATTTGTTATAAAGGAAGTCTCTTGTAAAACCATTTTATTGAAAGGGGAATTCCTTTCTGGGAATGACTCATTATGATGCGACGGTGACGGGGTAGCTTAAAGGGAGGTCATTAACACCACTAATGGCCCGTCGTCACCTGCCTGTGTGTGTGTGTGTGCGAATGAATGAATGGGTGGGGGCCTGCCTGCCTGCCTGCCTGCCTGCCTGCTCGCCTGCCTTTGAAAGCGCGACTGAGTGAGTGATGAGTGATGTAGCGATTGAGGCAATGCATAAGACCAGCACAGGCTCAGCTTTTGTGTTTGTGCCAAAGGGCATGCAACGACCTCTTCACAGCAAACGTGACGGGAGAGAAGGATAAAAATCTCCACCCACTAACTCTATCTAATTGAAATTTACATAAAGCGCCGTAAAACACTTTTATACGACTAGCACCATGTGAGGCCGCCCATATTGCCACTACGTTTTCTTGTCTTATGCGGTAATATTCCCTTATTTACTTATTTATCGGACTTGGTTTGTGTTTCATCGGCCTGAAAGAGCACTCAAAGTTGCAACACTATACCCTGCTTTGATTAATACCGCGACTCATTATGTGTGTTCGCGGTTGGATCCCAAGGTCCTGGCTTCTTTGTTGTCATTAATGTGCAAGCATGTTGGCTGGTTAATTAAAAGCAAGTCCAGAAAAACGATTATTCACAATAACCACCTAGGGGAATCAAATGCTTCATACTAGCGAAAGTTTGTCGACTAAATTAAAAGTCACTTGTCCCATTTCTCTAAAAATGAATAATCTCCCGTGACCTTCAAATGTGGCGGTAAATTGCATCGAGGAAATTTGCGGTAATGCAAGACAACTAACATCCCGCCAATTTTACCCCTGACACTGAAGTCAAAACGATGTTACACGCATTCTTCGCACCAAATGCTGTAAAAAGCAGAGTTGCTGAGTGAAAGTAATAACAACGACGAGTATAATTGACTTCCCTAATTTTAATCAGCATGAAGTTTGGTAAAAAATGCATGGCACGCGATGCCATTGTGGATCACTGCCAAACACACCTCATAATATACACGAGATTACGAGATGTTGAGAAGACACTTCGTTGCGTCGTACTTTAATGATTAAGGGTCAGGTGGAATGGTATAATTTAAAAGTTCCCGCCCAATTGATAGTGGGGTGGAAATGGGCGTTCGTCAGGAATGGGTCTACCTCATTATTTGTGACACTTTCGATGACTACTTTTATTGCTTATTTTAGGGTAACAAATAAAAAAGAAATATCCTAATCGCAGTCATGTTCTTTGTGATTTTGTTTTAAACCATTTGTTCCTGCATTTTTCATTGTCCACAGTACCCACCTGTTAGTAGATATCCAGGGTTCTACCGCCTGTCATGCGGCAGTAGAGCAAGCCAAGTTCTTCTCCACTCCTAGTGTCTAAGTAAGGGCAGTGCCGGATCTTAAAGCTTTGCCAAAAGCGATCGGAGTTTTCTCCATTCTTATCAATACCCACCTGAGTTCAGGACATTGACAGTAGGATCAATTTCTTCCTTGTGGAAACATTATGTTCGCATTTCTCTCGGTGGGAACTATGCCATGTACAAACCAGTCAAAATGGGAAATTGTATAGAATGGTTAATTTTGCAGACCTTGGAAACAAACTATTTGGGCATAAGTACCATATTAGGGTTCACGGTAATTAATCTGACTAGGCATAGACCCCAAATGCTTTTACCTCCTGAAGTCTGAGTTAATCATTTTGTCAAAACAGAAACTGCCTCCTTCCATGACAAGATTATCCGACCCTGACCATGTTTTTTGCTTATTTTGCCAGAACAAAGCGCGGCCTCCTCTGTTGTCGGGAAGCCACAACCAACTCCTCAGGGTGAGTTTACTTTTAATTTAAATGTGTTTTTAACAAATGGAAGCAAAATCTTATTAGGCATATTTAGAAGCGATCATGCGATTTTCCCATAGATGTTAAAATGGCTTGCTAGTTATTCGCCTACTCATCTGTGCATATTTTTTAGGGCAAAATGGATCGGTCTCCGATGTAAGTTGTATTACGCTCACTGGTATGTGCATTTAGTTGTCACAAGTCACGCCAAGTGGTAATATGTGTTAAGCTCCATTTTGCGCTCTAATGGGTGACGATGGTTAGGACAATAACAGATAAATCACCGTCTATATAACGACTTACCTTCACAGACTCAATGTGTTTGCGAGTTTTATGAGGATTCATGAAGACACCTTTCGTGCATCGTTAACCTCTTACAAGCATAGTAAAGGTAATTCGACCTTCATGCCCTGGTGTAATTATCCCCAGAGCATCAAAGATGTTGTATCTACTATTAAATGTCGTAAAGTCCAAACGCTAATTTATCTTTTTTAAATTTCACGTGGCCACATTCGGGTTTGGTGGGTTAAAACGCTGGCAGCAAAATGTCACATCTTCCTTGGAAACATTCTTTAATGTTTCAAATTCCAGTTCTGTGTTCATTTGTGTGGTAAAATTCTTACGATGTCTAGACTTTTAAGGTTAGATAATACCTGAGAGATGGAAATTTTTTTCAATACGACTTAGTTTAAGTTTGCCAAATATACCTCCAAATTTCATTCCGCGTAATGGCAAAGAGACTGCTGGATGAGTTTAAAAGTAAAGATCGCTTTTGATGCGGATATTAACCGCCACTTTTAGCCTGTGAAGGAGGCAGCACGACGACTGGCACAAGAAAACGAGAGATACAATAGCTTGGGTTCCAATACTTCGCAACGTCCCGTAAGTAAACACTCTTCTTTTGCATCAACAGCCTTTTCTTGTGGATATGAGTTTGTATTTTGGGGAAAAACCAGCTTTCATTTAAATTTAAAAAAGCATTGACAATTTGCTTCAACGAATACTTCATTATTCAATCCTCGCTTTTGCTGAAGTAAATAATGCAAAAGTAATGTGCTTCAAATCGAGCCCAGCGTGGACGGTGAAGTTGCGTCTCTCATGGAATTATTTTGTATTTTTCTATTCTCATGGTCACCTGGTTTCTCTCTTTTTATCTAAAATTACGGGTCTGTTTCACGCCTCATTTGTAACATTTGTAGGAAATTAAAATTTGCGCTCAATGTCCTGATAACTGAGCGAATAGATCTGGAACGGTGATAGGAATGCACACTGAATTTGCTGGACCTCTCCAGTTAGTGGAAGAGATTATCTGGAATTTATAGTACTAGTCTCTTGCTAGTCAAATGAAAGAGGCCTTTAATATAACTTCCCTGTGTATCTTGAGGACTTCTTGTATTCCTTTTCAAATTTGCCTTTATCTAAGGGAACTCTGACTGCCTCAAAGTGAGGTCACCACCCACATCTCTTGAAAACTAGTAGCAAATGGTAGCTGCATAGTACATTATTTGATTTGCAGCCTATGTTGCTTAAGCCAAAGCCTAAGGCTGCTATATAAAATAGGCCAGTAACTTAGTGCGCCATGGTAATTGAGGAGTTAATGCTATATAACTCCATGTGATCTCACTATCCTGCGAGGCTGATTTCCTACTATGAGATTGGAATGGAGAGTTTAAGGGCTAGGAGTAATGCATCTTATTCCTGGAATATGGTTTAGTGCAATGGATTTTAGGTGTACCTAAAAATAAACCTATCTTGGACTTATTCCATTTAACTGCGCTATGCGTTTGTTTGAAACAATGCATCGTCCTTGACGCCATGAGTAAGGTTGAATAGTAAAGATATCTTCAAAGGCATAAAATTCACGATTATACTTTAACGGCACCATTGGTGCTCCATAATTTATTGTAAATATCCACTTTATTTTTTACAAGGCGTCAAATATCGGAATTCCATCTTTGTCAATTTATGGGAATTCTGTAAAATATGGCCCTGGCGGCCACCAGATTTGTTCTCACACTTGTGCGGGCGGCCAAAAGCCTTAAATAACTTAGCAATAGCAATGCTTGTCTACACTTCCTTGCGTGGTAATGTCAAAGACATTTGGTAATGAAACGCTTGCAACTAACCTTTGAGCCAGTGACTCGACAGAGACGTCGCCTTGTTGCTGCATCATTCACCCTTAGCAAGCATATGTAATAGCCCTAAAGTGTCCTAGCTGACAAATACTGTTCTATTTTATGCTTTAAAGTGCAATTATATTCTTTTTGCATTTTTCTGTGCAATAGTTGGAGACAGTACTTGCATCTTAAGCGTTTCTATTAAAGCCTTGGGCATTTAAGGAGACCTATTAAAATAAGTTACTCTTCATTATCTGTTGGTCCAGAAGTTTGTGATATTGAGTTTGGAAGAATCTTTACAATTTGTTTTTAGGCATGATTTCTTACCAGTGGGAACAAATTAGCATTGTACTAAGCTCTGAACCTGAACTTAGTAATAAGTTTGCAGAACTTGTACTTAGAGTTCAAAACTGATGAGTAGTTTCTTTGTTAAGACGTGCTACTAAAATGCGTTTTTTTGAATGTTTACTTATCAGAGCTCATTCTCTCACCTCACTACATTATGTTGCTTACGATTTGTGTTTGACAATAAACCTAGTCTGTAAACCCAATCATTTTAAAAGTAATGCCTTTTGCTTTGCCTACGCTAAGACTGATTAAACATTCATAGTTTGGAGGGTTTTTCATTTGTTCGAACAAATGAAGCACGAACTCTACCAAATTTAGCAGTAGAAAACCATCTAGGCAGAATTTTATTCGCCTATTGCTAGACCAATGAAGTGAAACAAAGCAATGTAGTAATTTTTGTAACTTAACAAAAAACATAACCTAAGTGAATCTCAACTCGTCACATTGGTCAAGCATTGTAGATGAGCTGATTTTGCGAGCACTATTCCACCCCTGTCTGCTGCTCCCTCAGAAGATATCATGCTTACCATTTCGGTCAGCAACAAAGTTACCTCATCACCTATAGCTTGTCTTTCACCATGCTAAGTGTCTATTTCCAAATTAGGCTGCAAAAATTTACAGTGCTCATCATTCTACGTATGTGTATGCCTAAAACATCAATCTAGTTTTGGGCGTTGCCAATGTAACTGCTTTACTAGCTGGATGAAAAGTGCATTAGGTGCATTCACATTGTCCTATGAGGATTAAAGATCATAAATTTACTCTTCTCAAGCAATCTCTTGCCTTTTTTTGACAATGAGTTTTATTTCAATGTCAGATAAATGGAGATCTCATCCGTAATTTACGTACTCTGTCAACAATGTCAGCATTTTTTACCTGGTATTTGTAACAGAGTAGGATTCGGTTGAAGAGTTGTCGAAACAATGCCAATAATATCACATTAATTTATTTATCTTAAGGACTGGCTTTGACCCTAGAAATTAATGCATTTACTAGGGTATGAACCGACAAGCTTAATCTACGTTAATGGAAACGCTGAATTTAAAGTGAAACACAAGCATGTCACAATTTTTAGCCAACGGGAGAAAACAATAGCCAGGTGTATACTGGTACGTCAGGACGTTCAAGTATGAGGCGAAGAAACAGTGCCTCCCTGGTAATGAGATTTTATATTTGTTTCTGGGTGTGAGGCTAAATTGACTTCTCCCACCAAAATAACCACCCTCTTGCTCTTTCAGCAAGTGACTGATCTAAGACGTCGTCTAAATTCATTCCCCTCCACCACAACAAGCATTCAAAATAGGTCTCCAACGCTTGAGGTAACACTGCCTCGTTTGGAAGCTACTTTTAGTTTACTTACAATTTTAACATAGAGCACACTTTAGTATTTTTCCAAGCAGCATTATCAAAATCATCTCCTCAACTAATGGACTTCTTCTCCATGATTGTATCTGAGAGTCAAGACTGTCTTGCTAGCGACGTTAGTCAACGTAGTAACTTTTTTTGTTTTCCATTGCAAACGACTATCATCCCTCAGTGAAGAGGCTGGTTTTAAATCCCGACTCGGCGACGTTCAGCATGCCACAACTCACTTGCACTTGTCACGTCTTAGACTTGTCTTTTCTAACGTACCAAAATCGGTATCGTTCATAATGCAACACCCTATCCTCGTCAGTAAAGAAAACAAACCAACAGAGGTGCTGTTCAAGTCAAAAGACTGCGCCTCACCCAACATTGCAATTGTGTTCTTTGCTGTCGCCGAGCTGGCGTGGAAGGATAGCCTTCAATTTCGCCTTTTCGTTGCCTCTCTACCCCCACAGGCCAGTGATGCTTTCTTCTCCAACTTTTTCCTGCATCCAGCCGTAGTGGTTGGTGAACTTAGGAGAAGCAGTTGCTCATACTAAGCAAAAGTATTGCATAATCTTTGGGAACCTCTCAAAAATATGGAAGCGCACTACCTTTGCGACGCAAACTTTCCCTAGCAGACATTAAACGGTTCTTCTCAAAAGTCTTATAAACTTTTATCCTTCTCTAAATAAGTGCTTTTTGGTGTCATTGTTACGACTTAGATGGTGAGATTTTTAAACTTCTCCCACTCGAGGCGCAAACAGGAACAGCATCTTTCTTGTCGTGATCTACGCGACAGAACTGGGCTTTGCAGCTTTACTTAAATAATACAATATGGCCAACTTTTGTGTGTCATTACATTCTCCCTCTTTCATCAGGCGCTCTCTTTTTGTTTCTTTTTAAATACACTAACCATCTTCATCGTATTTCCACCTTCTTATCGCATTTTTGTTCTCTCACCATCCTTTGCTCAATCCGGATGCTGCTGGCACTCCTCCCGCAGCTAGTTCGGACAGCCTGCTTAGCATTTTCCTCGACTTTGACAATCACCTTTCGGTGTTTTGATAGCCTCGCCCACTGTCACCATCCACCGGCGCGGAACAGTTGGCATTCAATGTGATCTTCTCGGGTGTAGAGGACATGCCCAAGACCCTGCCTCGTACAAATTCACGACGTCGCAGCAGCTCAGGATACGCCACCCCAAATACCTTTACCGGCTACTCTGATGCAAACAATTGGGATAACAGGTCTATGGTCAGTGGGGTAGGTTCCTCTCAAAACCTTCAGACTGGGTAACTAAAGGAAATTAACTTTCGAGAAGTTCTTTGGAAAGACATAAAACTGCAAAGTTGCCAAACTTGGGTGGTAGTTGACAAGCTTGGCGGTGGAATGATGGAACGAAGCAAAGGGTGATAACTTTGGTAGACTTTTGAGCCCCTTTTACCCGAAAAAAAGAACAATCTCGTCTGAGTAAACAATTGTGTTTCAACAGACTGAGATTCTGTGAGGGCGATGGTGGGTTTGTGCCACGCCAAATTGACTAGCCTCTCCAGGCGTGTGATCGCCACCTCGTAAACCAGTCTTGTCAACAATATGCAGAATGATCGTAAAAAAAGGCTCTTGCGTTGCTACTGCTCCTCAGAACGCATTGAACCTGTCAATTCTGGATCCTCGGAGCCGTACATCAAATTTTCGTCGGCGCTCTCACGTCACTAAAAAGGCGAAATTAACATTAAATTCCCTGCTAAACCTTAAATTTAATTACAAAGCTTTAATGGGAAGCAAAGGCACACAAGTTTAATGATTGGCTAAAGAGCGCCTTGAAAAGTTTCAAGATTGCTTTACTTCACAGGAGGCAGTGGGAGGGTTGCGCAACCCATCCAAATGCTTTTTGATACTAATCGTCAAGCCAGTGGATGAATTATGTGTTTCCCTCCTCCAGCCTTGTGTGTGCACATACAAGGAGAAGAGTAAATGTGGTGGGAATACCAGAGGCTTATTCATTGTTTCATTTTGCAAGGAGAATGACGCACATTTGTATGAAGCTTACTTTATTTTGGATTTTTAAAGCTTTCTACTGTGGGAAGTAGTTGCATTATCCCATTAAGGCCTCCATGAATGACCATCTACTATAATTGCTCAGCTTGTTGCATTTCGTTCTCTTCTTGGTGTTTTAATTTTACAAGTATAAAAACACGATTTTCAGCTAGTTGCTTGAATGTCAGACAAATTGTATCACTTAGACGCAAAGTTGCATCATCGGTGGCAAGGTCTCAACTCAGCCCTTGAAGAAGAGCGTGTGATTAAAATGCGATGAGTGTATCAGGCAGCGTCATCGGTTTCCCACTTCAACTAGAAGTCTATTTACCAGATGTGTTGCACGTCGACACCACCCTGGAGACATAGTAATCAGGCAAAATGTGTATTGTTGATGGTAGGGGGTTACGACGTGGTCCGAGGGTTCCCAGTGATATTGATATTGAAATGAAGAATTAAAAAAAAGTTATCAAGGCTTTGCATAGTTCCTCTTATCCTTTGAGTGCGCCTCTTGGCCAACACGACAGAGTTGGTGCTGTGAAAAGATCTGATCTCGACAGCACTGATCATTCCGTAATGTGCTGAGTACCATCTATGCTCGACGCTTGTCGTAAAAATAATGACCTAGAAGCAATCATTTAGTAAGTGGGGAGAGTTAAAGTTCTTTCATGAGGATAGAGGGTTACGTCTGTTTCACCTTGCCTATTTTGCTGCCCACCCACATCCATCAGAGTTCCATCCTGGCAGTGGAGGAGAGGCGGAGGTGTGGCGTATTTACCTGGTACGGTGGACATCTTCGTAGCCAACCTTTTCAAATGATATACAACCACGCATTCCTGCAGAACAAAGGATTCGAATAAAATGCTACAGATGATTATTATTCTCAATCTCTAGAGTAGGAATTGTTTTGGTCTTCTTCCAACACGTTGGAATGTCTCATTCAGCAGTAGAACACAAAGCGGCTGTCCTTTGGGATCAAGTCGGCTTTTCACTTCTACTAATACAGTGCATTGGGTCTTTCCTGAAGACGAATAAAGGCATACTGCCAGGGCGAAATGTGTACTACCGACATAGAAAGGGGCTGGAGCCCAGTGCTATATTGCTTAGCCGCCATGCCGCCCAGCGGAAGTACAGAAACGAAGCCTTTACTATGAGCAAAAACGCAAAGTTTATTTTCTGCAAATGTTCAAACCATACTAGCATCCACTCCACTTCATTCTCCCTTTTTTTCCCTCAAAGATGTACTACTGGGGGCAGAGAGTTGTTGGAGGTACGGTTTGGTAAAACCTAATTACTGCGGCCTGTGTACGCATTTAGGAGAACACGCAACTGCAATAACCCGATGGGAATGGCGTTTAGGGCGGTTATAAAATCCCCCGTTCTTTTAATTCCCTCCTCTAACGTAAGTGAACAATTTTCTTCTGCATCAAACTTTTTCATATAGTTTTGTTGTGCTTCTATTGGATGCGATACTGAGATTCCTAAATTGCTGGTTTCTAAGCAATAGGCGATGCTGATTGCACTAGTAATTGGCAATTTTGGGGCAAATGTGGTTCATTATTTGCATTAAAAACTTCCCCAAAGCTCAATTCGTGTAGTATGCCTTCAAGTGCTTTGTGAAGTGTACTTAAATCAACAAAAATTTAAAAACGGCCTGTTTTGTTTGATTTCATTCTGGGAGAATTGGCATGGAGTGTGCGAATTGGGTGATGATCTGCTCAAAATATACATGGTGGGTGCGTTGGTTTCGGAAGCACCGAATTTTTATGCCTCCAGCACTTTATCCGCTTCGCATCATTAGGCTTTGGTTGACATCTTCACTAAGGGGGCCCTGGATTCTGTGCTGTCCAGTTGCAACTTTTTTTTGTTGCTTCAAGGTCAGTGTCGGCTCGGTGACAAGTGTCTACAGTGAAAGGGAGGAGAGTTTTACCCACGGCATCGCTATTACCGGAGAGTTGAGTTTCTCCATTGACTACGATGACAAGAGCAGCTCGCTGCGGATCTTCGTTAAACAGGCGCGTGAGGTGGCCGTGGCCGACAAGAAGACAAACAACTCCAGCACGTAGGTGCTTCTCTCATGCTTTTAGAAGTTTTATTAGTACGGCTGAGGATTAAAGTGCATTTACTACTAGCACAACATAATGCATCTCGTTGTGCCTCGGTCTGGTGTTCCGTCAGGCGACCGGATGTTCACTGAAATGATTGCATCACTGTGGACTAAGGGCTGCCACGGTCAGGATCGTTACCGATTGCTGAGGCTACAGCACTTAAGCATCGTGCAGCAGCCTAATTACCCTTCACTTTTCGTCTTTAGTCTTATCCATAAGTAGATATTCGTGGGTTTAGATTTATATCGTCGCTCAAATGGAAACATCCGCTTCTACTTTGGCTGGGTAATTTTATGATCGGTGTTTAGACAGGTCTGTGCCATAAGTATTGGCTAGTACTTCTAGTAATGCAACCATCATATCGAAAGGAAGTGTTTTTTTGTCCCATGCAAGCGGCAAATTGTCTTCGTTGGCAGTCTCATCAGTCAGGATGAGTTGTGGTGCAAATGCCATAAAGACGTGTGGTGACGGTTGAAGAACTTAGGCTAATTTTAGCTAAAGATAGTAATAAAATGACTGAGAGACATCTCCAGGAATTGAGTGGTGGATAGTTCGAACGACTAGGCGCACCTTCAAGAATTGCTGGCCACTTTTCGTGGACATCGCTGCTGTAAGTGACGAGTATATAATTGCATTGGCAACGTGTTTCTCTATCTACCGTATTTTACAAAAAAGCATTTTTAAAGAATACGCTGGCATTGCTGTTGTTTTCCTCCAATTCATCTAAAAGTACTGCCACTTTCAAGCTCATTTCCCGGTGCATCAGTTTTGCTTCAGCACTAAACTGAAGTCTGCTTTATACACTTCCCCATTGCCAAATCCGCTGCATACGATTCGTGAGAGAATTACTTTCACAGTAAATTGGCACTTATTCTGTCAGCCTGCCAATGTCAGCTCTGTGTCATTACGGTGGTCTCGCGATAACAACTTCGCATCGAGTAGCTGCTTTGGAGATCTGTTTAAAAACAACACTCGTTGGTTTATGACCTAATTTTTTTGTTTTAAGTTTAAACTTTGCTGTTTATTGTGGAATTTCTATTATACCTTACAAGGGTCACAAGTTTATGACAATTTTGTATCTTGAAGCACACTACTGAATTTCGCGCTCAGTAGTTTTCCCGCAATGAATCTTGCAAGAATTCACAAATTTCTTGAAAACAATGCGATAAAAATAGACGTCACGCATTTGATGTCAGAGGTCTACTTCATGTTTATTTGGTGCTAAGTGGTTTGAAAAATTTGCAAAGTGCTAGTCACTGTCAGGATTGGTTTAAAATGTAGCAATTTATTTGTTCATGTCGACGATGGCGCTTGTTTACCTTCAGGAACCACTCCAGCTCAGAATGACTGTAAGACTTAATTATGCTAACAGTCTCTTGTGTTGACTAGACTTAAAGGCTTACTGCCATCCCTGCATCGCGCGACACAAGCAGTTTACTTTCACTTTTAGGGGGGTGAGTACATAAGTTAATTGGCTGTCTGTGCGATCCAGTATTTGCACTTGTAACTTGGTGTGGGATGTTTACAAGTGGAAGTGGGATCACTTCTTTTACTTGCACTTTGCGTGGCAAAAAAAATTGCTCCCTCTTCTCTCTTGCAGCTGCCAATTTGGGCATAGGCTCAAATTCGCTGTGTAGGCCATTTTAGCGTCTCGGTTACACACGGGAATAGGATTAATTTGCAAGCGAATCCCTTAATCAGACTACTGGGAGGGAGTGTCTTTCCTCCAATTCAGGTATGTGAAGACTTACCTCCTGCCAGATAAGACAAAGCAGAGCAAACGAAAGACCAAGGTGAAGAAGAACACCATCAACCCAGTGTTCAACGAGGCGCTGGTTTACACCATCTCAAAGTCGGATTTGGCCTATAGGACCCTTCAAATCTCCCTATGGCACCATCGTCACATGAAGGCTAATCTCTTTCTAGGCGAGGTGCTTGTTCCCCTGGCCGACTATCGTTTCAGCTCAACGCAGATCTGGAGGGCTCTGCAGAGTAGAGTAAGTCTGCATATTGGCCTCACCTTTCTTTAATATCGCAAAATTTGCCTAGAGTTTGCGCTCCATCTTGCCCATTCGAAAGCAAATGCATCCGCTCTCATTTTAATGATGCTTAGCAGTCCTACATCGTGTCTCGAGCGGATCGTCTTAGTTTCAAACGCCGGAGGAGATGTTTGAGTTGTTGTAGTCTGAGAATAACGATACATTTTTAGTCACAGAGTAGCATCTAAAGCGGTCATTTTGGCAGAGCATGTGCTGGCAGGATGTTTAAATTGTGAAACTTTTCCTCTACGATCTCGATGAGAGATGTTAAAAGTTGAATATCAGACGACTATAGCGAAATGTTTAGGGTTGAGCCATCTAATATTCGCCGCTCTTGAATGTTTCAATGGCTTCCGAGTTTGAACCAAATTATGGGTAGTAGAAGCTGGCAAATGGCTGATTGACTGTATATGATGGATCTAATTTGTCAGATTGTTCACCCCTCTGAATGGGCGGACTCAGAGTCTTATCTCAACTCTTTCCTCTTGACCATCCACCACTGCAGCTAAGGTGTTTCACTATTCTGACATATTACCAGCGCATCCACTACCTAATTTTCCTCCGATTCGGAACATCTCATCCACCTACCTCACTGTTTCAAGCTCAAACGGCCTGCTCGCCGCATGATGTGATGCAATCAGATATCGTTGGAGCGAGAATGGATACATGTTCCAGGGTTCCGCCATTAGACTTGTGCAGCGCGCCGCAAGACTTCTCTGGAGACAAAATAGGGCATTACCTCGGATAGAGCGTGTATTACTGGCCTACGAAACGACTTGGGGGTACTGGCATGACCAGAGGAGCACTTTGAGTCCCGACATCCAAACTCACAATTAAACATTGAAATAAAGTTTTAAAAGTGAGCAAAAGATGAAAATGTCAACTCTGTGTAGGGCCTTGAAAATGCTTTCTCCCTTAGCTCATGTCACTGGGTGTGACCGTTCCTCCCATCTTCATTCCCTACCATGGCTGAATCTGCTACAAACCGAGAAGTAGTTTCCTTTGCACATCAGTTAGGTTGACTCTATCGGTTTTTTTGCTCTTTTGAGGCAAATATTAGTGAACTTACTATCTTTTCGGTGTTTATAAATAATTCATGTCAACACATCACTGGCACACGTAAATGTGCGTGTAGAAAAGTACGTTTGTGGATGCTAAAGTCTCTTTGATCAAATTTGTCGCTCAAGTGTGATCCCAAATTTCGAGTATTTCATCTGGTCTACTAAAATGCAGAGCACATTTCTCTCGACACCCTTCCACTAATAAGAACTCAGCAAATGCCCTTTTGGCTTGTGTTAAACTTGTAGAGCGCCTTGGAGGGCACCTTTGATTACAGGCTGACGAAGGGTCAGATCCGCTTGGGTCTCAAATTTCTTCCAGCAACACAGGGTGATTTGGGTGAACTCCACGTCTACATAAAAAACGCCACTGATTTAAATGTTCCGGTAGGCGCCTCTGGGGAGTCGGATCAAAAGAACCTCAATCCTGTTGTGAAAACGTGAGTGATCTTTGCTACCGCTCATGACAACACAACTCTACCCTATTGTAATCTCCGTATCCGCCCTACGGAATTTCAGATACCTTCTTCCAGACAGACCGAAGGATTCCAAACGCAAAACAAAGGTGGTGAAAAAAACTAACAATCCAACCTGGGAGGAGACTCTTGTTTACAAGGGAATCGCAAAAACTCAATTGCCCTCAATTGGGGTGGAGATTGTTGTCTGGGATGCCAATAAGCTGAATCAGTACGATTATCTTGGTGGATGTAATCTCAACACTGGTTCAAGTGAGTTGCTTTACTTGTATTTCCTCCACTCCTTTAAGTCTATTCATCTGTCACTTCCTTTATGCATGGGTACTTTATAGGATCAGGCTTTGGCATGGATGCAACTGGTACAGAGCGAGCCCTTTGGGTGGAAATGATGAGCAAACCGAATACTATGGTGGAGGGAAGTGTGCAGCTACGGTCAACAATGGAGTGAATGGACGGATACTACTCGTGCTAATTCAGTACTATCATGTGCCTTCAAGTACTCTGCTCGTTTCCCCTCAGCTTTGCATTCTTCCTCTGCGATTATGTGTACCGTGTGTTGCAAATTCATGCCTACACTGACAATGACAACTTCAGATGACCTGCCACTTAGGCGACGTAACACTGACTTGCTATTCACACCGCCTACACATTATTTAGGTAGTTTTATATGGTATTTTAACTGCCGCTCTCGCCAAACGCCATTGTCACTCATTTTTAGCATAATTATTATTGCAGATATGTAACTGCCTTCTTCTTTCCTTTCCTACCTTTCACCAAAGCCCACGTAGGAGGTGTTGGCCTCACTCGCCTTATCAGAAGTCATAGAAAATGCCTTGAGCACACTGAGGTCTTCATAATGCTTTCATTCAAGCACGGCTTTCTTAAACTTATTTTTAGTAAGCGTAGTTATTGGCATTACCACAAGCCGTTGTCGCTTCATTTCCCGCAGGGCGTATTGCCACCAATCCTTACAAAACTCAGGCTTTAATCTTTGTGTCGTTGAAGATGACTCGAAAATTAAATGCTTCTGTAGGATCCCACGTCCTCTTTTAAGCCGTAATGAGGAAGACTAAAATAGAATGGCCTGTTGCCAGCAGAGAGTGGGAATGTAAGACTGCAGCCGTGACAAGAAGGCCTTTTGGTGAGAAAAATTCAAAAACCAGGGAATCTAAAGAACCCTATGGTTACAGAAATTAGCGCATTGTTATACTTTTCTTTAACAAACTTACTTTTTTATAACACAGTGACCTAAAGTCTTCACCAACCATGAAGTGAATAATGTATGCTTTCAGTGAAACCTGCCTCACCCTAAACGCTACAAATCCCCTTCCCTGGTCACATTTTATTTACAAAAATATTAATTGATCAACTTTATGGAAAGCATTAACACCCGTGCGCAAGAATTGGGGATAGCCCAAAAACGGAACCGTAATATTATGTTTCTTTTCCTACAAAGTTCATTGGTTTGCACATAAGCGAAATTAGTGATGTTTTTTCCACTTTTCTCAATTGTTACAACAATTCTAGACAAACTTCTGTCTGGTAGTTTATAGATTTTTTTCCTTCTTGGTACTTCCTCGTGGTTAGATTCCTTTAGCAACTTGATACATTGTCCATCAGTGAGAACTGCGCAGGCGGTTGGGTCTTCCCAAACTGTACTTTTTTCAGTGGACTGGCCTTCAGACCACGATAACAACCAGCAAGCTTTATTGTTTGTTGGGATTAGCCGCTAAACCAAATCATTGTGGCATATGACAACTTCAACGGAGATATATAGACCATAATATACAAGTGTCGGATATACTTGTTGCGCTACAAGTAGTTTTATTTGTCTGCAAATTTGAATCATGATGTAAGCATAAAGGTATATTATTGCTTTCCCTTGAAGTTCTTGCGAGAATTTATGAAGGCCATAAAATCACTAAATATATGAAATCTCCAAAGTCTGTGCCATGTGTTAAGATTTCTCGATATGTCCTTCATGTAGGAAGGGTAATCACGACGGTGGTCCCTTTCTTATGTGTACTGCATCAGCAATACTTCCAAACTATCTGAACTTCCATTTTCTATAGTGGAAGGCTGAAAAAAGAAACAATACTTAACACTTTCGCATGATTGCCGGCTCCAGGTCTACGCCGTACTTAACCAGAGCTCCAAAAATAAAAAATATGTTTAGGAGTGCAGCGTTTCTATTTTAACTAATTGCGGAAGTATATTAGTTTTTAAGGGTGATTTACGTCTCAAAATATCAAAAGTAAGCGAATCATAAGTCTTAAGTAGATTTATTTTATCAAGCTTTTGTAAAGTTTGGTCCTTTTTAGGGAGTTGACGAACTCCATACGTTTCTTATTTCTAAAGCCTTTTCTTGTTTTGTCCTACTAGATTAGCGAAATATGCTATGTAACAATTTTGAACCGCCTCAGGTGTATGCTTATCTGGTGCCTCTTGTGTTCGCAACTCTTAAGGTCTTGACATGGTAGATGTTGCAGAAGATCTTATAGAAACCACTGACAGGGATGAAAAGAAATATGATATAATCGACGGTGTCTGTATTAGGCATGAAAAGTCGGTACCAGCAAAATTTATGTGTGCTTTTTCTCCGAAAAATGATGCAGAACAGAAAGAGCGATTTTTAAGACGCAACTTCACACCTCAGTTTGCGTTGTCAACCCCCATATTTGACCTTGAAGGTTGGTTGTTAGGGCAGGTACCGTCCACCTCCTTAAAATCATTTTCATCAGAACAGTAAAATTCACTTCAATCTTTTTCTCGAAGCCAAACGCATATTGGATATCGTAATAAAACGTTTTAAAACGATCGACGATTTTGTTAAAGCAAGTTATGGTCCTATGATATCGGTCGAAAAGGCGACAGAAAAGGTTATGAACTATATTAAAACCGCTAGTTTCCCAACACCATTGGAGGTGATTTGGTGTGACGACTTAATTGGCAGGTAAATACATTTTACTAAATAGCCTCTTTTTAGTGCTCTAATGGTGAGTTCGAGATCAGCGTTACCGTACCAAGCATCTGATCGTCACTTTACTGTGCTCTTGAGATCCAATAGCGGAAATACGTACCTCCGGGAACAGGGCATTCTATCTCTATTAGATCACGAACTTGGAACCCATTATGTAAGATGCGATGTATTTCATCACATTCATAAATAACTTTGCCTCGTCACCTCTGTAATCCCACTTCTATTTCTCTAGTATGGCCAGCTTTTTTTAAGAAATACTGCTTTCATGTACGCTTTCTATCAAAAAAGCTAGGGCTGAAGTTCAGTGGTATGGTGCATTGAATTTCGGTGTCTACTCTGTCTGTAAAAAAGTCAATAAAATTATTAATTCCTTGCCATCACCCCTATCATATTTGCATTTCTTAAAGCAGTGCTGGCCTCATCATCAAGATGCGTTAAGGAAAGGTTCGGAAATCACAATAAAGAATCTTCATTATTCGTTCCACATATTTCATTATCTTTGTTATCGACAATGAAACTGACAAATGCACGCCAAATTACTGAATGCTTATCTTTGCATAGCACAATATTTTTATGGCTAAGTTTCACTGCTTTCACGAGAGGTATATGTATTTAAAGTCATGCTCTGAGTTGATAGCATCAGCTAAAAATTCATGAATGACAGCTATGGCTCTGTTGTTTGGACGGTTTTAGCAAATATATTCTGTAGTAATGTTGATACGATGGGTATTTTGGCCTACTGTTTCTAACTAGAGGGTTATAAGTCAAAAGTGACGATAATGCAGGATTGGATTCTGTGTTCTTGGTGGGCAGTGTTTATGTATGGGTATGGCCTAACTATACCCATATGGGTGGTGTCTAGTTCGTGGTTGTACTTCAGTTCTCAAGTCGTCCTCGAATAGTATATGGTCTGGCATGTAACTGCTCTCTGTCAGGCGTGAGAATGTGCCTCGCTCGCATGTGTGGGCCTTAATTTTCCATATTTCATTACACAAACGGAAGGAATGCGTGCAATAGTTCATGTTTTTTAGTCCATTTTTTGAGCATCATTTTTCGTGCATAAAGTATGAACATTTTATTCGATGGGCTTGCCATATCGTAGAATTTATGACAGCTCATTCGCAGCTTTGCTACTCTGAAGTAGACTCTCTTGATGCCCACTTGTTTTGGCTATTCTTGCTTGTAAATTCCCCCATTATCCTTTCAGTTGCGCTCCTATAACGATGGAACACAGGTGTGGTACATGAAGCGGAAGGAATTTGAACTCACTTCATCAAATAGTAGAGAACTCATGACCATTGAGGAAGGCCTTGCCTGCCTACACACTGCTTTTCATGGACGCTACCCCTATCTCGGAATTCCAGCTCTCCTCTATTGTAGGTCTTCCCCTCGTCAGGGTTCTTTTGCTCGTAGAATTCGTCACCCACCTTACTGTCACCAGAAGCCAATACACCCTAAATGCTCAGTTATTTGTTTCATTCCCAGTGTTTCACTTCATTGCTCTGCCCGAAAGTGGAAATGCAAATCTCTTCCCCCCTTCATGCTGCCATTCTTTTCCTTTGTTCACTTTACTATCCAGAACTGTTCTTTATTCCAAGCCTTTAGCAAATAATTTACCTTTCATGTTATTCTCTGACCAATTTGCCTCCTTGTTTTATGGCTTTCCCTTTGCTCGACCACAGAAATTTCTTCATCCTACTTGCTATCATTAGTTGGTGTTTTTCCTCTAACTGCCCAAGTAAATGCTAAACTTTTTACAAGGCCTTTCAGGCAGTCTTTAACCTCAGAATCAATCCAATGAAACTTGGGTAAAATATTCTCCCAATAAATAGGTTAGTTCTCTGTCTACAAATGAAGTTACTGTTTCTGGCAATGTACTATACCGGAGTATTCCAGCCTTTCCCACCTTGCATTGATTTTGAATAAATATTTCCTAAAAAATTAGTAAATTGGCAGCCATTCCTCTATATTTCCTTGTTAATAAATTATACCGTATCATAAAACAGTACTTGACGTTTACCTTCACTGAAGCTGTATTTCCACCATAGCAGCTTCCTAGTTGACTAAACTTCGCTAAGGTGGGAGGAAATCTTGTGTTCTACTACCCTCCTTTCTATTTTGTTTATTGCTGATCCATCGTTTTGTCATCTAATGTGCAGTACTTTGCCATATAGCGCCTTTTACAATCCTGTTGTTTGCACTCCCCCGCCATGTATATTAACATGAACTCCTTTGTGCATAACAGATGAGATGTTGAATCATCTTGTATTGTTTACAACAACAATAATTGTCTCGTCGAAAGCCTCATTAATATGGAAAGTAGCTGGTCTCCCAAATTTGTCTATTCACCATTATCGCATTGAATGCAAGCTCCAGCATCGGTCACACAATTCTAGTCTCTGCTCTGTGCTTTTTTATAATTTAAACAATCGGTTATTTTAACTATCTAGCGAGTCTATTCTGACTAATTAACTTCATATGGCACTGTGGGACTTCCCTGAAGACGAAGGAAGGCAAGATGCTACGGCAGGGTATGTAGTAGCAACGTACGGAAGGATTTCGAAAATCATACCGCCATGCGGAGGTACCCTTGTAGGCCTTCCCTCCGGTGCTCCTCTTGTTCGACCCCTCGCGTAGACCCAAACAGCGGTCAGTGGTCTTGGCCATTCTCCCGGATCTGAAGTTTTGTCCCGTCTAGAAACTGTGTTGGGGGCCGGAGAATGTCCTGGCCATCACGTAAAAACTTTGACTCAGAATCAGTCAATTAGTAAAGGATGGGATTTAGAGTAGTTTCTCCTTGCCTCACTGGCGTCATCCCACAGGTGTATAGTGTTGCTCCAGCTTTTAGTTGTGTTTACTCACAACTCGAGGCTCGGGTAGTAGCCGAAGTTGGACGTCATTTTCAATGCTTCGTTTGAAATCATCAAAGATTTTGCCTTTCCACATCATGCGTTCTTCTTTCGCCACGCTAAAATTTGCCCGTTGGTGTTATAAATCAGAATAATGGCCCTATAAGATCGGATAAGCCTTCCATCCCCCGTCATTATAATCCCACGATCCTCCCTTGAAGAAGAAAGCAGGCAGACTACTCGTGCAGAATATGCATTTTCGACGTACAGAAGGCCTGCAAGGCCTTGTGGCTGCTGGAAGTACAATGGCCATGTCCCACAGTGCAAAACATCCACTAAAAGTAGCATGATCCAGCTGCTAACAGATTTTTTTCCCTTTCATAGCAGAATTTTTAGATTTCTATTTTACTGAACTTTTTGAGGTCCTGATGCATGCTTTCGTCCCCTCAATATGCGTGAACCATTTAAAAAATTAGCTATGTCTTCATGCATACTCCTCCAGTCCTTGTTAAATGCGGTTGGCTATGCAACTACAGTCCGATTTCTAAATTGGAAAATCTCCGACCGCATTATTTACCACTCGTCAAGAAGCCGCCATCATGACATTCTGTATTTCCTTCATCTGAATTCTTTATCCTCTGCATTTGCCATGCACTGAACCTTAAGCGAGTCGTGCGAATTGACGTGTTTAAGTTACAGATCCATCATTTGTTTATATACTTCGCCTCCATCCAAAAGCAGACCAACAGCACACCATGTTGTCCATTGGAAGTCACTGTGCTGAACTGCAGTTTTGCCATTTGTAACGCGTGGTGTTTTCCACACCCCATTTCAGACGGTGCCTGCATGGCCGAGTACTTGCCCTTCAAGGATCTCTACCAGCATCTCTCCAAGTACGTCAAAAGCGAGGACCAGTTGTGGAAACACTGCATGCGAGTTAAACGCTGTTTGCCGTGTCAAAATGATTGTGGAGGCTATGGGAAGGATCAAAGATACTTTGAAGGTAACATACTGCATCCTTTGCTCCACTTACTTTACGTGAATCGTGAGTGGCCAGGTGAAATCTACACCTTTTTCTGGTGAGCCTTCAATAGGACTCAAGAGGTTGCCCTTATTACCTCTGTTAAGCACTTGGGTTTGCAGTTGAGGGACGGTGTTACAGTATAGTCCCAGCTGCAATAGGGTGCTAGTTTTGTTATAAAAATTGCACTTTCCTTTTTCGATCACTTAAATTTGTTTAATTTCGACTGTTTTGTCGGTTTATTTTAAAGAAGTATTGTATTACTCCCACTTTCAAAGAATCAAATACACTTGCAATCCAGTATAAATTACGAGCACGAACATATGTAAAACTGGCTTCCGTGGACGTCGCTAAGGCATTTACTTTCAGTATTATTTCACTGCCAGGACATTGCGGCTTTAAGATGGACTGAGGGACTGCGATTATGGCCGTGTCCCTCAGTGTCCGGGTTACCACTGCTGAGTCTTTCCATTTTGACTGTCGTTCCAGACGCCCCCGAAACCAACCTTCCATTTTGTCTATCACAATGTAGTCGATGCAAAATACCGTCACAAATCCCTCCCGACAATTCTACCGGATCTTGAGTTTCCTCCTTTTCGAGAACTGTATCAGGAAATTTGGCCTCAAAGTAGAACCATTTAATGAGAGACGAGTTTAATCTAACTTCGTATGGGTAAGGCTTTACATCTGTTCTTCGCTGTATTGATACCCAGTCCCATCTATTTGGGTCCCCATGCAGTTAATTGAGAGACAATTAAGGTACCACGTGTTCGCTTCATCCGTATTTTCATGTGGGTGCGGTAGACAGCATTATAACGAACTTTTCCAGATGGTTCACAGCTAGTGCTGCTTCAGTTGCTACTGCCCTTCCTTCAGAACACAGAACTGAGGTAGTTACAGAACCTCTCAACCTCTCTGTTGGGGTTCGTCGCAGATTCTTCCTCCCACAGCGTATACCACTCTTACTTCACATCTACACATGTCATTCAGCAACAGAAATCAGAATAATCGCCCTTTATGGTCGGTTTCGTTTTCTGTTGCAAAAAAATGCGGCGTGTCCACACACCCTGATGGGCCTCCCGACCACGACGCTGGGCGGGGGTATAATGGTCGTTCATTTTAGTGCCCATTTCACCAAAGCAGAGACCTCACGGATCAGAATGCTACAATAGGTCTGACATTCGTGTACTTTCCTTGGCATTTAGACATATTAAGCAATTTTCTAGTGGTAACACATTTTTATACGAGTTCATCGTGTCAATCCAACATCCTTCAAAGGGGTGAAATTCCAGTTCTGAAGCTTCTCTGTGTATTTTAAATAGTTCCCCTGTTTGTTTTTTTCCCCTTTGAAGCGGATTAATTTAAAATTGAGCCATTTTTCGTGTTTTGAACCTTCTCCAATTTTATTCAGGCCATGGAAATGTGGGAAATTGTTTACCATAATTGTGAAGGAGAGCTGAAAGACCGTAGGTATGCTCCTAGATCCCCACCACCAGCAGAAACCAAAACCGCGGAGGTGAAGGCCTGCTTGGCATGGAATCACTTCACACCACACCGTCTATGGGCTAGAGCAGATAATAACCCTTCACCTTCATAGTTATAAGTGAAATTTAGGCTTGCTAACAATGGTATTCCTTGCTGCAGCTAGGAAATACCCGCTGTTTCAGACAGCACTTTTGTGATGCCAGGTTTCCCTCGGCCAATTATAAGGTCGTATTTGTTTTTGTGCCTAGCACAGCTAGAGTTGCGGTTTTTGTCTAGCTCCATGTTTACAGATATTTCCCATTTCGACCTGCGGCCTTTGCGTCATTTAAAGACGCCTCTGAGAGCTAAGTCCTTTACATACTATTCCATCTGGCCTATTTACCCACCTTCAGGTGCCATAGCAATACTCCGTGATCAAAACAATATCGACTTCGCTCAACTAATGTGTGGAAAATTGGCGATCAGTGATCTGCCTCGGATCAAGGATGTTTGTTCGGCGGAGAGAATTCACCTACCCTACTTCATGAAGCCAATGGCTGCTTATCGCAAGCGTCTCCTTCAAATCGCTCGTCTTAACGGAGTCACAGTGATGAGAATGAATTCCGTCCCGACTTCATTAGGCTTCGATAAAACTGTCAAGACTAGCCACACAGGCAGTGCCTCGAGGTCCTTTCAGGATAGCAAGAACACACGACCAGCAGTCTGTTCATTAGCCTTCTATAAAATCCTTTTCGTCATTTGAGCGCATCAATTTTTAATGCAAAAGTCAGAGATTAATCGCTACTCTTACGTTCTTCCGGTACTAGGTGTCATTCTTATGGTGGGAAAGGGTTCTTCAGTCCTTTACTTAGTGATATGAATAAAATCTCCCATGCAGCAGTAGCTTACCAATTACTAGGTTAAACTCGTCTCATATTTTACGAAAATTGATATATTTATTGCCAAAGTCTTAAATTTTTCCAAAGTATCTTATTACAATTTACTTTATCTTTTATTTTGCCCATATGAACTTGATAGAAGAGGTATAGCAGCGCCAAACTCCCCCCTCGTGAGCACACGGGAGAGGTGAGGAATCTCGCGGACAGAAGGGACCGTTCAGCAAGTCTAAAGGGTAAACATCCCGTTAATTCACGCTTGGCAGCCTCACAACCCGCCCTCGAAACCTCGCTGACCTCGGAGTCTCCATACATTGAAGTCTTCCCAACATCAACTAGTTACCTCGAAGGTTTAAACTATGTCGATGTCACGCCCGTCTCGGCTACCCAACGAGAATCTCTCCATGAGCAATTGAATACATTTAAAAATCTGGTCTTTGGTGATTGTGGTTGCAGCCTTTTCACCAAGGGGTACATTAGTGCCACCCCTTCCGAGAACACTCCTTTTCAGACTGTACCAGTTGTGATTGAAATTGACATGCGTCATCCCATACTTGATGCTCACTTGTGAAGTGTGATCACAAATGACTACTTTATGGCACTATTTACATTTTTAAGTTAATGTTTCCGGTCTTCTGGGAACCTAGTTAGACTGACTATAAAATGTTGCAAATTACTGCTTCGAATGTAATCAAGGCATTTTTACCCCAAAATATTGTCATCTATGGTACAAAACACTGAAATATCGCCATGGTGATACATTCAGCCGATAAGAGAGGGAATCGATTCCGGTATTAAGGGGCGAAACCCAACGTTTGTAACAGACAAAGATTGGATTAAAAAATATAGCATCAAAGAAGTTCTATAATAAATTTCTTGGTTTTATGAAGCAGTAATGCAACATGAACGGACTAGACAGGAGCCGATAATGTCTCGATTTAGTAATCTGAACTGCTTCCTTGCCCTTATGACTCATAAACACTACTATCTTACAAACTCCTTGCTAAATTATGTTGTTGTCTTTTTTCAGCTACATTTAAGCATCTTTTACTCTTATTTAAAGCATTTTTAAATTTGTTTATTCTTGTCACTTGCTCCCGTTTTTGATTGGCCAAGATTGGGCGCACGCGCACTGTTTGTTGAGATTGCGAAAAGTCGCATATTATGCCTTAGTGGGGGCATTGCATAATTTTCTGGTCGACTTGAACATGCCGGCTATAATTCTTTTTGGACGTGGATGGCAATTCAGCAGTGACGATTTGGTTTTTTCTTCCTTATTTATTATTTTTGTACGTATTTTGGGGTAAGCTGACTATCTTCAGCATTCAAAAATAGGCTTCTTCTTGCCGTTGTCCCAGTTGCTATATTTAGCTCTAGTGAACCACGTCTACCTTCCAGTATCCTGGTACCTTATTAGTTCGCTCAAAATAACTGCGTTTAGCATGCACTGTACTGTGCAGTTGCGGTTGATGCCCTTCAAGTTGTAGTACGCTGCTTCCTAGCTGTTGCAAGTTCGCGTGGAGGTATCGCAGAAGTTGAAAAGCGCAAACCTGTCGCGTGGATACTGTATCTACACTTCTTTCTTATCGCCTGCGAATTCGTCGCATACTCACTTGTAATCTATTTCGAGGCGTCCTCGCAAAAGTGCCTTTCAAAGGTCTGCTTCCTACTATAAATATTTATTTATCTGAGTTATGCACTCTTGTCGTTCAAGTCTTCATTCAGGCGTGCTTCTTCTTACGGAACGCATGTGTCTTGGGGTTGGTTCTTCTTGTGGTCAGCCTCATCTTTATCCTCACCACATTCGACTCTACTGGTCGTGTATGGCGGCACCATCCAGGTTTATGGTGCATGGAGGAGGGCGCGAATTCACGACGTCTGAATCGTGCTCAGGCTCACCGTCTCATAGCACGTCTGTGGCGCCGACGGATTCGATGTCTAGCCTGTCTGAGGAATGCTTGCAGGAGATTGGATTTGGATACTAAAAGAAGTAGTCAGGATGCTATGTTGCTTGTCTCCGATATGGTTGGAACCTATTTCATGGCAAGCTCTCGTTTCATTATTAGTTACTAGTATACTCTTTTTCGATCGTATTGATGGGATGGCATAGCACTACTACCATTACATTGCCTTGCTGGTTGGACATTCTTTTTCTCCCCAACCTTGAATTATGCAGCGCTTATAAAGGCTTGAATGAAAATAAAACTTGTTAAAAAATTAAAACCTTTGCTTGTTACTTTTAGACAAATTTGGTTGCCTCCGACCTTCTTGCGGGCTTGCTGCTTCTGAGATGGCAATCGCATCAGTGGATCGGCTGTGAAAGTCGGGTTCCTCTACAGCGCGTTCTTGAAGACTCAGACGTTTATGATCCGGTAACTTCAGTACGCTTTTGTTGCACTTGCCCTCTTTGGTCGCCTAGCTATTCCGCTGCATCGAATGGATGTATTATCTGCTTTTGTGTTCACTTGGCCCTTTTTACTTTGCATGCGGCTATTTCTTTCAAACCGTATTGGGAATAATTTTGTGGGTTCATTTGTATGGTCTTAGGCTGGTTTACTTTATCTTTTTCAGGAGTCATGTCGATTATTGTGTTGTGTGCTGCTTAAACTTTTAGCTACATCAAGTGTCTCCAAAATGAGCTCGGTAGCATTCCTGCAAACGGTACTAATCCCACCTAATCGTCTAAAATTGCAAGCTTAGTTAAGTCAGCCTTGATTTAAGGCTAGTGTGCTGTTGTCGTTATCATAGGCAGTAGGCTCATTTTAGTGGAATCACATACACACTGGATGCGCATTTTAGAACAAGAGATCCAACCAAAATGTGTCATATGTATACGTTCTGTACTTCACTAGTAGTGTGTGATTCGCTTCCCTTAAGCGCTTGTTATTATATGTCAGTTTTGGTGGATCTCAATATCTCGTTTGGATGGTTTATGTTCATTTTGTTCACCTTGGTTCCTAGTCTCGGAATGGCTCAATTTCGATATGTCAATGAATTGGGCCTCCGTTAACACTATCAGCATGAACTTTCGCCTCGAATTGTCTTTGAAGGTGTTGTCAGGCATGCTAACAGAAAGGTCTTATTTTAACTTATAGAGGGGCTGGATACCTGTAGGCATGGTTATAACGCTGTAGGTCGAAAAAATAGCCTTTTGTTACGCTACTCCATGTGGCTCTGGTCTCATCAAGTTTGTTGTTTTGATTCGTTGCTTACTGTAATCGCTGAGTTTCTCGTCTGAGACACTTAATTTTCCCCTCCCCCAGCTTTGATGTATGTCAATTCGCCCTGAACGTTAAATTTTTGTCTTTTCGGTGGAATTTTTTTTCTTCCTACCTAGCTACTCCTGGGCAACTCTATTCTTTCTTAGAATCACTTGGTAGAATGTAGAGACATTGCTCTTTATTGCGAAAAGTGATTGGTTGCTTGTCAATTGCGGCATTTAATTCAATCAACGCAGTGTGCTTGTTCCGGTAGTAAAGGTAGCTAATCCGTCATTCTTAAGGTGGCTAGTATGCTGCGTCAAATGTGTACTGTTTTAGTTTGAGGCTTGCGTAGAATGGGTGGTCAGAGTGAATTTTGAACGTTTGAAGCGTTCGCTACTAGCGTCTTGGAGTTGACCCGGTCCCCTTACGTCGAAGACTTTGTTGTTGTTAATATGATATCAGTTTAGCTACTTCTCAAAACCAAAAGTGCCACTACTTTACTGCTTCTGACAGCCAATCTATTTGCGACGCATGGTTCAGTACAATTGATAGTGATCACACTGCATGAAAAAGTCGTGAATGGTGACCATTTCCCAGCCTCCTTGGTCTTACCCACTTTCTAGGAATGTTTTAATCTGATCAATCCATATCTTTGTCTCTTCAGGCTTTCGTAGGTGGATGAGGTTGTTGCATCTCTACTTTACATCGTGTTACCAGCGAATATCATTTCCCCCCGCTCCTTTTTGTCGCTTACCCTGGCACCACGAGGAGCTTTGTGCTAATTGACGAGTATTTTGTGTCTTATGCTTGCACCGAGATGCCTTGCGTTGTTGGTGTTACAATAGTTTCCTATACTTTGATTGATTACGCAGTCAATGCCACCCTTTTGTCTTTTCTCCATTTTCATTTCTTTGTAGCCTCTTGTACAGTTCATCTTTTGCATTACATTGAAAAAAGTGAGCACTGGTAGTCCATTTCCGGTGCAGATACAGCAAAATCTCGATATCTCGCCTTATCATCGCGTAGTTTAAGCAACCAGCACTTCCCCAAAAAAGGTCTGGGTGTGTTTAGCTGTCGCTCAGAGAATCCTCGATCGTCATAGCTTGGTGCCTGATCTCTCATCGTAGCTCAATTCTAGCCTTCAGAGACATAGAGATTTCAGCTTGATGGGTGTTTTCTTTCTTTACCTACTCCACCTTCCACTGAAGTGGGCTCATCCAGTATCTACAGGATTTCTTTCATAACCATTGCAATTTGGCCTTATTTTTCAAACCGTTCCGTTGTAAATTGTTTTGGCTGTCTCCCTATCTCAATCCCATTATCTAATTAGGAGGAATGGGTATTTTTAATGGAGTTGGTATCACATCGATCGTTGGTTTGCACTTGATAGGAGGAATCCGTTATACTTCAATGAGGTCGGTGCTGCAATTCGGATGCATTGATTTAACTATTTGGGACACTAAAAGTACATTCCCATCTTGGTGTTCGCTCTTGGGTCGAACGAAGTGAGAGGGCACTTTGCTGTTGCTTTAGTCAACTAGTCATTTGATGCGATTATGAGCCTAACTTGGGCCACTGTGCTATTTTTGGGAGTTTGGATGAAAATTCAATCGTCAGCTCATACTGCTTACTCCACAAGTAATCTTTAAGTTATTTGGAGGCAAAGAAATATGGTTATTACCATTGGCACACATTTGGCTGACGTCACGATTTGATGCAATCGGTTATGGTAAACGTATGGGGGTGTGTGTCACATATTTGTGACAGATGGACTTAGGCGGGAAGGCAATCTGTGAGTCATGTATTTTTCTTCACATCTATTGTAGTCTTTTCCTCATTAGATGAGACCTTTACGTAACTTGTAACCTTTGACAGGAGAATATGATTGTCGCTTATATCATGACCCTTGTAGCAAATGTGTCATTTCAATTGCACTGATCTCTTGTAAGTGTCTACTTCCATTTAGGCGTTGTAATATGCTCATGCTACTTCAGAGGCTGGGAGATAAAATGTTTCTGTTCTGTGCTCTCCCTTTAAAACCAACAGATTAGATATAAAGCCCTACATAAGAAGAACTGGTCTGTTCATTCCTCCGTAACTGCGGAGTAAGTTGGGACTCACGTTGAATGCCCTCTGGAATCAGTTTGCTCTTTATTGTGTGAGCAAGGGCTATTGCGCATTTAAATGCAAGGCAGTCGCTTTGCCTTTGCCATAAAATTAACACTTCTGTGCTCTTGCCTCTACCTCCTTGTTTGATTTATCCAAAAAGGTCACTGACCCGCCGCCACATGCAGGGTCTGTGGGCGTGCTTGTTCCACGCGACGATGGGAATCCCTTTAATCGCCTCGCTACAGATTGGCTCAGCATACGGCGTCTGTGGGTGTACTCCAAGTACGCCTCCGCCGTCTATGGGCGTCTACTGTACCTCTTCTCCCAACGTCTCTCTCCTCGTGCTGCCCTTCGACTGTGCAAATACGCAACGTGGGATGGAGGCCTTGGCCCTTGTTGTCCGTAAGGCTTAGTGGCACTTGGATGTAACTAAATATGCGAATTGCTAAAACTAATTGCGACTTTGAAGTCTAGCAAGCTGATTAAGAAGGGATGTCACTGTTCCAGTCCAGTTCCAGTGTCTTCTAATAGCCGGAGTGAATGCGCGTGATCTGGTTCAAACACTCTTAACGAAGTCGTCTGGTAAGCTCATTAACTTTTACGCGCGTCGACTGCTGTATGCCAAGAAGGTATCCTGCAAACGAGAGATCCAACATAGCGGACAGCTTAGCAATGGGGCGCTTGAATAATTTCAAGGGCGGCTCAACGTTCATTTGTAGTGACTACGGTCGTGTCTAGAAATAAGGAAGGATTGCACTCACTGAAGTCCACACGCTCCCTGCAATGGTAGGCTTGAGGGGCTGATATCTCTTCTCTTTCACTTTGAATGTTTCCAGCTAATCATTTATAATATCTGGGGGCATATAATTAGTACTATTTTTAAATTACTTGTCGACCTGGTGTTATCCTCCCAATTTCAATATTATTTTGGATTATTTTGTGCCAGTTCGTATTACATCGGCAGTGATTTTCCTTGTAAAGGACAGTATATTGAACGATGATTAGTGGCTTATCGAAACTGGAAGTCTGCGCCTCTCATTTTGCGAAAACTTTCCTTTAACTTTACCACGAAAGAGCGTCATTGTGACAACGGCAGCGGCGCTCCTGAAACCTACGCTTCCTTTCTGAAAGGTCGTATTACATACAAAAGGCGGTTCTGTGTGTGGTGAATATGGACAGGGGTTGATAGAGGTCTTCGTGTCTGTGCCGACCTTCTTTTTAGTGAGAAATGTTCAAATTTCCTAGACAAGAATCTGTATTTCTGTCTTCAACTATTCCTCTCTGGCAATCAGCCCGGAACCGCATGAACGTTATTCCAAAAGCGCTCCAAACCTTGATTACCTCTTAAGCTGTAACTCCTTTGAGCCATTTCCGTGGGGCTTCCACTTCGGCGATTTATGTCAATGTGTTCGCCAAACGGGTAATTCACGATCCTTTGGGGGCCTTCTTGATGCATGCCGGTCTTGCGAAGAATGGGTTACATTGAAACATCTAAGGGCTACATGGATATTGTTAAGGTCTTACCTCTTCTTCCCCAAAGTTGGCAGTCCTATCGCCCCAAACACGTTTGGGTTTTGCTATCGCTTTTCCCCTCGCCTCGATTTAATGGCAAGCGTTCGGTATTTTTCTCTGATGAAGTTTTCTTGTTTGACCTTATTGTCCGATTTTGGTCCTTTTCGAGCCGATTTGGTCCCTTTATGGAACCAACCTAATAGACCCAGTCTGAAGTGCTAAATGCGAGCTCAAAATATGATGTTTTGAGGAATTCTTTCATGATCACATCTCAGTCTTAAAAGTTGGTTTAAGCAAAGACCAAATGGCTAAGTCCAACCGTTCCAAGCCTTCTCCTTGCCTTCACCAATTCTCTTCATGCACACGTTACCTCTTGTATTGTGTGTTGGGGGCCTATGCGTACTGTTTTGCTTTATTTCCTGAGGTCTAAATCACCGCCTAAATAGTATCGGTATCACTATCTGAAGAGGGTGCCTGCAACCTTATTTTGCTTTGAAAATTTTTAGCCTTACGGTTGTGATTTTTTCTTGTGAAACTGGTATGTCTGGTGAGGTGTCTTAAGAATTTCCTTTCTGATGGCTGCAATTCTAGTATTGGAAGCGTGTCACGCCGGAGGCACGGGTTTTACATAAGAAATGACTTGCTAAGCTTATGCCAGTATGCGCATCCTTTTGATACTGTGATTGTATTAGCAGCGATCTTTAACGCAAACATCACTAACAATGATTCCCTTTTAACTATTCAGTGTTGTTTGCCTTCCAAGTTATTTGGGTGACTTTGGCGTGGGGTGAACAGGCGGGCGACAGATGAGACTGGACTATTATGTTGCCTTGCTCTGTGATGAATCACGATGGCTTCTTGTTGGTAGCCGCAAGCAGTTAGCCTAATGGTTGGAATGGTCACCGGAAATCAGTCCGATTTTGGCAAGCTGTTTGTACCTCATTGATGTTTATTGGGCTGGCTCTCACTTTCTAAAAATTTAGGGGAAGTTGACAGAATAGTAAAATCAACCATAATTACCCAAGTGGTTCACCCTTTGGGTGTTGCATCTGGCACCCCACTGCTGAATTGACGATTTAAACTGGCGCTAAATAGCCTATTATCTCCAGATCAAAGCGATTTCCACATACTTCGTTGCTTTTTTTTTCATTCTTTTCCAGGCTGTTTGTGATCCCCATTCGAGTTTAAGCGATGGTTATCATCTCTCAGCAGCCAAATAAGGTGCTACATATTTGCGGCACTGCGCGCTGGATTGAGAAACTAGTTGCAGCAGTCACAGCGTCGCTTAAATTACAGAAGTCGAATACTCTGGGAGGATTTCATGCACGTTATGGATGGGTTACTAAATGCGACTACAGACGTCCTTCAGACGCCACCCCGTCGCTTAATCGCTGATTGGTCTAAACGAATTGAGGGAAAGATACTCTTTCACATCGTTAGCTTACGCGTCTGCTAATTTGCTTGCTGGTGTTTTACAGTAAACCAGTTCTCGGTTTTTATTTGAGGCATTTCTTGTTTAAATGGTTTCCGGACATTTGATTCGACGTTTTAGCACTTTCTGAGGCGCTGGAAATGTGCAAATTTATTGAATGGCTGTTTGACCCGCGTTCATGCAGTAGTCTCGCCCTGCCTCACTAACACGGAGTAATTGTCCGTACCGGTACTATTTGGAGTTATGCCGGTCCCTGTGATCATTTGGTTACTTGTCAGGTGCTTATCTTGCTGTTTGGCGAGGGGGGTGGGGGTTGTATTTAAAGCAAAATTGGTACTTATCAGAACCCATGATGCAATCTTCCATATGCTAATTCAAATTTTAGCATTCAACTGACGATTTACTGTCCTCTGTAGTATTTTCTAATCACTAGCTCTCCAGATTTTTGGGGGAAGGAAAACTTAATCCTAGTCGTGCACATGACGTAGGGCCTGCATTCAGCTTCGCTCCATCCAAAACACCAGACGGTCTCGGTGCATAATGTTGAAAACGGGTTTATATGCCTCCATCTGGTTGTTTATTTTCTCTCGCAAATCATATTTGTGTCATCGACCCGGCGTTACAAAGGCCACATTTGAACTATGCTACGAGAGACGTATTCTTGTGTGTTCCGGTGTACGATCGTGGCTGATTCACACATCCTTTTCGGCATTCCAAAGACTTAAACTGTGAGCTGCATTAACGTCTCGAAAATGTACGATTCTCTGTTATTTTGGTTACTGGTTGGGGTTCAGCAACCACAGCTTAAACGATCACTTGTGATTCATGTGTACGACAAGGGAGGGGGAGAGAGGATGGTTAGTATGCCAAAAAGTAAATTTACGTTATTCGTACCGTGGCTACGCAGAGGTCCAGCTTCGAAAATCCACCTATGGCCAGTGTTCACCGTCTAACAGGCCCTCAAACGTGACCAAATGGGGTGTGTTGCTTGCTACAAACAGTCCTGCAAATTCTCTCGCTATAGCATTCCCTCCCACCAAAGTACTACCCTATCGTTAGTGCTGTTTCCTGTCTTTTGTTTTCGTTTTTTGGGCAAAGTGGTTTTGCTGACATCTCGTTGGATTGTTTAATAATCGTCAACTGTGTATGGGTCTGGGTTTCTGCCCTGGACACCAGTGACACATGCAACTGTCTGATTTTGTCATATGTAACTTGTTTACACACCTCTTGGTTGTACGTAAAAGATTGGCTGGATTGGAAACAATAGAAATGAGGTGTGGAATTCTCTTGAGTTGAGAGCCGATCAGTTTTTCAGGGATATTTGCTGTGGCAAACGGGATAGTGCAAGCTTTGGAGTCGCTCCGGGAGAGTAAACCCTTGGGCTAAGATTCTCTTAAACCCTCGCAGTGACAATGGTGTCCGGTTATCACTATGCAGAATTACTGTTTAGTTTTCCATAAATTCGTAAAATGCAGCTGTAAAGTCACCCCTTTTGCTTACCTATCTTTCCCGTTCATTTTTTAGCCAAACGGGAGGCGACGCCGAAACCCATCCCTTCTTGTCTCCCTCGGACGAAACTTCAATGGGGTGTTGCATTTGCAAACATGACACCTGCAACTTGGCTGTGTATCAAGAAATCACTGGCGCACCCATTGAAAGCCTTGTATACTACTCTTTTGTAAATAATGTAAGTTTTTCCACTCATCTCATTTTTTAAGTCGCCTCCATTGTGCTGTTGTCGTAGGAACACGTCTTTCCTTCAACCTGGATTTGTTGCGTGTAATTGTATCGTTTTGTTCTTGAAATGCTCCAGTCAAAGCGCTGATCCCACACTCTCCTTCCTTCTGGTAGACTCCTTCAGTTCCTCCTTAGTGTCAATCTCTTTAGCTCCTCTACGCCATCTCTCTGAGTCGATTTCATTCCTAGGTTGTTTGTTTTCGGATTCATCTAGCATGGATTTCTACCTTGTTTTAGAGCTGTTTGTGTGAGAAAGGGCGACTTTTGTGGCGTAAAGTAGAGTTGCGAGAGGCTAAATTTTTTCACACTTCCATCGTGAATTGTGTCTTTCCTCTGTTCCTAGACAGGTCACTGCATTGTTTTGTTTGCGAGCTGACATAAAAGACAGATGGACATTCCATCTGGTCGAGGGTTGGGCAATTAGGAAAAACAGTTTGGTTGCAAAGGCTTGTTCGCATCGGTAGTTTAATCGCCAAGTTTGATGGCTTCCAGTTTCGCAAGCCTTTCAAGCGGCGGTGCTTTGTCTGTGTTTGAGCACAATTTGTCTATGAAAATGTCTTATTTTGTGGGGCGAAATAGCACATCCCTTCATGCGTTCATGAACGAACCAGACAACTTTTTCTGGTCTGATTCTTAATAGCACCGTTTTAATGCTGTCTCGGGGACTAAATGGCTTTCTGTTGGCGCTTCGAGCTGGGAAACTTTCTTGCTGGGACCGGAATTGTTTGAAAGCTTGAAATGTTCGCAGTTTCACAACATCCATCATACTGCCAATTGCTCTGTCTTCACTGATGTTATGGTAGTCTGCGGTACGTCCGTTCCACGTATTGTCGGCGTAAGCAAGTTCCGGATGGGGCGAATTCTCCTTTATATGCCACAGACGATTGAGTTGAATTGACTACTGTTTCATCGCCTGATTTGTGTGTGTTGAACCATTGCTCATGGGAATGAAAAATGTTCATTCCCGGCCCCTGGATATCACTAAATCCCCTCCTGCCTTGTCCAACGGTAAGTAGTGTCATGCTACACTTTGGCTGGCCTACGAAAACTCCGTTGCATTTTCCGGTACTGCCATCAAGCAAAGTTGGTTATTTCTTGACTTTTGTTTCCAATTGTAAGCGACATTTCTTACTTATTTCTTCACCGAGAGATTTTGAGACTGAGCGACCGTTTTGTGGCCCTTCTTAACACCTGGGCTTAGTCGTATTACAATCGAGACTTCAATATTAAGCCACTGTAGTTTATTCCCGCAGTGCTTTAAACTTCACCGCGTCTGCCACCTCTATGAAATAGTGAGAAGACCCACTAGCTAATTTACATTTCCTGCTAAATATAGTCGTGTTTTGTGTGGGATTAGGAAGCATCGTTATGAGAAGCCTTTACCTCCTACTGGTCGCCCTTTTTTCCACAGGGATAAATGGTGTTTCTCATTGAAACTTGTTTCCTGCCCGCACACAAACACACATGCACGGGACACTCTCTAGGAGTTCGGTTATGCTAAACACTAACGTCTCATTATTTGTTTCGGTATTGCCTCAACATGCAACGAGGGTAAAGAATAGTGGATACCCTCAAAGCTCTTACAATATGAAGTGAATACATTTATTTTAGACTTTCACCAGACTCGTAGTCGACTTTAAAGTTCAAGTATTTGTCACAAATTTTGGTTAAAATTGAATCATTATGAAAGGGCCCCAGGAGTACTAAGCTACGTCTTGGATGAATCCCCAACGCACATGCACACAGCAATTGTCATCCTTATTCTGGAGGGCGAAATGATTTTAACCTTTGCGTAAATGCATTTTGAGATTTACTTTAGGATATTAGACCTTTCTAGAACAATTCTTCTAAGCTAATTGTCACCCTTATGTTAAACATTACCCCTGACAAGTGAAACGGAATTACTTGTCTTCAGTGCCCTCTAACTGGTTAATGTAGTAACTCTGTAAAATAGCTTCATAATGATTCTGTAGAGCAAACTCCGCCATGAAAACAAGATTGGTTGCTTGACCTTTGGTCAAAGTGAGAATGAAAACACGAAAATTTGAATTTGAGTCACTTCTTAACTTGAATGCATCGTTTCTGGTATATCTTGGTCCTACTATTATATACACCTATTGCACCTCGTCATGGTAACTGTCTTTTATTCAGGTCTACCAATCCCCCTTCTTTGTGGCATTTGACGATGAATCGGAGTCTATCATTATCGCTATTCGTGGAACTCTTTCACCTGAAGATGTGATCGTTGACATGCTCGCAGAAGGTAAACGTCCCTTGTTGGACGAGTTGCCCTCCGATGTGCCTGCTGAGCAAATCTCTGACTTCTACGTCCATATGGGAATCCTCTACACTGCGCGTAACCTACGAGACATCATCATCCGTTTACAGTTAGTAGAGAAGGCCCGTATCAAGCGACCCTGCTATCCCTTGGTGGTTTGTGGTCACAGTTTGGGCGCTGGTGTGGCCTCTGTACTGGCATTCCTTCTGCGGAAGTGCTACCCCGAAGTGAAGGCCTATGCCTACAGCCCTCCGCTCGGATTGATGAGGCAATTCTACTTAAATTGTTTAAGTAACATTTTTTCTCATGGTCCTTTGACACTATTATTGTTGCATCATACTTTCTTCAACTGGTAAAGCTTCACACTCGCTCTCCTGTTTACAGGACTAAATAATGGAATGGAACATTCACGTTGCCAAAATTCTGTCAAATAGAAGCTTCTCTTACATGGCTGGCTAGCCATATATTTCCCTAGCCCTGGAGCTAAAAATCTGCACATCCCGTCTTATCTCTCGTTGATATGACCCTTTACATTCCTCTTAATCTTTTGATGTCTTAAAAATAATGGAAATTGCTGTTGTCGTGTGTTTTTAAGTACCATGAATCCTTGGTTCAATTATAATTTGAAATGCACAGGCCGCATGATTTGGCTTTAACTGCTATGCATGCGTTCACTGTTCATGTGGTTGAAAAGGCTCGGACCCGCAAACGGCTGTCAGTGCTATCTCCTCTATTCCACTCGGGTTATTTTTGAGTAACCACCTACGCGTAGTGGCCGTAATTTTCCCAGGAATTCGAGAAGCTTAGTAGATTTATGGTTTTGCCTCAAGGTACCGTATACTTCATATCTGGAAGGAAAATTAAACCAGGCATGTTCGTTTTCACCGTTGTTGATGTGCTGCCGGTTTCATACAGTTAGTGAGTTTGCGTGACTGCTAGCTTCTCATTGAGGTGAACCCCATTCACCCATGGTTGATCCTCCCTACCACGCGTTTCTTCGCGAAAGATATTTCTCTATTTCTGTGAAGCCAATTCGTTTCCTCTCGTACATACCCAATGGGTGTAACCCTTTCTCATAGCTCCATTTTTACACTCCTGTTGTGGGATTTCCGTGCAATTGTTACTGTCTTCTTAGGGCAATTGAAAAGAAGGTGTTGTTTAGCTCTGTTCTCATAATCTCTAGTTCTTTTTGATGCAGATTAAAAACTCAACTGTATGGGCTGTTTCCTTGCAGATGTTAGTTTATTTCTGATCATTTTTTTAATAGTCTGTTGCGACTTACACGGTTCTTGAAAGACCTGAAACCATTTTTTCATCTGTGTAATTTTAGTTAAATTTCATGACTTCTTCCTCCCTTGTACCGAATCTAGCGCCCGTATGGCTAGATATTGCAAGCCTTTTGTCGTTTCCATCGTCTTGGGATGCGACATTGTTCCACGCCTCAGCATTCCCACACTCAACGACCTCAAGTGGCGTCTCCTATCGGCTCTGCAAGACTGCAACGTACCCAAATATCGTATTCTCGCCAACGCAGTTAGAATCGTGGGTCTGAACTGCCTCTTCCCCTCCTTCTGTCGTCCCACTTCAACTACCATTGGATTAGACACGCGTCTCTTTACTGCTTCCTGTCAGTACAATCTCCTCCGACCAAAAGTCTTCAGTCCAAGGGGTGCACCCACCATTTCGTCTTCCACAGAATACAGTGATTTTGTAGCTGGTAGGTTATAAAGTTTAAAATTGTCTCTCTACGGCGATCTCGTGCGGAGGTACATTTATCGTGGGCAAACATTGTGATAGAAGTTGTGTTCTCTCCTTTTGAAAAAATATGTCAGGTGATCAAGTAATAATTTTGGATGTTAAGATTCCGAAACCTAGGTTTGTCGAATTTGGTTTTAGCTTGACATATCTCTATCCACCTTTGATCTCTTCACTTTACTGTGATATGTCACTGCTTTCATTTCTTCCCACAAGGTCTTGATTCCTGTGCCTACCGGCTTGATGCCTCGTTCCAAAATTCCGCCAGTTGCCTTCTCTTTCGTTTTCGGCCATACGGTTACTTTTGGCCGAGAACTATGCATATAATGTTCATTTTAAATCGTCAAAAAATGTTTTCTTCTTCTGAAACTCACCAAATTGCCTGTTGAAACGTCGATTTCAGGAGTGGGTATTGCGTCATCCTGGGCAATTCCTTCCACAGGGTCTTTGACGATTCCTCTTACAGCCTCGCTTTAAAATGAATGGATTTTTCTCATCAAAATTCAAAGTTCGCCTTGAGTGGGCTTTGCTAATTTCCCATGCCCAAAAGATATGATTACTGCGTTACCTAAAACGGTGCTGATTCGGTTGACTGGAATTTGTAGCTCCCCACAATTGGCTCTACTTTAATCTATTGTCGCTAAGCCGAATGGGGATTTTGCCACAAATTATTAATTTAATTGTTTTTCTTTCAACCCTCTGACCTTCCATGGTGCAGGTATGTCCGTCGGCTTCCTGTGGTGGTTCGGTTTTCTCCAGTCCAATCATTTGCACTATGACACCTCCAATGTGTACATTCTATGCTCTATTTGGTTACTCCACTCTGTCTTTAGACCCATAGTTTGTATGATTGACTCCTTTCGATTGCTAGGCCTTTTCTACACCGCTCTGGCAACCCCGTGATGCCTTTTTAGGTTCAGTGAAGTTGGTCTAATTTTTAGTCCTACGGACGCTGTTCCTACCGTATTCCCCAGGCAAATGTGCCTTGGTAGCATAGGACGTACAACACCTGTTTACCTTCCCTCTGGTTGTTTTTCTATTCCTTTTGCCTTTTTTCATGCCTCCTTGAGTAAACCAAAAGGGATACCAATGTCTCGGTAATCGCAGGTTGTTCTACCCCCAGGGCTCTAGTAAATTGGTCGTTTCCTGTTAGCACTCTCATCGTCAAAATCCTCGCATCCATTTTCATTAAAGTGCGAAAGCTTTTATTATTCGTTTAGATGAACTGGAAATGGATAGTCCTGGTAATACTGACCACGGTTTCACTTCTTTTGGTGTTGTTTAGCGCCACCTTGTTTTTGTTGTACCATCATTGCATCCGTTCACGTTTGGATCCTTGGTTATTTTCTTTACCCAAATTACTCCTTTAAGTAAAGATTTTATTTGCCCACCCTTTTACTTCCTCTTGTTTGTTTATAAAACTTTTTTTTCGAAATTTTGAGGGAGATTGCCATTCACTTCGTTTGGTGTGATGTGTTTACAGTTGATGGAGTTATTGCTCTGTATACACTTCAGCATTTCCTATGTATGATCATATTTTATGCCTCTAATCCTTGTGGTTTTAAATGCGCCTCATTACTTATGCATTGCTGTTGACGTGCGTCTATTTTGATGACCTCAGTGTACTACACGTCTAGCGTTCACCAATTAAGGTGGCGTCCTGTCTAGACCGCCCTCGTCGCATTCCACCTCCACTCCCCTGTACTGGGTTATCATTATTCATGACCCCACCATCTGACTTTTCTAAATTTGCTCGTAGTTTTGATTTCGTCTGGTTTCTTTTAAACTTCGTTTTTTTGTTATGTTTGTCTTCTTTTTGCGACTATTCCAATGTTCTAGTCCAAGGGCAGGGGAAGGGTGTGATGATCTTGTCAGTCAGATAATAAGAGACACCACGATTGAACCCCCAAGCAGCTCATCCGTGTAGTAAGCTCAAACGGTAAGCAGAATATTGCAGGGGCATTGCCCGTGATAATCGGGGTCATCTGTGCATTCTTAGACCCAAAAGGGTCATTTGTGCAACATCTTTTAATGTTAAAATGAACTACAATGTGCTGCGGATCGTATTGTCTGCTTTATTTTCTACCGTCCATCAGTGTTCTGTTTACCCCTGATTCAATGTAATTTCGTTGGCATTGCCTTATTACTCCTCAAGCTAGCTTCCAGTCGTATTTTACTTGTCGTAACCCACCTTTTCCACCAGGCCTTCCATGTCACTGGTGCATGTGATAAGTGTAGCGTCGTAGGCCTTCCTTGAAGACGAAACAAAGGCATAGTACTCGAGTAGAATATATGTTTGGTATGCGGTAGGGCTTGGGCCTACCAGCGTTGTCTGAAGATCGGCCCGCCCGGCAAAGACGCAGTGACGGATCACCTAAGTGTCCCCTTTGCCAAGCCAGGTAGTTAAGCAAACATCCAACGGTATTTCATAAGCGCATTTTGTATGCTCCACTCTTCTATTAGGCTTTTTTGGAGTACTCATCTGTTGTTTGTAAAGTTTGGGTACTCTGTGAAGGGAGCTCATTAGTTATGTGTGCGTACATTTTCCTAACCTTGCTGGTTAAAAACGAGGGAGACGAAGTCGGTGACTAACGCCGCGAGCAACGAACTACTTGGCAGACAGGCATGGTCAACATTTCTGTCCGTGAGCTAGTTAAGTCCTGTTCTAAATAAGACTTAAATTCTGGTGCACTGATTCCTGTCTCTGTTTATTTGAGAGATGGCGGGAGTGGAGGTGGAGGGAGGAAGAGATTGTAGGAATTTCTGTCTGTCTGTTTGTCGCACTGATCTGTGTTTTATCGTGTAGAAAGTACCGCCTCCTTGCACCGACCTGTACGATACCTCTCCGAGAATCGATCGCTCTTTCGATGGCTTCGAGCTAAGACGGATGTCCTTCTGAGAACAGACGCGTCTGGTACAATTTACGTTCCCTTCGTTTCGGCCCTCAGATCCAGTGAGTTCAGCACTATCACAGCCTCGGGCTCTGTTGAAGTAAACGGACCCACTGGTGCTCATAGCGATTTTGTGTCAATGGACACCAGCGTGCGATTTGCTGGCCTCATTGTCCATCTTGTCCAAGTTGAGGACACTGAACTACGGACTAGTACATCTTTGAGGAGTGACTCCTCAGCCCCGAGTCCTTGGTAGTAAGTCGTGTGTGTTAGCTAATACCTTGCTTTATTTTATTTTTATTTTAAGTGCTTTTCCTCTATTTCAGTCAAGATCAATTGGCCCCTCCTCCAGTCGCTATATGGTCAAACTCGCGGCAATTTCAGACCATCATTATCCATCCCCGAATGCTCTCTGATCACCTCCCCGATGAGGTTTCAACAGCTCTCTATCGGTTATACACCGCTACATGCCAATCGGATTCTCCGTTGCTCAGTGGAAATGCGGGTCCGCTTGACCCTAGAGCGCTGGTTAGGCGGCTCAAGAAACCCGTACACTGACCCTGACCGCGTGCACACACCCACACCCACCTGTCCCCCTTTTTGTTAATTTGGGTATCGGCGTTAGCCATGATACGTATGTTTATTTGGAAATTACGGTTTTTGTTTAATGTTTTGTGTAAAGATTATATAAAGAACAAGAAAATACAGTTGTTGTTACGTGTCTTTTTTTTACAAAATTGTTTCCCTTCCGCCTCTGCTCCCACCCGCCCCCCTCTCCTCCGCCTTGTTACCTGTTCGTTTCAATTCAATCTGACTATTTGACCTCAGCGCTTCGATACCCTCTGTGTTACACCTGGTTCCAGATACCTGTTAGAAATGAAAATCGCATGTCAGGCCGTCTAAAACGGATTTTATATTCACGCTGTGTTTCCACTCCTTTTTGCACTATTCGCTGCTGCTGTGATTCAATTATTATTATTATTGCTATTATTGCTGTTCGTGTTCATGCTGTGCCGTATCGTTTGTTTACCTGTTCGTTTGGCAAAATTCGATTGAACACGACCGCAAATCACCTCTCCATCCACAAGCTCATGAGAAGCAAAAAATTATCGTAATCTTTGTGTTATTAAGTTCAACCTCACAATCGGGTCCCAGAAGCTGCAACGCCTAGAAGCAGAAGTGTTGAAGTTGCATTATCGAAGAAAATTTAGGTATCCTTAAGCATTGGGACACTCTTTGAGGGCTGTGAAGTGGTATCGATGCAACCGCATTTCTTACTGTTTTTCGTACCCACGACTCGTCCAAACCGTTTTAGTTCACTAAAATGAGTGAAATTCTTGTTTTGAATTAGGCAGCGGCTCAGCTTGCTTCGGTTTAGCAGTGGTAAGAAGTGCACTAATCTCAACCTATTCTTGGAAGCCAAGCGCTTCAATCTCCACTCTCATTTTAAAATTATACCTGGAGCTAAGCTTTTGTATCACCGCTAGCCGACAATGTAACCGGCTCCAGATCCTGAGGTGGAGAGAACTCATTCGCTTGAAAATTTGGGAGTATCCGCTGCTTGTTTGTTTTGCATCTACCCCTAAATACATCACATTTCAGCTCCTTTTTTGTGCTTCTCATCCCATTTCTTTGCTATTCAAAGGACTTCTCTGAAAACGTTTTGCCGAGGTCTAGATTACTGACATTCAGAAGTTCGGCGAGTTACCCTGTGCATTTTCAGGCCCCCGCTACGAAATCCCGCCCGTTCTTCCCCCTGGCCTGCTCAGCGAGCATCACTCCCCGATACCAATGGGCAGACATGAGTGACTGCTAAGCGATCAAACTAAAAACCGGTGTCATTCCCAAAAGAACTAGTTACTACATTGAGCACTAGCGCTGTGGTTAGACTAAGGATGGGTTCATCCTATTGTGGAGAATCAAATGCCGATCTCGTTTTGCGGTATTAAAAGGAGACCAATCCAACTTTCAAATTTCCACTCGACAAAAGTGATCACCAGTTTTCCCTATTAAGGATAAAAACAAGGCGCAGCAGGCCCGACCGCCCGCCTTAGTCGAAACTCATGCGGATTAAAAATGGCGACTGACTGGCTAGGTGTCACGTGCCGCGTGTGTAGTCCGCGTACGTACGCACCACAATGGTGGCACATACGCACTCCCTCCGAGTATGCACCAATCATCTCTGCGCGTAGCCTCAAAACTAGCCAATGGTGGACCGGGAGGCGCGTGCACACCATCTGCCTTCGTTCTCTCTCGAGAGCTGCGCGTGCGTATGTGTGTGCGCGCGTAGGATTGCAATATGGTCCTTCTGTATGGTGGTGGCGGCGGTCGTGTTGTTGTTGTTGTGGTACTCGTTCGTGTGGACACACACACACTTCTGACTCCTGACTTCGAATATAAATACGTACATACACGCGCCGCCGGCGCAATGGAACTATACTCTCTACCTGCTTACCTGTTTACTCTGTGATTGACACGCTTCAGGGCAATGTACTCCAGTACCTCAATCCCATCCAAATCAGGTGCGTCCACTCCTCCTTGCCTCCTTCGCATAGAGAGATGCTTTTTAATCTATTATTAACAGACTAGTTAAAAATGTGCTTTAATGTCTGCATGCTCATTCAAGTGTTGTATACCAGCCCTCTTTTGAGGAACTTTTCACCGAGTTTTTTTGATAAGCTACGGAACAAGATTTGTAGGGTCTGACTCATCGCATTTTATAGCTCCTCATTTTTCAAGTTGGTTTGGTTTATTTGCTTTCACCCAACGTTGATAAGTTCAAAAGCTTTCTCCGAGTTTTTTGTTTAAAAAAAAACAACCAAGCACACAATCCGAGCTATTCGGTTTTACTAACTATCATCTCATTGAAATGTGTGGACCCTCCTTTTAAGCTTCTCTGTTCCATGTAATAGGTGGTGTGTCGGGTGGTTGAAAAGTTCGCTCGGTTTTCCACAATAACTTTCAATTTATGGGGACTCGTGGAATGTGATTACTTCTACCCTCTATTTTGGGTAGGTGTGCATTAATCTGGCATTTGAACTTTCATATTACAAAAATGTCCATTTGGTGGATGCGATTCAAATCTGACTGGATCGCGAATCAGATTGAACGTCGTCTTGTGCCTTCCTAGAAGTTAGTTATGTAGTCACTGAAGGTACCATGTGGACATACAACCTACCCCCTTGCATCTACATCAATCGGTAGGGCCGAGAGTGTTTTCACGTACATGCTTCAAGGACTCGATTGGCTGTTCTCCATCTCGTAGGTTCGCTCCATTTGTTAATCTTTCACTAACAGCAAGATAGTCTACGAACACGTCCATTACTATCGCAAAGCGACCATTCATTACCCCACCCTTTGAAGCCACCAATTCATCCACACAATTGTTGTGTGTGGTGAGCTGCAGATGGAATTATTCACTATAATCTTCTTATAGACTGCCAAATGCTTACACCTGAGAGTTTTCCACTCGAAACGGCGCAACTAGGGTGTGGAGGAAAAACTTCCAATTCGTAAACACTCCCAGGATCGATCGATTGGTTGAAAGAATGTGCTGTTTTATGCCAAGGCAACACAAGATCGCATATCTCACTCCAAATGATTTAGCATTTAAGATTGGAAGTTGGGGAAAGACACTGATTCATCTTAGTCCTCTGTGTTGTCTCGATATTACCTTTGATTATTGCTACCTCTTCTTGGCATTGGCCAGTTCTGTTATCCAAACGTAAGCCAGATAACCGAGAAGTAAAAATTTGAGGTAGCGACGTGGGTGACGCGCTAGTCTCTCCCTCGACTTGCTTTAGAAAAATTGGTAGCCGAGGCAAGCTTGTATCCCACTAGCCAGGATTAGATTGCTTATTGTAATGATCTTGCTTTCTTGATGTACAAGCCGTTTTAGTATAGAAAATCTTTATGAACTTATTTAACTTCCACCACGAAATCTACACCGTCTTTGCTAGTATCTCTCCTCTTACGTGGCTTGTTCTTTCCTTCTAAACTTCGGATAATGTCCCATTGGGAAGCTACCATCTGCCCTAGGTCGAATTTAAAGTGTTTGCAACCACGTAACTGTGTCACAACTGCTGTTGTAGTTCAAAAGCCCTGTAGGTGTCCTATTACACTCCTGTTTTGCCACTTTGCTGCACACCAACTGGGAGGTCTCTCCAAAAAAACTACCATTGGGCTGTGGATCGGACTAGTGGTATTTGTAAGTCTAGATACTGGGCACTAACCTCCGAGACCCATCGAACCGAGGTCGTTTCTTTAATCCTGCAAAAGCATCCCCGTTTGGTGTAACTTAATCTCGATCCGATTTTAGTTTTGTCATTTTCATTTTCACGAAAAAGACTGTGCTTAAACTATGCTCCTTATTTTATCCCATTAGCATTAATAACAGGTGCCATAATATGTGTTTGTGTTTGGTTTTGGTGTTGTTTTGATGGAGTGTCAGTGCAGATGTCCTTTCTCCCAAACCCTCGACTTTTGTCGCACCTCCCTGTCTCTTGCAATAAATTAGCCCATGATATAGATGGTAATTTGTGTTCTATCCTCTTTGTGCTCCCGAGGCACCGTGTTCATTTTCGTTCTTTTTTTTGGTGGCTTTTCATACTAATTGCCAGTTCATATCATCATGGTGACTCCACGTCGGTGTGGAGGGGCGATTAGGACCTCAAAGATGAATGGCGTCTTTTTAAAGTTGTTAAAACTCGAGAAGCCACATAACCAGCGCAGTGATCACGCAATGCAATTGTAGGAATGCCCTCGATGTTACCTAGGCAGCTCCCTCCCATTGGTTCTAATGATATAAGGGTTCCAATTCCAGACAAAGAATTAATGGCACGAGATGCCAGACGAAGATGTCCGTTTTTCGCCCACTCCCAATATCCCAGATACAGGTAGCTCACATGTGGGCGGGGTGGGGTGGAGGGCTTTGCCGATTTTAGGACTTGTAGTGTTTGAGATTTGTCCCCTTGCCATGCTTATAACGTTTCCATTTAATTTTTCATTCGCCACTTATTTGTCTAAACCATATTTCTTCTCGCCGACTGTGGAGTTAAGTATTTCTTCTCGAATACTCATTAATCTTGTCACCATCAAAATACCTCTTATCCAAAATCTCGGAAATAGCTTTGTTCGCATAGTTGCTTTGTAGTATTTATGAACTGCTAAGGAGCGGCTTTCGCTTGGTTTTTTGGCCAATTCAAATCTGTTTCACTCCTAGCGCTTCTTTATCGGGTGGTGGGTTGTGTATTCCTCTGTTGTCAGAAGATGTAAGCTAAGTTGTCCTACAGAGTCGCTGCATTGTTGAGTTGCTTTCATGGAGCATTATAGCATCATGACTGATACTGAAAGTACCAACCCTATGATAAGTTCTTATTCTGATTGTATTTTTCCTCCGATAATCTGATTTTGTGATGGGGAATGCGCTCATATTATTGGAGAGTACCTCGTAAAACGTTATCATCAGGATGGTTTTACCATTATCCTTTACGCACCAATTCAGCCATTTTTAGCTTCGCCGATGAAACCGCATTAAATGCAGCATTTCACGGCTGTCAAGTCTGGGAACAAGCTTGGCTCTTTATCCTCTGATGTTGCATTTCATTGGTAAGAAAGTAGACCGTTCAATTTTCTTTACGCATGAGACACCATCAAGAGCACTCTTAGTCAGAAGTAAATCAGGGAAGACGACTCAGGCCACATCCCTTATTCCTTTTTTAAAGAGTTTATTGGCTCGAAGTTGTGCGGTTCCATGGGGAATTTTATGCGCAGCATGTATGCGTCACCGCCGCCGAAAATGTTGGTGACAGTTGCTTTAGTTTTGGATTCTGAAAGTGTGATTCCCACTTTATTCGGTTTCTTTGCTTGGTACGCATTGCAATCCTCGTTGGAGCCAAATTTTAACCGGCAACAAGACACCATCTCACTTTCGGCCTTCATGGCGTTGCAACATGTGTTGAAATGTGATTAGTGGTTCGCCAAAACGAGTGACAATTTGTGAGTGGATTTTGTTGGCTTACAGTAATTTCTCAACAATCTTTCTTTCCACAACTGCAAGGCGGGATGCGTGGCATAGTTGATGCTCGGGATGGGAGATAACACTGTCTTCTTGTTCTCTCACACTTTGGTTTTACAGCATTGTCTTTTAAACAAGTCCACACAGACGCATACACGTACACACACACGAACTTAATTTTATCAGTAACTCTTGATGCGGTCTCTCCTCCTCTGTCCGCAAGAGTCTACAAAATTCACCAACCGACTGCTTTTGATGCGATAAAGGGATTTTTTGCTCCTCTTTTGCGTAGTGCCAAAAATCGAAAAACATATTTGTTAAGGGTCCCTTTGAAGTCCCGCTTCTCCTCCAGATAGTGCAGCTGCATTTATCAAACTTTTAAAGAGAGGCAAGAAGCCGACTGCTTTCCACCTGAGTTGGGGTTCCATGTCAGCATGGATGCGATGAGCAGAGCTATTTGCCCTGGAAGCATCTCGTGCTTACGCACCTTATCCATATTCGACGAATAGGAATACACATCACCGTCGAGATTAGTAACCTATCCACCTCAAATGAGTGCGTTTTTGAGGTAGTTTCGTCCTTTTTTTCCAGATATTCAGGTTTTGAATTGTCGCCCATGTCCTGATTCATAGATGCCGATTCGGGCCGTATGCACTCCAAGTTTCTGTTAAGTACCATCTCAGTCTCTTTGCATCCGAGTGGGAGCTATAAAAACCATATTGAACTTTCAGCATCACTTGGAATCTCGCGATCGCATGGTTTCATGGGATGGACTGCGCTGACAGGAGACAGCTGCTCTAACTATAGCCATTTGGCATTAGTTGACATTCCAAAAGCATCTGTTTTCATACCCACATATCAATCTGTATAATAATCACTTTCGAGTTGGTTTCATATCTGCATTATTCAGTGGTCATTACTTTCACGAACCCCTCGACTTCTGCTTGAAAGACAGAACTATGATTAATTGAAATCGCTGGATGAACCGCGCACATCGATAAAGCTGTCTTGTATGTGCGTTCCTCAGAAATGAATGTACTGTTTGCTGTGAAATGTGGATTATGTGAACGAGGCAGCATAAGCTTCCAAAAGAGTGAACCAGTGCGAAATGATTCAACTTTCCGCAATCCATTTTAAGGAGATGGTATTTTTGCTATCCGATGTGCTGCCCGCCCACATTGGAAGCCCTTAGTTAGTGTAAAATTAGCAAACAAATGTGGTGCAAGAACAATGAGGTATCTTTGAAAGCTTCTTTTTGGTGAATGAATCACTGTCAATGTTTCACCATCCCCCACTGACTGCACAGACTTCGTTACAAGAGGGAAATTGCGAGTGGGCGGGAGGGTGGTTGGGTGGCATGAGCGCTCTCGTGTAAATTAAGCATGATTTTCCTCATCGGGGGGATCAAATCCTCTTTTTTGGCCTTTTAATCATTTATTTTCTTTTTCAAATTCCTAATGTGTTTTCCCCTCTTGTAATAAATCTTTGTAAGGTAAGGCGTTACCATTGACCGACTGCTCACGAGTGAAGGCAAAGTAGAGGAGACACGCATGCAACCAATAATAGCTCCAGTTGGCTGGTATTGTTGAAACACACCAATAAATGCAAAAGTAATCTTAAAGGAGGCATTTAGCTGACGAAGTTAATGCCCTTACATATCGCCTCAACAATCCGGTGATGAATGCTCAGCTTTCTTTGACTGTTCTAACGTGTTCAGAGTAAAAACGCATCGTGACCTGTATTTTGAATGACCTCAATGCCTTATGTGGGCTACAAATATCTTTCTACTGTAAGTTTTAAGGCCTAAGAAGGGAAACTACTCGTGTTTCCTATTGGCTATTGTTTCGGAGCTTTTAATGCTCTCGTTTTCGTGGTGATGTCACATCTGGCAAATTTCGCAAATGTCAGATTAGACTGCTTGTCCAAATGTCGTTATCGTTGCTACTCCTCCAACTCTGGCTTATCCTTTCTTCCAATATTAGAGAGCTAGAAACGTCTTACTCGATTACTGGGAAAATTTGTAGGACCAAACGGCTCTGGAAGGGCCTATCACCCACTGCCACAACAACCAATTCTTCCTTTCTGCTTCAAACCCCTTTACACCATTGGAAACGTGTGTGATAGTGATGGGCGTTTTGAGTTTAGGCTGGGATCTCTGTGCGAACTTCTTCAAATCACCCCATTGTCATATTACTTGCCCTTGTCCAAGTTGCCTTCAGGCCCTGCTTTTGTGCACGGCGATTGAACACGTAAAGCGCAAAAGGCGCATTCTCACTCCTGATCTGTCGCTGTTATTGCTTACTTTCAGACATTCCTCCCGGACTGAATTTTTCGTCACCTAGCATGCAGACACAGGGACTTCCGTAAGTTACTGCCTTTTGCTCCGATCTGATGACCTGATTTTTCATAGATGCGGTGTGGGCGATTACGCCCCAACCCTCAATGCCCTACTCAAATACTACTAATGCGCGCTACTCTGTCCCCTTGTATGACTAGCGTCTGTCAGTCACTTTGTCGCCTCTTTAGCGACAGCAGTATCTAGTGGAACAAAGTTAGATAATCATTCATTAGGGCTTGTATCCAACCACAAATCCAGTAGTGATGCACACTAAAACTGGCAAATTGGGAGGACTGGATGATTTTTATGTTCTGTGTTTTGACATTTCATGCCTCCAAAGTCGCGCCCCCTTAGATGAATATTTTTTTACGTAGACACTAACAATGGCCCTAAAAGTCTCACTTTTATGACTATTGAATGAATGGCACCGCAGCAGAATGAATTTGGTTTTAATGGTTTGTGTCTGTGGGATCATCTGAGTGTCCGGGTTATATACCAAGAGGATGATCATTTGTCTAGAAGCACTACCTTACCATTGATGACTTCGGAAATTGTCGTTGATCTGTAGCACTTCCGTTTTACCATTTTAAGCTACCAAACTTGCTTAGCCCTTGTGCGCTTTTAAACGGCTCGTTGATCAAAGGCAATATTTTTGTCCCCTTTTTATTCAGGCGTTTTTGGCATTGGTTGATTTTGTCAGTGTCTTGAAGACAATAAACTTAACCTCTTCCCATTGTTACTATATACTTTGTTTTCTGTCATCGACGCTGACTACTTATCACCTTCAATTTACATGGCTACCGGGTGGTAATTTTCTCTACGGCATCCCCACAATTGTGACTCGCATGGACGGAGTAAAGATGGTTTATGATCGGTTGCACCGAAATTATCTCCTCAAGGACCTGGGTCGTGGGAGGAGGGAGGGACAATCTAGGCTAAGCAGTGCACAAACCTGCCCATGTGTAAATTTTGCCGGCAATTTAAGGTGCGCTTGTTTTTCCTCGCACTTACAGCGTCAGGCGAATTAGGAGTTTCCATCTACTCTCCCTCGCCCAGTCAATACAACCGTAGTAGAGCCGTTTGCCCGTTCTCTGTATTTGGAATAGACGTTTAATAACTGCTCGGTGTCTTTAGAAGTAGCCTCGTGTGTTGAACTTTTCACTTAATTGATATCTAGTCGCTAAAATGCGTCTTTTGGGTTCCGTACAATTTAAAATGGGCCAGTCAATCCCGAGCGCTTTGAGCTAATAAAGCTTCAACTTTAACTACAAAACTCCCAGAAGTAGGCCATCGTATCTTGTTAATGGAATTTTTATGCAGCTTATTTTGGTTTCCGTTGGGGGATCACCAGTAATCTGGTTCACATGCGGCGAAAATCCTCACAGTAACGAAAAATAGCCACAACCCGAGTAAACACGGTGTTTTATTAGACGCCTATCCACACGGTTGACGTAAGCCACGTTAGCATTCAGCAATGGGCAAGTAAACTTGAAAAAGTTATTTTCTTATATGTGGTTTTTGGTTTTTTTGCTCTAAAACCAAGGTGCCTTCTGCACGCACATGGGCAGGCGACCGCCCGGTACGTGGGTTAATTTAAATCAATTTAGGGCCCTTAAATTTGCAGAATTAGTGAAATAGGCATACATTTCGGGGGGGAGTACTGCTGCCACTTTTGTATTGCTTATCCCGGGGTTTCGCTGATGCCTGTAAAGCATCTCCCCATGTAACCGCTTGTCAGTACGGCCGAGTCATCCCAGGACAGCTTACTTCACTTCGCCATCGATACTACAATCCTGACCTGTAAGGTATTTTTTACAGATGTAAACTGGTGGAATTTGCTAGTACCGAACCGGAGTGTAAGCTCTAAGAGGACTGTGCCAGGACCTCGCTGTTGAGGTGCTTTGATGTTGTTTTGAACAAACAGGTCACCCTTATTGAGCAACACCGGCTGTTTCCTCTGTAGGCGTGTCGGATCATCATCGTGCCGAACACAAGGTTAGCATTTATTGTTGGTGATGACACCACGAGGTAGAGGACCCACTTAACTAGCGCCATTTGTGTCCAAAAACCACACTTGGCATCAGTTCACTCGCGCACTCAGGTAGCAGCCTTGGTGCAGATTGCAAATGCGTGTATATGGTTGTGTTGCCATTGCCACAGAAAGAATTACCCTTTGTGTAGTTCAGCCGCACCTGGTTATACGTCGATCACACGCTGACCGTGTTGTGAACTGGAAGTTGGCATGGTTGATATCGTCTCCGACCTAGAAATGTATAGTCGCGTACATTTTTTGGGCCTAGTACTACTGATTGTCCAATCGTCTGTATTGTGCTCTACTCTCTTGTGATTTACTATAATTTGGTACGGGTTCCTGTCCTGTTCTCAACTTCCTGTCGATATGAGTATGTTCCAATGGATTTGGGTTATACGCCTTGACTCGTCATTACGTGCACACACTGAGAACATCGACTGTTGTCCTTCTTAACGGGGTCTGGACTAGTCTATGGCATAACCACTGGAATATGCGTTTAGCACCATCATATGTTCGAATTCCCCCTAAAGACGCTTTGAATTCCTTTTTTTCTCCTCTATGATCTGTCTTTTTATTGGATTGGTGAACAGAATAGCTGTGAACGACTACGGAGACAGTGTTGATGGAACAGTTGCGGCAGCCTTAGCACCACCACAACCACCACCACTGCCGTATTCGCCATCGTGCGATGGTCTAGTCGATCTCACAGTCAACAGTCGGCGCTGCTTCTATCTCAGCAGTGGCCATTTCGAAGACCGCTCGTCTTTCAATTCCGTACCACAACTGTCAATGCTCCCGTTGCTATCACCACCACCGCCACCACTCCCTTTATTATCAGTGAATGCTTCAGCAGGAAATCTGGCTGAACAAATTTCCGTGGGTCGGAGCGAGGAGGAATCAGGGTCCTCCGGACCACATAGTGGCTGCGATATGGGGATTTCAGGTAATTTTCCTACTATCTGGTTTTTAACTTCTCTCGGAACCCAGAACCTGATTTTTGAGCACCACAACAAATGCTCTCGTTTTGCTACTATTTTCATCAGAAAATGGTATTATCTTTAGCCTGATGGTTTAGACCCTCTTTCAATACTTGAGTACTATTGCTTCTCATATTTACCGGTGTATACCATTTTGAAGTCATCTTGTAAAAGGGTGTAAGGGTAGTTCTTTGAGTCTTCCTTGAAGCGTTGTGAAAGAAAGAACAGAATAAGTGAGAAGCCATTTTGCAGGGATAAGGCTGCTGGAGTGCTAGAAGAAACACCTCTATTTTCTCCCTTAAATCGTATTTTCCCCATAAGCATATGCGATTCCGGTTTTTTGCATAATTTAGAGTGCTTAAAGTGCCAAAATCAAATGCCAAATTTGTCTTTACTAATATGTCAATTGATGCTTAGCGATGCTGCCTAAGGGTGGATTTAGGGTGCATAAATGCCCGAGATAAGGGATGAAGTGATTTTTTTCAGTAATTCCTACATGCAAAAGTAGATAGAAAGGGTGTTGTAAAAAGTGGATGTGGCTGTTAATTCAGGCACAAAAAGATGTGTTGCTTTGAGTTTTTCTTGGGAAGATGAAGGCGAACAGTTCGATGGATTAAATTTGCTTTGCTTCCCTTTTTTTAGTGTATTGGGATGCTTGATGAAATGGCAGTTCGTTGTGCTCCTCGAAGCCGTTTATGCCAGTGCTTAGATCGTTTAAAAGTAATAAAAGCTGTTTCCGGAAATAAGGCCTCTCTAAAAAAGGTTATGATCGTTGGTAGTGGCTTTAAAGCGGTATCGGTCACTAAAATCCTAAAAAATTTTCCCAAAGACAAACATGGAGAGGGGCATCCAATTATTTCCCGATTGTGGGTGGTGCATGGATTTTGGAGCAAAGCGCAATGAAGCAGTTAATGAGGTCTTGCATTTATGTATTGTGGATTCAACGTAGGTGCTCATACGAATTCCAACAGCCAATGAGTGGTTCGGAGCGTTCCCTAGTTATTTATTATCTTAGAAATGACATAATGTAGCTCTTGGTAATCTCTATGCATAATTAATGATAATATTTATTTCTAAAAGTGATTACAGCTGTGTTTTTCTCCACTTCACTTGTTAATACTTATTGTTGAGGTGTATTGGACACTACGTTTCGGTGGGAGCATTAAAAGCAAGAAGGTGACGTTCAGTTCCATCAACCATTGAATGACGTTAGTGAAAGCGAATCCCACATTTGGATCAAATGGCTGAACCGTTGAAGAGGAGGCTGGTTAGACTCGTGCGATTTGGTGGAATCGGTTATCAAACAACACACTGTCAAGGGAAATGCTTTCCTGCCTCCTAATCAGCAATTTCACATGGATCGAAATTCCCACTTGTCCACTATATGAGGGAGGTTTAGGTTATAACCCAGGCTACTTTAGCTTACTGAAGAAACTAACACATTTCAAGGCGTGAAAGTTTAATATTTCACCCTCAACCTGCTTCACTCCTCCATTCATAGCTGGACTTATGCATAAATTTAATTAATACCCCAAAAATCATGTATAGAGTGTTTTACCGGTGCATCAGAAACGTTCCAAGACGGTCTATTTTGAAGTAACTTGCTATTGCCCCTTGTGTAGTTAGGTGTCGATCAGGCGTTTCACACCTTGGCTGCTGTGCTGTGTAGTGAGAGCTCTTCGTTGCTGATGTCGTCGTTGTGTTCATCCAGATGCGGCACTGATGAATAGCTGATCTGTGGCATCCTGTCTTGTTCACAGCATTTTCTATAGGAAGGGGTGGATGTCTGCGGAATCGAGTTGCACACCGTTGTCTTGCTTAACAGTGGCCGGATGAATTCGCAATGTGTGCAGCGGATATTAAGAGTAGTAGTAGTAGTAGGATGAGTTTGCCGTTCTCTGCTGGGCTTGGCACCACCACAAGAACATAGGTTATTGTTATGCGCCTGTAAGACCAAAACCTCAGTTTGACTTGAACACGCTTCGTCATGGTGAGGTGGTCAAAGCTCTGCAGTCTAATTGCGATGTTCTTTGGTACCTCCTTTTTGTCTGTCAGACACCAATGCTCCTCTAGACCTCTCCACAAAACCTCGCACCGCGTCGCCCGACATTCCTGAATTTCACCTCATCAGCATAGGTGTTTCGCATTCGAGGCGCTTATTGAAAAAAGTGGAGAAGTTCATTGACGCCGCTGTTAACCTCTTTGCAAGTCCCTCGGACCTCTACACCTCTCCACAGAACATCCCTCAAAGGAACGCAGTGGAAGAGGCTGCTGGAGCGTCGGCGGCGGTGTTGGGGAAGAGGTTGAGAGAGGTGGTGGCTGCTGTGACAACTGACAAGAAGGTGGAGGAGCAAGCTACTGGGGCGGAGGTGATGAATCCCCCTATCATGCCTTTTTCTTTGTCGGAATTCTATGGAAGCTTGCCACTGGCAGAGCCGTCATTTTCGCCTGTCCTTCGTCACCTTCTTTCCCTTCCTGAGTGGAAAGCTCTAGCCTTTCTTCGCTACCCCACAGCCAGAGGCAAGGAGCTTGCTGACCATTTGGCCGTGATATACAAAGATCTCACACGATGCAAGCGAAAGGTAAGCCTTCGACTCTCAGTTAGGCTATATGGATGTTTATCCTCACCAATATTGCGAATACCACGGACATCTTGATTCATCGTAGCTCTTTTTTCCATTCCTGGAGGTAGCATTGTCATGACTCCCTATAGTATGTCATTAGGTCTATACACACTCCGACGTTATTGGATGTTATTGCTAATTTGGATGCATGAGCCTGGCGCATATGTGTTCGTGACTAATAGTGTTGGTCATTCAAGGCGGATGTCACTGATTTCCATCTCGGCTGCATTTAAGATAAAAGCATACCGTGACTAGTGAGCATGCGCTGATTACAAAAGCTTGACTATACATGGTCTTTGAAAAGAAAGTCGGTTTGAAAGCCGCCTTGTTGCTAATGCTTGGGCAGTTCAAAGTGATCGAAGGAATTGCTGATGATTAGTTCTTTTTAACGGGTCATTTGAGGTTCCGTCGTCGTACCTCTGCTGATCGGCTATTAGCTTGGGCATTATGTTTTCCCTCGCCTCCATGAAAGTCTTGGGGTGCTGTAATAAGCCTTTTTCTCAGGTCGATTACCAGAATGTAAATGTGCCCATTTTTACTGTTCGGTATATTGATACATTACCTGATGACAGTCTTTCCATAAGTTTCATGGGTCATTTGAAGAGAATCTTCATCGCCCTTCTGCATGCGGTCACCCATTGTAATCCTGTGCTTTACCCCGTATACGTCTATGTTATTGCCTTACTCTTACCTGGTGTGAGAAGTCTTCAGTAAACTGAGAAGATGCTTATTTTGCATCCTTACTGCCTCTGAAACACAAACGATCGGGGCTGAATGTACCCACTTAAGGAAGGGTCGTAAATGATATCCATTTTTTCCATTGAAATGGGTCCTGATGCCCCCTTCGCTTGATTTCGATACGTTAAAAGTTGTTTAATGATCCATTGCTTTATTAAACTTGCTGATTCACACTTGACGAAATGTTTAAGCTAACATTCAGGTGTCGTTTTTCTCCAATAAATGTGAATTGACGTATTAACCACACACCTATATAAGATGCACCATTGTGCACGCGTCTGACTTGTGACATGCCCTACAATCAATTGCTGCGCGATTTTGGTGTGGTGCCGCAGACCAGTGGGAGCTAAAGCCATAAACCGGGTAATGCCAGTGGGTGCTGATTAAATTGCGAAACTGTAGAAATCACATTTAAAGAAAATAATGCTTTTTCTCCAAATTCGGAAGAAACACGGTGAAATGTCGCGCCCTACCAAACTGACCGACCAACCAACCAAATTGGCGTTGCTACCCCCATTCTGGGCAAACCGATTTTGCCTCTAAAGCTGCACATATGCCTTCTTCTCTCTCATATACAAAAAAAATTTAAAAACAAATAAAGTGTGTTGCTAAATTCTCGACGTCGGACTTGCCTTTCAGTGCAAAAAGTCGGCTTCCCTTCTTGACAACTTCGCCCTTTCCTCAAGTCGATTCCTCCCCCTCCCCTCACAACTTAATGGAAGAATGTGAGGCCTTAGCTTTCCCTTTAATTGCCTCTGAAAGGTGATTGCTGAATTGTTTTGAATAGATTTAGCAGAAAGATTGATTCATAAGTTACAGGAGCGAGTGCACTTTTCTCGATGGGAAAGAATGTCATTATGGGCGAGTGAGGGTGACTTGATGGGTGAAACTAAAACGGTGAAGCAGGCAAAGCGCCTCGACCCACGGTCCACTGTCCAGTCCAGATGACGCGCTTCTGCTTGAATCGGCGGAGGTGGAGGAGGAAGTGGGATGAGGGAGTGGGCGAGGCAGAGAGATAGACAATCCCGTTAGATGCCTGTGAATCACCCCAAGGTCGTGGGTGTTTCTAGGTTTGTGTATATGCGCAGTTTTGCGTGGTGTGATCTTCGAGTGAATCAGGCAGTTAATCACATACCTGCCCTCTCTCATGTTAAAATCAGTGCGTGTGGAACTGCTAACACCCTTTCAGTACAGCAGGATGCGAATGTGGTTGATAGTGCTTTTCTACTCTGCCCTCACGCTTACGGAACGAATTAAGCCTCAAGTCTCTTCTCGGCTTGCATTGGGAATGTCGTCTGCATTTGGTTCACTGACTTGTTAAGTCACCTCGACAGACAGTCTCAATGCAGGACCAGCGCTGAGTCACGTGGTCCAATGCGATTTTTTTTGTCTTTGAAATGGTTGTTTGCTTCGGGAAAAGGTATGACATGACGACGTTACAGATACTGACAACTCACTTTCTTTATTGTTGTTGTTTTCAATTGTTCACGTTATCAAACAAGGAACTAGGCGTGAACACTTAGTGGGCGCGTATGCGATTATGAACAATCCATGTTGCCGTTTACGTCTAGATTAAAGGTTATGATTCAGTATCGTCACTTGGATCACCCATTTTATTAATTATAAGTGTATACTTTGAATTCCATGTTCCTGTTTCATACTGGTATCTCCCGTCCCTTTCATTCGTCCACTCCGTTTTCTACTTCCCAGAATTACGAATGCGTAAGTTCTTTTGCAACCATAAAGTTAAGAGAGTCTCTTGTTTTTATGCTGCCTTCTAGTTAAAGCAACTCAACCTAGTACTACGAAGAAGAGCGGCCAATGGACAGTTGGCGGCTCCGCGGACTGTTAAATCACCACCACTACCTCCACCTCCAGTGCCGCCAAAACCTCAAGAACCACTGTTCCCGAATACCTATACTGATCCAAATACCTGTCCCCTCTCCCTCCTCAGTATGGTTGTCGACCAGAGGGCCACTGAGCCCAATTCCCCTTCTCAGGTGCTTCAAATGTCGCCGCTCAGTGTGGATACTGAGACTCTTGCAGAAACAGTGAAAGTTTTTCCTGTGAGTTGGCTACACCTCTTATTAATGCTGCTGCTTCAGTCTCCAGAGCCATTCTTGATAAGGCACACCAAGACTAGGCTGTGAAAGGATTGAGAAACTACAGTCATGATCAGGATGATATAGTACCAAGGCAGCAACTAGATTTTTGACCTCGAAGTTTCTTGGCATTACTTGAATGGGCATCTTTTGATTACGCATTTTTATTCTTGGGGGTTTTTCCAAATCTCTCCACTGTCCATTCGCTTGCCTCTATGAATTTTAATTAGCCTCGTGACAGGAGTGAAAAGGCGGTATGATGAATTTGCATCATAGCAGGAGGAATGCCACCTACTTCGTTAGTGAGAGTATATGCTGTAAATTTGGCTTGCAATTTCGCAGTTTGCGTCACCTTGGATTATGACATCCCTCCCTCCAAGTTTGATCTATGAGTAATGTCATTATTTTCGCCTGGTTTTGCCCTCTTGACGTGGGCAGTAATGCGAAACGCCCTCGTGCATTTTGAATGTACCTATTTGGCGCTCAAGATGGTCATTATTCATCTCATTAACGGACTCGATCAAAAGGAACCATTCCTTCATCTCCCCGACAGGCTTTCAAGCCTGACAATCTTCATTTTTGTATTGGATATTAATTGAAAGTCATCTTTAGCTTTTGAAAGCTGGAATCATGAGCTCGATGTGCAATTCGCAGTAAATTGGGTCAAAACACCAACCTGCATGTGTTTCAATCCCCCCCCCACATTCTCGTTTGGGAATTCTGGCTCCCAAAAAGATGGCAATAATTTAGAGAATCACTTGATTCACAATCCCATCTGAATAGCACTGATGGGATTCTCTCCTAGTAGATTTGTTCCCGTTTTATCCTCCCTATGATGTAAATGTTCCACATCTGGTTTGTTATCTCATTTGGTCTGCGTGACGTAAATGGGCGCTAAACAACGACCTCCAAGGTTATTTAGTTGTCTCCAGTGTGTTTTTCCCCTTGTCAGGCTCACTTAATACTTCAGTACGTCAACTTAACGCTTCAGAAACGTCTAGTTTTTTATACTTTGCCTTCTTTTTAGCGGAGGATTGAATATGCTACGCATGCACGGCGTCACAGCATGGGCTATTGTCTTTCTTCCCGTTTTGTTTAACTATTTCAAACAATTAATACGTCGTTGTAAGGGGGCGTGTTTTCCATGCGCCTAAATATAGGTCCGGCCCGCCTACTCAAATCGTGCAGCTGTAAGATGATTGCAGCATGCTAAACTGTTGCAAAATGCGCCGCCAGAACAGCAGTTGAAGCCTTGGGACGCTCGAAGTTGAATGGGTAAAAGCAAAACAAATCACCATTCTGTCACACAGCCACTTCATCTTTTGAGTGTCACAGCTTAATTGCTACCTTGAGATCCACACGCAAACCAGAAATGAGTGGCGCTTTAATTTGTCATCAAGGCACAAGAGCATTTGATCAAGTCTTTTTGGGGGCGAGGAGGGGTCCGGTCCGATCTGTTGCGAGAATTAACTGACTTTATAATGCTGCATATCAAACGTACTTAAAATACAAATTTCTCTTCGTAGAACCATCTGTTCAAAGCAGACCCACTTACTGAGACACAAAGTAAAATTGCTTTATAGGGCCAACATCCAGTTTTTCGCCCTCCTTGCCTCTTTGATCTATTTGGGCTTTATTCAGTTACACAGGAAATAGAGAGCAGTATCACTTATTCCCATCGGAAGCATCTGGACCGTCAAGTCTGGAGTCGTTTTACTTTTTGCCTTCAGGCCATGCTATTGAGGGTTACTGTCAAATGGGGACTCCGAATTTGACATCTCCTCCTGTTTAAACTTCTAGAAACTCAGACACCTGCAAGACATGCCTTCGAATAAGTTAAATCGTTAATGGGCATTCTAAACTGAATAACGACTAAAACTAGTAGCGCTTGTTTCCTTGCTAGCTTTCGGACATTGGACCACGAGCATGGGCGAACACACCGCCACCTCCGCCTCCACTGCAAGCATTGGGCTCCATCACCATGCGCAATCGGTCCTTCAGTTTCCCCAAGCGTCCTGCTACTCCGCTTACCACTCCTTCCGTGGATCGACGCAAGATGAAAGCCCCTATGGTCAGTGGCACCACCACCGGTGTGTGGCCGCCCAAGCGCAGGCGCTCTGAGGTCTCCCGTAAGCAGCTTCCTTCCCATTTCGCTTCCCTTATCGTAGGTTAAAATGCTTCCCAACTTTTTCCACTGTCGGTCCAGTTGTATCACGTGAAGGAAACGGCCTCCGCAATATTGTGTCACGTGGCTCTCACTGTGAGATGACATTGAAGCAAACTGGCCTGTCTGATCTCTAGTAGTTCCGATTATTGCACTTTTAGTGCTGCTGTAGCGAGAAGTTGATTTATGCTGTCGATAGGTGTGCTGGAGTGGGTACTGTAGCGCTCTGTGGAAAGTCAGATGAGTTACTTGGTAGGGCAGCTTGATTATAACTTTGTCTCAAAGCATCTCCGCCTCATTGCATCACGACTTTAAGAGTATCGTAAATTTTGGTAGGTTCATTCCCCGCATTTCCAGCCACATTTATCACCTCTAAGTGATAACGATTTGTATGACTTGAAAACTGTCATACACTATGCTGCCACGATAGACTCCGTTAAAACACGCAACTTATGTTCTTCCAGCTGTGGAGGAAGTAGAGAAAATTGTTTAACACTCCAAACGACCTGATCGCATTCGATGCGCCATGATAAGATAGATTCGCATTACATTGAGAAGATCCCTCATGTCAACACTAATATGTGAGTTCTATAGGGCACATTTTGTCTAATAACGGGTGTTTTCTAACGCTCACCTTGAATCTGGACGTGTGAAAAGGGAAGCCACGATGCGCCTCGGAGTCGGTGGACTTCTGCGAGGTCGTCTCTGACATCTCCACCTCACCCCTGCGTCTGCACGAGCAGCTGACAATCCAGGTGAGGGACACTGTCGACCCACAACAAAGCGGTTCCTCTGCCCATCACTCCGCCAAGGTGAGTTTGATGCAGACTCCCTCCCCTCCCCCATTCTCGCTTCTGCCAACAGTTTCGGATTTCGGTTGTGTGCACAATTTTGATGTGACTTGCATAGGATAATATCAGACCTTCCTAAAGGTAGAGAATCCATTTTTTGTGCATGACTAGGTTGTGTGAGATTCGTGACTCTGACTTAAGAGTGGATGGAAGGGATGGGAGTTCTCAGTGCGCTAGTCAAACCTCAGAAGGTTGGAAAGTGTTTACACAGCCATTATTGAATTGAGCTATCTATCATCTCACAAAGACTAGCTAAATGCGTTTGTGAGAGGAGGAGATTGGCGTTGAACAATGCGCAGATTACCATGAAACAGCTCCTGCCTCCCCCCCCAAAAAAAAAGCATTTGAAATCAAACTGGACGGTCCAGAGAAGCCGTCTGCTAGAGTTTTGGTGGAAAATTGCGATCGGGAAATGAGTGGTTGAGCAACTTTTACGATAAAGCGTACGTCTGCCAGAGAAATACATGGAAATTAGTCTATTTGTGTACAGGAATTGAGATTTTGTGTAAATGCTGACGAAGGGTGAAAAAGTTGTTGCCAATACGACGCTGATTTGTGGCTGGGTAGGTCGGCCGCCAGTAATCTGAGGCACACTTTTCGGGCGTACACCCAATTGCGACCAAAAAAACCCAAGCAAATTAACAAGTGCGTTACTTAATACAAGCAAGATCTGAGAGATAACCTGCTTGGAGCAAGCCATTGTGCTAGTGCAACGGATTTGTCACTTGGGATTTAAATTGGCAGCAGCCTTGAGGCACTTGGTTACAGGTCGATCTCCCTTGGATGGGGTAGTGACTGCTTTGTTTGTAAATCTGCTATCCAAATGGTTTTTTAGATAAAGTTTTATGTTTAAGCGTCACAGCTAACCTGCCCTCAAGGGGTGACATTTGTAGCGGATGATTGAGTTCATTAGCTTATCTTTGTCCAAAATGGTGGAAATTAATTAAATATGGGATTTTTTCAATTATGATTAAAAATCGTCTTTTCTCTGCACTCCTGGAAGCCTGAGGGAAGTTGGTCCCCGAGCAACGTTGACATTCAAATTGCTGTACTGCATTTGAGTCGCCAGATTAAGGTATTACCACGCTGCATTTCATTCCCGTCCCCCTCTCGAACTCTCTCTTCCTTGCCCAACTTGAACAAATCGAAATGTTGCTTAAAACTGCCTACTCTCAGAAACCTCACGAGCTGTCCCAGCTTTGTTTTTTTCTGCCACCTTTTTCTGATGTTAAGGAATAAGATTTGTGCTTCTGGACCTAGAAAACGTGGCTAAATGCGATTGGGGACTTGAAACGCTTTCATGCGACGCTCTTATGAAAGGCTATTACTTTTGTCAGATGAGGTCGATTGTTTTATTTTGTTACGTTCTTGAGACCATTTTGAAGCTAGCATTCGAGCTTGTCACATCAATGAAAAGGGGTTAGTGTTAGAACTGAAAAAGGAAAAAAAATAACTTGTGAAGTCGAATTAGCTAACTTAAACACACTTTATTCTTTCAAGTCTTCTGTTCTCTGACACTTGTACCCTGAAATGTAATTGGGAGTTGCCCATTATCCTACCGCTTCTCAAGCCACATCTCTTTTGATCCTATCTATATATTACTTCCTTATTTTCATCGAAAGTGTATTTGGGGGCTGAGGGGAGGGGTGCGATGGGGATGAGAAATCGGACGAATAAATATCCACTTTTTATGCGCTGCTGAGTCACCTCGGGTGTAGAAACACATCTACAAAAAGGCTAGAAAAGGGAAAGAACAAAAAAGGGGCCTAGAGTGAGAGTGATGTTGTTATTGCCATTGAAAGACTACTGCCTCTATCTCACCCTCCACCTCCTCGCTGGCCACGGTCGATACGTCGTCGGTTTCTTCACATCGTCCGCCGCAGCGGCGACCTCCGCCACCGCAGCGGACGTCAACAACGTCTTCGCGGCGACAGCGCAAGACCTCCCTTGGGCATTTTGCTGGGCCGCCGATGGCCTACAAAGGACCCAAACCAGACGAAGCGGAGGAGGGGTTGGAGGACGAACTTCTCCAACGTCCTCCTACTCCCGATCTTCGTCGCATCGACTTAGACCTCTCCGACCTCTCCGATGGGCTTCGCGTTCTCCTCATTGAGGATACGCATCTGCGAGCCGGCACACTCTACCTTGGTAAGCAGTCGTTGAAACCTCAGTATTTACAAATTACTTCGTGTATAACGTCTAGGTGGTTAGAAATGCGAGGAGTGTGACAAAATTCGCGTTCCTCCCTTTTTGGCATCAACATCTCCAACTGGTCTATCCGGCATTGCTAACGGTAGCTGTCGGTAACACCCCACTTATTTTTTATGATGCTGGAGTTTGCGTAAGACTAATCCATAAGACAATTGAAGGGCTATAAATCTGACTAATTGTGAAAAGAACGGTTATTATCAACCCACTCATTTTTTCACTTAGTCTCTTAACTTCTCACACTGAGTGTATTTTTCGGCGCCAGACAGCGGTAATTCATTTGCCAACAGCGCAAACTCCCTTTGCCGCATCATCAGCAGCCTCGCATTCGTAATTTCCCCCAATGTGGTGCTCAGGCCACTCTGGAAGGCACAATACGAATATTCGCATTTTTTAAAGAAGGACAGGAGGTTTGGGCGTTGATTGAGAGTGTGAAAATACTTCCTGTATTTCGGTGTGTTTGGAGAGCTTCGTAATTGTACAACAGGATGTTCTTCCCCTACCTCCCGATGGAAGCGGTCTTGTAGCTTTCTTTGCAAAAAACAATCTTGGAGAGCGCAATCCCACGTTCTCTATCTCCACGACCACACGGTATCGGTGCACATCAAAGGCGTTCTCCCTTTCTCCTCCTCCTCTCTCCATTGTGGCCAATTTGTGATACAAGTATACACACACACACGTGCAAGTATGCGGAGAGTAATTTAACTTAGGGCTTAGTTCTAGTCATAAAAATTTATGGAATTGAAATACATATTGTACACTCTAATTTAAAGCTGCAAAGAGGCGTGCTTACAGTGTTTCCCACCGCAACGTCCGAACACGTTAGTCGTTTCCTGCAGGTGAAAATTTTCTCACGGCTTGGTATTTTTTTTTTTGCAGAGGTAGTAAATTTACGGAATCCTTTGGCTCTGTGTTTTGTGTATCCTTGAACCCATCGATCGTTACATCTTTGTAAGGGGGTGAGGTTTTTTCACTTCTGAGGGAAATCGAAGCGGATTACGTCGCGCTTTGAACGTCTCGTGCAGTTCCTCAAATCCGTCGACACAACTCATGTTCACTGAACAATAATACTTAGTTGAAGCACAAACTGATGCTGAGCCCTCCTTTGGTGCTCTTATTCATTTTATTCTCGCTCTCCTCATCGCTGTGCTATTCAAGTTTATTGAGGGTACCTTCTAAAATAGAGTCGAGGTGGAGGTGTAGACTGGGGAAAATCTGACTTAGGCTTGCCTTGAAAGTTTTTTTGTCATGCCTCCGCTACATCGCAGTAATTGGTGGCCTTCAGTCGGGGCTATTCTCCATATTCTTGTAATGTGTAGTGGGTTTCGCACCCCTAGTCCCTGTTTTTTATAGGGAAATATTCTTTATTTTGTCTGTTATAATGGTGCCAGAGAACTCAAGGTTGTGCTTTGTAAGGCGCTCACTTCAATGAATAACCCAACATCCCGGACGTGAAATTCCTTTTATTGCTGGATGGAATGACATCTACAGTCAAAATTTACGATTATTCAAACAACACGGATCGTCCTTTGCCCCTTCCAGAAGACACCTCAACATCTTATTCCAACGAGAGAGACAACACCCACGACCGACAGTGCCTCATTCGTCTGGACCAGCTGGAGAAGGTTGAGTCACCGCCACCACTGCGTCTATCGCCTGGCACCAGCAACAGCGTTGGTAGCAGCAGTGCCAGTCTTTTCACCGTCGGTGTCAAGCGTCGACGCCTTGGTGAGGTCCGGCTCCATGCGTGGCAAGTCCTCCAACAGGCCGTCCTGGAAGTGGTGCCCGTCTCAATCAGCCAACTACCTCCTGGGACCCGTGTCTGTGCCGCTTGGAGTGACACCCTCGCCATTAACCTTTACCCTGGCGTCATCTCTGAGTGTGCGTGTAGTATGTTTCACTAATTTTTTCTTGAAATTTATTGCATCGTTAATTTTTCTCTGCTGAGATACTGTCTTCTGTTGATTGTCTGTTTTTCTGCTTGGTGACAAGTGAGTGCTGGTATTCTTTTGACAGGTTTTAACTGTTTTTCTCGGTTGGATTAATGTGTAGCTAGTTCTCTTCCTCTTAGCGCAACACTGTTGACAGTCCATTTTAGTGAGGTTTAGCGGGGGCCACTACTTATTCAACGCGGTTTGAGTTCGGTCGATTAAAGTGCTCAAGTTGCCTCCAATGCCGCTGCAAGGCATACAACTGCAGCCCTCAAGAGCTAGAGGACTAGTGTAGGTTAGATGTTGAGCGAGAGACTGAAGGGATTACCCTAGCAATTGTCATATCTTCGGGTGGTGGACGTATAAGTAGCTGTGGCTGTAGTGATTGCGAGCAGTTTGATCTGCGCCTCCGTGTTACGGGTCCGAGATTGGGGCTTTTAATGACCACCAACGCGGTTTCGCTAGTCCTTCTCTGTAACACGAAATTTGAGCATCACCATCACGGGATTGATTGTGCCATTTTGGTGCTGCTAAGTTTTGCGAGGGCTTCTCATCTGTCGCCATGGCAAAATACTGGCGATCCGATTTAGTGTGTATATAGCTTGCCTGTGTGTGTCATGTGGTGCACAGGGGACCACTTGAGGCAGATCAATGTCTGACATCGTTAGTCTCATTTGATCAACTCCAATCCCAACGTAACCGCGATTTCACGTCAAGTTGAATTCACGGCAATGAGTTCCATTGACTACTTGGGGAGTTGGGATCTTCCTTTCCGATAGGTATTTTATGTAAGTAATTTGCGACTATAAAAAGTAGGTGCATGAACTGTTTGCTTTTGGTCTCGTGATCTTGCTTACAGTGCACGTCTGTTTCCCCCGTAAACACACTAAAGATGGGGAATCTGTCACGTTTTTGAAATACGTGATTATGAGCTACCACCACCCTATGGTTGGACCAAGTGTCCTCTATGCGGAGGAGTGTTTTACGACACTCTTGATAGTCGCATACATTCATTGTACTGCTTGATTAGGGGACACTTACTGCCATGGTCCAGTGAATTTGAATGCTTATCACGAAAACGAGCTCAAGGGGCATGCCCATCTCGAGGTGCCCTTGCCCATTCACCATAATGAGACAAAACAAGCCTATATTATTGCGAAGTTTTGTTATGAGTCTAGTGGCCCAAGAGATGGTGTACTACTCGGGCGCGGGGCTTGAGGCTACTAGTCCAGATCGGAGACTGGGCCGCCCGGCGAAGGCACAGTAGCGGAGCTCCAAGCTGTCTGCGAAGCCAGTAACCGAGACCTAGAAAAACAACTCGCGTATTACAGAGAGCAACAGAGTTTTAGCATTCAGGCTTTGATCTGTTCCCAAAACTTTTCGGTGTATTGCATTTTAGTGCTTTAAAAGAGGTCTCTGCAAGTGCAACCAGGCGGGCACTTTTTAGTAAGCCATTATTTATATCTGAGCACGAGGAATTGCTGCGTCTGCTATCCTAGCACCATGGTAGTCTTTTCCTGCTGGCATTGCGGCTTTTTTCTTTCCTCCCTCCCAAGAGGCCATCATTTCGAATCCCCTTTTACCAATAAATACCAGCCTCCACAAAGGTCTAGGATTAGCTGCTGCCTTGTGCTTTTTTGTTTTCTTTTAAAGATAACTTTTCTCCATTAAAAGCAATGAGCAATGTTGTGGACGAGAGAGATGCTGTGTGACTTACTGGCAGAGACCATTTATGTTCATCTTGAAAAGCCACAATTTTTGTGGCACTTTTCGTTGAAAGTATATTACAGTTTAGTTGATGCTCGTTATGCTCAAGCATGGTATCGAAGGTCTCAGCTACCTAGGCTAACAGCCGAGCGTTTTTGAGGGTGAAAGTCCACGATGAATTACCAAGAGCCTTTTTGGAAGATTGTAAAACGAGTTTCTATATCCGGATCCTAAAGGCGCAATTGGTGAATACTTTTTGGAACTAAACCCCTTAGCACCAACATCCACGTCCATTGTAGCTCAATCTCAACTCACGTCTTGCTAAAATGGTGATGTCCGAGATCATATATGGGCCTGGTGTTAATAAACTCGTATTAGGCCTTTCGTCAGTGCCATCTGTTCCACGGAGGAGCAAAACTGTTTTACAGACCCCTCCACCGGTTGAGAGGTAATCGAGTTGAAAACACCATGGAGGGGTGAAATTTAGTCGTGTAGTAATAGTGATGCCCATTCCACATTTTCCCGTTCTACAGTAGGTGCAGACAAGCTACCACCGGCAGACAACCACCTCTGCATTGACTTTGACGACGGCGATCACAGAGAGGTGCCTCTGCATCACATTCGCATGCTTCCCGACCACTTTGCCAACCTCACCGAGTTGGGTCGGGCTACCGACGCCCCCATTTCCTGCACAGTCAATACAGGCAGCATGGAGGCTCGTTGCGGCCAAGCGTCGCCACAACCGTCACCTGTTTCACCGAAGTGCAGGAGAATGACCTCTGTCACACGAAGAAGTCAACTTGTGAATGGAGACATCTCCTCACTGAAAGAGCCCTCTCCACTTGTACATGGTGGGTTGTTTTTATCATTGACTCTCTGCTACTGAGGCTTGGTGAGTAGAAGTTTTGTGTGTTATGTGGATCCGAGGTGAGAAGGGGAGAGGATAGGCGGCCAAGTGGTAGTTGGCTTTAGAACCCGAGTTATTGCAGGAATCGTCACTTTAATGTCGGCGAACGAGAAGTTTTGGATGGCTTCAGTCGAGTTCTAGAGACATAAAAATGCCGGCGTAAACTTACTTCTGCTGTATGACCTCTTTCCTTCTTTTGACTGTTTTCGGTGCTTTGCTTCTTGGACTTAGGCTTATGTTTCAATTGTGACGAGTATTTCGGCTAGTCACTACTCTCGAAGATGATATGATGAATCCACCTGAGAAGTGGAATTCCCCGACTTCACTAGTAGTAGTCCATTGCCGAGGTATTCTTGTGATTATCAGTGTTAAAAGTTCACCATTGCTTCTCATATATCCGTGCTTTTCATGAAATGGTTATCTTAAGAACAGAGTGGGTGCCATTGTCTAACTCCATTGCTGGTTATTACGTGAGACTTGAGATTGTGCATTGCTAGGAGCGGAGTCGATTTCAACAACTCATCCGCACCTGTGAATGCCGTCCCTCTATAGCATTTCTGTGTGCTATTCAGTCTGCAAAATTGTCTTTTCAAAGCGAATTTCTAACATTGCCGAAGGCGTTATGGAAAACGAAGTCCTCTGAAAGAGTCCCAATAAACCCATGAACAGATTATTGTGAGAAAACAAAACAAAAAAGAGGACCACGCAGGTAAACAATCAAAACGAAATTGCTTGACAGCAAATCGGCTATGTAATTCCAGGTCGGCATCGCCCATCAAACCTTATGCTACTGATATCCGGCGAGCAGGATTCGTTGCATCAGGGAATTGGGTGGCTGAATTATTGGTATAGAGAGGAGGAAAGGTAGGTTTTCTGTTTTGTGACTGATTGTGTTGAAACACTTATATGCGCACTAGATTTGGCTGTAAACTGCACCTTACCTCGACATGCTACCGTTGGCTTGTTACACTGATGTGGAATGCTTTTTTTAATTCAGGCGATGATTGGTTGAACGACTGGCCCACTGACGGAGAGAAGGTGAAGGCCCCTCTGAGAGTCATTTGGAAACCTCATGGACGGGTGAGTGACCGGCCACCGCATCTCCTTGCTTTGACTTGTCTTAAACCAAACTGTGTATGCGTATTGCAGCTGCGAAAGCGATACAACGGGATGCCCTGCTACCGTTCGCTGAAGCGCAACAGGGACGGACTGGTGGTGCGACTGGGTGATGTGGTGAAGTTCAACTCGGGTGGAAGTGATCAGGCCTACCTGGGTGAGATCAAATTCATCTGCGCACCACGACACAATGAGCTCTCACCACTTGTCTGTGCCTCCTGGTAGGTTGCCCTGTTTGTCTGTTCGCCCGTTCAAAACCCTTTCCCCGCTACTGAGGCACCTGATGGAGCCAATAAATTATGCTTTGACTTCTTACAATTTGCTTTTGATTTCCAGGTTCTACTGTCCAGAAGAAGCAGGAGAGGACGGTAAGCGTGTTGCCAAATACGAAGGCGCTGTTTTTGTAACCGATCACGTAGATGACAACGAGGCCACTTGCATCATCAACCGTGTTCAAATAGCTCGCAACTACGCCGAGTATCGGCTCTCCAGGCAAAAGAAAGCTGCTGAGCTAACTGAGAAGCAGCCATTTCCATGCGGCGATGAGATCACTTCCGTTCTGGACGAAAGCGAGGGTGACTCCAGCTCCGAGGGAGAACTGCCGACCTACTTTATAGCTGGCAAGTTCGATCCACTCACGGGTCGTGTTCTCGCCTGGGACCCTGACCTCTCTACCGAGCTGCATTTACAAGTGTCGTCGTCACCACCTTCACAGCACCCATCAGCACCACCAACACCGACGTCCCGCTTACACTGAGAAGAGAGACCACCTTCTCTCGGATTGTATCCTAGTTGTACAAGCTCATGTCTACCAACCTCTTTCCTCGACCTTTCTTTCTTCCACCACCCACCCCCTCCAGCGAGTCCAGGCCAGACATGTGCAAACCTCTTAGAAGTCGACTGTGTCAGTTACCTCCTTCCCCGTACTATCATAACCACTCAACAAGTTGCCGTGAGGCACTCGCCCAAACCGACGGCTGTAACAGAATTTGCTACAGATATCCAGTTAAGATACTTGAGTCCTGGTTTCTTCGCACGTATCACAAGCATTATTTCATCAACTGCGAGAGCCGCCTGGATCAGACGATCGGCAAAGCGGGTCATCGGGTTTGCACTTCCGGTTAGTGGAATACACAGACGTAGCAAAATCCACTCCTTTTGTGAGGTGAGAAAAAAAGATGGACATAGGGACAAGTTGCTCCATATGTACATAAACACTTGCAACAGAGGTGGTCAATAGAGCTGGGCGTTTGGCATCAGTTGGGGCGCTGTTCCATGCGCGTTTTGGGTGGTTTGAAGCCACCTAAACTTTCACCTTTCTTGGCCTTCTTGGCAGTGAAGTTGCGCCAGCTTCTTACCCGGTCCTTTCGACTTTCCTGTAACAAACAGTGGGAAGCTTACGCGCATGCGAGTACTGGAAAGGGGTGATCAGGTAGCCAATTAATTCAACCACTGACTGAGCCTTTTATTCTGTAATTGGGGATCATCAAATGACTTTGAACTGAGGTGAATGGTAGCCAAGAGTGAAATAATCAGTACATAGTAGTGAGTACCCGAGGCAGTAAGTTCGCACAACCCATACATAGTGATGCCTGTAGAGTCCATCAACGTAGGGCTAACAAAAAATGAGACACGAAATAGTAAACCTTAGAATGCTGAGGAATTGGTGCTGGAAACCAACCACAAAGGGCAAGTATGGCAGTGAAAAGACGTACTTCGTAATTATCACGCCATTCCCTGTCGTACTGCACACGAAAACGATGCATTTCCTCTTCTTCTGCCTTTCTTTTTCTGAAAGTATAAACACCTCTACATTGAAGAGTGAGGTGATATTCGCCAAAAGTTATCCATGTGTGTTACCGAAGGCAAAGTGCATTGCAGTCCACAAAATTCATGAGGATTATTCTCCACAATGGTAGACAGAGATACGTATCGCATTGAAACGCAAAATACGGTGGAAAACAATCAATAACCCCATGATACGAGAATAGACTAGTTCACGCGATTTTGCAAGGCTGTCTCGAAAGGGCGCAAAAAAATTCGAAATTGAAACGACCGTACACTGAGAGGCGGTTATGTGGCAAAAAATACGAATGCAAGAGAAATTGGAAAAAGCGAATGGGCAAAAGGACACACCTTTCATTCTGCTGTTTAGTCTCTTCATCCACGCGAAGGCGTTCTAGATCTGCAAAGAGTTTGCACGTTTGCACATATACAGCATGTCTGTACTACACGAAGACATTGAAGATATGCTAAATCAAAGTTACCTTAGCTGGATCGTCCTCATCTATGGTTTGACCTTTAGCTTTGATGCGTTTTTCTGAAACCTATGGAGATTAAAGTACAAGTAATGAGTTACTACCATCTGAAGCACACGGTCCTTTGCCTCTTGAACGACTTCCAGGCATTTTCGGTAACTTTCGTTGTTTTCAAGAGTTTTGTATGCCTTCGTAACAGCTACACAAATAAGTAGACAAGAAGAAACCATCACATTAACAAATATGAACGAGACAGGAAATTTTCTTACCATCAAAGGCCTTCTGAGCCCTCTCAGCGTCATCTTGGTTTTTATCTGGATGCACAAGGAGAGACATCTACGTATGCTAGAAATACGGATGAGTAATACCTGGCGATATCTTGATTTAATATCAGACATCTTCGCCTCTGGATCGACTTGCAAAACCTAACAAATACAATCGAATAAAATATTTTGAGGGACGTACATCAAATGGATTAAGGTTGAAGTACGTGCATCCCGGCCTATTTAGTCTGTCAATTTGTTGTTTTGGTGTGAGAGTTGAGTCCCTCTTTTCTATTATCTTTACCTCGGAATAAAACTCCGAAAACAAACGCTCCTTGTCGCCCATACCCAATAAAAACCAAACACTAAAGCGCAGTACGTAAAATTGAATAGCGGAAAGACTTAAACAATAGACACCGGTTTAAGCTAAAAATGATGTGAGGGCTAATTTAAAGAATAAATCATTAAAAAATTCCCCATTGTGCTAGTGAGCAAAAAGTCACGCTTACGAGCTCTTTTTTATCCTGTCTTGTCAATGAAAACAACAAATACCCATATTACAGGCTAATATGTATTGTTTCGACTTTTGAGGTACCTACGACAAGTTAGCTGTCTGTCTAATTTTTTAAAGAAGCAACTTTATGTCTCTACCTTTTACCCTTCTCCGATTTAGCTGTCCTCCTATAGCAGTAGGTTTTCTGATCCAGATTTTGTATTTCTCTGGCCCTTATGGTAAGAGGCAAGAGCAGCGCTACTTGGCGAAAAGATTGCAGTACTAACGCCATAGATGCCTTACCGATGTAGAGAGACTGAGAGACTGCCCACGTGGCTCGCCGTTTTTGCCATCAATTGGGGGGAGATAATAAATTTTGAACCCCGTCGCAGACGAACCTAATAGGACTTTGGACACCCAGGCACTCCATACTGACCGATTACACCTCATCCCCCTCAGTCTTTAGTGATCTCTAAAAAATATCAAGAAGCATTCAGCCTTCTCATGGCAAGGAAAAGGGAAGAGAGGAGCCTACTACATGCAGACCCTATCTAATCGCTTGTGGATTACATTTGGGCCTCTTTAAAGTACTAAAATTAAATTCAACTCCCTAAACCTAGACTTAAAGTTCTTTAGTAACATTAGGAATAATGATTTGGCCTTTAAAGTCCACCATATTCTCTTAATATTGTGTCTTGCCCCGCAAGAGGTATTCCACGAAATAGCGTGACCGCACTTGTGCACTTTATTGCTACCATCGTTTGAAGTGTCCAGACATCAATGTGCAGGAGAGTTGATTTAGCGTGTCTTCTTAAAGAGCTAACAAATATTAAACCCTGCACCTAGGCGCATCAAACCAAAACTACTGCGCATATCAAACTCTTACACCACCTTCTCTGCTTGTCGATTGTGTCAGCCAAGGAAAGCGGTTTACTAAGCATTCTAAACTTTTGATAAAAAATATTCTACAAGAGATGATTGTCACGATTTCAAACAGTCCAAATATTTCTGAGTCTTCTCTGAAGACACTGCACGTGGACACGGGCATCTGTCGGCAGCCTTAAACATTCAGTCCCTGCCTACGATAACAGCGCTACAGCGCAATTAGGATAAACGCGGAAGCTGCTGGCCTTTGTGTTGTGTTACAATTTATGCCGAAGTGATAGTTTTGATTCAATGAAAATAGATATGCTCACTGAGCAAAACACAAACTGTCAGGGACTCAAGCTAGGCTTGATCTTTAAATTATACATAAATCCCATACAGTGCCATGTGTTTAACCCTCACAACGCGACCAAACTTTACTCTCGCGAATCAAATCTGTGTGTGTTTATTAGTTCATTAGCCTTAAAAGCGTCGAAAAATGCAATGGCTCGGAACACTCTAGACAGATTGCTCTTAAAGGTTTAGCATTATGGTTGAGAATATATGCATGTTTACTAGACAAATTTGACGCAGCAGACAGTGTCAGTTTGTGAGGCATGAATGAACAAGTGTCTCGGACGGGTTTGAAATATTGATTGGGTAATAAGGGGCCCACATAACTGCCTGCTGGAAGCCTGGTAGGGTTGTACAATATGGGCGCTCAGCCTGCGAAGCCCCCGAAGAAGGGCAAACTGGAGGAGGATAGAACGCGCAGAGAGGACACTTTTGCAGAGGCCACAAGCAAGAAAGGGAGTATCGATGCAATGACGACGGTTGAAGACTGGGATCCTAACGATCTTTGGGAAATTAGTGATCATAGGCAAGTGTTTTCACAGAATCGCGACAAATCTAAACTATCACCGAAAGCCTCGCATCAACGAAAACGATGATAACACTTGATTTTATTTGCTTCGTTACAATTGACAATGTAATTTATGTTGGGAGTTTTTTGTGTACAAAGATTTTTTATAATTGCATCCATTTGGATTCTGATGCGGTTAAAAGTGATGAAATCGCAACTTTACGCTTTTAGTCGTCAACCCAAAGATGTGTACCTTATAGAGACCTCGCTGGAGACAATGTATTAGCTGAGTATGTATTGCCTACCTATAGAGGCGATCAGGCGTTCGTCGTGACCGATAGATTAGGCCAAGCAGCGAGGTTACAATGGTAGACCGACCGAGTGATGTGACTCAAAACTGAGAGCCAAACCAACCGGCCAATTAAGCACTCGCTATCACTGTTTTAAACGAGAGTAGAAGATACTTCGAGCTGTAAGTATAGTGGTTCAGAACGTAATAGCTTGCTAATGGTGTAACGCCTTTTAATACACAGTTGTTTGAATGCATCGCTTACATGGCAAGCTAGCAGATGGCACAGACTCCCCAATCACATGGGGGCATTGATCTCCAAGAGAGGAAAAATTTTTAGTGCCCCATATTGCATTAACAGTGCACTTAATACCGCTTTCCATATCGCATAACGCATGCCAATATGCAGCCCCGTAAGCGGGAATATTTCATGAATTGCTTATTTGCTGCCTCAGGTATATTTGGGCAATGGGTTGACAATTTTGATTTTTCGATCCAATACTAATTCATATATCGGCGATGAGCTTTGCCAAAGTCATGGAGAACCAAAACATTTTTGAGTTAGCATTATGTTGGACTGTTTTCGAGAGCGGAAAAAAAGCTCATTACTGGCAAAGGTGTAAACATCGAACGATTATGCAGGAGTCGCTTTCAAGATGTCATAATTTATTAAATCACTTTTTTAAAATTATTTGACTCTGCATTTAACGATTTTACGTAGCATAATTTTTAAACGCGGTCATGAATTTCAACTATGTAGTAGCACTTCTGATGTTGCGCAATGCCGACCGAAAGATTTGAACCGTAAATTCATCGTTTGCTTACAAGGTGAGGTGTTTTACAATCTGTGATACGTCAGCGCCAATTTCAAGGGCTTGCTGTGTTCACATATCTGTGGTGCGGACTTAATTTGTTACTCATCATAAGTTACACTTCTTGGCAAAGGAGGCTAGAATTTGATATATTCCTTTGGTCTGCCTGATTTGTTTGCTCTCTTGTGGGGTACGTCTTGAAAACGCTATGGAGTGGTTGTTCAGACGCTTTGCCCTGCTAAACCTTTTTTCCTTAGGCGTGTGGCTTATGCATACATTTCCGAAAGTATTTTTTGCCTATTTATTGCATCAACTATTTGAGTTCCCAGTATACCACAAGCAAATTCATGTAACTTTCATCGAAATGGCATTTGAACAAGAAGAGCGTGCTGAGCGCTGCTAAAGTACACCGTTAGATTTGTATCTCTATTTCCTTTAGGTTTGTGGGCATTCTCTCAGTAAACATCATTTGATGCAGAGCGGCTCGAAATCTAAGCGTGGGACATCTCACGATGCTGATAATCAACAACAACCAGCATCGAAGCCGGTTTATGAAATTGGTTCCTACGTTATGGCACGATGGAGAAATAACTATGAGTACCTTGCAGAGGTTTTGGCCTATCGTCAAAGATCTCGCGATCATCTGGATTATCGAATTAAGTTTAGCTGGGACGGTATCGTTGAATGGACCCCAGCATCCTCCATTCGTCGTGCAGAGCAAAACGAAATTAACTACGTGCTGCGATTCATTCGACAACATAAGCAAGCGGAATCGGTGAGGAAGGAGCCTAATGAAGAGCATGAGAAGAAACCCATTGCTGATGCTAATGATAATGCGAATGATACACCCGTTGCCAAAGGTGATATGCTCTATGATCGCAGTATTGTTCAGTTTCATGAAGCCTGTCGGAAGAGGCGGGAACTAAAGAAGCGGGCTGTTTCAGGCGAGTTCGAGGGGTCAAAGCTTGAGGAGTTACCCAAGTTGGAGGACTCAATTGTTTCAATTCCTAGTAAACCGGGAGTCATCAAATCAGAGCCGCCTGGTTCGTCTAAACGGTCAAGTGCTGCAGTAAGATGTTTGTAAGGGAGAGGTTCATTTTCCCCATCTAGGTTCGTAAAGTTCCTCCCAAACCGACTGTGGTAGTTGACCTAGCAGTTCCCTCACAGAAAATACCTCCGACCACATTCCAGTGTCCTCATTGCCCTCGGAAAATGCGTAGACAAAGTCTCTTAACTGCTCATCTTCAGAATTATCACAGCACAAAGAGCACTTCACCGCCTTCGACTGTGGAATCCGCTCTTGCACCGAAGAAGAGGAAGGTGGAACCAGAGGTGGAGAGGTATTTCAGCTACCTGACTCACTCCCGATCGTCCTTTCTAGCCAATCGCTGCCTGAAGCTGCCCATCCAGAGAGATATGTCTTCTGTCCCACGTGTAAGTATAGCGGTTCCTCCACAGAATGCGTGAAAAATCTCATCCAATGCATTGTCTGTCGGGTGTGGTCCCACAGATCATGTACCTCACAGTGTTCAGCCAAGGTAAGTAACCAATCCCATTTACTTGCAAGCGCATCCAAACCGGGTAATTAATATCCTTTCCGCCTTATCATTTCTTTCCTTACTGTAGTCGTGGATTTGTACTTTCTGCCACCGGGCACCCTCTCAGTCCGGTCTCACTGACTGGCCTGTCGAGGCGGCGGAAACTGGTGTAGTGACCATGTCGCAGCCGGGTGACAATCCCAGCTTGGCCCAGGTGATGCGAGAGACTGTGAGCCTGATCAACTGGCTGCGCCATCTCAATACATTGATTGTGACGGGTCGTCGCACTCTCTGCCGAATTAAAGGATTGTCTGGTAGCTGTGGTAGTGGCAGTGTTGATGCACAGACCACCGCAGGCACCTCAAATCCACCGAAGGAAACTTCTGCTGACTCCACAACTGCCGACTTGGCCATGGATTTCACCTTTATTCCTGGACCTCAAACAGTTACTGTGGAGGAACATTTGAGTGGTGAGATCTAATTCATGAACTCGCCGGTATCTGGTATTATTGTCTGTAAAATGTGTTTTTCGGATGATTAGCTGATAAGTGTGAGCAAAATAATCTCTCACGTTCATCAAGTACGGAAACTGCGACGTGAGAAACGAATGGGATGTTAAAACACTGAATAACTATTGATCCCTCAAAAGTTGACCAATAAAACCGGTGCCGGAAATTGCTGAACTCCTGAACTAGTTAGTAAATGTTACTTAAATGGGTAGGATGACGCAGGTTTTGCTGTCCGTTCCAACATCGTCTAGTTGCTAAAATGGAGTGGCAATATCTTACTTGATCTCCTACCAATGACAAACATCACACAAATTTGAATAGCTTCAATGGTGTTGAAGAAGTATGCGTCTTGACTATTTTTCCTTTCTTAGTTCGTGCCGTGAGATTGCTTCTCTGATTTGTTCCTTATCTGTCGCGATATGAAGGGGCATATCCTCATGACTCGAATATTCAACTTTTTGACTATTTCCCCTTCTGCGTTCGAATTCGATCTGCTTGATTCCAGCTCTGCCACGTTAGTAGTGACAATAATTTGTCGAGAAACGCTACGAAATATTTGCTCCCAAAAGTCGACTCAGCCTCCACCCCTCACCGCTTGGGGTCTTGGCCGAGATATTTCATTGAAAACTCACCTTATTGCGATTTCTTCTCTTTTCGTATCAGCTTTCGAGTTCCATCATGATTTGATCATAATTGGATCAGAAAACAATTTATTTAATTCCCAAACTATTTTACACAGCATTGGAGTCCACAGACATCACACGAATTCTGGCCAACCTCGCAAACAGCTCGCCAGAAGACCTACCCGACCTGATGACTGCCATCTCGGACGACCTACTCAACGTGCCGGCCACGACACAACAGGGCCAACCGCAAGTCCAGTCGGGATCGCCAGGCCAGGCTGTGCCACTGCCTCCACCTCCCCAGTCGGGCGCCATTTTCGACACGCCGACTAAGGCGCTGCTGGCAAGTTTCGAGCAGGTGTTGTACCAGGGCGGAAGCGGAGGGAGTAATGGCAAACCCCTTCCCCCACCCACAGCCATCGCAATGTACGTTGTGTGTGGAATGAATTGCAGTTCCAGTGTATTGAACATGTGCGTTTATTTTGAAATAACCCAACACGAATAGATTAGGTAAACTATTCGTTTTTGAAACTGAAAAGAAGCGTTTCCATTTGTACACTATTCAAATTAAGGTGGAATAATTAGGTTGATGACCTCAAGCACCATACAGCGATCGAATTGCCACTGGGTGGCGTGAGGAAAAAGGGAAGATGGCGAGTAGGTACCACATGGTTCCGCTGCTAAAGCGGGCTCTTGCTTGATCGAAGTCTGTATCGGTGTCTTCACCCAAACAACGATGAAACGAACAGTTTTGCCTTCTTGGGTCGATAGACTTGAAATGTGAAGCTCATTATCACCCCCTCCAATCTCTATGGTACCAGCTGCAATCTACCCTCGCAGCGCAGTAATTACCCCTTTTTCATAGGTAGCTACAACCTAAATTCATTTGCGCACGCGTTTCAGTGAGGCAGATCTACAGCGGCCCCTGTCAATTGACGCCGCATCACCTTTCTTCACCACGCCCGTGAAGAGCCTTCGCAGCGCGAGCACTAGTGTCAGCGACATCGAGGCCGCGGCCAGTCTAATTGGCTTCGCCGAGAGCTCCGGTCGTGGCGAGTTTGGTCTATCCACTGCACCCACTACGCCCTCTTGTGGTCTGTTTCGCTCTCTTCCATCCTGTTATCTTTTTCTGCTTAGGACTTTTCCTGTTATTGCTACCGGTTCATTGCACTATACTCCAGTAACGGAGTGTGTGGGTTCTCTGATTTGCCCAAATATATGTGGTTATAGAAAACTACAAAAGGGGTAGCGTTGACTTCTCATTTCAAGTAAAACCATCCTTCCTTGTGTCCAATTTCCATTTAAATATTTCAGACACTATTTGACTACATATTTAGACGCACATTGCGTTACAGAAGCCTTTTTGTCTATGTAGACGAGGCAAAGTCACAGAGGGTATCAAGCGACCTCGACCGCCTGGAATCGGACATCCTAATCCCATTGGAGGATATGATCGGTCTAATTGAGTCACGGCTCGATGTAATCGAGTCACAGGTGGCCAAGATGCAAGGAAACCAGGCGGTATTGTTGCCTCACTCGAATGCCGAGAACCGGCATGGGACGGATGAAGACGATGGTGGTGACGATGATTCGGTGTCGGCGCTCTCAAGGACACCCGCCTTCTCGCATTCCTCTCTCTCGCCCTCCTCCTCGCGCTCCCTGTCCCCCACGTCGCCTCAGGGTGGTGGTGGCGGCGCTGACACCCAGTCGGCCGGAGTTATTTATCCTCACCCCAAATTCGCTCCCAAGCGGCGAACTTACCAGCGCTCACCTTTTTAATCACCCCACTGTCCGTAGTGCGTGTGTACATCAGATTAGACACGTGCCTCTCACTACCTCTTCTGGTACTGCTTTGCTTGAGGGTTTTTTCTAATTAGAGTTGTTGAATGCATAACTGCGCACATGCCAGTTAGAGAACTTTAATCACCGGTTAGTGGTTGAGGGACTAAGTTTTAACGCTTCATTTTAATATTCGGCGTGAGGTATTCCATGGTGGAGTAGAGTATTCAAGACGCTAGGAAAGCACATAAGAGGTTGGGGGCGTTCTCTCGTGATCCATCAGTAGGCTGACTGTCAGTGCTTACAGTAATCAACTAATGGGTACTCAACATATATCGTCTCCCCAAAAATAAGTGGGAATTAACGCCACTTATTGGCTGAATGGCGTTCACCCGCATCGAGCGTAAAAGGACTACAGATCGGACACAACATGTGTGGGAGGCTAGAGGAAACGGTGTCGGAATAATTACCACAGAGATAAGTAGGGCACTCAGTCGACCTTAGTAAAGTTTGAACCACTGCTACGTAAAATCCATATAAATCAGGCAGCAGCCACCATGAAATTCTCTGCGGAGGAGGAATCTGTTATTTCCTAGAAGAGATAAATAAAATGGCACTAGCAAAACAGTCCACAAGCATCTAGAGCGCTCGAGAGACCCCACTATCTGATCAGTTCCCTTTCTAGATGAGTCAGACTGAAGCCGCACTTGAAGATGACACACCACAACAGGAAGTAGTCTTGAACACTGCTGCTCCTCCGCCTGAAGATGCTGAGCCTCAACCTGAAGATGAATGTGACATCAGTACGACACTTTCAGCTCCCAAACGCAAACGGCGTCGACGAAAGTGGGGGAATACTGAGCCCGACTTTGAGGTACTCTTCCATAAGGTACTATCAGCCATTCTCTAGAATGGGTGCAGCGTAAGAAAGGATGAGCCGTTTATGCTTATCCACCAACCATTTCATCGCATTGTGTTCGACGAAGACGGCAACGCATCCGATGTGGTTCTCCGACCCCAATGTGAGGCAGGTTTACCTCTTGTCTTCCTTACTCCATCTCACTTTAGTATCAGGTCAATAGGAAGCACCAAAAGCGTCTGGCCACGAGCAGCTACAAGTGGAGTTCAAGCGTCCAAGCAAACGCCAATATAGTCAGCGTGGTGTCGACGGAGCCCAAAACCGCTAATTTGCCATCAGCTGTAGGACACCCAGAAGTGAAGAACCTTGAAGTGCGGATCCACCGTTTTCCGGTGAGTGGATGGTGCTTTCTGACACAAGGGAAATTACAACGGCACTTTAGAACGACTATGAGACAGTGGTGAACTACTGGTACACAACCCTCGAGTGGCTGGATCGGGCGACTATGGAAGATGTAAGTGGTTCCTTTAAAACTTATTTCCATGGTGCCCTTGGTCTTGAATAGGCTTAGAGATTCACTAGATCTTGGGAACTAAGTCATGTGTCCAGTCCCAATGTTGCCCCGTCCCCAATGTAGATTAATCAGGAGGCCAATGAGGATGAGGAAGGGGCGAAGGAAGAATTCGGTGATGAAGAGAGTCATTCTGATAAAACTATCAAAGATGAGTACGACGAGAAAACCCTCGAGAATATTGTAAAGGTACGACCTTTTTTAAAATAAGTTCACGTCCTAGGTTGAATACTCACTACCAGACGATGCCGTAAACACTAACGCTGTGGTTAATCGGGAGGAAGCTAAGGGCGGCAATGAGACAATTGCGGAAAGGTCAGGCAATGCTGGTTAAATTTACTAAGGGCGAGACGCGGCATAACCAACTATAAATCCCTGATAGCTGTAAATAGAGTGAAATATCAAAATAGACGTCCATATTACTGGATGACTGACAAAAGTAACCAAATGAGGCATCCCGCCGGTTGAGATGTTAAATTTTACACATTAAGGAGGAATTAGCGCCTTACACAGTTCTCCAGCGTCTGAGTACGAAATTGGCCGGCCTAATGTGGAGCTGACGATAACCTTCTTATCCGTCTTCAATTCCGTAGCGATTTTTTTTGCCAGGAGATGTGCTTCATCCTGTAATGCAGTGAGTGGTAGTTACGGCGTCCACAAGCTAAAACTACCTCGCATATAAGTTTTTGGGTTACGACAGCTTTACGAGGACTAAGTTTTGCCAGAATAACAAGATAGAACTGCAACAAACAGAAAGTCTGTGGATAGGTTTCTAAAGGACCACAAAGGGACATGATGAAATATCAGCAGGAATAAGTCGGGAGATATACCTGCGGGTTTATGGAAGTCACCATTATCTATTTTGACAAAGTGAGCAATGATATAAAGCTAAGAGTCCATAGGTTTGGACTAAAGAAGTAATGATATCATAGGGAGACACGCATAAAAGCCGTAAACGGGGCACTTTGGGAAACTTACCCTATCGCGCCCAATAAGCATGCGACTTTCGTAGGTGCTAGTCTGCCTTGGCGAAATCGACTCGGGGAAATTTGAGGTCTGACGTTCGAACAGAACCTAAAGCAGGGTACCTTTTCAACGCGTTCTGTACCATATCTCCCAGCTTCCCGTTAGTCGACACGATCACAAATATGAGATTGGAGAACTCAAGCTTTACGACATGCACGCCTAGAGATGCCTCTGGGAGAGTAATGTAATTCTATTTTTAGCCCTCGAAGATGGCATAGAATACCTTGCTTATGACAGGGAAATCCATTTACGAGAAGGCACGTGAGGCTCCAACCCAGCAACCTTGATTTACCGCGGTCGTAGGGAGGCATTTAAACGATACGGCGCTGTCTAGCAATTTAAGCCGAGCTGGAAGTCAGGTTTGAGCTTGTCCATGCTTTTTATGCAAAGGGATTTAGCTGGTAGACTAAAATTAAACGTCAGGGGATGTTGGTTTAACACAGGAAGATTTGACGAAAAGAGACGTTTACCAGTTAAGCATGGAATATTTAGGAATCAAAGATAAATCAAGGCTTGTGGGCTTTATAATCTTCTGTAAGTTAGGTAATATATAGTAGTTGTTGAGCGTCTAAGTGTAGCTCAGCCAAGTAAAATTGTAAATATCTGGGTAGAAAGCAGCTCTCCTCGAAATAAAAAAGGCGCAATTATAGAACATAATTAACACATCTGGGGTGGTGTATGACACAAAGCGAAATTCGGCAGAGAACTTATCGGACTCGATGGTTTTCCAGTTGTAGGTTTTTTACATGCTTCTCAAAGCCAATTTAAGAGTTAGATTCTAAAACTGCCTTCAATTTAATTTGTTTTGTGATTAACGCATATAAATCATTACTCGAATCCGGTGTCCTTTGATTTGTTTTACCAAAAGTAGATTGATAGATCACATGCGGCGCTAACTTGTAGGTTCGGATATGCCTGATAGGGTTTTTGCACGCCGTGGTGCATTCAGGCAAAAAAATGTTATGATTGTCAAAGACCATTCTTTTATTCCCCGTTATTTCAAACAACCAACTTGGTGCGGACATTGCAAAGATTTCATTTGGTAATTTTTGCTTGCGCATATTTTTTAAATGATTTATAGGGGAGTTTTGGGTAAACAAGGGTACCAATGTAACGTCTGCCTTTTCACGACGCACAGACGGTGTACTGAATTTGTTACATTTAGCTGTCCTGGCTTGGACAAAGGACCTGATTCTGATGTACCTGTTATTTACGTGCCACTTTATATTTAGTTCCAAAATTACCACAGATTTCAGCTCCATACCTTCGGAAGTCCCACCGTTTGTGATCATTGCGGATCTCTTTTGCATGGTCTCGTTCATCAGGGTATGAAGTGTGAAAGTGAGTCCTACAATTTTTTTAAAGTTGCACTTCGAAGGACACGGGGTCCTGTACTGCATATTTAAGTCTGCCTTTCCATATGCATTATGTGTGAGTGACTGTCTATTTTATCTTATTTTATCGCTAGTTTTTTTTCTGACGCTATAGAGTATTTATCTTGAGTTTATTATTACCTTGTATTTATGGGCTCGCGAATGTACCGACAATCAGCTTTATTCTGAACGTTTCGCTTGGAAATTTTCAGTACGATAAATGAAATCTGACGTCATAACGTAGGCTGTAGTATTTCTTTTTTGTCCACATAGCAGGTATCAGCACTAAAAAATTAAAACTCTTTGCCATATGACCAAAATTGCTTCGAGCAATCACTTGTTTGCAAGTTACATTTAACTAGTTTGATTCAAGTTTTTATCCTTTTTTATTTGCTTAAATTTACGCTAGGATGGCTAGCGCGTGTCCCTTTATTTGTATCTTACAGAATGCGACATGAATGTTCACATTAAATGCAAGGCAATGGTTCCGGGTCTTTGTGGTGTTGATCATACCGAACGCCGCGGTCGAATTCACCTGCAAGCGCATCACAAAGGCGACTATCTCGAGGTTAAAAGTAAGTACTGGTTTCGATAAAATCGCCTATTTTTCCTCCCCTCACCCATGAATGAGAACTGAATTAGTATTCCATGTTTATACACAAATATCCTTTGAGTAATTCTACTCCCAGTGTCTGCACTTTTTCCTAGTGGACTTTTGAGTAGAGACTGAATGTATGGTTACTTCATTTAAAATTATTAATTTTCTCATGACAGATACCTCGAACTCCGATATTTTCCCTTGTAATCTCAGGCTCTAGCAATAATCTTGGGTGTGCGTGCTCGGTATCATTAATCGAGACATAATGGTCCAATTTCCAATGCGTTTTTCGAATCTCAGGCGTCTTAGCTCCCCTCTCCCCTCGTTTATTAACTAAAAGCGTACACATTAGACTGAACCATTTAAAGTAGGTCACTTATGGAGGTTGTGTCAAGCACCGGTTCAATCTTAAAACTGATTTAATTCACCTTAAATTACCTAATTGCAAGGCAACGATGGTAACACGGACCAGTTTGTCATCACGAACCAACGCGTTATCCAAGCATATTGTCATAAGTCGCCTCGTAAATGCTTGAGGGATTTTATGCAGTTGGAAGTCAAGCCTTTGGGGGGCAGCTGCTCACTTGCATTCCTGTTTACGTCGGCCTATTAGAAGGGGGATGGGGTACGCGCTCAGAAACCCGAAGATTCGGGCGGGAACGGCCTTTTTCTCCTTGAAAAGTAAACGAATCACACCTGTGGCGCTAACGCAAATTAACCAACTTAGTGTGCCTGTCGCTTCGCTCGCTGAATGGCTGAATCACTAGATACTTTATTGCTGCGATTTAATCTCGTCAATTTATTTTATGAGTGCCATTCACTCATCCGAATTGGTAATAGAAATGGAAAAAAAGGTATCGCAGCAACTCATGAATTTAGAAAGGTGTCGTTGCTGTTGTGCTGGTTGTCTTGATTCTTCGAGGCTATAGCCTTGAAAGTTCTTGAGACTAATTAAATCTCATCTTTTTAGACAATAGCTGAGCGACTAAACTTTGAAACAATATAAACACCATCCGATTCTTGGTTTATGCTTGTATTGTATTTTTCCCCAGTCACTGCGCCCAAAGCCACTTATTTACCCAACCTCCCTAAGAAAGAGGCACAACGTGATCTTCTACTAAACCTATCCCGGTGTATTTTTTGTAAAGAGAAATGACGTTTTCCTCTTTAGAGCTTAATTGCCCTAATTGAGCCATTTTATGTGAAAAAGCTGTAAAACAAAAACATTCCACTAAGTGAAGCGGGTAGAAATGGGCGGTTGGATATTGAGGAAAGACAGAGGTTGTTTGACCTTCTCATCCACCCCTGCATGAGCCTTTACTACCCACACTTCCAAGACCCCATAAACCAGCCAGCCCATGATTGACCTCTCGCTGCTGCCTCAATCTGTTTCGAATTTGTGGAGGGCGTTTTATCGCAGTGGGAGTGGATAACAATGGATGAGTTGTGTTTTGTAAAGCGTTTGGCATCTCACGCTTCTCCACTTCACTGTAGGCAGCTTTCACTGTGCACAGATGTAGTGGAACTGCGAATGCTGGCTTTCATCACTTGGGACGAGTGAATAGTTAGGTGGAGGTGCGTACTAATTATGCATTCTGGGAACGTATAAGACCTAATCGCGTGCCCTCTCACTTGAGGTTGTAACTTTTTGATATTGAAATAAGCGAAATAGTCATGCTTTTGATTGTTTACAAGGCATCTTCCAATCATTTACGGGCATAGTGTCTGTGTGACGAGAAGCCAGGCGTCACACCCACGTGGCATTGACATTGGACATGCTGAGGAGTTAACTTGAGGCGTAAATTTTAAAAATGTCTACTGTGCCCCTGTGGTTAATCCCGTGAATGCCTTATTTTGCCTAGAGAGAGAATTCGTTTCTGTAGTAAACTGCCCGAAAGCGAATCCTTTCCTTTTTTCAACGACATTTTCGCCCCTAGATAGCCACAATTGCTTTTGTGTGAAGCGTAGGCTTCCTTTTGCCGTATTTTATTCGTCCATAAGCCATATTTACCAGTGGTAAATTCTTGGAAGAATTGACTGTTCTTGAGGTCTTTTCACCCTTGTTTGGTGCGTTTGGACTGGAGAAGATAATGGAAGCACCTCTACCCATTCATAGTCAATGCTTTTCCCTCCCTGCAATGAGATTCACACTAGGTCATCTTGTCTAATTGACCTCTAGTAATCTGGAAAATGTCCAAATATACTCTTCTAATCTTGTAACAATACATAGTAAAAGAAGACTTAACTTTTTTCAATCATAGAGTCCATACTCTATAACCTCTCGTATTTTCTCTTTTTTTAATAGTTTTGGGCGCCAAAAACTTGACTCCCATGGATCCAAACGGTTTGGCCGATCCCTACGTGAAGATTAAACTCAGTCCCGCTGATGACAATCAAAAGGTCAAATTCAAGACGAAGATAATTCGCTCCACACTGAACCCCTCCTGGAATGAGGAGTTTCAAATGTAGGTTTTCAAATCAAACACTAACGGCCACCTTGTAATGGTTGACTATTCAGATTATAGTTGAAGCCTAGCTCTGAATGGTGGAATGCGGGTATGCTTTGTTACTTTTTTATCGGGTAAATGAAACACAAAAGCCGAATACTGTCGGTGGACCAGCATCACATCTGTGAATTGTACCCACATTTTCCTCCGAAAATTCAAAATTCTTTGTTTCTCTAATTCACGTGCGTTGGATGCAATAAGCTGACTCTTTGCCCCAGTCCCATACTACTTATTATCGATATAGTAAAGGGCTGCCACAAGACCAAGTGGAGCTTACTTCTTTCACCGCCTGCATTCATGGTGGGAGGAAATTGGCACTAGCAGAAGCTTGAATGCTACATGGCGGCAAATTCTATCGCAAATGGAGAGATATTTCGCAGATCCCATTGATGCAGGCGTACAGCACACAAGACTCCACTTGCATCACTTCCCCTCCCAGTTTTATCACCCAAATTCGGTGTAACAAGCATGCGACATGTGTTTTTTTGGCACTTTGCAAAACTTGGTTTTGATACCAACTTGTATCGCATACGAGTGTTTTCAGTTTAAGGAATTGAAGTAAGAGCGATGGTATCACCTGAGGTGGGCGCGTTGGGGCTGAATGTGGAAGGCACTTTAGCCACCATTCCAATTGATGCTATCACACTGGCAGCTCTTGAGATGCGGTACTGCTTATCTCCCAGTCCTCAGCCTTCGTAGTTATGCAGTCAATCAACGATTGCCATTGATGCTGCACATATGGTTAGGCCTTAACTGCCTATACTGGATGTGTTTTTGCCTCCGTTGGACCTGGGAAGTGGCATTTGGATCAGCTGACATTTTTGCTTGCAAAGTGATCTTTCACTCGGTTGTGAAGTCACAGGGCTCTCAAGACCGAATTGTGATTGTGTTTCTAACTAATGAGTGGTAAGTCGCTCCAGAAATTCCAGTCCTCTCCAAGGTTGTATCAGATGTGTAGCAAAAGTAGTGGAACACTACTTAGCAGAGACTACACCAACGTGTAATTCGCTGCAATACCCCATACCATTTCTTCCTTTGGAACAAGATAAAAGAGGTTCTTGCTTTGCCCCGATTCAAAAGTTGTAGATATTCCCAATCAAAATTGACGTATAGCATTCGATGGAGAGGCGGTATGTGATAGTAGAACACTACCTAGAGATGGTTTAAAAAATGCGAATCTGGTGATGAATCACCCGAATGGAACATCCATTTCCGCCTGCAATAGAGGAGTTGCGTGCCGTCTTGGACGAGCATAAGGGACAAATTGCAGCAATAGTGAAAACCAAGGAATAACCAATCAACCAATCGGAAAGAGCGGATATCCGTAGCCTTGTAAGGCAATACAAGGTGAAGAGAGAGGTACAAACAACTCCCCATCCTCTGCAGTGCTATCCAAGTGGTGGTTTGATCCCAGCACCGTATCCCACCTCCCTCAGAGTGTGTGAAAAGACCCTATCCGTAAAGCTAATGACAGGATTTCCGTTCCTGCTATTCCAAATAGCCCTTTGGAGCCAGAAGACGTTGGAAAGCGATTATCTGTGGAAGTGTGGGATTGGGATCGAACCTCTCGCAACGACTTCATGGGCTCACTCTCTTTTGGGGTGGGCGAACTGAAGAAGGCCTCTGCCAGTGGATGGTTCAAACTGCTCTCCGCAGAAGAGGGCGAGTTCTACGCCTGTCCTTGCATCGACGAGGCTGGAGCCGCGTTGGTGGAGTTGAAGAACAAAGTTAAGGTAGGTCGTTGACTTTGTTAACTAGTAAAGCGTGGCAGTACGGAGATAGTTGACCTTTTGATGAGCCAACTGAAGGCTGTACCTCCTTGCGGTTCATTTAATGAAAGTGTGTGACGCTTCTAGTGTGAGGACGTGGTCCACACCCACCCCGCAATTTACATAGCATTTACTCCAACACAGACTGCGTTTACGTTGAATTTTCACATTAATTAGCTAGTTAATTTGTCAAATAATAGCTCCAAATGCTTTCCTGCCAACTTCGTTAAGGGTCAATGCAGCGCCTCAGGCCAGGGGCTACTGGCATGGTTCTGAGGACTCCCCTTGTTAAAATGGAGGACTGAACAGATCGTCGATGCGTTTTACTTAACTTTAAGATATAAAATGGATCACGGTTTTTGGGTATCCAAATATCCAACGAAGTCAGTTCAATTGGGTAATACAATGGTTTTAAGATGCGGTGATTCATTTCTGCATTACCTCCCACTTACCCCAATTTCATCCGCCTTTTTTGTTATCAAGTTCACTTTTTATTGTCTTCAAGCAATTACGCAACTACTATCACTGGCTGTTTATCCTGAAACAACTTAAAAGAACATCGTGGTGTCAACGCACTCGTTTGTGATGCCACAAATGTGTGACACGTGATTAATTGCTTACACTGTGCTGAATCGGAGCATAAACACATTAATTGAGTTGAAAACAATGATGTGGCTGTAGGGTGGTCTTATTTCTAGGTATAATTACACTTTTTACCTTTTGAATATTGTGGGACTGTGAAACTTTCGAGGCGTGGTGGTGAGCGAATACCTCGGCGACTTGGGAAGCCAACCTGTTAAAATGTCAGTAAGTGTATTTGACATCCATGTGTGGATGCATGCGGGATTAGGATAGTAAAATAGCAGCACTTTTCGTGCATAGGATCGGAGCATTTGCTTGGATGACCTTGTAATATGCCGTGGCATTGAACCAATAAATCAGCAACTCTAGGCCTCCTTGTCACATCCAACATGCCTTTCAGCCAGGATTGACGGCAGTCCGTCTCCTTCCTTCCCCTTCCTCCTCCCCCTCAATTTATTCACCTGAAGAGGCAGCAGTACAATAGTATGGGTGGTTTTTCTTCCCACCGGCGGGTCTGAAATGCCTTGAGGAGCTTGTCTCGAGGCGAATTGACCGCAGAGTGAAGGAAGTGTAACTTCATGCAAAATTGTCGACTCCTTCAATTTTCACTGTGAGATTGTAATTTTAGCATTTTGGTGGATTATGGTCAAAGTGAAGTTTCACAGTGCTGTTTATAAATAATGATCGGAGCCTCTTTCGAGCTTTACGCACAAATTTTAACCTTCTGTGCAATTGAATGAACTAGAGTTGGGGCAGTAGTAAGGAATGTCTGCTTTCCATATGCAAGTTCCCATTGTTTACCAGACCATTATTGAAATTAAAGAAGAAATGTGCCCTTTAGCCGACAGATCAGTCGGATTGACAGCACTCGCATGTCCTCATCGCCATAGGAGGCATACATTGTACATGGTGCACGTGAAGGAGACATTCGCCCCTACACCACCACCTCCGCTCTACAATTGTTTCACTGCTTAAACTATAAGTGGGCGTGTAGGGATGTAGATGGAGTTACTAATATAGCACTGCCAGAAACTTGCTGTTTGTAGCAGATAAACAGCCTTCATTGTCTTCAAAGTAACAAACTAAGGCAGTATCCAATCGTGCTGGATGTCTCATTTCACTTTCTGCCAATAAGACACAACTGGGCTCTGCAGTAGTGCATGTAGCGCCACAAGACATGTCCGAAGACCAAATAAGAAATAGCTCTCGAGCAGGGTATGTATTGCCGACACGTAGGAGCGTTCGCGGGCTATCAGCATGACTCTCAGAGACTCTATGGGGTCCGTTTTTGCAACTGAGAGTAAAATATATAAATAGTACAGCATAAATACTCCTGAATAAGATGGCAGCTTGGAATGATCCGTCCCTTGCATTTCAGCGAAAGTCGGTAGAGAGCCAAAATAGCAAATCGCAGACTCCAAAAGCCTCACCCAGTCTTCACAAGCAGGACATTCCCAGAGCCTCCGACTTCAATCTGCGCGTTGTCCTTGGGAAGGGCAGTTTCGGCAAGGTGGGCATTCTTAAAAGCACTCCCTACCGGTTGGCAGTTACCATTAACAAAAGCTTTGCAGATCCTTCCTCCCCCTGTTTCCCCACCTTCTCTCCCATCGTCTTTTCCCCTGCCTCTGGTTCTCGCTCCCACACTCCTGACAGCCTCCTTTCATCCAAAGTGGAATTGCTTTTTTCACCTTGGCGTGTTTGAAAAGGCTCACTCCTGTCGCACTGGGGTGAGGTAGAATTGGATGGAGTGAAGACTTTCTAAAATTGCATCGTGGGGTAGGCTTTCAAGGCTTCAGCGTAACGGCGTCCACAGTGACCATTTCAATGGCCCTTCATCAACAAATGCTGAAGGGAACAGATTGTTGTGGGAATTGGCATATTACTCTACTTGAAGGGAATGTCATTTGTAATCAGAGTCGAGGTTGATAAATCGCCTCGCAAACGGATTGGCTGAAATCAAAGCGACGCGATTAGGCCTACGGTGTCCTCACTTCTATGGATAATTGGAACTTTGAATTTTTGAATGTTATGTTTTTAATAAGGCAACAAAAAATATTCGAATTGTGAAAATTTGTCTCCTAGGTCTTTGAGACATACGTCGGCTTGCAAAAAGGCTAACCACTAGGTTGCAGGTTTCGAATGACGCTTCAATTAGATGATGCATCAAAACTGCCCATCTATTCATTATACCTCGACCTCCAAGAAAGACATGCTGTTTTACCGCTTGCTCCTCTTCTCTATTTTCATTCAAAACATGGGATTAACACAGACACTCTCCACATTCTTTAGTAATCGCTACGCCAAAAATAACTTCATCCCCATAGCAATGGACGCCGTTCTGGCGCATTTTCTGTGCATTTCCATCAACACTAGTCAAACAGGAAAAGGACTTACAAGTAGGTGCATAGCCTAGAGTAGAAAAATCACGAGCTTTCGTTTTTCAAGCCTATCATCTGTGTAGAAGGGGATCCACTCAAACGACTTTTTCGTGGTTGGACTGGTGGGCAAGATGACGCAAAGCAGTCATGATTGCTTTAACTTTGACAGACTTGCATGCTACCTTTTACATCTTCCTTGATGACGCAACTGTTTTTATGCTCCTGATCGCTTTGCTTTGGGTGGTAGATTCTAAAGTTGATGATATTACTTAAACTATGTATGAGTAGAGATAAAATGATTTGAGTGCTGACCAACAGTTAAAGCGACTGAGGCGTTAGCATTCCCCGACCTCAAGTAGCTTATGAATCCAAAGGAATGCTGTCCCAAAGAGTTAGGAGATCAGCTCTTGTTCTGTTTTGAAGTTATCATCAAGGTGACGGGATTTAGCATGCTCACCTGACTCTGAAAATGTGGCGCAACGTTTTTTAAGTGTTGCGTCACTCTTTAAGAAACATTGAGGAGAGCTTTTGCCAAGTTTTGTGCGCTACGCTATGCTCTTATTGCAGTCGTTTCACCATGTTTCACTTCCAGATACATGTTTGACTCGATCGCGCTTAACTTGACAGAATCCGTAGCAGAAAGTCCTCAACCCAAAGCTCTTGTCTAGAGGTCACTGATGAATGCGGTACCGACTTAAGATGAAGCAATGTTTGTGTTGGGAATGTCTAGGGGTTGTGACTCTTTCAGGTTGTTCTAGCAGAGAGGAAGGGCACTGATGACGTGTTCGCCATGAAGATCCTCAAGAAGGACGTCATTCTCCAAGACGACGACGTGGAGTGTGTAATGATGGAGAAGCGGGTACTAGCGTTGCAGGAGAAGCCTCCCTTTCTTGTCAAGCTGCATTCTTGTTTTCAAACTATGGTGAGTAGTTCAGCGATGGAGCTGGTCTAGGTGACCCAAATTTAAACACCTCGCTCCTTCTTCTACTTCTACATCGATCATAGGGAGGAATGACTATCTAAAAGGAGTTTATTTCGGTAGAGCATATAATTTGGCACGAAACGCCTCATAGACATCAAGGTATGGTCTGAGTAACTAACTGTTACCCTTTTTACCCATCAGGATCGGCTTTACTTTGTCATGGAATACGCAAACGGTGGCGATTTGATGTACCGTATCCAGCAGGATGGTCGATTTAAGGAGCCAGTAGCTGTGTAAGCACTCTCTTATAGCACAAGCTGTTTCTCATTTCTTGTAGCCTTAAAAATGCAACAGTAATTGGAATATTCACTTCAGCTTCTACGGTGCCGAAATTGCAACTGGTCTGTTCTACCTGCATGCCAATGGGATTGTCTACCGGTAAGACTGTGTAATTGGAATGGAAAGGGTTAAAGTACACACACCTGGTCGGCATGACTCCTTATCCAGTATTATGGAGTCTCTTTAGGAGTGTATAAGCCTTTTTTTACCCAGATTATGTCCCTCTCGTTTATTCCTAGTTTACAGCCGTCTTGGAGTTGAAAGCGCCCTCCGGATGGGCGTGTTTAGTGCCTTCCCTCCCTCCTTTATTAGGTCATTTTTTCGCTAAGAACATCGGACTCAAAGACTTGCTTCACCGGAAATTGTGGGGAGCTAGGGTGGGGAGGAAGAAGGGGGCCTCAGTGGATGCGTTTCTGTCTTTGTGCTCTGAGCCTGAAGACAGGTCTGCATCTGCTTGAATAAAACACCATGCGGATATCGCTTGTAAATATAGCAATTTCTCTGTGTGGAGCGCCCATATTTTGAGTGTTTCCAGAATCTTAATAGCCACTGTTAAAATGAGCGTCGGCTAGTGCGGTGTACGGTACTTGCATTTCCAATCTTACCATTGGTGTCGGTCATCGATGTCGTTTGCATTCTTTCCATGAAAGTTTGACTAGTTGGTTTCTTCACCCGCACCATCAAAGTGCCGCATCTGGGCATCAATTTGCCAGGAAGCGAGGTGATAGGTGTCGGGAGTGTTATCCACCGATTTTGCATCAAGGTAGTGCGCCATTTGCAACCTTTTCAGTGATGATTCATCTTCGGCCGAAGCATGCCATACTATCAATGCCCCTGTGCATGGTATTGTCCTATTTCTCAGTTGCTTTTTAAGTTGACAGGTCTCCCTTAACTGTTATTTCTCAATCCTGTTCTACAGGACCGTCAAAAGGCGAAATTGGAGATATACACAGGGAATCTGGATATTGTGGGTTCTGGAGAGGAAGTACGGCGAGGGAAGTGAATCCCATCGTCTCTCTCCTCTGAAAAAAGCTTGTAAACTTTGAAACCCTAGATTAAGATTGCCAAATATTTTGAAGGTCTTGTGGAAAAAAAGGCGGTAAAAGCTGGTTAACAGTGCCACCTTGGATAGCAGCGTCTGTGCGTGATGGGCAAATTTGCTGCTTCTTGAGGAACACGACCACTGGGAGTACCTTTTTTTGAATTGGATCTTATTTCTCCCAGGAGAAAATGAGAAGTCTCGTATCAAATGGAACATCTGTTAATAAGCTGTCTGCCCATTCATTTTACAGTCTTTTTGGGGGGTAGGAATTGCTAAAACTTTAATGAGAGCGTGCTTTTGATCTCAGGCCATCACATTGAATGCAGCCTGCATACCGATACTCGCTATTCCATTAGGTAGTGAATGGAAATGCACAATCGTTTACTGAATTACTGCCTGACATCCATAGCGGATCTTTCCGACCCAGCGCCACTAATTGGCTTCAGGGGATAAACCAGACGTTGTGTAGGAGTTTCACAGTCTGGAAGGGAACGGTAAAAAGGGACGAGTGACTTAAGCCCCCTCTACGGATTTTTAAGTAATCTGATTGTTATTTGGGCTCGTTGAGGTGTTTTAAAGAAGGTTCCAGTAGGCTAGGCTTCGTGTGATAGAAAAGTGTGCTAAAGAAACGCAATATCTCAATCCAGTCATCCCTCCTTCCCTTCCCACGACACTAAGCACGCTGACACTCTACTGAGGATAGAAGAAGACACCACTCGGGTCAAATATGTCTTCTCGGCCTACGATAGGCCCCGGGGCTACCGGCATGCCGCTTTGGGGCGAGGCGCAATTGCGGAGTTTCCAAATGATCTGTTACCAAAAGTATGAATTAATCGCCAGAGGCTGAAGCGCTACTGGCATTGCCTGGAGGCTGTGGTCTCCAGCGAAGGTTCTTTTGCGGATTGGTAACCAAAGCATTGCATTGTCTTGCATCCCTCTTGCGCGTAGTCTCCATTGGTTCCTACTGGTCGATCTTCTTTGGTCATAACATCGTAGTCGGTGTTAGCCGTCAAATTTGTGGTCATTTGAGATGACACCAAAGTCGCGGCGTCTCTTATCCATCTCCACCTGCCCGAGAAGTCTATTAGGGGAAGAGGAAACGCGCTGGCTATTTCGTATGCCCATCACTGGCCCAAAAGCCGAGTCCTTTAGCAAAGGAAGGGGTTTGACATAATTCCGCCACTTTTTTCACCTCAGGACTATGCAGCTCCGTGTGTTCGTTTGGTCGGCCTATTCATTCAGTCATTGCAGACAACTCTCGTCGTTAGTGTCAGTCCTGAAGGGCACGGTACTGCGGTGATTGCCGAGGACGGAGGCTATTTTCGACTCTCTTGTTAGATGTCGTCATAAATTCTCCCATCCCCAGCATATGACCCTCCTCTACCATCCTTCTTGACCGGATTCTATTTCTATTGCTAACGGCGAAGGAAGACTCAAGGATTACCGGCTTAGCCCGGCGACGGTGTCTCAGGCGCTCTACTAATAAAATTAACAGTGAAGCAAATAATCAAAGTTCTATTAATCCATGTTTAAGAAGTCCTGTTTGAACTTTTTTGGAACATTCTACTCAACAAGTAATGAGACATGCATGTGATGACTAGGCAACAAGAAAGCAACCATTTCCTACCCTTCAACCGACGGCTCATCAACGCATGCACACATGTGCTACGCCGTGAACATAGCCTCCTCTCTTTTTTCCTTTCCCACTTGTCCGGCAGTAGCCTTAGCCGAATCTCTCGCTTGTCAGTTCAATTACCAGCTAATTACCTCTTTGTGGCTTTGAGAGGAACTATTGTTTGCTGAGTCTACAGCATCACTTCCATGGGTTTCATGAGTTTCGCCCTCCTGAAAAGGGCTCACTAACTTGGACACAAATTTTCCAACCGGCTTTATGGCGCACTTGATGGGTTAGAGAAAGCTGGTCTGATTGCAATTCGACAATACAGAGGTGGCTATTGTAGATTTAACTGCGAAATGTGGGAAATTGCCTAAACAATTGAAGCAGTGTAATTTCACTGTCAATTGATCATGCGTACAGTGCTCTCCATTTCCACTTCGTGGATTTTAAGCTCCTCCAACTGCTTTGGCCCAAGCACAAAGTTGAGTCAGACGAAAAAGTTTAGATTTAGACCTTCGGTAAGTGCATGTCGTTTTTCCAGGAGTCAAAAACCATCTCTAGCATCTCACTTGTTACTGCACATCCATTGATGATTGATTCAGCTGGAGGAATGTGCACAAAACAAGGCTTTGTTCCTTATTTGTAGACGCCAGTTCCACGAAATCTCACCTTTAGCTAACATATTTTCTGATTTTGATTTCCAGAGATCTGAAATTGGACAATGTTCTGCTTGACTCTGACGGTCACGTTAAAATTGCGGACTTTGGTATGTGCAAGGACGGCATCATTGGGGACCAATTGACCAACACATTTTGCGGCACTCCCGACTACATTGCACCCGAGGTGGGTTTCTGCATTTTCTTCTGTAAAGACACTCATAAATCCTCGTCGTACCTTCCACATGAAGGAGTGGAGAGATATTGTCTCATCGAAGCACACTTAGAAGTTCGCATCAAGTGGTGATCATGCCGGAGGTGTGTGTTGATGCCATTCTGAAGTGATGCAGGAGGTAAATCAAGTTTCTAGAAGCGGTAAAGTATCTACTTCACCTCTTTGAGTCATTGCCATCACAATCGAGCTGGTGGCTTCGCTGCTCCACTGTCCGGGTCTCCCCTGAACTCGTAGTAGGATCTTTTTAAGTAGTTACCACTGCGGTCTAGGTTCCTTTCAAACTTGCTATGAGGCTTTCAGGTCCAACTTTCGCAATCGGGTTGGCTACTTCACGGTTTCCCCAAACTCGTTGTGAGGTCAACAAGTCCAGCCCTCTTGGAAGTGGGCAAAAAACTGACTTCCTGTCACCGAAGGCAACGAATATCTTAGTTATTTTGTTCACTGCTTCCCTAAAGTAAAAGTTAAGTGAATAAGTTATGCGGTCGCAACTGCACCACTGAATGAAGTCGCAAATAACGAAGGCAGGCAGAACTCTTTTCCGACCCACATTGGGCTTCCTGTCTCCTTTTGAGTTTGTTTGTCTAGCATTTGTCTGATGCTTATCAAAACAAAATATAATTCATTTTATTGTATGACACGAGGCAAAAAAACTTGCTTCGGGCCATAGGCGAGGTGATTTGAATAACTCCCATTGACTACGCAAGCGTCATACCTATTGCCCGTCTGAAATAGAAGTACAAAGCGTTCAAGTAAAGCCGTTTTTTTCAAACAAAAGGTCGAACAAAGTTTTTCCTTTGTTTTTAAAATTGGCAGTCGCCTTATCCACTGAATTAGGCAGCACGTCAAATGGGGCTGTGCTTTATTTGACCACTTCTGGCATAGGTACGATGATGGAACGGTTCCTTATCAGTAAAAATGCGCCCGTCGTGAGGAGTTGCCTCAAACACGGGTCAGGCATTCGTGATATCACGATCTTGCATGTATCGAGAAAATAGGGCCAAGGCTATTGTTCCAGACCTACCCATAGAGGCGAGAGACTTGTTTTCCGGACGAATGAAAATGCCTTTCATCTTAACAGTCAGGAAATGGTTACTGCGCTCTCCCAGATCCTCCCCTCTGGTTTGGTTTCACAAAATCTTACCTCTGCTCCTCCAACCTATAAAAAAGCGCTTTTATTGTCCACTGCAGGGCTGTAGCAACTGAGATAGGTCCACGGAACAGTTATTTTCATTTGCTAGCATTTGTTTTTCTTGAAAGAAGCTTTATGCTCATATTATTGCAGTTTAAGCGAGCTGAAGGAAACGTTTGTCTTTGAGCGGGGGTTGAGGAGGAGGGGGGGGAGGAAGCAAAAAACGCCCACGTCAAAGTTGCTCGCAGTTCCCACCACAGTGGGGAGGAGGAACAATGGATACCTACTCGAGAATTAGTAAGGCTTACTTATGGTACAAAAAAAGAAAAGAAGGGAACCACTGCTGTTTTTTCGTTGACAAGCTTAAATCTGTGTGCCCGGCTTAATCCTCTTCGCGGTTAGTGAACCGCGTCATTTCCACCCCAGTCACCCGAATATTGCGCTGTTTGAAATGCCCTTGAGGCTAACTTTTACAAAACTCATTCCCCTTTTACAGGGTTGAGGCTGGGTGATTGGAGGTGATTACCTCGCATATTGTTCCTCGTTCTCTGAAAATGTTGGAAGGAAATATGCATTACTTACTCAGTAAAAGCGTCTCTCTTCCATTGACATTTCAAATTTTATTATTTTGCAGTAGGGTCGACAGTGAAGGCGTCTCTATTCTCCGGTATGGCATTTTTTTCTGATACTGATGCACTTTTCGACTTCAGATTATCAGCTATAAACCCTATGGAAAGGCAGTGGACTGGTGGGCGTTTGGCGTACTTCTCTATGAATTCCTCGCTGGTCAGGTATGCTTATCCCTCTAGTGTATTAAAAAGTACACAAGCATACGCTCTCATTGTTTAAGGCTTCAGGCTCTCAAAGTACCCTTTGACTTGCTTTGAAGGCAAGCCAAACGCTAACACGGTCCGGGCCTTCCTTCTCGAAGGAGATTTTGCACTAAAATGTCACCCTAACAATAAGAGAACTGGAAGGGTTGTAAGTGAAGCTGTAAACGTATGCATTCCTCCATACGCCTGCATATTTATGACCACAAACGGATGCTGGAAAGAGGCGAGGAGGCCTGGATGTGCTGACGGTTGGGTAAAGTAAAAGTACCGCCAAATGCAGCGATGCGTAATTAGAAGAGAGAAATAAAAGCCTACTTCGTGCGCCTATTTCGGCGGTTTCAAAGGTCAGTACATCAGAACTGTCATTTCCGTTTAATGGGGCCAGTGCAGAACAGGTTCTCATGCAGCAGATCTAATTGCTTCCTATTGCTGACTATGCTTGTACTGATCACAAATGCAGGTGATTGTCCAATTTTAAGGAGGCATTCGACAGAAAACCGACGAATGCACTTCCTACTTTGCATTACTGTCTGATTGATTCCTCCATTCATTCCACCAATGGCTGTCACTTTCAGTGAGTTGATGATATAAAGGAGAATAATGAGTAGTGTTTATTGTTACCATCGAATATCTAGCTGTACTTGGTGTTTTATTTGAGTGGATTAGGTTTCATTTTGTATAAGAGGTGGAAATTTAGTACCTTGAATCGAGGCGTCTCATATCGGTGTGTGGGGTGAAGGAGGTGTGGCCCCTGGAGGCATAGAATTGGCATAGCTCTATTGAAGCCTTTTAAACAGTCTGAACTTCAGCGCTGAAAGTGGAATCGATAAAAACGCTCAGAGGAATGTCGATCATCAACCGGTTCTAGCATTTTACCCGCTTTTTTTGAAGCCTCCCTTTGATGGAGATGATGAAGAGGAGCTGTTCCGCAACATCGCTACTGGCGAAGTTTCCTATCCAAGATCGCTATCTCGTGAAGCCTGTCTTATTTGCAAGGCGGTAAGCAACCCTTCATGTCACTCGTCACTCCGCGGCCCTGTGTGTGTGTGTGTGTGTGTGTGTGTGATCTTTTGCTGTTCAGCAGTGCTCTTTCTTGGTGCTCGCTTACAAATTTCACCGAAATTTATTTCTATTTTACTGCCACAAGGTGTTAATAGTGAATAATGTTTGAGAACAAGGTTTCGTGCTTCATTTTTGCACAGCTGCTGACTCGGGATCCCAATCAACGGTTGGGCAGTGGACCCAATGGTGAACAGGATATTTGCGAGCATCCCTTCTTCCGACACATTGACTGGCGGAAAATTGAAAACCGAGAGGTCCAACCACCCTTTAAACCGAAAGTCGTAAGTTAGCTGGATGATTCAGCTCCACTTCATTGACGCCTCCTGCTAGTTTTTGGAGTGTTTTCTACGACGGACCCTGAACTTTTTACCAGAATTATTCATTCACAACTTTTCAAACTGTTGTTAAAATTACCAGCTATTGTTTTCCTCCTTTTTCATTTGATGGTGCCAACGTTTTCGTGTTTTGGCCTTAATTTGGCTCACCGATGGTCACTTCAATTAATAATACTGCCTTTTTGAATGCCGGTAGGAAAAGTCGAGTCCTTCTCCCCATCAACGCAGACGCCTGGGCGTAATTAAGCAGATTTCCAGGTTGTCATAATGCTTACTTGAGTACTTACTCTCGTGCCTAAATAACGAGTTTCCTGATTTTTTGAAGAAACCCATAATTAATATACTTGTAATTGAAACAAGCAGGACAAAGTGAATTAGCAAGCCAAATTTGCCGATCAGTCGTTTACTGCCAATGCCTTTTTTTGCATTTCTTGAAACCTCATCACTCACCAATGCTCGTTAGACACATTTACGATGAGGCCTATCTAAATGACAAATCTGTCTACAGTTGGACAGGAGGTCCACGCACTACGCAAATTAGTTAATTATACAGGAAGGACCCTCGTCCATTTCTGTTTGTACACAAACAATCTCACTTAGCAGTGGTGATTTACAGACACGAAATGCAAAGGAGTTGGTGATATGAGCGTGTAGCGCCCTCTTTGGGAATCATCTCCGCATAATAATCGCCCATTACCTTTTGGGTCTTTATACCATTCCTGTGTGGTGTCTGGTTTGCCCTAAAGAAGGTGAATTACCGCCAAAATTGTGCGTGTTTGGGTCGGAAACCGTCTTCTGTTTCGCCTTATTTACCGGGTACAGGACCTTGTTTTTTTTTCGAAAATACGGAACACAGGTGTATACATGTTAAAAATATACCATAAACTGCCCATTTTCCATGAATTTTACCAGACTTGTCCAACAATTCATTCTGACAGTAACACATGCAAAACAGACGGTAAAAATACGTTACTTTCCCAGAAAAAAAACAACCCCATTTCATGGCTCTGTTAATAAGTAAAGATAGGATGTAGAAGTATAGCTTTTTTGGAATCTCTGGTCAAACAGCAGCGCGATTCATCAGGTTTGCTGAACATTCGTTGATTTTGCCACTTCTTCACCAAGTGCTCTTCTGTGGCCCTCCACAAAAGCGTTTTCTTTCCCAGATTCGGTTTTTACTAGGACGACAAATGTAGTCCCTGAATCATCAGCAGGACTCAATGCCGTCAGTCGAATGTTGTAATAAATGTGTGCATTCTTTCGGTTCACTGGGATCACCTCGTGCCTCTCACACAGGTACTTTCGACCCAAATCACGTACCAGATGGGAGAGCGCTCCAAACTACCAATTAACTCGTTTTGAGTGCCTAATCAAGTGCCTCTCCTGCTCCTACACTGTTCGGTTCAATTAACTATTACCTCGAGCCCTTTTGGCTCTTCATTCTGTAACACCAGTCTTAGGCCCACGCCTTGGCTCCTTATTGGAGATGAGTGTACCCATAAAGGCTACAGCTGTGCCTTAGACAGTTCTCTTCCCATTTGAGTCATTATGCAGGACCAAATTGTCCTCCGATGGGTCTTATGCTAATTAGCCGCACTCTCTGACTAGCCAAGTGCTCCGACGATGTCTTGGACCTTTGGCGCCGCATCAATTCTACCACGAGGCTTGCCTTGAAAACCAACCTTAAACTTGATGTGTCTAGAGCTCCAAGTAAATTGGAAACAGTAGTAACGCAAGGTAAGGATCGTGGAATACAGTATTTCGTGAAATAGGGTAGATAATAGTCAAAATGGGAATGAGTCATTGGCAAGTGACAGTGTGTAGTCAAGGCGAAACACACGAGACATTTGAATTTTGGACAACTTTATCTTTCCTCCAAATCAAACTTGTCTCTCTTATGAAATGGAATGGATGATTTATTTGTTTTGCTCATCTTTTTTTTCATTGCAGAGCGGTCCTCGGGACATTTCCAACTTCGATTCGGAATTTACCAAAGAGCCACCACGTCTAACACCCACCGATAAGCTCTTTATCATGAATCTTGATCAAACCGAATTCCCTGGCTTCTCCTTTGTTAACCCTGAGTTTGTGGTTGAGGTGTAGGGATGCCCTCGCCTTTGCCTCCCCCTTTCAACTCCCCCCACCGCTCCCTCTACTAACTCAATGTTGTGTGTATACACGCACGCGCAAATCATGATAACGATGACGACGATCTCTTCAGTGCTTCTCAGAAATGCATTCACTCATGCACGTACACACGCAAGCATCTGTGTCTCCCACTTTGTGTACTACTTTCCGTTCTTTTTTTCCTTTCCTTTATACATTTTCAGGACGAATAATATGGATATACACGTATGGTCGCCTTTTGTGAAGTGTCTAACCCAAAACGGCACTTTTGGCACCTCGTTAATATTCATCTACACGGGTATTACCGTGTTTAACTAGTCCCTTGGGGGCAGCTGCAATAGGGAGCGATTTGTCACATCTACTGTATGATTGTCCCTCCAAATTGTTACTCATTTCCACGGCACCCTCACTGCCTAGTACTGCGTCTAAACAGCTCAAGCCTGTTTTAGAGGAGTTGCGAAGTATTCACTCGGATGAATGGAGTTGCCGGGGTTCGTGAAGACTTATTGGACTGGGAATTTGCCCAATTTCTGCCCTCAAACTCCTTCGTGTAGAGGAGTAGAGGCAGGAAATCTACCAACTCCAGTTATTTAATGTAAAATTTCCAACAGAAAAAGTAATAGCGTTGCGAGTACGCACAATTTTGCTTAGCAATAGCATTGCGGCAGCGGTATCTCTGCTTTTTCCAGAAGTACACATCTAAATGCATCCGTGCCACACCTTCGGTATTAACGTTCTCATCTCTAGCACCGACTGCGCATTTATGAGATTTGCGTCAACAATCCAGGAAAAGGATCGGAAGTAGGAGCCTCAATGACGCTTGCCCGCGAAACAGGCAAAGGATGGCCACAAAGGATCACTTACTTTGCTAACACACGTATGGAGGGGCATTTTCCCATGTATGCATCCTCAGTTCTTCGGCTCACAGATGTGTCAGAACACACCTTTCCAACCCACTTCTTTCCAAACTGAAGTGGATCACTCTCTGCCTGATAGTCGGGGCGGGAGGGAGGGAGAGGGACAAAGCATATGCAAATGGGTGACAGTGGCATAACTCCAGGGAAGATCAACAAAGGGCCAACTACTTAGTATGACAAAAGTCCGTAGAGATTCCACTTTGTGTTGTCTAGTTCTCCTCCCACCCGAAGACCTCTGCGTCACGCCAAAGCCTCTCTACCTCCCTCTACGTCACCACTCCATAGTCTTAACATTTTCAACAGTCTCGAGGTGCTAAATTGGTGGCTGCAGAAAGCCAACCCAGTCGTAAAGGTCAATCACTTTGAATGCCATCCCTGAATGCTGAACCATAGCGTGACATAAGTTGCGTTCTAAAAATGGGGCTAGAAACTATCCCACTTCCATGAATCATCGGGAAGTATTTGTTACGAAAGTTTCGACACAATCTATATGAAGACGTCAGGTAAGTAACCAGGAGGATACCCCCTCCGCCCTTCTACTAGCTGGACTGGACCGGAGGAATAGACGTAAAATCATTGTCAATTGTTGCTGCTTCAAGACCACTGCCCGTACGGCTAACGTAACGACCAGTGCGGTGTGAAGCACCACAGACAGGGCAGTCTCGAACGCTACACAGGAACCCAAATCAGAGCATACGTCCACATTTCCTTGTGTCTTTTCAGGCTTTTTCGAAATTGCATGCCCGTGGTTTCACCTTTACCCAAATGGAAGGTGGACACTACGAATTCAATAATTCACGCATAACTTTCATTGGAGAAAGGAAGGATTGCCAAAAAATTACTACTTGCTTACTACTTGTGGGGGCATACGTCTTCGTCTCAATTTCTCTACCTGTTTACCTCAGAACTGCAGATCAAAACATGCCCTGGGCGAAACTGCATGAGCGGTTTCAGCGCTTCTCCGCCTACTCACTGAAGTATAGCCCCAAACCAGGTGGAGGAATGGACAGGTTATCTGATGAGGTCTTTCTGATGTCCTTACTTGTAAATAGCAAATCTAGGTACTTTCAGCGCAGAAAATTAACGGGGTAATAAAAATCTACGCAAATGCATAGAAATGATAAGCTGCTCACTTTCCAAAAATGCGTTATTGCAGTATTCGAGGGATTCCTGCTTCAATTTGGAGGCACAGGTAGATGCTGAATAAGCGCTTAAGAGAAACATCTCCTTCCGATGCTCAAGTTTGCTTATTGTTCACAGTTATTGCATTTTAAGTAAAAAAAGGGTAAAAATAACACTCTGGAAGGAGAAGTAGTTCTCTAGCAATCGCGCCTACTTCAAACGCTTTATTTTACAAATAAAACTGGGTCCATAGTTGGCAGCTAGACAAGGAAGCACCATCGCTCCGAGGGGCAAGCCGGTGGCGGAGTGGGCGGGCACCACTTGTACGCCCAGTGTGGGGCTCAGCTGCGAGGTACAGAGTTCGACAAATTCAGTGGAGTCTACCACCGCAAACTCTGCGTCATCACTGCTGTTCTTGCGACTTGCAAAGCAGAACTCAATGACAGCCTGGTTCTGAGCCGTCGAGAGGGTACACGTAGAATAGACCACGTAGCCTCCCACCTCACAGAGGGACATCGCTAGCCTAGAAGAGTCGAGAGGGAGAGAGAAGGGAGCGGTAGCCCTAATGCATGGCATTTGATTACAGCTTAGACTTCATGTTCTTTAATTAACAAAGGCCGCCGGCACGGTACCCAACTATTTCACTAGACTCCAACAAAGAGGATGAGACTGTCAAGATCTTTGAATTTAAATAATGAAAGGATGTCTAGAATTTGCCAACAACAAATGGGATGGCTATTAAATGACTGCCAATTGAAATACTGATTGGTTTTAAGAGGCGTTAACCCACGTCACAACCAATAAGAATAATGTACAAGATCGCGCCCATTCAAACCCATTCGTGCCTTAAATCCATATTCATCAAAATTCCATTCCATATGGTACCTTTACGGGACTTGACAACATTGACGCTGTTTCCAACCTCCTTAACTAGACCATGTCATTAACATAGCCTTGGGTCAGCAAAGGTCAAGCCGTTTATCTCTGTTAGGTGAAACAAGGACAACGGCATAAGTTCGTGTGTGGCTTCCATCCGGTAATAAAAATCTCCAAGTTAAGCGCATCACCTTCAGAAGGACTTTCCATCATTCCTACTTGGAATGGAGAGAGGGAAGGGGGCGAACGTACGCGTCACCATTGATGGAGCTAAAATAAGTAAAGTTTGTCGTATCAAGAGGCTATGATGGAAAGGGCAAATCGTGATGGAAGTCGTCCATCAAATAGACTTCATAGGCATGGACTAACAGATGACAATGTATTTCTCCCATTTACAATTAAGAATGTTTCCAATCCTCCAAAAACACCCCCAAATCGAAGTTTTGGAAATTGGTGCCCCTTGTTTATGTGTGCTAATTCCTTCCCTTAAGTCAGAGTCACTAGGCAATTGTGAACAAGCGAGGGTTATGTCCATTAACTGCACTCCAAACTGAAGCACTAAAGCCTTTCAGATTTGGAGCTTTTGAACTCGTTGGAATTAGAAATAGTCAGGAGTGGCTAGTCAATGGTATCCACACTTATCCGTGGTCATGTCAGATGTCCCAAGGGTCACATTTTGGGATTGTTTCCTCACTTACTGATTTGGCATTTCAGCGTTCTTTTAGTAAAAGCACATACCCCAGCAGTTCATTTATTCATTACCCATCCCATTACCTCCGAGACTCACACTACTGCATCCTCTTGCTTTCGAGATGTGGTGGGCTTAGACTGCAATCGCAGTTTTTCATCTGTTAGAGGTCAAACAACAGTAAGAACTGGGACACATCCACTTGATACGATAGAACTGGAAGGCGAGCTAGCAAAAGTCAGATCTATTCAACCAACCAATTGGAAGGGAGCTGATATTCGTAGCCTTGGAAGACGACGCAAGCTGTCATACCTCGCACCGCGCATCGCACCGTATTTAGAATGAGAGACGGCAGGGAAATATTGCCTCATTCTCATCCTCTGATAGGATTTTTTCAAGTTAAAACTACCCTACTTTCTTGGTATTCGACAAGAAAATAGAATTGACAGTAGTACAACAAAATTTGGACAGAGGCAAAGGTGACTGGCTTGTGCTTTGGCTAGAAAGGCTTACACGGTGCAAAACAATGACCATATCAGAGTGGACTGAGTAAAGGGTGTCCCAGAATTCGCAAAAGAAGCAAATTTTGCTCCGTTCGTGCAGCAATGCAATGCCAACAAAACAAACAGCCTGGGAACTGATATTTTGGGGTTATTAAAGAAAAAAGGAGGAGAGCTGCACGAGAGAGTAAAATACGTTTTCTTCGTTGAAGGATAGCTTAAGAATAGTGGACGATTGACAGCTAGAGTTTGCAATTTCCGTACAAAGTATGGCCAAAATTGTGAGTCACCTTCACCAACTGCGAGGAGATTAAAGAATTTAGGGAGACTGGCACGTCCTCTAACAAACCGTACTACTGAGACGCCTGGAACATCGATTCGGCACCGTGATAAAAAAATGGACAGTTCTCACAAAAGATTTGCATATCCATGGCCTCAAAGTTCTGTTAACTCAAGCACTGAGGCTCAACTGTCCACGCACAGAGAGCAGAGGTGGATGGCGGAGAGGAGACAAGTGTCGCATTTGAGGTTCAGAAAATCCACGATCCATTGTCAAGATACACTGTTCGGTGCGGATCTCATGTCAACATTCTTCTGTAAAACTGCGGCTAAGCAGGCAATTATTGCCAACATGGAACACCCTTTATTTAAAGAAGCTTTGCGCAGTGGGCAAACACCAAATTAAACCAGTCAAACTCTAAACCTGTCAATAAAAGACACTTCGGCGGCCTGTTGTTCCACTTATAACTTTCTAGAGGAGAGTATGGAATGGAGTGCCATTGAATGGGAAAGAAAAGTGACAAAAGTGGCGGCTGAAGATCTCGACTAAAGATTTTGACTATCTTGCCATTCTTGCTCATAATTAAGAACTTCAACCAAACCGTTTACTTAATGCTGGATTGCATATCCTTTTCCCTGTCAGTGCCAATTCGCAGCTTGACTTTCTTGCCGAGACATCGAATTCAGAATGCGTCACATCATTGTACCAAAAGGATCCAGCACAAACACCTTGAAGACCGCCGGCTAGACCGCTGAATTCACGACGTTCCCAAGGCACCAACACCAAAGACCGGAAGAGAGGGTAATTAATTGCAAAAGAAAAAAACTGGGACTATCCAAAGGCCTTAATTTTATTCCTTGCCTCCTACCCCATTTCACAACTTCACATGCAATACTTTGTTTGACTACCAGTTAAGGTTACTTGGGTGGCCATATTGTCCCGTCCGGCTGAGACTGGCCTTTGGGCCATGCCAGCTGCCCCAATCCTTCTGCTGATTGAATATGTATGTTCTGCTCTGGTGTTGTGCCATCTTTTGCCTTTAGGGAAGTCTCGGGACGCTACACTGGTGGCAGCGGAAATCAAACCCGAATTTACAGGATAAATTAGCGACATGTGCTATGGATGGGATAATCTCCGACACATAACAGAATGGCTAAGAACGACGTCGGCCTTTGGCATCTATCCCGTCCCCGTCTGCTGCAAGAACGCTTTTAACAACTGAAGTGACACTGGCCGCAAACCACCCGGATAAGTTTGGTTTCGAAGATTTCTTTTATGCTACCCGCTTAGGGAAATCGGCGCTCTACGGTCTCCCTATGGACACACCGTGGGTCGGCAGAACCCCTTACACTGAACTTAGTTTCCAAACCGGACGAAACTTCAGATGCTACCGGGCAGCCGAGAGGATTCGGTGAAGTGGTGGTCAAGCATCTCTTCAGTTGAGTTCACATCCCAATGACTGGCGCGGTTGGCTCATGAGTATTTCCTCCAGTAACGATTATATTGTGACGGCTGACGCAAGAAGTTAACCGAGGGGAGCGTCAGGGACGACGCTCAAGAGAAGAGAGGGAATATGTAATGTTTTGCTTGTCTGACTGTCGATTGAGGCCACTTGAGCGGCTATATTGCCCTATCTGGGTGAGGGACTGGCTGGCTGGTTGAATATGTATATCCTGCCCTAGTGTTCTGCCTTCTTCTGCCTTCAGGAAGGTCTCGGGATGCTATATGACATTGCCTAAATAATTACTAGACTGGGTGTTTGTTTGACCACTTCATTACTCCTAAATCCATTCGCTAACCGTTAAAGGCACTTGAGAAAAACACGGACCGATCGCAATCACCTCACTTTGCTTGAGCTCCAAGCATGAATGGACATACTCCTCCACAAGAAATATTCAGATGTCCGAAGAGAATCACGACTTTTTCCTCATCACGTCACACGTCTAAAACCCATTGCAAAGCCAGACAAACACTGTTCAGTTTATTTTCCCCCTCTAAATGCATTCTTCTGGGAATAAAAATGATAGTCACCAGTTGGTGCTATTCATCTTGACGAGATTAAAAATAACTATCCGAATGGAGAAAATTACTTCATACGTCCCACATTAATCGAGATCTAGTGTCTCTCCACCATTGAAACATTGCGGTGGCAGTTTCGAAGCCCCTATGCAACCAAATCCACCCAAAAAAGGAATGAGAGCACAACTTTTTTCGGGTGTAGAGTTAGTTATTCATTTTAAACTGCAAGACGGCTACCCTCCCCAGGCTGGAGGAGATGTAACCCCTCCCGAACCGTCACGCCATTGCGAGGCAACTTTCCTCCCTGTTAAAAGCAGCCTTTTTTAAAACAGTGAGAATTTTCAAAACCCTTTCCCTGTATGCGTCTGGTCAACGTCTCGCCTACGGCTAATCTCTTTAATGCTATATCACCGAGAAAAATAGGGCTTCACAACAATTTATCGCGGCAGTGGACTTAAACCTTCGCCTCACAGCCACTATCTGGCTTCAACAGACGCCAGCAATTTGGGGAAAAACAACGGCTAAAGGATGATGTGCCGTGGACACTCTGAAAGTAAATCCTTCCCTCCAACAGTGTGAATGACCTGAGTACAATAAGGGGCGTCACGCAAGACAGATGTCATCCCGCGGCCATTCAACCCGTCAGGAGACTACAGAAACGGGAAAAAAGACGATACCTGAAAAGACCTCATCATCAATAACACCAACAATAGCAACAACAACTGACGAGTGTGTGGACTATGTGGACAATTCATAGGCCACACTTTGGCACACGAATGTGACAGTTCCCTAGACTGTCAGAATTGTTGTGGGAGAGGAATGATCAGAAAATTTGTGTTGAACTTTGAGGGCAAAGTGATGACCACGAGAGTACATGTTAATCAGAGGTGCCAATGAATTAGTTTAATTAAAGTTCTCGTAATAATAAAATTGAAGCAGTGAAAATTGGGTATGCCAAAAGGTGATTGCAAGAACTGAGCGTCTCAACTGGCCCGTACCTTCAGCCTAATGTTGGCTTCAGACCATTCGGGAGTGTCAAAAGTTACTACAGGCCTTTAGTATAGCAAATTAATCTCCATAGTTGATACAATTATCCCTTTTAACTGTTTCTTTGCCCCCCAAATAATGAAGAAAAAAAGGCAGCGTTACACTGATGTGTCTCAAGGGATGCTGACGGGGAAAAACAAATTGCAATGTAACACACCTTCCAATTTGTTCAACCAGTTATGGAAAAAGCATGTGATTAAATGTTTATGGACTGGGAGCATCACCCTTCACTTTTTACGTCCACTTATGGAGGAGGGGAGGGAGGGAGAAGAGAGGAGGTCTCGTCGCCTTATCCAAGAGCCAAAAACGAATTAGTGGGACGACGATGACCTATACGTAAGGTCAGTGAGGGACAGTCGGGGTGACAGAGGCAATGCGGAAACAAGTCTACCTCCAACTTATACGTACTTGAACATAAAATGCTACATCCTCAGTGTGAATAGGGCCATTTTAAACTCGAGTTATGCATTTAGCTAGGCTAAGAGGTTGAGAATACAACCCAATTAACTGCTTTCATATTTTCATAAACAAATTAATTTGATCTTAAAATCTACAAATTTTTTCGAGTACATTAAAAGTCAAGCACCTACATCAAAGGGCGGAAGGTTGTGAAGAGGACAAAGATTATGCATAATTAAAAGGTTGCGTGTGTAAAACGCCGCCTTTCGTAGGGATTGTACTTCCTACGGCGGCACAAACCCTCCGAGCTTTGCATTCGGGGGGTGGGGAGGGGATAGAGGCGGGTTGATGCACTCCCAGTCTTTTTAAACTACATACGCAGATTTTTTAAAAATTGCGCAACTTGAGGTTCACCTCGAGACCGATTACGGAAGGAAGGAAAGGTAGTGATCGGCTGTGCCAATAGACTCCAACATAAGGTAGCTGCCGTAAAAGAAAGGAGAGCACAAACGTGACTTCGTTCAGATGTAGTCTGGAATGTCTGGCGTGACAGAGGTAGGGTGCTTCGAACGTCCAGCTAAGGTCATGAAGGACGAGGAAAACTGAGGTCATTTCACGACGTCCGACGATCAAAAAGGTAGCAGTGTCTTCCAATCGGATTCAATGCTTGGCAATGCAATTTGCCGAAATTGCTACTTCAGACAGGTTACAACAAGAAGGATTCACAGCTTTTATGCCCTAGACATGAGGGTGGAAAGATTAGGGTTTGATCATGTCATGTGACTATGAATGTCCAGCGAACGCGGCTACCCTCGGATGTGTAGGCAGAATGGTTCATATCTTTTGATGAGGTTATTTTGCGTCCATGACTAAGAGAAATTTTTTAAAAAAAGTTTAAAGACGATGGAGGACGCACCGTGTCTACCCATGTCCTAATGCATGCACGACAGCCTCAAGGACAGTAAAGTGCTTCCATCCCTCACTTGGCCCATCATTCATGCTGGTGACAGTTTCTTATGGCAGTTGGTCACCACCCCAAAAGGCAGTTATTAGGGATTCAGGAATTTAAAAGAGGTTTACAGTTTTCACCGCACCGAGTTAAGTGGCAATGCTGCCAAAACATTAATAATAACAGTATTTTAAGGTAGCAATCAGTAAAGAATTGTATTAGCAAACTAGAGTGGAGAGATTGTAAGACACTTGGATGAATTGCTTAACGCTTCGTTTTAATTTTGCAGGCTTTTGCACTTCTACTTGGCTGCATCGCCCCCAGGCCATGCCGGCCGCCCTTCAACTCCTTCTGTGCGCTGCAAATACATTTTATGTTCTAGTACTATGGCTTTTGCGCTTTCAAGAAAGACTCGGGAACTAAATTAGTAGAAGGGAAAGGTGAACCCAATCCCAAAGAACAGCATCTCTTATTCGTACTGCCAAGCGCTAGAAAGAAATGTGATGGAAAAAGAGCATATGCTGCGGACTAGTGACTGTGTAAAGAACTCCAACGGAAGGGTTTAAAATGACTTCTACTTAGGCAACCGCCCAGAGCGGGAAGAAGATCAGCAACTGGAGCGACACGGGCTATGGCCACGAACCATCTGGAGAAGATTTCTGCGCAGACCTGTCAAAGGTGTCTGTGTAGAGACGTCAATTGAGCAAACATGCGATATCTTCGACATCCCTCCACCAACTGGATTAAATCCCAAAATAACCTGACTAGGCAGCAGTGAAGTGAATTCAAAGAATCAAGGAGGAACAGACGCGACACATTTTCGTACTTTAACGACTAGTAACGGATGTACGCAGTGGCTATCATATTCCAAGAGAGATCGGAGACGATGTATTGAAATGTCCTCTCAGTTGAATGGGTGGTTCGTGGGTGCATTTCTTACAGCACCGACTACCTAGTGATGAAAAACACGGGAAATTGGTTAAGAGGTAGCGCCAGAGCCGCCACTCAAAAGGTGAGAGTTGTGGGGTAACACTTCGATTGCTCGCTTGACACCTCATTATAGTTTCATGGGCACTTAAAGTCCCGCTCGAGTACTTCTACTAGGTGACAGGGCCTTTGGACAATGCTAGTAGTCGACAATACCTACTGTACTCTAACACCGCACTTCTTCCGGCCTTACAATTTCCCAATCAAAATGATTGCGTCATTAACCAATTGGCCTAATGGGAATGACCAACACCCATGCTTCTCCTGACCTGTCTCAACAGGGCTTCTTTTATCACCTCAGAAGTAGGCCAAATCGGAAGGAGCCTTGACATTTCCATGGTAGATAATAAGAGATGTAATCATCCTAGCAGTACTGTTTCAATAAAACGCTGAAAATTATGGCAACTTCCATTGGCATTTCAATAGCACTGCATTTAGAAGAACCAGTGGTTGGATACTTCAACCTAGATGATTTTTTCCAACAGGAGCAAATTTATCATGGGAGTAAAAAATAGGCTACTAGGGTTCAAAACTAAATGACAACTCTCTAGAAAGACAAGTGAAAGTGTAGAGAAAGTAAATGTCGTGCGTTGCATTGCCTAATTTCGCATTACAGTGAATTGCAGTTAAGACGTCAAGTGAATAAATCTTGCTGTGATTACAGTTTGACAAGGCGACTCATTGGCGGGTAAAGTAGGCGAGGGGAAGAAATAGCCGGTTCACACCAGTCCGCATCATTAAACCACTCTAATCTCGTATTTTACTGATATCCTCACCTTCATGAATGTGGCGAATTTTGGAGCGAACCTAGGTGAGCCCACACGATAAGAAAATATACAATCGTAAACAAGAATACTAAATTACAACACAATTACAGGGCGGTGGGGTATAGTAAACTCTAAAGCAAAGTATGGGATGAAGAAAGCGTAACCCTTCAGATAGTAGATACAAGGATATGCACCCAACATATTCACCCATTAAACTTCCAACAAATGGCGCGCCGTTAATTGCCTTACGCCCTTGTAGTTCATTCTGTCCATGTGTAGAAGGCATGCCAAACGGGAGACATCGCTCAATTTTGCCTCATTGGGTCGGTTGGAAAAAAAAGTTGGCATTAATAGCTATTAAAAGGGAGCATTTTGTCCACACACACACACACACAGGTAGCCTGAGCATCGTATTGGCCACCGAACAATGTCTTGTTAAAAAACTATGGTGATATGGAATGAAATGAGTGAGTCCACGCAGCTAGCCAATGGCCTGATTGATTACTAAAGCACCAGGAGGTGTCAGTACCCGTTGAGGCTGCAACTGCAAAAAGCCTTCGGGCATTTAATTGAGCGTTTATTCGCATGACAGCTTCGAAGGTGGATTGCATTTAGCCTGTATAAAGTGAAATATTCGGACTATGCAGCATATATGACTACCATTGGCATTGCGTGAACGCCTATGACATAAGGCGCCGTTCACGTCACTCCATACTTCGCTCTCACGCATTGTCAAGTCTCCTACAACAACTCTGGTGCTACAACAATGGTCCAAAAGGCAAATTTTGATTTCACCAACTGCAAAGACTTACCATGGTTGACTGGATTTGTGGGCAGAGTTAAAAGACGAATGAAATTGTGTTGAGCATTTTAAGCATGAGACTTGGATTTAGGTATCTGAGTCAATGGAAAGTGTCTGTCATACAGAATGTGAGCATCATTGACGAACGTCGAGCAGCCTTTAGTGCTGCGAATAGAAATCGTTTGGCGGGCAATGAGCAAAGTACCAAGTTCTACAATCCATGATAAAATAGGAATCCATCCACTGTAGGCTAGTTCTCGCTAACTGCGGAGACGAAGCAGCAGTCATGATAAGGGATTGGCAAATCAAATGACATTTTCCAACCACTCCCTCCTCCTCTTCCTCCACCTCGCGCAGCACTCCCCTTTGGGGTGAGGCGGGAGGGCTAATTAAGTGAGCATGGAAGCTACTCACTAGGGGGATGGATCCGCATTCCCGCCTAATTTTAGTAAAAAAAAGCGGCCAAATTAAATGATCGTTGATCGAATCGACAAATTTTGGTTTTAACGACAGCTTACCATCTCCTAAATCAACCTCTCAGGTAGCTCAAGCAGCACTTGTCGCAATGAAGACTTGAAGCAGGAAGAACAAAACAACATATTCAAACTGACCTCACAGCACAGCAATTTGGAACGAAAACTTATCAACAATTTATCAGAAAAAAAGAACTAAACTGTTCTTGTAAGAGAGCATTTGCTGCTTCAGACGGGTCAATCCCCGCTACCTTTAAAAAAATTTCTTAAAAGGTGAATAATGACGAATCAGGGGTTTCCAATTACCACCTCTTTCGCCTTTACGAGGAGGAATAGCCCGTTCAAACCAGATTGCTTCAAACCTATGAGTTTACACCATCCGATGGCTTCATTGCTGACTTATCAAGTGAATGTGATTGAATTGACCTACTGAAGAAGCGCCCTCTGTTTCTCCACCAGTTTGACTCGTGCAGCGGCCTTGCCCCGAGCAAAGTAACCCCCAGCTGGAGCAGTGAGGGCATCGCGATCGGTAGAGCAGGGCACATCGACAAGGACGCGGGAGAATCGTTCGCCCGACCGACACTGCAAACGCTGCAACATTGCAGTTGTGGCCACCTCCACATCAGGGAGTCCATCGCGTCCGCTCCCCACACCCCAAGCGAAACCCGCCAGCACCCTGTGCAGGCGTTCCAGGCGAGACGCTGAGACATCGGTGCATAGCAGTCGTTCTGCCACAGGATAAAACGGTGAACTAGAACACTACTCGAGTTAGAGGATACGGGATGCTTAAGAAGGAAGTGGACAATTTTAGTGGGTAGTGAATGCAGGCCATCAGTGCACACCAGCCTCTCGGCTAGGCAGAAGACTGAAGAAGTAGTAGTTGTACACGTTTGGGAAGCGCAAGAATGACACTTCCTGCTGATAAGGGCGTTTTATATGCCCCAAGTGGTGAAATAGGGAATCAGCAATCTTGATAACAAAGCTTTGAATTTTCCTACTTTTGAATCAGCTAATAAGTTGTTCCGAAATCACTTTATCAAGCTTTGAAAAGAGTGCATAATCAAGTCCCAGATGTGTGCGAGACCATACCCTCTGAGGCCTTTGTTTTACCGCTGCCAATTATAGCACACGTCTTGGTTTAGGACCATTTGTCGAAGTGTAAAATCAGGAACAACTTTTAAACATGGTTAAAGTATATTTGTGTGGATGTTCAAGCATGAGTTACAGGTCCGTATACCTATAGAGTTCCCAACACAGTTGAACTGCAAGAGCTGTCTGGGCAACAATTCTAGGATTGGAAGTTGACCTCCCGACAGAACTTATTAAAAATTAAGATATGTGTCGGCGAACCAAGGCAAAATGAGGACACATCAAAGTGAATGCACATCTATAATAGAAGTTGACGTGGATGCTAATCTGATAGGTTGGAAATATAATACACTATTTGTTTGCCTTACTCTTGGTCCCGGTGGCGAGCCACTTAGGGGCTCCACCAAGCGGCCTGGCCTCCAGACTATCTCAGAAGCCTCGCAAGCTCTACTGTACGTCGACAATTAATAGCTCGCCCTAACACTGTTTTCCCTCGTCTTTAGGTTAGGCTCGGGGCAATACAGAGTAGCACCGGCGTGTGGGGATGAAGAAAATATCGGGGGTAGCCTTTTCCTTCTGGCACTCACTCACTACTATTCTCAGGTATCCTGAGAATAGCCCACCATCACGAAAGATTAAAGTCAAGATTCCAGGATGCGAGTGAAAACCTAATATACACCACTAAGCTCCATATCTTGGATAAAGGATATTCAAAACCTTAAAAGGAACGAAAAGTGCCCCCAAAATTTCGTCACATAAACGAGTAATGCATAACGTGAACAATCACTAATTTTATCCTTATGTGTACATATTCAAACCAGACAATTGTCCCATTTCAATATATTTGGCAAGAAAACTATTTTTTTATTCACAAATCCTCCTGGAGGTAGACCAAAACTGGTAAGTGAAAAAAGAAGCGCACAGTAGGAGGTGGTTAGGCTCCGCTCCACATTGCCCTCGGGCGACAAAACTGTTCTTATCACAGAGGAACCTCCGGCTCGCTACTGTGAGACCAAAAAATGTGAGGGGAGAAGCCCACGCTATTCAAACGCGTTTAAGTTTGAAAAGCGCCTTGCATTGCGTTCAAATAGCTGGCGTATTTAAAAAAACAAATACTTGATTTTAAGGCGGGGTCATTTATGACCAAAATACATCTTGGCAAAGATCAAGAGATTCTCAGAGCTCTTGGCAGGACGGAATTCCGTTTACTGGACGATCAACTATTGCCAATCCCAATAAACCCACCCAGATTAAGTGTTTGCAATGCGGTTACAGCCTTGCCGCCTGGTGCGGAGCAGAGATCCAGCATTCGAGTTCCCGGTTGCACATCCAACATCAACACTGCCAGCACTGAGCCCAAGTCCAGGGGATAGAAATCTACGGGAGAGTGAGGACATAACACTTAACACTTACAAGGCAAGGCATGGTAAAATGAAGGCAATGCTGGTAAGCTCAATCAAGGCCACATCAACAGTGCCAGCATGACAGTTCCTGATTTGGTGAGTCAAGTTATGCCTCCTTGAAGCACCGTAATGATTAAGTGGGTGAGGCACGTAAAGAAGAAACAAGCAGGGTAAAAAGACTATTAATGGGGTGCAATTTAACACTCCATCCATCTTAACAAATTGTTGAAGCAGTACTATAATAATTGAGTAGAAAAGGTATGGCTAGAATTCATCTTAATGAAAAGTGATTTAGATGTAGGAACTTAGCTTGTTTATGAAAGACCTAAGCAAACCGTAATGCCGTGTTCGGAGATAAATAAGAATCGAAGGAGCGTAGAGAAAACCCACCGAAACAGTCATCTGAATACATCGGTTTTGGGAGAGCGGAGAACATTCCACAAGGCGGTGCAAAGCACCTCAGATTTCTAAACGTCTTTACTAAATTGGATGTCTTTTCCTTGTCCTCCTCCTCCTCCTTCACCATTGGTAAGTCAGGCACTTGGTACAGAAGGTCGGACTCTGGATATATAAGGACTTGGTCTGAATCTCGCGCATATAAGTCCCTCTCACTGACTAATTCAGTGGGAGGAAGGAATTCCGACATTTGGTCGAGGGGAGCTTCCCGATGCACGAGGAATGCTCGACCTGCAACGGATTCTACGCTATCCGTGCAGTGCGACAGGGGAGAAGAATTCGTCCCACCAGCGGTTCGCCCACTCGGCTTGCTTAACTCGCCAAAAAGGTCAAGATAGTTATTGGAGCGAAGGTTTTCGACGCACTCGCGAAGACCTGGACAAACGAAGTTAAGAACGGCGACTTTGGCAGGTGGGGTGAGTAAAGCGGCGCGGATACCACTCCAGACGGCGACACCGAAGATGTGCGAGTAGTACTTGTCGAAATGACTCAAAGCTGCTTGATTAGAAGGTGTTAGAGGGACTTTCTGAAATAGAGGATAAAATTGCGCCAGTACTAATGGTGAGTTGGAAATGAGTCGAGACTTCACTATGGGAAGAGGATTAACTAAACAAACTTGAGATTTTCCACGCAATATGTTGTGAAGCCTACTGGAAATAAGATGAATTTACTCTCAGTTTAGCCATTAGAATTGGCAAGGAAACAGACGTCCACGGGAATTAAAAGCAGGGAAACAAATTACTAGGAGATTATTCTGGCCACTGTACGAAGGAAGTAGCCTTTGAGAACTCGACAAGAGCATTGTAGACGCGAAAATTACTTAAAAGCTCCACGAAGTGAATCGAGAGTAGTAGCAAAATAATAACTTGTGCAACAGCTAAATGTAAATTACTTTGCATTTTTTCGACCAACCCTTCTCCCGTTGAATAGAGAAGAGAGTTTGGAGACGCGCCTTCGCCTCACTCGAGGAGGCACGCCAGAATGTGTGCAAAGTCGTCTGCAATGGAGAAGGTCGCCGATTTAGATTTAACACAATACCAAAGTAAATAATTTCAGGAATACAAGCACTTCTCAAAATGCATGGGCAAGATAGTGGGTTTTCTCGAGCCTCAGAATTTAATGTAATAATGTTACCTCTGTGTATCGAGATGAGGAACCATAATTAGATCCCAACTATTAAAAAAGGAGGATTATCTCAACTTGATGAGGGGCTTATCACGAATAAATAGACTCACAAGCTCTAGCTACAACACCACAAGAAAAATGCCTCAACTTTGAGAATAAATTATTCTAATTGCTGTAAAGGGAGGCAGCTTTACAGGGGATTAACATCGATAGGGTTTGTTAGTAAAGCCAGGAAGGAGCCGCAACTCGTCATCTGGGAAATCTGACATCCAGTCGTCGAGACGAATTCTACGGAAAGTGTTGGAGGGCGGTTTGGTTGTAGTCTTTGCATCCAATCGTTGATAAAGAAAGATGCGACACTTGACGGGCACGGAAACCTTGTTTTCGATCTAAGGCGATATCGTCACGAAAAGATGTTAAAAACTCAAGAATATCAGGAAATCAGTGACAACTTTAGAAAAGTAGTATGGATAAAATCATGACAAATACACAAAAGAAAAAACTGCAATTCTCAACATCACTGCAAGGAGGGCCTCAGACAGACTAACAGTCCCGGTTTCTTTCCCATATTCGGGGCACATAAAAGCATCATATTTAAAAGTTCCACCGAAGAACAATTTCTAAGGACTGGTTTGGACTTCAATCCCATAGTAAACGCAAAAAGTAGCATCTGGAACTATTCGCAATGCGCTCATACTCAACCTACATTAACATTTACGATGAATTCCTCCAGTGTAGACGCAGTTATAGGTTTTTCGGGCATTGTAATGTCCTCTTCTCTGACAACTACTCCCTGAAGAATAAATTGAACACTAATCTCCTCAGTCGATAAATTACCAGTTTCCTGCACCGAATCGACTTACGATTCTACGGAACGCCACCTTCACATGTTTTGGCGTTAAAGTCCAAGGAACGGACGGATTCATGGGTATGTACAAAGTCATGTTGAGGAGACGCTGTTGGGTTTCGTACGAATGGCCAAAGAGAATGTTTGTACCCTAAAAGATGTGAATTGTGTTTTACCAGATATCAATATTTGCAATAATAGCTACAGTGAGAGAATTACAACATGCCTCCGATTTCAGCTCGTTTATGCGCTCTAGAGTGGGAAACTCTGCAAGATTACGCAGGTAGAGATTGTTCCAAAATCTGTTGCGATGAATTTTGACCAGGGTCCCCTTTGCACCTAGGCCTAAGGAAGGGAGAGTGATTAACGAAGGGTATGCTTTAGCTCCAGTGCCTTTAGGCAGGCAGTGCTATCCGTAACAGATGTAACCAATCAAAGCCTACGTCTTAAAATAGAAAAAACTAAAATAAGTGACAGGATAGCCCGAATGAGTCGCCAATGTCAAAATATTCTTCGTTTACATAACCACTACTAAATGGAGTTAAAACAATAAATACGACATGCTAACAAAGACACCTGACACATTATCCGAAAGTAGAACCTCGATAATCGGCTCCTCTTCGTCCTTTTTTCCTTCAATATAGACTTGCTGCTCAACTGTGAGCTCTTGCGTACCGCCATTTATCGTAATGTATTGCGGAACACGAACCGGATACTTTCGCCTAAGGTAAGTGAGGTTCTACGATTCTGTGGTAAGGAAGGTAAGATACGCACTCTTGACCAACAGGCTGGCCGTAAACACGCCCACTGCAAATGAACGACGAAATTGGCTACAAGGCCTGACATGCCACGTGGTGTTTGGGGCTAGTAAGGAGAGGCTAGTCAGCTCCAAAGCATTAGAGTGTGGCTGAAATTGTTCAATACAAATTACGATCCATATAAAATGTACAGCTCCTGGTAGCTATCAAAAGAAAAGCCTTCTTTTTCTTTTGACCTTACGATATTTCCTTAAAATGGAAACAAATTTTGAGGCGTCTGGAGAAATTTGCTGATTATATGCCTCAATAAGTTGGAAAGTCCCCTTTCGCTGCAACTTAATAATTGATGCTCCATGAAATCTTAGAAGCTTGGAAAAATGATATGTCACTGAGGAGTAGGTGAAAAAGATGAAGTGCTTCTTGCAAAAGAAGTCGACGCGTGGTCTATTATTGAGTCGGTGCTGCCGTTAGTTTTTAAACCAGAACATGGTTCCCAATAAAGTGAGCTTTTGGTCTATTTGGCGAATTGTTGTATGTCGATGTTCAACTTCAACTACCACTTAGTAATATTATTTCCAAGATGTAGATAGTATCCGTCTAAGGAATTGATTGATTGTAGTGAAAGGCTAAAGTAAACAGGCGGGTTTTGTATAACTGTGGAGGAACGCAATTTGGACTCATGCTCAGTCCAATTCTGTTTCGCTGTCCTAAAGATGAAATACAGGGGCTTAAATTGGACGTATTACTTAGCATGCTATCGTAAAATATAACACGTACCAGGGGCAGATGCCTCATTTACGGATAGTCGGGGCACATTGCGTGCTGGCCCGGGCATGAAACTGTTGTGTTGTTTGCGTGCATGAGGAAAGAAATCACGAAACTCGTAAGTACCTACTTGTAAAGATGACTTCAGAACGGTCAGTACAGAGCTGGGACGTTTGAATTGCCCTAACGAGTCAACTAAGGCTTACATCTGTCAGTGGTGACGGTGGAATCACCTTAGCTCAACATTTCCTGCTATCAGTCCTGTCAATGCCTAATTCCATGAAAGAAAGATGTACATAATCATTTAGTAAGAGAACTCGAAATTCACATTCTTAGCTTGAGCCTCCACAATATTAAGTGCTAAATAAAAACAAGGCAACGGATGCATAGAACCCTACCATAACAAGAGACATAGTACTGCATTGTAAACTGTAGTAAAACATAGAAACATGGGGATTAGAGGTGTTAATCGAAGCCACAATTTCATCCAGACATGGTCTTCGAGTAGAACTGTTCAGGGACGAGGGCTAAAACTCCTCTTTCATTTTACCAAGCAGACGTCATCTTGTGAAACCTCTATGTGTCTGTCCCCTAGGGATAGCTCGTAAATGTCGCTTAGACCCTCCTTTCTGATGCACTCTATTAACTCCGACCAGATGTGCTTAAGGATGACGGCAACGCAATGCTTAAGCTCTTCATCCTGCGACTCCAAATCAAGGGGAGTCGCATCTGCCTGTTCCATGGTGAATTCAACATCAACAGAAGATAGCTTCGATTCATCAGTACAGCTGTCTAAGTTGGAATCAATGACAATCTCCTCCTGAGGGTTTCCAAATTTGTCGGTTTTGCATAAGGGTATTAATGACACCTTTCGTACATTTTCCAAGTCTTCTAGGTAGATTCGAATTCGCCTCTGAATTGAAACTGGAGTGATGGGCGAAAAAACGTCCTCCGTAGTGAATTCTTCAGTGTTGCTAAAATACAACTTCGTGGAGGAGGATTGAGATAGAGGTGCAGTAGAATCAGCAGATCCAACAGTGCAGCCCTCAATGTAGAAAGGAGATTCAGGACCTCCACCTTCAAGAGAATGACACAGGGCATTTGAAAATGACGTATCAACAGTGAGGTCAGTAGGAGAGATGGCTTTTTCCAAGGGTTCCACATGAATCTCAGCTTGAAGAGTTGGATCACTACTGCACTTAGATGAAACCTCATTTGCTTCATTGCATACGGCCGCTGACTTTTCGACAGGAATAACTTCATTTACATCGACGTCAGAGTTGAAGCCGGTGACTTCGACATACTCATCATTTAAAACCTGCCTGCCGTCACATTGGCAAATGTAGTTTGCCAGACAGGGATAAAACTTTTTAGCGAATAAAAGCAAACACTGCTTAAGGCGCTGCTCCTCGGCTGTCTCCTCACCTACTCCAACGACATAAGAGGACGGTTGGTAGTCATCGCATTGGCAAATGTAGGCTGCCAAAGTGGGATAATGCTTTTGAGCCAACAGAAGCAGGCCCTGCTTGAGATGCTGTTCTTCGCCGTCCTCCTCGTCCACACTACGTGCATTAGGGGTGAATAGATCGTCACTGCTGTGGTGACTACATGTTGCCGATAGGGTGGCGTATTCTTGGGAGCTATGATGCAGGCACTGATTGGGGTCCGGGTCCTCCTCCTCGCCGGTGCTGCGCGCATTAGAGGACGATTGATTGTCTTCACAGTGGCGAATATAGGCTGCCAAAGTGGGATAGAATTTATCAGCGAACATAAGTAGACACTGCTTCAGAAGTTGTTCTTCTGCCTCCTCTTCGCCCAAATCGCGTGCCTCTTGGGACGTCTGATCACCTTCCCATTGGCGAATATAGGTAGCCAAAACGGGGTAGTATTTATTGGCAAACAGAAGTAGACCCTGTTTTAGATGGTTTTTGGCATTGTCTTCCTCGTCTACAATACACACTTCATTGAGCGTTTGATCGTCATCACAGTGATGGCTACTAGTCGACGAATGCTCCTTATCATCCTCCACTTTCGCACCACGCACCTCTTCATCACAGTGGGAGATGTACGACGCCAAAGGTGGGTAGTACTTTTGAGCCAGTAAGATCAGACCCCGCTTCAAGCGTCGACTTTCAGCGTCCTCCTCACCTGCACAATGTGAATTGGAGGTGGGTGATTGATTGCCATCCCATTGACGAATATAGGCTGCCAAAGAGGGATAGTAGTTTTCAGCAAACAAAAGCAAACCCTCCTTTAGACGCTGTCTCTCAGCCCCCTCCATCTCGTCTACACCACTCACACCAGACGACGATTGATTGTCAGCACATTGACGAATGCAAGTTGCCAAAGAGGGATAGTATTTTTGAGCCAAAAAGAGCAGACTTTGTCTTAATTGACGCCTTTCGACCTCCTCATCATTTGTACCACGCCCAATAGAGGAGGATTGATCATCATCGCAATGGTGAATGTAAGCTACTAAACGTGGATAAAGTTTTTGAGCAAATAAGAGTAGACACTGCTTCAGACGCTCCTCCTCGTAGGCCTCCCCGTCCACGCCACGAGCATCACAGGGGGATTGATCGTCACCTTGCCTTTGCAAGTAAGTCATCAAATGAGGGTAATGTCTTTGAGCGAGTAGAAGGAGATACCGCTGTAGACGCTGTTCGTTAGCTTCATCCTCGTCTGTAACACTCTCAACGTGGGACGATTCATCATCGGCACAGTGGTGAATACAGGTTGCCAAAGAGGGATGAAATTTTCTAGCAAACATGAGCAGGCATTGCTTTAGAAGCTGATCCACATCCACTGCTTCGACAACACTTGCAGTTTCACAGGCAGATTGATCATCATCGCAGTGGTGAGTGCAAGTTGCCGTGTGAACACAATATTCTTGATTGCTCATATGCGGACAGTGTTCTTCATCATCCGCCTCGACTGCATTATGTGCATCAGAGGACGCATGATCCGCACCACAGTGACAAATATGGGCCACCAAGCGGGGACAGATTTTTTTAGCACAGAAGTACAGACACTGCTTCAGAAGCTGCTCTCCTTCCACCTCCTCGTCTACATCAATTGCATTGGGAGAAGTTTGTTTGTTAGCACAGTGGTGAACACAGGTTGCTATGCAAGGGTAGCATTTTTTGGCAAAAAAGAACAGAGCCTGTTTCACCTCCTCTGAACCACGCGTATTGGATGATGCCTGATCCTCTACACACTGCTTAATATGAGATGCTGAACATGGAAAGTATTTTTCAGCGAACCAGAGCAGACACTGCTTCAAAAGCTGTTTTACATCGTCCTCCTCGTCCGTGCTACGCGTACCAAGGGACGCTTGCCTGACCTCACCGTGGTGACTACAAGTTGCCGAATGGACAAGGCACTGTTCCCCATTGGCCTTCTCGCCCGTATCACGCGCGTTGGAGGCCGCTTGATTGTCCACACAGTGGTGATTGCAGGTTCCCCAATGAGCACGGCAGGCTTGAGAGCATAAACACTGCCTGTGAATTGGACAGGGCTCCTCATTGGCCTCCTCTACTGCACCACGCTCCTCAGAGGACGCATGATCTGCATCACAGTGACAAATAGAGGCTGCCAAACGAGGATAGGAGTCTTGAGAAAGGGAGAGCAGACACTGCTTCAGTAGCTGTTCCCCATCTACCTCCTCGTCCGCACCACGCGAAATGGAGGGCGCTTGATTGCCCTCACAGTGGGGATAACAGGCTCCCGAATGGACAGGGCACTGGCCTCCATCTACCTCCTCGTCTGCACCACGCACATTGAAGGACTCTTGATTGTCCACCCAGTGATGACTACAGATTGCCGAATGGACTTGGCAGGCTTGAGCGCACAAGTGCGGACAATGTTGTGGACAGTGTTCTGTGTCGACTTCCCCATCTGTACAACGTGCATTGGGGGACGTTAGATCATCATCACCTTGTTGCATACACCTTACCAAATGGGGATAGTACTTCTGAGCCACTGAGAGCACGTACGCCCTCAAATTCTGATCTTCATTACTGCTCCTCTCTCTTTCATTGCTTGTTGTATTCTCCTCTTCATCTGATTGGCTCAAACTTCTTTCCTTTTCCTCGTTGCAGTTGTCTTTGTTGGCCGCCTTCGACAAATGCTGCAGTCCTTCTAACGACTTTTCCCGTGATTTCTTCTTCATTGCAGGCTTGTTCGACTTCTGCAATAGTGCTAAGCTTTTTCAACCTTTTTATATTTTATCTCTGCCCCGTGACCTTTTAAAGTTATGCCGGCTTTGTGTTGATTTGCTTTGTACTTTTATTCATCATAGCCTCCATTCTTTTTATTTTGCAAGCAAATCTTTTCTTGGTTCTTAAGTTCGCTTGATTGGAGCGTCGGTTTTTATTCCGCGTTCTTAAGGGAACATCTTGCAAAACTGATTCCACTTTATGGCACTCACTCACCTCTAGAATGTAATTGTGGCGCTGCTAAACTTCCCTGTAGGGGAAAGAAGACATTACATGAAGGCAGAATATGCATTTTTGATGTGCATATGGGTCGAGAAAACACCATCATTACACTAAGCAGGATGCAGTCTTGAGGCCTGCAGTGCTAAACACATAATCAAAACGTTACCACCCTTGTCCGTTAAGCAATGACCTCAGCATCGCATTCCGTCTCAATGTGGCCAACCGCGTTGGTCACTGAGTTTCCATGCTACATCGTCACTGATCTCTCTTGGTGGTTTTTATTGAAACTGAGTGTTCGCCCTGTTTTGGAGCTATAGTGGGGAGTGGGAGGGTGAATATAACTACCGCCTCCTATACAAGCTAGAGCGTTCATGTAATAAAGGATGGAGATGCGATACCGCGTCTGAAGTGTTTTCACTCAGTTGACATCATCGCACAGACACCGTAGACAGCTCCGTAACGAACTGTTTTAGACGCATACGGCTAGTGCCACTTCAGCTGTTAATTCGGAATTGGGGTGAGTGGCATTCTGTTAGGAACCCTCACAGATTTCCCCATAAGTGGCACAGATCCCTAAGGTGTAGCGATTGGCAGCAGAAATAAGAGTGACTGCCCTTTTGGATAGAGTTTGCATACCGCATAAAACAAATAAGCAAAGCCTTGTCTTTTAGTTCTTCTGCAAAAGGGGTTTCTGACAGTCGATACTTGCTGTAAGGGCCACAGAGTTAGGATAGCAATCATTTCGACAACTGTTGTAAAGACGAAGAGGCAGCTTGCAGAATTGATTTTGCCAAGCAGTATTTGTTCGTCTCCGTAAAGAAGCCTCTCATTAAATCACAGTTTCCGTGAGTTGGCGATGGGCGCATGACTTTCAAATCCTTTGTCCATCACTCTCCGAATCCGACGATATGAATTAGTTTACAGGCTATCGGGACTAAATTGCACTATTCCACTCACCTGTGTTCACTTCTTCAGATCTCCTTGTCTCAAATTAACATGGATGAGCTGCCAGAAGAGCGGTGGAACCGAAGTCGATCGACTAGGTATCGTGGTAAGTTGCCCAACTTTAGGCTTTCAACACTGCTCGATGCTTCAAAGGACATTATGGGGGGACAGATTTGTTGAGGTCGACATTTGGCCCAGGAGTTAAATGCATTGTGATGTCTGATTTGTTGTTCAACTCTCGACTGACGTGACGGACCACCTGGGGACACTGACATTGTACGCCCTTCTGGTGGCCTGATCCCCAAGCCCTTCTGTTCCGCCCCAGCGTTGCCTTCTTTATCCTTCAGGAGGGTATCGAAACTCAGCCTTATTTTAACAAGAGCAACAAAACCGTAGTCCTCAGTTGTCTTCGTGAAACAGGAATAAATTTTTGAAGAGAGTTTAACCGTAGGCTGTAGATATTGAACTTCCGATTCGTGAGGACTGTGAAAATGATTAAGAATACGATTCGTTTTTGGTTCGGGTAAATAAATGAAACAACTATATGCAAATAATAAATTATTTGCTTTTTTTTGAAGAAATTCGCCCCAGACAATAGATGGATTCGTGCACGTTCACCTTCCCTTCGTCATGTTCTTGCCATGTTCTTCCAATTTATTAGTGACGGTTAACAATTGCATTTACTGAACAAATAAATGCGAGCTAAGAGAAAAGCCTAAAATTATCACGCAGTGGCACCTGAACGCGGATAAAAGTTTACGCCACCTGCATAAAAGTGTAATAATAGTACACATTTCTTCTTAGAGTCGCTAATTTAATCCATTGTGAAATTTAACTACTCTGAGTCCTAAAAGGCTGCGCAGAATATGAGGTTACAATGGAATTAAGGATTCGACCTGCAAATTCATTTTTTTCAGAGCGATTGTAATAGAAGCACATGCATAAATTAGTACCTCGATAGATGATTTTTTCCAATTTTGACTTTCAAGGAAAGATGCTGCATGATTATTTTCCGTGGCAACTGTTTAACTGTGCAAATAATTCCAGACGGCCTCAACAATTGTTGAATTACTTGCAGAGACTCCTAAGGGGCCTTCTCCAAATTTTGCTAGTCGTTTGTGGTAGAAGTAGAATAGGGCGTTCAAAACCTAAGGCTTATAAAAAAAGATAAAAATCGAGGTGTGCAAACGAAAACTCCTCCAGACATACTTTCCTGCTACATAATTAAATAATAAAGCCCCCAAAACGTTTTTTTGTTTTTTTGGTACGTACTCAGTCAGTTTGGAACGTCAGATAGACGTGGAAGACCATTTCCATAAATTTTATGGACGTACTCCTCTCTTAAGTAATTACACGAAACAGGCGTTTCCCACGCTGGCTGAATGCCAGCAGAAGTGATTGCGGTGGTGTGGGGACTGTTGCAACCGTAATCACTACCTACGTACACCGTCCTTGAGACATTTGCATGAGCAAATACAGGACCGAGCCTCTCTACGCCATACGGACAAATAAAATTCTTTACGTCCAGGCTCCACAGCTTAGTATACAAAAGCTTCTCTATTGCCTCTCGTCTTGACTAAGCCGCCTAAAGTATCATAGATATGTGCGCTGGCTTTAAAAAGTGGGTCTATGCTGAGCATTTGTGTGTTATGAGTGTTTCCTCTTTAAAATTTCCTATTTAACCATAAGGAGTTCCTTACTGCCAGGTGCTATGACTAAACTCTCCAAGAGCAGAACCTTGTTCGACGGAATATATGTGCATCAAATTATCCTTTTCATTGAGGAACTGGAACGATAGCTGTAGTTTTAATGGTGTCTCGCGTGGACTTTTTAACAAGCTCTTCGTGATAAAGTCTGTAATACCCATTATTACTGATGTAGTGTACTCGGAGTAAAATAAGCGGAGGAATAATTAATGAATTTTGCCACTTCCCTTGTAAAAGTTATAAAACTCCGCTCAAAAATAAGGTGATGCAGAGCTAAAACTTTGCCCTTAGATGATTGCACAGGAATTATGTTGAACACTGGTAAATTAGATTTAACTAGGATCTTAGCAAAATTTGGTGGTTTGTTCCACACTGCGTCTGATCATACAAGCACCTATCCTACGGCAGATCGTGCTCCAGCTTGGTGGCCTGTTAGTGGCTTCTCAGTGTTTACGCATGCTGTTCCATAATTTTTTAATAGTGCGACAAATAATTACTGATTCAGAGACCATGCCAATGACCTATAGACTGCAGTGCTCAACATAAGGTGTGGAAACTAATTTTAATACATATTCTCCAACTCGTGTTGGCATAAAGTACTTATGTAAACAGTTTTCGACCAAATTAAATTTTGAAATTTACACCTAGTGCAAGATAAAAAAAGACAGTCTTTGGGTTGCGCAATAGCGTAAATTAATGCTGGGTTATTTTAATTCCTCAACTTTTTCTAACTTCAGCAGTGAGCTTTCCAGTACTGAGGCGAAAAACTGCAAATTTAGCCTATGCCTTTGCCAAGGCAGCCTGACTACCCACGTTCGCGGTCCGTATATGTCTTCATTAACTTTGTAATTTATATGGACTCTGGTTTTGGCAAGAAAATGATAGATCTAGATTACACTACAGATATAAGCAATAGAATGCAAGTCCCGAATAGGCTCTCCCTTGTACTTCCTGATTTTTGTTCGGCTGATAACGTCTCAGGCACGGAGATTGGCGGCCGAGCTCTTATTTCGGGCTTTAATGAATCGAATCAAGTGCGCAATCCATATGGTAAGATTTTGCCGTTCCTTCGTCGTTTTTTGCTCCAAGTAAATCGTGGTTTTGAACATATTGGGTTTCTGGACTGATATTGCTTCTCTTCTGACTTATGCGCTCCGTATCCCTCGCCTCTTTATGTTTATCCTTTCACGAATTTGACTAGGGTCAAATATACGTGATACAAAAGCTTGTCAAAAGTAGTTTTAGCGTAGGGGGCGTCTCAGGTTCCAGGATAATCATCAGTTTGGTTTGCAAAGCACTTTGTGGTTATTATTATTTCTTGTTCGCTCAGATCTTCCTGTAACTAGACCAAGTCTAGAGCCACCACCAGAATCCCTGATACTTGGACAAGTGGATTACCCTGACATCGATCGATTACGCAAACCTCACTACTCATCTATCGGTGACGGCAAGGAGAACAGCAACCTCAGTCTCTTTCGGTAAGCTTTTACGTTTCTCTCCATGAAATCAACCTTACTTTGATCTAGTACCGCATTTACTAATTTACTGCTAATTGTGCGCGCTGGCGATTGCTGATCAAAAATCTCGTTCGTTATCGAAGGTCCTCCCGCTAAATTCTATTTGATATACTTTTCAATCACATGACTGAACATATCTGCACCCTTTTTGAGTTTATCGTTTCATTAATTTACTTAAATCGAGTTGTGCACGCTGGTTCAAACATAGTTAATTAAGCCAGTTTCTTAAGGCCTCACTGTTGGCGGTTGAACTGTTTTACAACCGAATCATTGTTCGAGCTACGCATCATAACGGATACTTAAGGCGCATAGGTTGTGTGATCATCCTAATTTTTCAATGAATTAGAGACTGGTGGTGGTAGTAACATTTAACTATGTGCCTACACGCATCAAGTATTTTGCATTTGTTTGGATTGCTCATCGTGAGCTCGGCTATAGAAGATTTGTCGACTCGGGTGATGTGTGTTTTGGAAGCTTGTAACCATGTTAAATGCAACTAAGGCGGTGATTCCTGTTAATGATCATTTTTCATTTCTTGGGTGCATTGCTGCTTTGATCGTATCCCAACATTGGCTCATGTTCCGATTTTACTCTGCACGTGGGCGTAGAAGCAGTTTCCTGAAACAACTGATTTTTAAACCCGATTTTCCCAACGCTTGTATGTGGTAAGATATTTTGTGTTCATTAGTTATATAATGGCTCTCTCTTTTGTATACGTCTGGCTTGCTTCTCACTATCATTTCGTATAGTGGGCATAATCGCTTGAGTGCAGCCCCCAACTACCGGTATTTATAAGTTCATATAATCGTACCTCGCTATGCATAACATCAGGAGCAATTCGCACCAGATAATGAAATTATCGTAAGATGGGTACAGTCGCCTTAGCAACAGCCTTGTAACCAGGGTTTCGTTGATTATAACAGCTCTAAATCAATCTAACTTTAGATCATTTAGTTGCTGAATGCTTTAGTAAGTTGGCTTTTGAATGACCTATCTAGCGAAGCTTTGAAGTGTTACGCACTTGGTTTACAATTTGCGTCAGCCGAACAGTTATACAGTAAGGGATAATCGTGATGAGTCTACCATCATAGCGAATGACGCATGTAGTGTAAACGATTTCGGCGGTGGTAGTGATGGTGTTAGTAATGGTGGCAACAAAGGTGTTAACGTTGTACCCCTTTAATAGTGACCTCTACAGTCCACCTGACGACGACCGGACTCTAGTCGAGCAGCCTGATCTGAACGTCTCTGCAGGCGACTGTGAGGCCTCCCCGGCTGTGAATTTGGAGGGTCAGTTGGAAGAGTTGGTGGTGCGCGTGGCGGCGCTGGAGAAGACCCTTGCAAGGCAGAACCGCTGCCAACTCTGCGTTCTCATCCTCCTTGGCACCTATTTCCTCCTCAAGTTTGGCCGCTCCCTTCTCTAAGACGGTCTCTAGGTTCCCATTCCTATCTCCTCCTTTGTGTACAGATATATAGATTGAGGGAGTAAAAATGGGAGAATTTTTCATCTCCCCTCGGTATTATCGTTCACCTCTATGTTTTTATCCCATGTAGATGGATGAATGCAACCTTTCCTCACTCTCTGTATTTATCTTATTCCCCAGAACGTTTTGGTTGTTTTTTGTAGGTGAGATAGTCTTAACATTGGATTTTGCCGCGCGGCTACCTGTGTGTTCATTCCTCTACCCTGAGGGTGGTTTGGTTGTGCAAGTTAATGAGGGTTTTTTTGATGTTTCAAAATGTCAAGGCGTTTTTGTTTAAGTTTTGGTTAGGGTGTGCAAAAAGTTGCAATCAAGGTGTATGAACTTTGCGGTGTCCTTTACATAACGAAGTTGAGACCATTTGTGACGATCAGACTAGACCCAAATTTACCGTATGGGGCGGGGTCAAGGTTATGCAGTGTCATCGAAGAATTTAGATGCTAGCTTGAAGTAGATTAGTGGATATTCGGCAGGCTTATCAGCAAAAACTTGATTATAGATTGGGTCGATACGAGGTGAGCTCCACGTTAGGCATAGGCGTAGTTTAAAGTTACGTGATACATGTTTGGGTGCACAGCGTTCACCTTCAAGAGGAGCGAAGACACCAATCGCTTATAAAATTTTTGCCCTTTATTTAACGCGCCATATTTGATGAAGACACATTTTCAAGAGAAAGGACTGTAACTGGTGTTAGATTGGGGAAACGGCAAAAGTTCCATTCTGGCAACGGAATTAGTTAAACTCGCCCCACTTTACAATGAACAATGACTTAGGCAATTAGTACCATAAGATTAGGGCTAAGCCCCAACTCCACCATCAGCAACACAAAGCTTAGCAGATCTTATGCGCGGATAAAGGTTTTCTTGTAACAGAAGGATGCGAAAGACGAAAATGGTGCAAGGAGCCTAAGGGTACAGTGAAGAGGTACTTCAGCGACTCGGAAGGGTCGCCTAATTTCGACAAGGACACCGACTGAACATCATAATCGGCAAGTTCCTTGATACAGATGACGGGATTCCTTATAAGTTGGAGATATGTACAGCCAGAAGAGGGCTGGAAATGGCACCTCACCCCAACTATGGCAATAATTAATTATGCACTGACGAGTGGTGGTTTATCTCTCCATTTTGGTAAGGAAACACCTGAGGTCTTCTGCCATAGTACCTAACTCAAGTAAATGAACCTACAGTTCATCCCGATAGATTCAGGACCTGCTGTTTGCCGAAGGTATATGCTTTGAGCTATATGATGTTTTGTCTTCGATAAAGACTCGGGATCCTACAGCAACAAAATTCGAGGCGCCAAAATAAGTGCAAGTGGTTATAAAAGAAGTGACTAAAAGAATAGACGCGTTCATGAACATTATACCTCACCACATTAAAAAACAACTACGACAAACAACTTTGTATTACATAGTAGGACGATTAACTTGGAAATGTATGTGCATGCTAGCTCTAATGTACCTCAAAAAAATTTACCAGCGTTATGTAGCTAACAATGTCCAAAACGCAGGTTTATGCATGACAAGGTCATCAGCGAGTTCGATACATATTTTCGGCGAAAGATGCCTGTGTGCTTTAATAATATTTTGTCACACAAATAAAGATAACAGCACACCGCAAATCGTTTATAATAAAAACTTTCTATAATTAGTACGCCTAAACAAACAACTTTTGCTACTTAATTAGATCGCAATTTCTTCTTGTGGATGGGCAGTTTTATACTTTCGTCCCCGAGCCCGCCCTTTCTGAAGCTCTTAGTGCTATGCCTCTTTCGTGTCGTTATTATGAGAATGAGTTCCCAGCGGAAAATGATGTCGTAGTTGCTGTTGTGACATCAATCACGAATAGTGGAAGCTATGTTATCCTGCCCGAATACGACAATGCGGTTGGCATGATACTCCATAGCGAGCTTTCCAGGCGTCGCATTCGGTCCATAAACAAGCTTGTCCGTGTTGGTCGCAGTGATATTGTTCTTGTCATCCGTGTGGATCCTGATAAGCGTATGTTATACTACTGGCTAAACGTACCAAATAGGCTATATTGATCTGTCGAAACGTCGTGTACCTCTTGAAGAAACCCATATCTGTCAAGACCGTTTTGCTAAAGCGAAAGCAGTAAGTTGCTCTCCATCTGTTATGGTTTTAGGTAAATCAAATTGTCAGACATGCAGCGGAAAAACTTGGCTACACTGAAAAATCGCAGCTTGAAGACCTCTGCGCTAAAACGGTGTGGTTTTTCGATAAGAAGTATGCAGGTCAAGGCGGTTCGCATGAAGCGTTTAGAAGAGCTGTTCAGTATGTTTAATTGGCTTGCTGTTGTATTGGTGGTATTTACAGCAGCCAACACATTTTTCCGAAATCTTTCAATGCTGATTACTTTCCCATCGCTAGAAACCCGAGTATTTTGGACGCTTGTGATATTGATGAAAGAACCAAAGAAATGCTGTTGCAGGATATTCGTCACCGACTTATGCCTCAGGCAGTGAAACTGCGTGCAGATTTTGAAGTCTCATGTTTTGCTTACGAGGGGATCGACGCCGTTCGTCGTGCTCTTCACGCCGGTTTGGCTCTTAGCACTGACGATCTTCCTATCAAGGTGATTTCCAATCTCCAAACTGAGATTTGGAAGCAATTTCTTTAAAATCATAGCGCCGTTTTGCTTCGTTTTTAAGCGCAGAGCTTACTAGATTTATGAGCACTGACGCTGGGAAAATGTCGTTACTTGTAAAATCACCTGTCATGTGATTATTCCTCATTGAGATGGTTTCCATTTTTATTAAGGCCATTTATAATCACTAGATGGTTGGCATAGTTTTATTTCGGTTTCAGATAAATTTGATCGCTCCGCCTTTGTACGTGCTGACTACGCAAACTCTTGAGTGGAATGAAGGCCTTGTACAGCTAGAAAAAGTGCTGGAGGCCATCAAGAACTCTATTGAAGAGCAAGAGGGTTCATTTAAGCTCCAACAAAAGGTGAGCATAGTTCCCGTGCTTCACATATTCGTTTTATTTCTACGCTTGACTGCACCAGTTTTGGTCCGCGGTTTATTACTACGTGTAAATCGCCATGGGTTATTGTTTCTAGACTCCAGTTTGCTGCTTACCAATCGAGCAGTGAGATCAAATGATTGCTAATTAACACTTCCAATGCTGCAGTGATGAAGGTTCATATCGCGTGAAGTGTACGCATCCTTTTTCGGTGCGCTCTGTGGGTGTTGATGAAGCATTTCTTGCACATATTCGGACGTTTCTGTCTATCAGTCTAGTCATTTCGGCTACTTTTTTTACTCAGCAATTGGTACAAGCCTTTTTGGTTCATCGTTATACGAAATTCTGCGGAACAACTTATTGGCAAGTGGACAACTTGCAGCTTTAGCTATGGTGTGGTGGAAATTTATTTTTTTAGGTTTTTATCTACCGAAGTCTACTAATATGTCGTCTGCTCTAACGACTATTTCTAATAAAGGTAGAACATAATTTCGTCAAATCTCCAAAAATGCACTTGCTGAAAACCCGTATATCAGTGAGAAGCAATCAATACTTCTCATTAAAATTGCTCTTGGGCTGTTCTTTCATCCGTATTAAAAGAGTAGTGTCCGGTAGAAGAGGCGTGCCATACAGTTATTTTGAAACGAACAATTAATTACCTTCGCAGCGTCTGTCACCTAAGGCATGAACCCTTTTTACTGTGATTGGTGATTTGCTCGTTCTACCTAACTCCAAAAACGTGACCTATATGAATCGGAACTTACATAGGGTAGCATTAGCGTTTCTATTTGTAAGTTTAAAACCGTTGTTCCTGTAAGATGGAATGTACTACTGTGAAAGATTTCGTCTTCGCAATCTTATGTTGGAATTTCACTTCAGCAAAACTCAAGTAAGAGGCATTCTTGTCATCTACACCATGATTATTGCCTTTTGCTAGCCGCGCGTCGTCTCCGACACAGAGGAGGCTGACTTTCAGCGGCAGTTGGAAGAGCTGGAGGACGCCAATAAGGAGGTGTCCGGTGACGAAGATGACGAAGACGAGGATGATGGAGAGGACGAGGACGAGGACGAAGAGGGACAAGTGGAAGGTGCGGCTGAGGGTGGTGACGAATCTGTGGAGGAGGAAGAGGAAGGCCAGAGGAAGAAGAAGAACCCTCGCAACACCAGTAATAACGCCAAGAAAGGAAAGAAAGGAGCTAAGCGACGGCAATCGAGCAGCGAGGACGTGGAAGAGGAATAAAGCGTCCGACGTCCTAGACCCAGCCCCTTGGGTCCTCTCTCTTTCATTTGGTGTGTACAGAAGAGAATAAAAGTAATCAAGCGGGAAGGACTGCATTCATCGATAGCTTTGGCATAGCCAAATCTGCGGACAACTTTGGTTTTTCTTTCGAAGAATAGTTCTATATGATCAACGAATGAAACATCTCTTAGTCAATCTACCTATATCAGCTAGGAAAACTGCAACGCGAGGCACTCGGTTTTGTAAGGGAACTGGAACGCATTCCAACTCGCCGGGCAACGATAGTGTTGACAGCTGGCAGAAGGCAGATCTCGACTCTGCCTTAAGCGAGGACTTTCCCGGTGGCAACTGTACTCCACACCCGAGGAGAGTAGAATAGGCAGTGCGAACTCAAAAGTCTAAGGCTTCATAGATTCTGCTAGCAGAATTGCAAATCCAATGAGAAAGTACGACGCCTTAGCATCGGTAATTGCATGAAACCGGGCATGGACTCGCCGTCCTCCAGGCCAAAGAACGCTATGTACTATCAGTGTTATTTTGTACACATAGATTGATGTAGCTTAGCGTTAGTCATTGTTATGACAGGGGAGCGAATGGGATTAAATGCCTGACAGGGGGAGTCCATCTGCTAGTTTCTCTAAGTCACTTGCGTTTCTTCGAGTTGGGTTTCTTCGCCGATGTGGCTGATAACCTCTTGTTAATGTTTCCCTCTTTTTTCTAAAAATGAAAGAAAGCAAAGTATAACTGCCAAAATATCGTTTTTAGAGGAACAAGATCACGCCAAGAAGACTAAACTGCAGCATGGTCAAAGCATTGCCAAGGCAAAAATGACTAAAACTCGCAGTTTCAAAAGACAAATGAAGAGGCCACTGAAAGCGATTGAGACATCAGAATGCCTCACAAAACCCACCTTGTCTGAAGGTGGAGCAGGTTTAACTTGGAAAAAATTATCAATTCTGCCTTGCGTTGAAATAGTTCGCGATTTTTGTATCTTCTTCACGCCATTCCTTATTCTCTCTTCACTGAAGTGTTTCAAATAGGTGTTGTAATATCTCCATAGGGTTAAAGCATTGTCCCTTTAAAAATATGACTCACTTGAAACCATTTTTGGCGCACATGAACTCAACAATACCGTCTTCATTGGGTTCCGTCCATCTCAGCTGAAAGAACACAAAAAAGCAGTTAATTTTTAGGCATAAAAAGACCGAAATCACCAGTGGCAAGAATAACCTCAATTGTTGCAGGATCTATGACATCTGGCTCAACGAAGAGACGGACAGCCTCCTTGTAGACCCAACCCTCCGGGGGCTGGTACTTCTTCGTGTCTATATGTTCCAGGATGGATTCAAGTGACTTATAGCGCTGAATTAGCTCCACAGACTTCTTTGGTCCAATACCCTTGATGCTTTCGCAGTAGTCGCAACCAAGCATGACGCAGAGATGCACGAATTGGTTCATTGTCAGATCCATTGAGTCCAAAATTTTTTGAAGATTGAACTCTTGAACTGGCATTTTGCTAAAAACAATGGCTTAAAAAATCACTATTATGCAAATAAAATTATGCACTCTTAACCATGTGAATTCTCACGCGAAAAACAACAGAATACTTCTATGGTAAAATTTCAAGCATACCGAGCCTCGCTAAAAGTGAGATGACGAAGCAAAACAGGTGCACCGAAGGCCAGGGCATCCATATCCTCAGTGCCGACTGCGAAGACTTTTCCAGACTTTGCCAATGCCGCGCATTGAGCCTCTGCTTCACCGGGTGCCTGGAAATTTGCAGAGCCTCGTTACGTATATTAATACAGCAGCAGAAGGGACTGGTATCCTTACCTCAACAAAAGGTACTCCCATGAGCCGAAGGAGTGTTTTGCAATCTTCACTGTGCTGAGAGGTTATTTTCACCAATCGTCTTGAGTATTTTTCGATCGCTTCCACATCACCGACCTCCTTTGCTTTGCCCAACTCCTTGGCGTTCTCTTCGCGACGCTCTGTGCGTTTCGCCAGTTCTCCAGACTTGAGACGCGGTGGTTTACCCTCAAACACGTAAACCGGCTTGAGACCACCTTCAAGCATTCGGATTGTGCGATAAAACATCCCCATAAGATGACTGTGGGACGGCAAAATGGGTATCTATTACTCGCCCATTATGCAATTTGCATGAATACTAAAACTATGGTAGAGATTTACCTTGTGGATTCACCAGCTTCGTTTGCCAAATTGTTGCCCTCACTGCGGACAGCAACCAAGAACTGGTATAGGCAGAGAGAGGCGTCAATGGCCACTTTTCTGCCAAAATATGATTTAATTTCTCCATTCTTTATGGCCTTCGGTGCATAGTCACCAACAACCTTAGTCAACTGATGTATCCCCATAGCGGTAAAACAGCGCGTTTATTTGCGATTCATTGACTCACCAAATCTCCGATACGTTTAAACTAGTCGAATCGAGACGCAGTGATCCGGCGAAAATAGCTAAAGTTCTATTTAGTGTGTAACCACCAATTTATTGCCGCAGCAAAAAGTAATCTGTTTGTAACATAAGCATTCGTAGTCTTGCGAGTCACCTCTTGAGACCTTATCTTCTTTCCAGAAAATGATTTCGAAATGATTTCGGTCTGTGAATTCCTTTAAAGCTAACTTTGCTGACATTCCATCTTCAACTTTGCATTTTGCCGTCGTTATGGAAAAGCTTAAAGAGTTTTGAGGTTCTGTTTTAACCTATAAAATGTGCTCCTTTCACTTTCGCGTGAAATTTCAACCGAAATCCTCTATTTTCGTTTCAGATATAATGATTGTCTTTGCAACAGTAAAAAAACCAAATTATAAGTACGTTCGTCAAAATATCAGGCAAATTATAGTTAAAGCGACTTGCCTTCAGAATTACAACACCTACTTCTGGATAAACTGGCGCATAAGAATGAATTCTTCAGATTTGCGTCGAATAACTGATAAGGAACAAACGGCTTCTGAAAATATCAGGAGGCTTTCAGTCCGTATCATGCAATTAGAGTCTCTGGTATCTATACAAAGTGAAATCATAAGTTACTTATTGAGTAATAATCAGTCTGCTGAGAATCATCCTCTTCTCGAAGTGAGCAAAAGACTACAGGAATCGTTAATTCCTACATCTAATAAAAGTATCTTTACCTTCTGTAATAAAATCCATCAAAATACTCCCAAAAGTACAGCCACGCTTAACAATGAGATTCATTTTTAGATGGTGTGTTTGCTCACGTCGGTGCCGAACAATTACAGTTGCAATGCTTTGTTCCGGAGGTCTTACTTCATGCAGAAGACGACGAAGATAGTGGCGAAAAAAAACTAAGGCAGCATGAACAGCCAATTGCCGATGTCACTTTCCAAAGGAATTCAAATACATGGAAAAATCCGAAGGTGATACCTCGTATGTCACACCTTACATTCTCATCTAAAATCTCTGCTCAGCTTTTCTAATTAGTGAACATGCTGGGGACCACTTTGCGGATAAAGAACTAACTTTAAAGAAGAGGTGAGCATTTCTTGTGTTCCCCACTATCTAAATGGTTTTGTGTTAGGTGTACCCAAACATTTGAGTAAATTGTGACAGTATGCTATGATAGGAAACCTATTTAAGTGTGAGTTTTATGCTTGTAATACTTAAGTCTACATTGGTTTATATCATTACTGATCTGACGCTATAGCAGTTGTTGGACGCTTACCTAGGTATACAACATACTTCTCTTTGCCTCGTAAAATCCCTCCCAAATCAACTGTTCAAACCCCTCAAAGCCTCGAAAATGAGGGAGGTGACAGGGTTAATTTATCAAGATCAATGGATTCTGATAGTGCAAGCTTAATTTCTTCCGAATTCGAAATTGAAGTTGTGACTCCTCTCAAACAACTTAATGCTGACGGTGTTCATCAATCGTTTATGGAGGGAGAGTTTTCGAGAGTGACTGAGAATTCCAAGAAAACAACTCTTCCAGATCCTATATCTAAAGATCTTCCTTCTTGTGAATGGGTATCCAACCAAAGAAATAACAACAAAAAAGTCGAAATTGGTGGATGGGTGATACGTCCGTCACAATTCGACGTGTAAGTCAGGTGTGTTCCATGTAGAAATGGTAGACTTCACATGGCACATATGATTATTTGTGTAGTTTGGTTTGTAAACTACATAAACTATTGCTTTTAGCAGGAACTCAGATTACCTAGCATTATTGTTTTCTGATACAGAACGTATTGCTGTTACAGAAAAGGCGCGTTCAACTATGATCTTACTGATTTTATCAATGCATGCCATCTCCTCCAGCAGTCGCTTGAGAATCCTAAATCTGTGTCGCCTTCTAAAATGGTACAAAATACAGTTTTAAAGAGCTCCTTTATCTACAACTATTTTGATCTGCTGGGCTCTTTTTCTCAGATGGATGCTATACCTATTTTGCATGATTACTGGTTCTACAACACGGCATCGTCTGGCGTTACGGTTGAGTCTTTCAAAGCCCTTCTCTCAGCAGTTTCGCATTTTCCACCTTCGATTGTTGGTCGAGTGGTGAACCAACGGGATAAAAAGGTGCAGTTGTCAGTTATTTATAGTCTACATTGACCCCATTTGCAGGTGCTTCGAAAATTAGAAGCATTTTAAAATTAGTATCTAATAGTTTTGATGATACAATTTGAGTCGTTGCGTTTATATAAGCTAAGCAGAAAGTTACATCCTGAAATTCAGTGTCAAATCATTTTAGATGCACCTTTAAATGAACCGTATAAACCCTGATACTTACTTGGATTGGCCACCTTAAGAGCAATCTAAACCTACACTGCTCACGTAAAATATTAATTCAAAGTTCATTATGACGTTGCTTTATTTATCCATTCTTCCTTAAGTGCTTCTACTCCAACTTTGTAAGTAAGAAAGTAAGTTTTGAAATCCCCACCGCTATTCCTGTTAACTAAAGCAATTTGGAAAGCAATGCCTTTTTCTCGTTTGCATGCAAAATTGGGGCCAAAAACTATACTTCGTAGGAGGGAGAGGAGCAATTAAAGACGCACTACGTTAAAATTTCTAGGGTTGCACATTTCTCCACGTCGCAGTCCGCAAACGCCTCTGGCAGCTGATTGAGACGGCTCTCGAGGAGTGTCGTGAATTTGACCTCAATCAAACCGACGCCTGCGGGCGAACGCCTCTCATTTTGATGACCTTCTATGCCTCCCAGGTATGATCTTGGGTTCTTCTAGCAATCCGTCTTTTATTGCCTTCTTATGAGCTACATTGGTTTGATAAACAAGTATCAAGTGACACTTCCTTGTGATGGCTACCAGTATACGTGACGTCTCTAATTCGGTCGTGATTACCCTCCAGAAATACTATATTTATGCCATCAGCAGCACGCATGACGGTGGTATTATTATTCGCATCTGATTAATGGGGCTTTTGTGGGTTTACAATACCACCGTCTTTTATGAAATGGTAAAAAGCAGGTGGCCACATTCAGGACATACTGATGCTCATCTTCCACTCCGTAGTACTATGTTCCACGAGCTTATTCAGACTGACTTGAATGTCATATGGTCCTGCAAAATGGATTGAATCTCCCAGGGTCTGTTTACGACAAGGGGTTATCGAGTGGATGGAGATATAATGGAAAGCAGAGTTTGAAAATTGCATTATTGAATCTGCCCATTATCTTCAGCATCAGTTTGGAAGAAATTATTACAGTCAAACCTATAAACAAATTAAGCATAGAGGACATGTGACATTCGTGCACGGAGAGGAATTATTGAACAGAGGAACCCATTTTATTCACTTACAGATTTGTCCATACACACTTGCTGTGGATTATGTGTCCGACTGTGGTATGCACAAGCTCGAGCTAAAGTTCAAAGCTCAAGCATTCAATCGTCAAATAAGCACTTTAATTGGCTGCCTCTCATAAAGCTAACCTTTGAACGATACCAAAGTAGCGCTCTGCATCTTTCCTGAAGGTAGCTATGTATCGTTAACATAGAAGAGGGCCAGGAAGAGGCCATGATACCAAGCAGGAGCACCATAGCCGTAATCTGAGCAAAGGATTAAATAAATGATGAAGATATTGCATAACTCCTTCTCTCTTGAGCATTGTCTTCGGTTGCTCATCACGGTGTAGTCGATGCTGTAGGCAATGCATCCAGTAGCCAACCACACTGATCATCGAATTTCCATACAACTGAGAAGATGCTTTGCTGCAACATCACTGGTTCCTCTTGGCCGTTTGATTGCATTTAGAGCTTTTTTCTGCTTGAGAGCTGTAGTGGAAGAAAGGGTCAATGGGATCGCCATCACCGATCGTAAGAACACTGACCTCAGAATAGTAAATTAGCAAAGGAGGAGGTATAGCATGGTTTCGTGAAGTTGTTTGGAGTTCTGACTATAGCGCAACTCAGCCATGTCAACCAGTGGAGAGGTGGGGTGGGCGTCGCGTGTTTACTTCACTAAAACCTTTACACAGGCACCGTAACAGCTCCGTTATGAACGCTGTTGGAGGTCATCCTCAATCCTCTCATCCGCCGCCCACGGGTTAATAACCCGAAGCCGAAATTAGAGTTGCTGCTCTTTAAGATCGCAGTTGCTTTCCCCTGCTACCATCGTAGCACCTTCAGTCTTTCCCTTGGAGGAAGGAGGTCATAATATTTGGAAAGGAGGTGTATTGTTTCCGATGAGGAGTGTTAAGGCCCTTTGCTGCTTCCTATAGAAAGTACAAAAGCGGAGCTTTAGGGTCGAAGAAGTAGCAAAAATGTAGTACAGCCATTTTATTGGGACTAGCCCGGCAATTTAAATTAAGTTCCTTGCTTCACAATGCTTTAAGTGATTGATGGGTCGGATTTAAACCAATCCAGCTTCGCAACTTAAGTATTGTAAATTAAGCACTTTGACGCGAAGCATTTTTCAAATCAAATCAGAGCGACCAATGTTTTGCTATAATTAGTTCATGTAACTGAGATGTGACTAATCAATTGTGACAAGTTCAATGCCCTCCGAATCACTTCGCTTTTCCGAAAAAGTACGAGTCTGGATTAGTGAAGTGTTCTTCCATAAGCCAGTGTGATGAATTCTTTTGCCTATTTGCATTTAACTCTTCTTCTTTTCCTTCCCGACTACTGCAATAGCCTCTTGTAGTCGCCGAAGCATAAATTTCGTCATTCTAGCGCCAGAACTTAATGGCCAACTTAATGCGGACTGATTTTTTACAAACATCTAACCCACCGCTAACTGTCCACTTCTAAGGCATGCATCACTTCATCCCCACGGTAGAGCGTCTGCTTTGCATGTGTGCGGTGTTATGCAGTCACAACTCTTCGGCTAAAGCTCTCCTCGACCCTACAAAAACTGCTCCTGTGCAATTTTTTGAAAGATTTTGTTATCGTGGTTATTTTTAAGCAATTTCCATTTGATTAACCCCTTATTAGTCCCATTAATCACACTAAGGTCAAGGTCAACTCATTATTCCAAGTCCACGAGCCCAAAATCAGACGGCCTCGAGGTCCGATTCGGAACTTGAGGTGGTAAAGGCAACGAAGATTGCTTCTATAGGCAAATTATTTGCTTTACATAAAACAGCGCTCTAATTTTGAGCAATCAGGACGATTCTGCATAGCTTTTAAAGTTTTTACAAATGTTAAGTAAGCTACTTAAAACGTATAGGACGATGGACTCTTCCAATTACCAGAGACCATGCAAAAATAACTTTTTGATGGTTTCCATTACTTTCTCTTTATTTACTAGAACATAAATAACGCATTTCTCAAGAGATCCTAGCACACTCCCAATCAGGTTGTTTTGGGAACAATGGGACAAAGCTAATTAGCTGTGTAATACTTGGATTGCTTGTTGAACTCGCGTATTTGCTAGGGGACCAATGAGAGGCTCTGCTCTTGTACCTCCTTCAGGCGGTCTGGCCTCTAAACCATGTCAACCCCCCTCCCCTCCCCAAATCCTTCCGTAGGCTCGAGATTCATATTCTGCCCGAGTATTACGTCTCCTCTCGTCTCGGGGAGCTGTATCTTACCTATCCTCACATGTGCCGCCTCTGAAGTAGTAGCTTCATCTTTTGGAGTTTGGAAGAACGAACAAACTCCAACCAGGTCCATAGCCCTGGAATTTGGGGGGCACATTTAATCAGTCTGATCATCTAATTAAGCCCTCTATTCTGTTATACGTATGTCTCTCCTTTAGAGCAACTTCTGTGAACACTCTCCTTATTTCGCCTATCACAACATAAATCGGTGTTCTATAACCATCCGCAAAATGACAATAAAGATAACCCAATTACCTTTCACCTCATTGGAAATAATTCCTTTTGAGAGTTGCTTAGATTATCATGGTCCTGTTCTGTCTCTCCAATTTCCTATGAGTCTTTCCAATTTCGATCATTTGCAAAACAGCTTTTCCAAGGGCGTTTGGAATTAAAAGCTACCTAATAAAATAAGAGCTATTTTTTCCGAGGTAGACCTCCCAAAATCGACGCCGATATAAAAATGTGGGAATAGCAAACCAGGTGGCATAGTCAAGGCTCTATGCCGCCGGTATAATTCCACCCACGACTATGTATCTCCTCAAATGCCTTGACATTAGCCAATGGGAATGGAAGAGCACGCGGCGCTGGACAGTTTGGTGCGGTGGAGCACAGAGTCTACGCGAACAGCAGCGTTGCTGGCGGCGGTAGGTGCGACGGAGCGCGGTGACTGTGGAGGAGCCACAGCCGTGGTGGCGCGTCTCTGCGCCCGTGGTACACGCCTTGAAAGGGATCGACGTGACGCCTTGGGCAACACCGCCCTCATGCTTGCTGTACGGTACAATAACCTCGCGATCACTCGTCTTCTTCTCCTCCTCCGACCTGACCTCTGCTCCTTACAAGCTCGTAACCAGGTGACCTGGCTCAGTCGTACTCCTTTCCAGTACCACTGTTGAGGATTCAGTTTTTCTTATCCCATACAGACATTGCCAGATGTTTGAAATAAGTTAAACACCTCTCATTTGGGCACAATACAATTGCAAGTGATGCTCTTATCTGTTTTGATTACATCACCATCAGTAAATTTGTTCTCTTCCACTTTCCATTCCATTCCATTATTTTCGAGAATCATTTGTTCCAACTTTATAAGTTGGTATTGGCATCTCAACTCTCCTTTTCTCTGATCAGTCTGCCCTTTCCCCATCGGTTTGTAGTTGTCATTTTAGCGGTACAATTTTCCTCTTGAGTTTTGCATCGCTTTTGGCCGTCCCAGCCAATAGGACCTGTAAAGTAGAGGAACTACTGTTTTCATGCTAGTTGATATCAATCGGAAGTAAATTTTTTATTTTGCGATCGTAATTTTGCGAAAAATTCCACTTGTTTGACTAAAAGTCATTCTAAAGTTCTTGAACTGTCACTCAGTGTCAAACATAGCTTGATGTGGTCAGGAGTTCAAGCATTACAAGGTGGATGGTAATTATAGAACCTTGTTTGTTTTTCTGTTAAACTATCAGTTTTGGTTTCGAGAACACTTAACGCTCTGGAAGTGTGCATTCACCGAGTGACCCAGTCTCCGAGCCATGTTAGTGGACCTCTTCAGCCTTCTGTCCGAGTCTTGCGACTTCTTTCGTCTTCAGGGGGGTCGCGTGGACCTACTGATAGTAAGCAATATCCTCAATGAAGTGGTTAATCCAGATGCTGCAATTATCTCAACGAATTTGTGGCGATTGTCCAGAATGGTTGCGATGTTAAAGCGATTCTGCACGGAGCGTGGTTTCGGGAATTTGGAATGCCATATTTCCATTATTGTCGTTGTCTTCTCTCGGACGATCTAGTTTTATCCTTTCACAGTTGTAAATGCGCAAATTATTTACCATGAGCCCAGACTCCTTTTCCGTATTAGAAAGGTACTTAGGAGTGCTGAGTACAACACAAATCCCTCGCCTCCTCTCTGATGGAATTTGCACCGTGGCTGTCTGCCCTTCATTTTTAGTACATAGAGAGATAGTATTCATTTGTCAGCTACAAGCAGTTTTATTAATGGGTTGGTAGTAAAAAGGAAATAATCCAACCTTGTTATTCGTCGTTCATGTGCCAAAAGAGGTTCGTATTAAATAAAATTGTGTATAGAATGTGGGAGGTGAGGTGATTTGGACATCTTCTAACCGTAAGAGGGAGTTAGATAATCTGCCGCGTCGAGTTAAGCACAGGATTATGTCGTAAGAAATAGGAGCGGAGTACAGAAGTGTGCAAGATTTTTTAAAGTTTCCAACACTTGACTTCACCTTTGTGATAGCAGTGACTGAATTTCAGGGTAACTTGCCTCCATTCCCTCCTGTGATGGCATTACTTGAATTCAATATATGACCCAAAGTAACAGCACAAATGATGCCTCTTTTGACCGCATGTAAATGGAGATGGGAATTAAGTGCATAATCTTGGCAAGTTGCGCAGTTCCCTCCAGACTGGCCTGCAGACGAAAGAAATCATAGTACCTGTGCAGACTGCGACAGTGGAGCCTCTAAGTGACACATCACTAAAACCGAGAGTTAAAAAAAAACGGTCAAAACGCTGTCTGTCTCCTATTCCCTTTGATCATCGTCCTCAGCGCTTCTCTTTAAGTAACCTCCCGCATCAGCCTGCATCGAATTTCCATGCAGTATTTTTAAACTGGAGTTTTATACGGCTTGGAGACTATTTTGGGAGGGAGGGGGACGAGGGAAGATACCGACCATCACTAGCCTTGGGAACACTAAGCTAAAAGCAGAGTCGTTTAATAAGCAACAGAGTTTGGTGTACATCCACATGAATAGGACTTTGCGTCTGCGTTCCATCCATCCATCCATCTTCATCAGCATCCTCATATAAGTACACTAGACAGATCCGTAAAGCCATTTTTTAGTTGATTAACTACCACCGTTCCCTTTGTTGTTAACAACATTCGTGGAAAACACGAGGGTAGTGCAGTTGTCCAAGGGTAGACATCATTTACAGCCCATCTGTTGGAGGCCGTCAGAGAGACTTCTGTCCACAGCACATGGCCTTCTTTTTTTCACCCTATAATTCATCCTTCCCCTAGCAATATATCTCTCCTCACCACGAGTGTTTGAAGAATGGATACGCTGATGTTTAACATGCATTAGATAATTTAAAGCTGCACAAATCTGATTGGTTAGAAAGTAGACAACTTGATGACTATCTTCCGTTTACAGGAGGGAAGAAGTGTAATGGATCTGGCCAAGATGCACCACGTCTCACCAGAGATACTACGCCTTCTACAAGCAAAGGCTGTATCCGTACAAAAGTGAGGGTTTTTTGTTTTTGTCTTTTCCTTCTTGCCTACTATTTACAACTGCTTCAAATCCCCCTCTTCTTTGTCTGTAGAAATCTCTTGCCATCTCGTGCGAGGAGAAGGCATTAAACGTGCCCTGGAGATAAATGAAAAATCTTTACTTTGGAATTATGAGCAAAAAGGTTGACGAAGTATTAATAAAATAATAATAAAATGCCAGCATACATTTATGTGCCTCCCTCTCAGTGACAGTGGTGGCCCACTTCATCAGTGGGCCATAATCCACCATGGGCACTGTCGCTGCTTTGTGTCTCAACTCGATGTGCATTTCAAAGCCGGATTTACATGTGAATTACCCTCACTGGTCATTTATCCTGACTTTAACCTGTTTGCTACCACCGTCACAAATGTGTGACGCGCTTTTTCTAATATTCAATGCGAGTTATGAACTCACCAAGCGGTAAATAAAATTTATAGAATAGATATAGGAGATATCCTAATATCAAAGGCACTCATTTATTTGCTAAATCAAGGAAGCGAATGAGGAGTATTGTTGGTACACAAGAATGCAGTGATGGAGTCTGTCATCAGCGAATCGGTTGCTGCTTGTCTTTCTAATTAATCAAGCTATCCTCCCAATTCCAGCTCCACATCATTGTGTGAAGGAGGGAGAGAAAGGCTCAAGTCGCGTTTTTACACATTTTTTGACTATAAATGCATTCACATCCACACCTATCCCACAGCTTGACACACGAAACTCGGAGTACCTCGCCTTCGAAAAATCACCCTGTAAAATACTGACAAACTGCTCCACTTCCGCGCCTTCGCGAGGTCGCACAACAGCACTACCTTGACACCCACTTCCGATTCACCAAGGTAACCACCTCCATGGTGCCCACCAACAACCAGGTACCGTTGTGATGCCACTCAACACATACCTCCTTCTCCAAATTCCACAGGCTCGCAGATTACCATCTTGCCCTTCCCCTTCGCAACATTCATCCCCTTTGCGTCGATCATCTCCATCCACCAAATCCTACACTCAGTTCACTTTCATGGTTCATGCCAAGTGGTAGCCAAGACGGTGGACTGCATCGCATCGCATCGCATCGCATCGCACCGCACCGCACCGCAACGCAACGCACCACACCACACCAGGCTGGACCGCAATGCAATGGACTGCACTGGCAACCACCTCGGCCAACAATGTTACTGATTGTGGTCGCCTTCGTTTTTTCGAGGGATTTCAATCGCTCTGCTTGCTTTCTTAGCCTTAGCTAAACGTCAACCCAGCATTCGAGGCTCCAAGTCCTTTGTCCACATGGACAGCTTTAAGTTTCACAACACCATTCACAGAACACCTCGTTGAGCAGCACACATGAACTCGCACGCACACGCACTACCGTCCGCGTGCACTTCGGTCATCTCTGCCAACAAAATTTGCACTTCGGATATAAGGGAAAGACCGCATCTTTCATAAGTACACAGTGGCACTACGGTAGGATCCCTCTGGGTGGTAAACACTTGGAGTTACAAGTCCTGAACATCAGCTACAACTGAGGGCTAAATATTAAGTCAAAATTCATAATCCAAATAACTTCTTGTTGTTGGATGGATGGATGGATGGATGGATGGATGGATGGATGGATGGATGGATGGATGGATGGATGGATGGATGGATGGATGGATGGATGGATGGATGGATGGATGGATGGATGGATGGGTGGGTGGGTCATTAATAATAGGGCACTTAAAGCATATTTCCAATGATTGTGCTTGTGTAGTTCTCTGCCTACCCGAAACAATCTGTACTTCTCAAGCCTCTTATTTGACATGACGTCGGAGCAGGCTAGAACGCCAAGCAGATAATTCAGTTGACCACGTTAAAATCACAGAGGGCAAATAAATTAATTGATGTTTTGTCTGGTTAAAGGTATTTTATGAGACCTTCAGGCAATTTAAGTCACCTTTCCCTCCAAAAAAGCATTTACGCAATTTTTGGCACCATTGTGTTGCATTATGACATTCCACAAAATGAAAGGAGACGTTATGCCATGCCAGGATATGCCTTATAGGCTTACAGAAGGACCAAGCGAAAGTATAATAGCTGTGTGTTTTAGTCTCGACTAGAAATTACAAAGAATAAAAAGGTTAAGGCATTGCATAGCCTCATCTGCCTTTTTGGTACCATCAGCCGTTGGGACGTCTTTTCCGCCTTGCCACATTGATCTCACCCTAGTACACTTCAGACGTTTCTATCCAAGTCCTTTCCAGCCAATTAACTATTGCGAGGTCACCTCATTGACACCTTCAAGTCAGACAGCTCCGTAACGAACTTCTCTAAATGGTTCACAGTTAATGTCAGCTATCATCTGTTAAGTTCATTCCTGGGAAACACAGAACTGGGTGTCGCTGCCGCGCGTTGATGTAAATTTGCAGTCCTTACATCAGGAATCGTTGAACTTCTTCCGCCTTGCTGGGAAATTATCCTGCAGCAGCAGAAATCGGGATAAACGCCCTTTAAGATCGAGTTCGCAATTCTCTGTTATCAAAAGGCCACATAACGCTTTGGCAGAACATGCAGTAGCAACATGGAGAAGGGCTTGGAGGCCAAATCGCTGAGCAAAATTACAATGGCCCTGGTCCTCAGTGCCTGTGCCACCAAAATCAAGTCCACGTATATGAGTTCGACCTCAAGGAGTGTAACCTGATCTTTCACCTGATCCATGCTCTGTGTAGATCCAGCCTAGGCTTCTCCCTCCACGCATTCAGTGGGAAGAACGTTGAACCACTCCTTGACTATACTCTTTTCTCCCAAAAGGATTAATAAGCGGTAAAGGCACCCAACATCCAACTCGACTTCATTGTCCTCTACATTAGCTTCAATGGTTAAAGCCTCTTCTTCTTTGGTTGCATACTAATCTCAGTATTAATAGCTCTGTCACTTACATACCAAATTATGGTACAGCAAAAGGGCAGTGACTTCACCAAAGCTGACAACTGCTTTACATACCACGTAATGTTTTGGCGCTTCAGTTTACTTTGGACGCACTTCAGTCTTGTGCGCTGGGTGTTTGATTATCGCCTCGGATGCCACAGGGATACAGTTACATTGTTCCTCCTTTTCATCTGTGGTGGTCGTATCTAGGTTGAGAGCAGGCAGAGAGGGCTTGAACACTACATCATGACAGTATCAACGAGGTACTTGTGGAAAAAGACCTATGGATGACATTCTCAAGGCGGAAAGAAAGCAGCTACTTGTATTTGTCCTATAGAAGGAATACAAAGGTGATGCCGACAAAGTTGGAGATTACTAACTCCCCGGTATGGGAGGATTTCGCTGGGGGGCAGGCAGACAGGCAACTACGGTACAATATAGCTATTTGTACCCTTGGAAATGCAAGCTCGGATTAGAATGGTGCTTTTGAGGTTTTGGATTTCCGCATTTGCTTGCAATTGGCTTGTCCGCGAAGCAGTGCTTCATGTAGTAAGGCAAAGCACACACAACTCAAAAGGATACACTTTGCTTTGCCCACTCCTTATCCCTCTATCAGTAGTACTTTGATTATCCGGGATTAGCTAAGCCCTAATAATTTCACTTTTGGATTATGCAGAAAATATCTCTTTCGATTACAAGTTTATGAACAAAAAAAGCGCAATTCACATTACCTTTTCAGACACCAATAAGTATTAGTAGAAAGTAGGCAAGTAATCAACTAGAGAAAGGCAAAACGGCATTGAAATCACCAATGCAGATGTTTGTCATGCCGATGAGACGACGCATCAGCGACTTCAACTTGAGACAATCGCTTGTCTGTCAATTCCTTTGCTTTGGATTCTTTGATTTGGACCATCAGTGGATGGTGAAGCTGGGCTGCTTGTAAATTAAAACGAAATGCAATTAGCCTCAAATCACAGGTATTTTACACGCTTTCTAAGTTTAAAAATCCAAAATAATGTGACAATCAGTTGCCAAAGGACAATGGCGTGTTACTAATGGTTTCCTTTTGGACGGAATAGGACGCAGTACTTGGCTTGAACGACTTGGAGCTACTCATATTGCCTGGAAGTCAGTCCACTCGACGAAGCAAAGCACCTAAGTGGCGCCTTTATTAGGGTCGTGTTAAGTCAATGCCTACAGTACTGCATGAGTCCACATTCTTCTTGGTCTACCGTTACAAGGTGGTCGGTCGAACCAGACTTGCCAGTCCAGCCATCGAATTGCCTGTGTGTCTGAGGCGATACTTGATGTCAGTATCACTGGGTCTGCTTGCCGCTTGTACTGAAACTGGAGTTTCAGTCAGTGTGGAAATTGGATTTGGGGACAAGTGTCTCCTGGACATCACGCGTGTCCATCGAGGCTTGAAAGGAGCATTGCCCCAAACGCATAGTCTAACCTGGTTTCGTGCGAGTAAAGTCGCACTCTTTGGCCTCCCTGTCATACCATTCTCACTTTGGGACTGTCGAGCCATATCTATCTGGGTTCTATCCAACTAGCAGTGAAATGGAGGAGGTATTGCAAGGCTACATCATTTATTACTGTAAACACGTGCGGCGGACATCACTGTGATGAACTTTTTTCAGAAGATACATCATTGTATTTTGTTAGTAGTCATCCGAAAATGCGCAGAATTGGGGCAGTTACCAAAGGTAGACGTGATCTTGAACCCTTTTGTTAGGGCTTGTCACTTCTTTTGCGTTAAGGTTTGTCACTCAGTAGTAGAACTGCTACCCAAGACAATGCGTAGAAACTTCCCTGGAATATTCACACATTCAAAATACTACAAAACTTGGAGTTACTAGCATGACCCAAAAGTGAAGACTTTAGGTGGTCCCTTTATCAAAACTGAGAGGTAAACATACAACCAAAATAACTTCGCCTGCCACAAGCACTAAGTTGAACTTCTTTTGTTTATAAATAGCATAAGATTTCATTCAGTAACCTTTGCAGTCTGTGCTATTCGCCACCATTCATGTGCTACAAATCATAAGATTGGTTTACCATCACTCCCGTTCCATTACTCTCCTCGGTCCCCCCGATTGGCCGAATGGTATTCGGCCAATGGCAGTCCACGAGGCTGGCCGTATTTGCTACAGCACATCGAGTCGTCTGGCAAAAGGTAAATGCAGTTTGTGGGAAACTCACGAACTATCCTCCCAGAGGACCTAAACTGGCCCTACGTTGACTCCCCTTGGGATCTGCTGCGTGACTGTCGCGACTACAACTCAGACGTCGCCAACGCCTCCAGCCATTTAAGCGCCTGTATCCTCTCCCACATGCTCGGTTTCGTCTCCGCCTACATCTTTCCCTTTGTTGGTCTCTTTGGCGTCGTCTCAAACATCTTCATCACCTACACCTTTCTTTTTGTCTTTCGCAAGCCCTCGCGCCAGATGATTTACCTCGCCTGTGTAGCAGCCGCTGATGTCATCACTATTATCCTTTTCGGCTGGATTTGGATGTTTCCTGCCAAGGGTCTGCCCTACGCCACTGGAGCGCGGGTCTACTTCTTTATCCTCAATGTCAACAACTATTGTTGTAAAATTATGCGTTACCTATACTCATTCTCCTCCTGTCTAAGCTCTTCTCTCTTTCTTCTTACCGCCTTTGATCGCTGCCTGTGTGTTTACTTTCCCCTCAGATTCGCTCGAATCTCACGAAGAAGAGCGTGGGAGGCAGTTGGTGTTATTATACTCTTCTCGGCTCTCGCGATGCTACCATTTGGTTTGCTAGTTGAACATGGCCTCTCAAATGGCAAAATAATCTGTTGGGTGCATGTAGGGCCAAACGCGTTACAAATCTACCACGTCCTTTTAGCCAATTCCAGTTTACTTCAAACCATCCTCGTGATTATCATCAACATTGCTCTACTAATTCGTCTTCGCCAGAGTGCTATACTCCGAGAGACCATGTCGAAATGCACAAGTGCCAACCGCGAGATTGCAGCCTCCATGCTGTTGGTCATCCTTTCCACCATTGTGGTTATTTGTACGCTGCCTCAATCAATTGCCTACGTCTTCTCCACAATTCTGGCTCAGGTGCTTGATGGTGATACAGGTCGCACGGCAGTGCGAATAGCCTACAATATCTCCGACCTCGGATGGCAACTCCTATTCATTCAACAGGCCTCCAATTGGGCACTCTACATGAAGCGAATGAAGAACTTTCGCAGAGCCACTCTGCGTCTTCTAAGATGTCACTGCAGTAAGGGTCGGGGACTGGTGGATGATGCCTTCGGCTCCATTCACTACTTCTCTACAAAAGCACGCATTCTCACCAGCGAGTTTCGATTCACTCGTGCTGACACCTCGAAGATCAATGGCATACGCTTTCCAACTGCCAAAAGGGGTGGTGTCGTCTCCGACTTTTGGAAGATGAAGTACTCGGGCGGCGTAATACGCACAAGCTTTGGAAACTTCCGATACCAGGGTAGGAGTGAAAATAACAGCAACGACAACAATTTAGAGGTTTGTAGGTACACTTACCGGGGAAGCATGCGACACACGACCACAATGTCGACAATCACGCCCGCCACCATCTACGCGGACATCGAAACACCAACCGAGCCTGCTCTGGAGTCAGGTCGGGTGTTGACAAGATTTTGACGCACCGAGGGACAAATTTGACATTGATATTTTGCCACATGCATTCCCTACCTTTGGTACATCTTTTTTTTAAGAATGATAACTCTATATAAGACAAGAAATACGCGCACATGCTTTTGTTCTGACTGTTTTAACTCTCGAGTCTATCAGGATAGAAGCTACAGAGTAGAGGAGGCCGTAAATTTGGTCGTATTTAAGTTCAATTAGTTTTTATTTGCTTCTTTGCTCCTTGTTAAAAATGTGAGCTGCTGTGAATGGGATGCAACTGTTTCCTTGCTGTCTTAAACACAATGGTAATTCCATCCAATTTAGTAGCTCCAGGAATCAACTGTCAAAACTTGATATACGAATAGTGGTGAAAAATGAAGTTCCACTATCAGTAAAAAGGCGACTCATTTTTGCCAAATCAGGATAGGTCGAGAACTTAATCTTATAAGTTAAAACGCTGACTGCATGGATAACCTTGGGCACTGACTGTGACAACTAAAGGCTTCCCAGAAGCTGAAAGAAGATACGTACTTTGGGTTGGTAGAAGGGATGTGGGAGAGAGGAGGCCTAGGAGGTCTGACTACCCAACGAAAGTACAATTGCGAAGCCCTAACTGACCTGCCACCAAAACTAAGAGTTAAACTAACAGTTTAAGCAGGACTAATCAAGTTTGTCCAGCCGTGAACCAATATGGAGCGGAGTGACTTTCACTCTTTCTGTCTATCAACTGCACTTAAATAAGACCTTGTTAATGTGAGCAAATTTTATCTGAACCTGTCAAGTTCCCATAATTCTCCGTTAGAGAGTTATGAGGAGGCATTGAAAGTTATGAAGGGCTATAAAAATTAGTGATTTCAGCCTCGACACATGCTGCACCGTTTATGCTTTGGAGATGTAAATTTTAGATGGCAATCGCGATTAATTTTATGTAGACATTCTCATCTCACTGTCCAAGTCATAGACTACATGATACCTCACAGTTTATAAAATTCTTACATCATGTCACCTCTTTGGCCGTGGAGTGTAAGAGAAATGAAGCCATCGAGGGGCGTCTTGAAGTCCATTCTACTTAAGATACCCCACCAACACCAACGTTACGCTTTAATCTGCTTTGAGAGGATTAAAATGGTTCTGTTTAATTATCAGCCCATCTAAGCAAAGTTGAAAGGAAATCTCAGTTAAAATGAACCCCCAATCTACTTACAGATTAGTCAGTAGCATACAAACCATAGTTGTCTTAACTACGACGTCGTATTTGAACTTTTTAACACTTTATTAGCCACTAAAGACTTATCTCTTTGTGCTAAAAGACGAGTTATTTAAAAGATACCAAGTCACATGGTCTAAACTTACAAACCTCGTGATTTTTCCACGGTCTTTAATCCACTGGCGGGCACAACGCCCAGACTGCAACCTACTGTGCCTTGGGGCGGGGGAGGCAATGTGTAAAACGAGGTGCTCCCCTAATAACGGTTGCATTTTATGAGGGACGATTATGTCTGCACTACTACCTACCGGTTTGCGTGCGCTCTATCCCATCACACAGGATGGGAACACGAAGACATGCCCCATAAAACCGGGCAAATTATGTGGCACTGAGGGTGGTGGCGTATGCCCGCTCCCTTTCCCCAAATGTCTTCACCACACGGTAATGCATTAAATCTCTGACACGCACCCTTTTACCGAGTTCACCACAAAAAACTGCTCAAAATCTAGATGGTGTGTGTGCGGGTATTTGGAGATGGGAATGCCTTGAAAGATTAAGGCGTGAAGCAATTTATGGGCGAGTTTAACGCGCATATCTGTATACACCCTCTTGCACATACACTGGGATGATCACTACAACCCAAGTTACTCGATCTTTAAAGTCAATTGGTTTTTAACGCATTCCATGCTTCCGCTGGTCCACCCAGACGTGTCCACACATATGCGGCGCTGTACGCTGACGCCTCGAGTTTCCCAACTAAACCCGGCGTAGCACAGCAAAACAGGTATGTGGCGCCCCTGACCCAAAGAAAATCGTACTCTTTTGCTGTTCCTGAATGACACAAACGACTGGAATTTACCGCCGATTTCTCCCCGAAACCATGGTCATAGCTGATAAAAAAACGGTGACAAGCAATACTTCCAATGCCATTAGCAGTAACCGATGCTTGAAGGGGTAATTGAAGTTTACGTTAGAAAGAGGCACAAAGTAGGAATGGAGACGTTGTCTAAAGTGCATTTTCTGGTGCACTTAAGGAGGTAGTTAAAAACTATGGCCGGGACGGAGTAGTTGAAAAAGAGCAATCAGGTAATGAGGCCTCTCGAAGTTAAAGTCTTACTTCCCACAATGCGATACAAATGTGTCAAGTTCAGCACTACATCCTTCCGCCACTGCCTTTATACCCTGAGAATGAAGAAAATTGAACAATGGAGGGTATCTTCCATTGGATAGACAATGTAAATGCGTGCAGGGAGCAGGGAATCAAGGCTGTGGGTGAGGGCCAATGGCGTCCACTCGGTCGCGAGGATGGCGTGTGCTGCTCACTTCTCACCTAAAAGGATACATGCAGACGAAAATGTTGATCACATGACTAGATCACGCATCTCCCCTCACCTATCCGAAGCATCTTTAAAACACCTCAACTTTTACAAAAACTTAATTTGGAGAGAAAAGTAACTCCATGTCTTACTGTTAAAAGCAAGAGAAGTAGAATCACATGACGACAATGGAGAAAGTAATGAAGGAAGAGAAGTGCGTAAAACATTGGCTAACATCTTTAGGGAGCAAATCCCACGCCACAAATTAGTCCTTCTGGATTTTGACAGTATGTATGTCGAATGTTCTTTCACTGATTTTAAGCATTTAAAGGTAGTAATACTTTCACTTTAATGGGTCGTTCAGGTAGAGCTCACAATTGAGTAGACCAGTCTTGCGTACAAGTAAAATACATTATGCATCACGGTCTTCCGTGTACAAGCGACTACGACAAAGTTGAGAAGGCTAAGATGAGTATAACCAAATGCGCTGAAATCGGAACGTACGTCGAGATGACTTCGACACAAATGAGGAGTGTTGCTCTTCTACACCTCCTGTGCACAAGATTCATTCACTATTCACACTATCATTCAAAAGAACTGACCGCAGGGCTAGACACTAGCACAATGCACGCAACTACTTATGCACATTATAAGTAGCCTATCATAAGATGCAGATTGTCCCAAGTTTGTCTTCTACTTCGCCGGTCGACTCTAACCCGATCCCAAAGCTGTGCTACCATAAATACCTCGAAACACTTGTTGCACAGCATTTGGAGAAGATACGGTGGACGTTGGGCGTTAGACATAATCAAATGATTAACATATTGCCGACGGGAGGCACCAACTTCACAAAGCTACCAAACATGAAAGCCATTTGTAATGCTCGCATTCAGTACTTTAGTTCCTTGCTATGTGCACCAGTCAAGGATAAAAGAACACGTAATGTCCAGGGCTACCCATCCTTCTCGCTAGAACTGTGGTGGCGTGCCGTCATTGAATAAAACATCCGAATTGGTATGTGAATAGCACTTAGTAAGGTTCGAATATAGCAATAGCAATCAAACAATGCATTTGCATCGACTGGACAGGGAGCAAACGAGTGCCGTGCGCACCGAATTACAGATTGGCGCTACAATTAAGGGTTATAGGAGGGGGAGATACCGTCTCACAATTGTTCTCCAAGTCGTGATTGGCAGCGCTTCATGACATCCAAAATCACATGTTTACAAAAAAAATGAGCGAAACGGGTTGGGAACGAGTGATGTGGTCATGACTATGCTGTCTGCTTCTGTGCGGCAAAAAGCTTGCATCACATTGAGAAAAGGACAATAAATCGCGATAGCGATTACCCCAACGAACAAGACATACCATCCGTTACTGCCATAAGGAAGTGCTCAGACTTAATGGCCATCAAATCCTTTAAAAATTGCCTAATATGGATACATTGTATCTAAGAAACAGCAAATGCCTTGCTTTTCTCTAGCAGTGTGAATAGAGAGAAAAAAGGTGCATGGAATGGGATCAAGGCCGTCTCGTAGAAAGGGGAAATACTGACCAAGTATAAAAAATAACTCTAAATGAACGCGCCTCATGCTTCTACACATTCTGAGGTGACTCGGTTCTGTTGACGACGGGTGCTAATTCGGTGAGCCAGTAGAGGCACGACGTGTCGATCCGTCGATCCGGCCTTGGTTCACCCACTTCCTTGAGAATCCGCTCAATTTTTGCCTAGAAGGAGAAGAGGCCAAGGTTGGTTCTGCATACGATCCCTGTGAATTCGTTGGCGATACATTCGCAATCTGAGATGAATCCCCAAACCGCTAAGATGCAACCAAAACCCTCCAGAGATGAAGAAGTTATACACGGTCTATGAAAAGAATCGGCAACTGGCTACCAGAAATTAGTTAATAAAATGAGTTTTCATTGTTTAGCCGGATTCCGCTAATAATATAGCATTCTCAGTTGACTGGAAAGAGAAACGACCAAAGATAATAAAGGCCAAAAAGGAGGCACAAGACTTGCCTTCCAAATGCAGTAGGATGCAAACAACTTGACAAATTCATCCTGTGATACATCATGAAGGTCAAACTTCTAATGAGGCTCAGGTATTGGCGTTCCCCCGCATGAGCACCATCATGAATTCACTCGCGACTCGATCTACCCAGTAATGACACGGAGCCTTGCCTCTCAGACTCACAGACCATTACCGCCTCAGCAACGACTCAGGCGATGCGATAGCAAACCCAGAAAAATGAAACCTTGACTTATTTGAAGGTATGTCGGATTCATTAATACCAAAGTGTAATCAAGACGAAAGTAGGCAGAAACCGGTGATGCCGAGCACCTGACCCCATAACAAGAGCACGATCACCATTGTGTGAAGCGAGTTTGATAGTCTACAGTAGACACACATGATGACAAAAAGGCTGGAACTAATTAAGACCCCTCTCTGAGCGAAAAAAATTGCTGCGCAGAAAGCATAATTGCATTGTCCCAATACAGGCATGGAGACGAGCAAAAAAACCGTGTCCATCAAGTCACTGGATGGCTGGGTGGCTTTGCACTTCAGTCATGCACAAAAAGCTACGCAATCCTCCCTATCCCGTGATCTGGCCAAGGAGTCCCTTCAAGTCAAATTTTTTTACTTACTAAATTCGATGGAATCCAGTGGAAGGGGCTCAAATTGCAGTTTGCACTTTATGCCTTACATGGACAATGAGCTAATGAAAACACATGTTTACTTGAAAAAAACTAAATACCTTAGAGAAACCTATGCAAACAAGTTGTGCGGACAGAACAAACAAGTCGTGGAAAGCATTTCAAGGAATGGTTGTTTTGGATTTGAGTAGGAATCAGTGACGAGATTCGACAGCAAAAAGCCTCAAATACACCTGCCATTGAACAAGGAATCTGGAAGAAAATAACCTGTCGTTTCATGCCGATGAAGATGGGAACGGGTGATTGAAAAGGAAAACAACACAGACCTTTTAAAAGATTAATTACACAACACCTCGTCTTCCAAGAGCGCAAAGAGTATCAAATCAATGCACAGCTTTAATGAATAGCAGGTGATTTTTTAGCAAATAGGTAAACCTTGAAAAATGTACCAAAGACACACAACACCCACCTTGTCGTTGACAATGAAGTACTTCGTCCGCATGTACTTGAGCATACCCAGATCGAGAAGGGTTGTAATAATGTCCTTTGTAGTCATCCCTGTTGCTGCGCTGATGACTAAAACAATCAGCAAAGAATTCACGGTTAAAATATCAGACGGTAAGCATAAAAGTCGACGACAATAGATGAAAAGTGTCCACCAGCACAAATATGTTAACTCATATCATACTATATCTAGGTCCTGGCCTCACGGTAAGCACAACAGTAAGCGCCTTTTCCATAACCTAATCTACTGGGTCTAAACCAGTAAAACAAGTTGCTGCCTAGTAAATCATTGCTTACAGCAAATGTGGATTCTTTCTAGTGGCAAAACATGGGATTGTTCATTTGCCATAATTTATTACAAAAGCATAAGAACCAAACTCCCGATTGCAGTGGACCGGTCGCCGATTGGCCAGTCAAAGAAGTCTGTGTTTGGGGAAAGAGGGGAGTACATCAATGCTGGTGGAATCTCAAGAAACAGAAGTGAAAACATGGCATTCAAAAAGCTCCACATCTGTTAACGTCAGTTAGATGAGGGATAATCGCTTCCAAGAAAAAAGGCCTTGCTTCCTTCGGCCTCATGGGTGATTTTATTACAGTACTTCAGTCGTCTTCGCTGGCAGATGGTTCAGACGACCACCCATCAAATCACAGTCGGACATTTTAAATTAAAAAAAGGAACAACGAAGTAGAATGCAACGAACCCTCAAAGGAGACGTCCTTGTGGTGGTAGGGATGGAGAAATGAGAGCAGGACCCATCGCCAGTAGCGCCTGTACACCAAGAGTCCCTGCTCAGAGAGGGGTCTCTCCGGTGTGCCCAAACGACCCTCCAGGCGACTAAGAGTGTAGCCTAAAGATTGCAAAACACTTCAACTGTCAAAATTAGAATTTGCAGTTAGTCTACAAAACTCAGAAGCGACAGTTGATAAGGCTTTCAAGGCACATGAGCAACCACTGTGGGTTCATGAATAAAGCGATCGCCATGAGATGAGGACAAATATACCGAGGGTTTATTGATCGAGCGCGGATCTGAAAACCATAATCTCGCAATGGAGGAACCAGTCTATTCGGGGACACGTCCCAACAAAAAACACACCGCCGTATCATTATCATGACACAATAAATGGGCGTAATTTTACCAACACTATGGTATGTACTTCTCACCGAGACTCAAACTACGAGTTAGTACAGCAGCTGACTAAAATAAAGCAAATGCACATTCATCCGCTCTCAGTAATGGCTAAATAGCAAAGACAAATCATACAAACTGTTGACAAATAGGGTCCAGGCAACCGGAATTTAGGCAAATGAGAAGTTTCTCATCAAAATGCTGCTAATTTCTAAGAAATATATGATTAAAAGCTAGTAAGAACAATTAAAGGAAACAACCCTCAGGAGGAGGACACGAAAGCAAAGATATCCACAGTAACAGAAAAGAACGTTGAATAAAATCCTGATCAAATTTCGACTCCTAGCCAAGGACTCCTGGCAAGACTTTTAGATGAAAAAGTACAGCCAAGGAAAAAACATGAGCGAGTAAAAGAAAGAAACCAACTTAAAGAAATGAACGCTCCCTTCTCACTTCCACCTTTTCTCTCCTTGCATCTGCATTCACATCCACACCTATCCCACAGCTTGACACACGAAACTCGGAGTACCTCGCCTTCGAAAAATCACCCTGTAAAATACTGACAAACTGCTCCACTTCCGCGCCTTCGCGAGGTCGCACAACAGCACTACCTTGACACCCACTTCCGATTCACCAAGGTAACCACCTCCATGGTGCCCACCAACAACCAGGTACCGTTGTGATGCCACTCAACACATACCTCCTTCTCCAAATTCCACAGGCTCGCAGATTACCATCTTGCCCTTCCCCTTCGCAACATTCATCCCCTTTGCGTCGATCATCTCCATCCACCAAATCCTACACTCAGTTCACTTTCATGGTTCATGCCAAGTGGTAGCCAAGACGGTGGACTGCATCGCATCGCATCGCATCGCATCGCACCGCACCGCACCGCAACGCAACGCACCACACCACACCAGGCTGGACCGCAATGCAATGGACTGCACTGGCAACCACCTCGGCCAACAATGTTACTGATTGTGGTCGCCTTCGTTTTTTCGAGGGATTTCAATCGCTCTGCTTGCTTTCTTAGCCTTAGCTAAACGTCAACCCAGCATTCGAGGCTCCAAGTCCTTTGTCCACATGGACAGCTTTAAGTTTCACAACACCATTCACAGAACACCTCGTTGAGCAGCACACATGAACTCGCACGCACACGCACTACCGTCCGCGTGCACTTCGGTCATCTCTGCCAACAAAATTTGCACTTCGGATATAAGGGAAAGACCGCATCTTTCATAAGTACACAGTGGCACTACGGTAGGATCCCTCTGGGTGGTAAACACTTGGAGTTACAAGTCTCTAATCAACCTGAACGCTCTTCGTATTTGCAATCATGTTTCATTAGTGAGTAAGAACTGAAAACGGAATGGCATGTATCCTCAAAGCAAATCCATTCCACCTAGTTCTATTAGCCAACCAGAAGAACATAAAATGCGAATGATCTTGTCCTTATGAAATGGAAAGAATGGCTTTTGCTTTGACAAATAGAGACATTTACAAAAAAGGATAACAGCGATAGCAGGTAAAGCAGTTCTCTCTCTATTGGTGTGGTAGTAGAAGAAAAGGCAAATGCAGAGACTAAGATCGCTCATCATCAATCGTTTTGCGTAAAACTAAAAACGTCTACCTGCGGCACGAGTGGAGGCATACCAACCACTTATAACACCAAAAATTTTGATGAAAAGCCGGGTGTGGAACTAATGGATGGATTTGCTTTTGAAATACCGGAAAAGTCTACAATTCAACTTGAAAGTTGATTCCAATGCCTTATGAACAATGCCAGCAACATTAAATGCTAAACCCCCAACGCATAGTCCCTCACGAGACAAATGTTGATAGTTTTTTCCTAGAAAATTGCAGTTCACAGTTCATGCTATTCGGATTTCTTGGCATTCAATGTGCCCCCTCCACATTCAAGAGTGAATGTCCTGTGAAATATCGAAGCCAAGTGAATCGCATTGAGTGACGCCAAGGGAGTCCTTTAAATCCTTTAAGAAAGCGATGGAAAGGCCACAGACTTTTCAACACTTATTTTCGTGATCAACTCTCTTAATAATGGTAAAAATACACTTATCCTCCTCGAGAACAAAGATGAATTGTTGAAAAGTTACTCTGAACATGGCTGCATGCTTGGAGAAATAGGAATTATTACTGTTTGGTTTCATGGTTTACCAACTAGAGAGACAAATGAGTAGATGATTCCAGGTCATGGCAAAGAAATGATGGGTAGATTTCAACATTCTACGTCTGCCTTGCAGTAAATGAAATGCTCAGAGAAATGTTGAAGCGACCATATGTCGAGCTAAAAACGACAACAAGAAAATGTAGTGCTCATATGTGGCTCACATGGCGAGGGGGCTTGCTCTCATCCACTCAGCATCTCATTACGATTAGGCATCATCTAAATCTCTGAGATATGGACGCCCATGGACAGAACAAGGGAAATGCTTTTCCCCATCAGAGAGCACCAAACTTCTGGTCCTACGTAGACTTGCAACACACCATGTAATCAGGAAAATTGTGTGATGCCCTAGGTAGCTGAATGAGAGGCACTATCAAAATGCATACGACTACTTATGAACACCATAAGTAGCATCCATTTTCATCCCCATACTATTTTCCTCTTGCTTCAGGCCTTCAAGAATAAAATGAAGCTTGAGCTTCATGGTCATATCCCACTTGCATTTTTTTCACCATTTCAGTTTAAATGGGCCCCAAAACTGTGATCTCAGAAACATCTAATGGCACGCTTAGTGAAAAGCATTTAAATAAGGCGCTGTATGGCATAGTAATAGCACCGGTCTAACTATTTCCATCCTGCTAACAAATCATTCAGAAATAAGAGCATCACCCAATGACAGATTGGCATTGCAGTTGGAGTCGGAGAAGGGGGGAGAAAGATACCGCCTCATCTGTCGTACATACCTAACAGTACCCCTCCAAGTCATGAATGGCAACTCTTCATGACTTTTGAAGATCACATGATTACAGGCGAAATTAGCAAAATAATTTGGAAATAAGTGAGGTAGCTATGGATATGTAACTTGTTACTAGAGGCTTAACCTTCCTCACGAGAGATAATCACAGGCTTCTCTTCGAGGGAGAATCACAGATTATGATAGGGATGATTTGAATGAATAATACTTTATAAAGCATTCCGAAATTACTAATTTTAAAATGAATTACATGAGCTTATCTGACCACCTTGGAGTTATGATCAGCGAGGAATTCCATTTGAATGGAACAAAAGAGGTAGTTTAATCAAAGTAAAGCATGACCCAGAAACCAACTCCTCACAAGCGTGCACTTCCATGGTAAAGGGAACATTATTTACCCTCCCTCGGGTAGTACATAGAGTATATCGGGAATACAAGAGTCCCCTGAGCCTTAATTACATGATACCAGCTAAATGAATGCTTTGAATCAAAAGGAAGACGATAAAAGGGCCTGCACCACACAAACTCAGATGCTGAACGAGGAGGGAGGGAGATGAAATGAGACCCCTCGCATTCATCTGCGTGTCTTCCACGTGCAACGTAATATTTCAAAATTATTGGGTGAAAGTTATTTAGAGAAGCCAAGTGAGGGTTTGGCAGCATGAAAGGATCGTGCGATTTATATAACGTCTTTCTGAAAGAACAGTAAACACCGAGTCGGTCCCATAGAAGTCTTCACTACTGCGCCCCGATTTTCAGCATGTCATAGTCCGGAACAGTCCATACCTAGACGTCCAGGACAATTGACAAGTCGTAGACAGAAAAATTGGCTAAGAGGAGGTCTTTCATGTGCAAGTGCTATGGTCTCTCTTCATAAGCAAGAACAGACGGTCGAGGAGTTACACGATCGCAATCTCCATGCAGCTCCGTGGCTTTTGAACTGTTGAGTGATTGAAGGGAGCGTCTGGATAGACCCACCAAGATACGTGAGCATGCCCATTGATGTATACGAACGAGGCGATCTCAGCTAAAGCAGGTAGAAGCTGTTTGAAAGAAGACGCACATAACCGTTACTGGAAACGGTGATTCTCTTTGGTTTTACGGAAACATGCAGACAGACGCCCATCAGTAGGCTTACTTAAAATCTGCAGCCTTGGATACCCGCGAAGTCCTGTGTAATTCAGCAAAGGCTATACGAGCACACAAATAACGACTGACGAAATATTACTGCACTTCGGATGACCGCAAATCCAATGCAGTCTTAATTAAAAGCCAGCTCAATCAAATGGGGATGTGCCTGCTTGGACAAAACACACAGGAACCTCAATGGACGCCTAATTAAAAGCCCCATTGCTGACTTACCCTGGTACATGGAACCGTCTTTACTAGAAGGATTCTGTATAGTGCAACTCCAATAAATATTATCGCGGACCAAATAGTGAAATCAAGCAACTTTTTTTCGAAATTAGCAAAGCCTGCTTTTAGGAAGTCGGGCACTGAGGCGCCGGCGAATTAGCAACATGCGACATCTATTAGTTTGCTAGGCGCCAATCAAGTACACGTTTGTATACTAATTGTACCATTACAATAAAACTTAAAAAGTCATCCACGGTGAAAAAGTCTCTTCGACATGTGCACAGTAATAGAGTCGTGTATAATGCAATCCACACATTACTGGTGAAAGTAGGAGCAGTCTCATCATAAGCATCGGCGTGCCTAGCATTAAAGGGATGTATGGTCAAATAAAGGTGGCCCTTCATGGCAGGGGAGAGTAGGGATAGCTTATCCTGTGAATTACTTGTCTTTTATTGCGTCAAGTTCCCCAGAACATCAATATTAATGGTCTGGTTGCACGGAAAACGCTTGTTTAAACAATTTTGTGGTTCCACTAATGAAAAACGCTACGAGGGGGGGAGAGGGAAGTGGGTAGGGAGGCATGGATAACTTTTAAGACAACAAAGTGACGTACTGAACTCAATGAGCATGCGACCGAATCCCTGCCTCTGATAATGTGGCATCACCAGAAGGCAGGAGAGATTGTTAAATGTGGCGGGTGGGAGATCTTGCTCTTCCACCTTGTGCTGGAGACAACAAAAAAGGGGACGGGTTATTTCAGTTATAGCAAATGAATTAACTGCATTTGGATAGTAAAGCAAGGCGAAGGTGTGGTAAAACGAAAAGGAGCTTTTTGTAGCGACATAAGGGGCACTGGTTCCCCTCTTAAAAACACAAATTAAAGCATTGCATTAATCGAGAATGCCCAAATAAGTAACCTACACTGGCATTCAATTTCCAAGATTAGATGATAGACGAGAAACAAGCGAAACCACCCGATGAGCAAATTTTCTTTCATAGATGGATTCATGAGAGCTTTCAATCAAAATCGTTCATCATTCGGAGAGACAAACCGCACAGGAAGGCTTGAAGAGAGTCACCCCAAGACAAGTTAGGCCTAGACCAAACACTACCTTAACTTTTCCATTCTCTGGAAATTCTCTGCTGAAAATTAGACCTTTGGTTCATTGAAGGACCTTCAACACCTATTGCCAACTGGCCTGGTTGATGGAATTATGCTAAAAGGCCAGTCACAAAGAATCGACCACAAGAAATCAGATGTAGTTGTTAACAGCGATTTAACAGAAATGTCTCTTACCCACAAACAAAAAACATGTTCAAATCCACCGCTTTCAAAAAATAACGTTACTATCCCGCGCTGCCAAACAGTCTTCCTACAAAATCAAACTTCTTCTGCATTGGGACAAAGACAAACTAGCACACGGTTTCCCAAACAACAAGCCTCCGAGATCTTCGTTAGGTTCAAAGTTCCAAATTCGCCGTGGAGATCATGGAATCACGTAGGAAGCTAAACGATTGATAAGCTAATGTTGTCTCATAGAACTGTAAGGAAAGTACAAAAGAACCTGCAAGAAAATCGCCAGAAAAATTCACAAAAGCGAAGACAGAACCGTTGTGAATAAGATACGAGTTAATTTTCTTTGTTTTACGGGGTAAACATACGTATTCACCAGGCACGTCGTATGTCAAGGTAATGAAGAGGCATTGACGTGATTAGAAGACAACACCGAACCCATTATAGGATGAAATGAAAAGCGCCTTCATTACGAGTAGCAAAGAGGATAGAGAATAGACGGACGTGAGTGCGTATACAGATGAGGACACTTCCTAAATCAAGGTCTGCAACATCCGTACCACATGCGGCAACCGTTCAGTATTGACGGCTAGCAAGGCAGTATTTTCCGTTAGGTGGAAAAGACAATGCAAGTGTGTCCTATATTGCAATAAATGACACCGAAGGGAGATAGCAACAACCCAAACAGAAGTCTGGGTATCATTGCTGGACTAAAAGTCGTAAACAAACTATGTAAAGATCCCGATTAACTTGCTCACAACAGTATTAATCGCGGTAGACTAGAAAAAAATGTGGGCGAAATGGTCAAGCGAGGAATGGCAAATACAAAAATTTCATCTGAAATTCAAACAATATGTGCCAAGAACACATTTTTCATTCAGTACCAAGTTAGGCATGAAAATCACCTTGGAAAAGTAGCCAATGATGTGACAACCAGATTCATCAGCTTCGGTAAGAATGTAGAAAATGAACGCTGAGACCCGGTCAATCTCGTGGACGGTTTTCTGCTTCAAGTACAACTTGGCCAGAAGACACAGATTGTGGCAGTACTCCTAGGAATAAAAAAGATTTACTGAATCACTGTAAGTAAGGCATGCTTAAACGAGCGTGAACACTGAAGGCCAATGGTATCACCGGCAAGTTAAAATTTGACCGAAAGAAATTGTGCAGCTTCCAACATGACTGACTACAGGTCTTCGTATAAATTGAAGCCGGTAGGAAAACGAACACAGCCCCCGATACGCACCGTAGTGCACAGATTGTACTGGCTCAAAATAGGTATTCTTTAATTGCCTTCCAGCATTCCCCACATTCCAAACCGCCTGGCAGAAAATGTATCTCAAACCACATGAATTCTTTTTGAGCTCGCCTGCCACCCCAGGGGATGAGGCTGCTCCATGAAACCCTAGTAGCACTTAGTGTGTCGTATTTAGAGAGACGCAGTAGCACTGGTTTAACTATTCTCATTCCGCTTATGAATCACTCAAAGAATCTCGTGATGAATCACTCAAGGACTTAAAATGCAGAGCGTTCAGAAAAGGCTTCCCTCGACCTAACTACAGTTAGGTGTCGTCACTGATTTGAGTTATCTCGCAGATTTAGTAGCAATCACGACCAATTACGACTCCAAAAGTAATTCGTTGTATGCTGACCTTTTGTAAAGCTCCGTTGACTTCGAAGAAAGACAATTTGTCTTTCCGATAGATTTCGTTGCCTGGAGGGAATCTTCGCTTACAGCGGAGCTAAGGGAGAAAATGTAGTACATAATTGACAGCAGTAACCGAATTTACTTAGGTCGCTTCGTCTTGTTAAAGCCATGGGCACAACTACGCCCTCCGGCTAAACTCAGAAAGTGTTATAAGATACTTGAGAGTGGACTCCCGCAGTCAGACACTTATCACTCGAAGGTGCTTCAATTTTCCTACCCTATGACGACGGTAGCCAACGAGATGAGACACAGGGGAGAGACAGAATTCACAGATGTGAATGCGAGGAAGGCAGGCAATAGTGGATGGGAAGACACTCCCATACAATGTCTGCATTTCCCAATCACCAAACACAATCTCCTTGACGTTATTTTCAGTGTATAAAGGGGTTTCGGTGGTAGCGCTGGGCAGTGGTGAAATGAAAACCTGCGATGAAAGGGGTTTCTTGTCTTTCAGCATCCCGTGTAACTTCGCCAAGGTAATAATATGATCAGTGACCTCCTTTTTCTACAACAGTAAATGGGATGCAGTGAACAGATATGGAAACACAACTAGTTTGATGAATCATGGTGTCCAAAATAATTAAACGATCGCAAGACCACGTTCTACGGTATATGCATCAGCAAAAACCTTCAGGTATGAAAAGCAATTAACTGCAAAACTACGTTAATGTAAGATCCCCTGCATTAACAAATTAAGAAACCTGAAAAAGTACAAGTTACAAACCTTGTCTGAAGCCAGTTTCTGCTGAGCTCGACGGAACAACAGGATGTCGGCGTCAGAAGCAAGACCATCCAGGCTAGGTTCATGTACTTTGATGAATTGTTTACCCAAAACTATTTCCTCGTCCACTTTCTCGGAGGACTTGAGATCTTGACTGCGGTCCCGGACTTCACGAAAGTACTTCACCGAATTGTTATGATATTTTGGGCAACCAGAGAGGGTCATGTGACTGTTTCTAACCCCATCAACGTGCCCAAGGCTATCACATCCCTTGAGAATGCAGTATTTTGGAACAAATACGGGGGCTACATACAAAAAATGAAGAAATATGTAGGACTATACGTAGGGGTTCAAATAGCATGGAGGCGCGAAGCATAATAGCATTGCGTCTTGCAATAAGATGAGCTTTCTTGACTATAGTTTTCTCTCTAGCACCATGTGATCGTGCGAATCCTCGGCGACCTAGCGTACTCATGGAACAAAACATCGCTTACTCTTTTTCCGAGGCATTTATTAGCCCCCGAATACAAAAAACACCCAGACGATTTATCCGACGTTCCACACGTTTGGATAAGTAAAACAAAAAAACAAAAAACCCATTTTTTATACAAACAGCAGTGAAAAAATATTAAATCCGCTTTATTAGTAAAATGAGAACGTCATGTTTTGGACAATTATTGAGTTTGTGCAAGTATACGATGTAAGTAAAGGCGCCACTTTCATCAATATAATTTGTTTGTCCTTAAATTAATTTGATGTGTAAAATTTGCCTGATCAGCCCCTTTTATGACACATTTATTTGTCCTGTATCCCAATTGGTCTTAGTCGTACTGCAGTGTGTGAGGCTTCGTGCTGCAGCCATTTTTGGTCGTTTTCGGGCATGTTCTTGTACAACCTAAGCTTGCAAAAGGCGTCCAGTATCACACATGCTATCAATGGTAGCTTTTCTGGAACAAAGCAGCAGGAAATTGTGGTTGCTAAGGGGAAAATTCTTGAGATTATGCGCGTTGACACAAGTTCGGGTAAACTGTACACCTTACTTACAACGGAAGTGTTTGGTATCATCCGCTCTTTGATGCCATTTCGATTGACAGGTGGTACAAAAGGTTGGATTGAGTTTATCTCAGTATATTTGCTCAGATTATATTGTAATTGGGTCGGATTCCGGTCGCATTGTTGTACTGGAGTACATTTCTTCTAAGAACGTATTCGAAAAAGTACAGCAAGAAACGTATGGTAAAAGTGGATGTCGCCGTATTATTCCTGGACAGTATCTTGCAATTGACCCCAAGGGTCGAGCTCTCATGGTAGGGGCCGTCGAAAAGCAGAAGCTAGTTTACGTGATGAATCGTGATTCTCAAGCTCGACTTACGATTTCGTCCCCACTTGAAGCCCACAAATCAAATACTCTCGTCTATCACATGGTTGGTGTCGATGTGGGATTTGAGAATCCCACGTTTGCTTGCATCGAGATGGACTATGAGGAGGCTGATCAAGATGCTACTGGTGAGGCTGCGAGGTCTGCTCATCAGCTGCTAACCTATTATGAATTGGATCTCGGTCTCAATCATGTCGTGCGCAAGTATTCCGAACCGCTAGAGGAGCATGCTAACTTCTTGATTACGGTGCCAGGTGGAAATGAGGTGCACTCCGGGATCCTTATTTGCTCAGAGAACTACATCACTTATAAGAATTTTGGTGACGAGCCTGATATCCGTTGTCCTATTCCTCAGCGTCGCAATGATTTGGACGATCCGGATCGGGGACTTTTGTTTGTTTGCAGTGCCACACACAGGACTAAGAACCTCTTCTTCTTCCTTGCCCAAACTGAACAGGGTGATATTTTTAAAATTAACCTTGAAAAGGACAAGGAAACCGTAACTGAGATTCGTTTAAAGTATTTTGATACCGTGCCCGTAGCTTCAGCAATGTGTGTATTGAAAACAGGGTTCCTTTTTGTTGCCTCAGAATTTGGGAATCAGTAAGTTCGTTATTTCCGCCGTAACGTGTTTCATCTAGCCATTTATATCAAATTGCTCATCTGGGTGATAATGACGACGAGCCTGAATTCTCATCGGCCATGCCCTTGGAAGAAGGCGACACTTTCTATTTCTCACCTCGTCCACTGAAGAATTTGATCGAGGTGGACACCATCGAGAGCCTTTCTCCTATCACCGGTCTTCATGTAAGTACTGACTGCTAGCCTAGCACCGATTTAGATCGCTGATCTGGCCAACGAAGACACTCCCCAAATGGCTGTACTTTGTGGCCGGGGTCCAAGGTCCACATTTCGTCTTCTTCGTCACGGCTTAGAGGTTACCGAAATGGCCAAGTCTGACCTACCCGGCAGTCCAAACGCAGTATGGACGGTAAAACGCAATTCTGAAGGTACTGGCTAGGTGTTTTAATGCTCATTCTTTAGAGGAGTACGATTCCTTCATTATCGTCTCTTTCGTCAATGCAACTCTCGTTCTCTCTATCGGTGAGACTGTGGAGGAAGTGACTGATTCAGGTTTTCTGGGCACAACGCCGACCCTTACGTGCTCACAACTGGGCGACGATGCTCTTGTGCAGGTTTACCCTGATGGTATTCGGCACATCCGTGCAGACAAACGTATAAACGTGTGGCGTACCCCTGGCAAGAAGACAATCCAACGGTGTGCCGTGAACCGAAGGCAAGTAGTCATTGCACTGACCGGTGGTGAGTTAGTGTATTTTGAAATGGATGCCACCGGTCAGTTGAATGAGTACACGGAACGAAAGGAAATGCCCGCAGACGTAATCTGCATGGCTCTCGGGCGTATCCCGCCTAATGAACAGCGCTCTCGCTTCCTGGCCATTGGTCTGGCCGACAACACTGTCCGAATCCTCTCACTTGACCCTTCTGTAAGTGGCTTTTCTCCATCCACCATCATACTAACTGTTGTGATTTCCTCAGGATTGTCTATCGCCTCTTACAATGCAAGGTCTTCCGACAGCAGCTGAGTCTCTATGTATCGTTGAAATGGGTGCCACTGATTCAGAGAATACAGCTGCCGGCGGTGGTATTCTCTACCTCAACATTGGTCTCAATAACGGTGTCCTCTTTCGTGTGGTGTTAGATCCGGTGACAGGCGAGCTCTCCGACACTCGAACTCGATACCTCGGTACAAGCCCTGTAAAACTATTTCGTGTCGCCATGCAGGGTGGTGATGCGGTTTTGGCAGTGTCTAGTCGATCATGGCTTTCTTACATGTACCAGAGCCGTTTCCATATCATCCCACTCTCCTACGAAGCTCTCGAATTTGCCTCCGGCTTCTCCTCGGAACAGTGTCCTGAAGGCATCGTGGCTATTTGTGAGAACTCTCTAAGGTATTTTTGCGCTCTGTTTCCTGTCTCATGAGCGCCTATGCTTGCGCCGCATTAATTCTTATCTCACAGAATTTTAGCTTTGGAGAAGTTGGGTGCAGTGTTCAATCAGACCAGCACTCTTCTCCAGTATACACCGCGAAGGTTTGTCTTCCATCCCGAATCGAACAACGCTTTCATAATCGAAACTGATCATAACTCCTTCACGGACGAGATGAAGGAGGAGAGACGCAAGGAGATGAATGAGGTGGGTGTCTCATATTAATATACATAGGCATGATTAAAAGGTATGTTGAGTGGTTCATATATGCATGTTTTTTACGTTTAATTTCTCTATTTATTAGCGTGTTCTCGCCTCATTTGGTGATGCTCGCGAAAGGGAGAAGGCTGCGGGCTTTCTATCTCGATCACTGCCGGAGGATGTGTTTGGAGCTCCAAAGGCCGGTCCAGGCATGTGGGCCAGTCTACTGCGATTGATGAACCCGCTTAGTGGGGAAACTCTGCAAATCTGCAGATTTGCTCAAAATGAGGCCGCTCATGCCATCGCGCTGGCTACATTCACTAACCGGTGCGATTCCAAGTTCCTGAATTTTTGGGTCTATTCCGTCTTCGTATTACCTGAATTAAGGCCGGAGTTGAGCAAAGAAATTTTGGCCATCATGAAGAAGTATTGTTTGCGCTATTTCGCTCTAAGCATAAGGATCTTAACGTTACTACTTAATTTCGTTTGCTGTTTTCTTATTACTATACCGAGGGGCGGATGCAAGTTCCCCTTATCGTATTTTAGTATTGTTGCATTATCGTTGGCCCAAAGGCATTTTGGGTAAAATTTGAATTCTGGTGTGGCTAACTCTGCCATTTGTCACACCTACATGAGGTTATTTTGGGTTTTGGGTCGCTTTCCATGTTTAACCTAACTTTGGTACAGAGACTTGGAAATTCTTATCCATCAACAAATAAGCGGTAGCCGAAATTTTTTGTTTCTGACGGTAAAAGCTTCACCGATTTTCTGTTCCTTGTTATCTGTAAGCGAATAAGCGTTGTTCATTTTGGTTGGAATTTTTCATCTTTCTCACTGAAGTCTACTAATGAGCCGTTGGTTTTCAGTCCATGCATTAGGTTATTCAAGCGCTGCTCACCCCTCCCCCTTTTAGACCTGGCGATTATTATGTGATTGTCGCTCTCTCCAAGGAGCTGGTGCTCAATCCTCGCAGTTGTTCAGGTGGATTTCTGCGCACTTACCGCACAACACCCACGGGGGACTTCCTGGAGTTCGTGCACGACACTTCCGTGGAAGATTATCCCGCTGCCCTCTGCGCCTACCAGGGTCGTCTCCTCGCCGGCATTGGACACCGTCTGCGCCTCTACGACATGGGCAAAAAAAAGCTTCTCAAGAAAGGCGAGAACCGCGTATGTTCTTATCGTGCATTAGGACTTCCCTGCTGTGCCCACGTTCCCAAAGCCATTTGATGATTAGCTATTATCAACGTGTGGAAAGGCGAGTAAGCTAGCAGCAGAAGTGACATGAACGTGTGGTGACAATAATAGAGCACCTTTTGTTCCATTTCAACGCTGACTGGAGGGGAACCAAAATTTATGGCAGAAGTGTAGTTCATTTGGAGTCCTATATACTGTAGGGCGATGACCGTGGAGGTGGGCATGGATACATTAACCTGGACCTATATATATAGGCGTTTGGTTGGCTAGCGTTCATATGATAAGCTGGGAAACTCGGGTGCTCCTGTGGCGCGGCCGCCCCTCATTTCCATTCGGATATCCTAGAACTTAACCGTGATGAAACGCGTCCGTGTGGTAACGCCTCCTAATATGAATCCAAACTGCAGGTGGTGCGCGTAATCTCACGTAAAATTACTCATCCTTCCGGTTGAGTGGCAATTACTGTTATCGCGTTTTCGATATTAGCCCAGCACATGTTCATCAATTGTAGCACTTTCCAAATCTTATAAACGGCATTTACGGCATCGGACACCGCATTCTGGTGACGGACGTACAGGAGAGTCTTTTCTGGGTGCGCTATCGGCCACGAGCAGACAATCAGATGGTAATATTCGCGGACGACGCCAGTCCGCGGTGGATCACGCAACTGGCGGTCTTGGACAATTCCACCGCCGCAGTGGCTGACAAGTTTGGCAATGTTATCATCCTTCGTCTACCGCCTGACGTCAATGACAATGTAGAGGAGGATCCCAGCGGGAATCGGTCACTGTGGGACAGGAACGCCCTTGGAGGTGCCAGCCAAAAACTTGAGGTGGGGTTTCGAAATATATACTTTTGTCAAGCCCGGATTGCTGAATTGCTGCAAAAACTCGTATGCTTGAATTTTTACTAGTCTGTCTAAGGTGTAAATTTCTGGCTCAATGCAGTCTTTCACTTTTTTGGTAGGTGATGGCGTCGAGTTGCGAGCATAGACTATGATGAATACCTTTTTATTGTCAGCATTTGTTGGGTCTTTATTACTTGACAGGATGGCAGGATTGTCTACACATTCGAAACGCCTGTCTTTGACCAGTTGGTATTGACTGGCAGAAGGAGGCCCAGTGGTACAAGTCGATTACACTGACACCTTGCACACCTGGTCTTTTTCCAGATGGTGTGTCACTTCTACGTGGGCGAGGTAGTGACATCTCTCCAAAAAGCCACCCTTATTCCGGGCGGTTCGGAGGGTCTGGTGTACGCTACGCTCTCGGGCAGTTTGGGCATCCTCATCCCCTTTGCTTCCAAGGACGCCTACTCCTTCTTCCAGCACCTCGAACTGCACATGCGTACAGAGAATATCTCCCTCGTGGGCCGTGACCACCTTCACTATCGTTCGCTCTACTATCCTTGCAAGGTCAGTCCTTCCCAATCGTCAGCCCCTTTTGTATCATTGAGTTCCTGATTTTAGATATCCTTGTGTCACTCACTTGGAACTCCGTTTGTGTTTTCTATTTTTGGGATTTGTCGTCTGAACTGTTATTTTTCGTTGAATCGAGCTTTTCGTTACGATTAACAGTAATTTTTTCCAAAATACGAAACGAAGTGGATTGTAAGGAGGCCCTTCAAATATTGTCTAGATATTTAAGCAACCCTGACCGGCTGCTTCACAGTTAATACTTGGTGCTTGCCCTGCATTGTTCTGCGCAATTACTTAACCTTTTCATCACTTGTCCCTGGGCGTTGTCTCTCTCCCCAAGTAGAATTCAAATCACTCTGCGTCTGGAGCAGGTTTGAGCTTCATGAACTGAAATTCTAGAAGTGCCCACTGTTGTGGAAGTAATTTTGTGTCTGAAATCTCAAAAAACTAGCAACTTTTACGACATACGAGTTTAATCTACCTACTGTATTGACTTACTTGCCTGCGTTGCTTGGATTAGAACGTAATCGACGGGGACCTTTGCGAAATGTTCAACACTCTAGATGCGGACAAACAGCGGAACATTGCGGAGGAGATGGATAAGGTCCCTACCGATATCGCCAAACGCTTGGAGGATATGCGCACTCGCTGCGCCTTCTAAGTTCGTGTACCCCATCACCTGTCTGCCACCCCTCCCCCGGTTGTCATCTTCATATTGTTTAACCCATCTGCCCTCCCACCCAGAACACACTAATCATGTAAATAAACCACGTTTGATAATGATTAGTGCGCTTTATTTTTCCCAAGTTCTTTTCCATCACATCTGGGCCCAAATGAATGGCATTTGTTTGGGAGGAAGCAGTAGAACCTCTGGAAATTGAAAGGAAAGAAGCAGCCGCAGGAAGGAAGGACCGACCCTTTGCTTTTACGACTGTGGTGACTGCTGGAACGAGGATGGAAGTGGCGTTAGGTCAATTAATGGATATTTGACTAACCATAAGCATCAAAAACGCACTGATGACCTACCACACCCGCGTCTTGAGATGTCTCAGTGCCTCGTGGCTTTTTGCGATGGAAGAGGGATGAGAGTGCTCTGGGGCCGTTTCTCCGACCACTTGGCAGCGTCAGAGCTGCAACGAAGCCTAATGGAGGATTGGTGCTTCGGGTTAGTCATCGCTTGCATTTAAGAAGTTGCTTCTCGTTTTTCCTTCCTGTGCTTCATCTTATCCGGACTTTTCGTGTGCTATTTCCTGATTTAGTATTTATTGCCTTCATGGGGTGGATTTTTTGGTTTTATTTTCGTGCGTTAGGCGAAAGTTTGGATTACCGTTAATCTTCACTTCGTGGAGCCGGTCTAAAAGGCGATTCGTATAGCAATTCGCGATGGCAGTTTTTGAGTGGTTATCATCTGATGTCTGCAAAGCCTAATGGGCCACTGGAAATTAGTTTGTATTTGAACACTGGTGCTTGAAGGACTAACTAGGTAGAAAAGAGTTCCTTCTTACCAGCGAAGCACGAAGCAGCACAACCGAGGCATAGATACACTACGTGATGGTGGACATTTGCTGTGACGGAAATCGCTGAACCCACCATCGCCCCTGGCAGCTACAAAGATCAATAAGTTAAGTAAGATTTCTCACCCTCCAAACCGACAAGGGTTGGACAAACTATAGTTACTCGACCATTTTGCTAATGCAGTTCAATAACAATTCAACGTTGGGTTTTTGTCGTAGGTGGTTGAAAATGGGGGACCAAATTTTGCCCGTTTGCCTACTGATCGCACTTTATACTATGGTCGAGGTGGTCTTGATCCTTTGAATGCGCCGAATCGATCCAAGGCACTTTGTATTGAATGGTCTCGATGTCTGCCGCTGCTTTGTCGGTTAGGCCGGTGAAGTGTAGGCATAGTGCCAAGGTTTTCAGTAGTCAAGCTGTAGTTCCAATGTAAGAGCATGTTGCGAAGTATTGAAAACAATGAGTTTATTTTTAGTCATCAAAAATATGCGCTCATATTGAACCATAGGTTCTGGTTAAGCATGAACACTTATTGCATAAGCAGATGTAGTTGGAATCTTACCACAGCGGAGAAGATGAGGCCAAAGTTGGCGGCAAAGTACTCCTGGCCGAAGAGTTTGCGCGCCGCGTAGGGAGTGAGGACAAATAGGCCAGCGATGCAAATGAAGAGGAGAATGACAAGGATTGCAAATAAGTACATCCCCACGTGGGGGACGTGGGGTGAAAAAGGCAGTACGAGGAAAAGGAAAGACCAGGCAGCGTACACGACTGCGAGGAGAGTCTATAAAGGTAGAGCAACAAAATTGCGGTTTTTTCTAAATCTCTTAACCACTGCTAATGAAAGTTAACTGGGAGTGTCCGATTACAATTGCAAATGATTTGATTGCTGACTGTGAGGGATACTCATGTTGTCAAGACTACCCATCCAGATTTCACTTTTATTCTTCTTAAGGCACTAAACTCAAATTATTTCTTGATAAGTTCTTTGAATAAGCGTCTTTCTAACTCCATCGCTTATCAGTACTGTCTAAATTGGATACGTCTTCCCTTTCAATGGAGGTCAGGTTTTAGAGGTCTGCAAATCAGATGAAACACTATTGCGGCTTCGAATGTTGCTCATTAAAAACTTGCCTTATAAAAAAAGCGGTCAGCCAATTCGCCCCACATCAGTCGGCCGAGCATGTTGGCCAACGAGCTAAGTGTCCCCACAGCTGTCAGGAAACGGTCGTTTTTTATCTCTTTTTGCCCTATTATCTAGGAGAGAGAAGGGGACGGAGGGAAGCGAGTAATTGCGATGGCATTTTTGAAGATTTTTTCGTGTTAGAGACCTCGTGCGAGGATGAGGCAGAAGTTTATTTATTTTACCTTGTACAGCGACATGATCATGATCACAGGGAAAATTCCGCAGAGCATAGTGAGCCACAGAACATAGAAGTCCACCGTTCGCAACACCTTTAGCGGGGGGTAACTTTCGATCCTAAGGCAGAAAATGTGTGCGACCTGTTGATGCTGTTTACCCAAGCACAAATAAGTTGCCTGACACTTGGATACTTGATACAACTTGTGCAGTTCTCCTATGCACCATTCTAACCCCAACTTCTTTGAAGGATAAGCTGATGAATAATGCTGGAATTCCACTAGTGAGCTAAAAATTCCTGCCTATTCTGTATAAATGTTTATCATACATTTGCAATCTGGGTTTGCATAAACACCTCAGTTGGTGTCGATTCAGACTTCACCAGCTCAGAAAAGCCTGCAAATAATTGGAATTACTATTAAATTACTTACTGGCCTACCGCATTCAAGACCTCATCCTCTGCCGAATCCAACTAAAGCGGAGATAAAAGCAAGTTAGCCCAATCCTGCATTACTAATTGATGGATTCCCTTGTGACAAGTGGTTGCAGATAGTTAGACCAATGATGGATGCATTTCCGGATCACTATCCTGTGTATTGCAGTAGTCTCTTTATTGTCTTATAACATGAGTGTGCTTTTCGAATGTGGTAAAATTGAAATTAATGATAAGAGACTTTTAGCAAAAATTTAAGCAAAAGTAACTGCAAAATAAGTTTAGATAGATTAATAATATTCTCAAAAGCGCAATAAAACTATCCTTTTGAGTCTTTTGCATAAATCTAATCAAACAGTTATCATGAAAGAAGCTACCATTTCCCAGGCCGTATCGCTATTTATTGAGAAGTAAGCGTAGTCGTAAACAAAAACGACCTACGCCTTGAGGGAAAAAAACAAGGAAGTCTACATAATTTCCTTATCCTGAAACACCTACATTTTCACGTGGCACCTTCACACAGATCCACCCGATAAGTTGTAGAGTGCCCAATATCACTCCAAGAACAAGAATTGAAGGGGGTACACGGAAGAGTAAGGCCTCATCCTCAAAAAGACTGTGAACCAAGATTTGAGCATAAAGTTAGAATCGTGGATCAGATTTTGAGATATGCATCTCCAACCTATGAGAGGAACCTACTGACTAACGTTGTTCGATTTTACGTTGGTGGGATTGATCAGAACCGTTTGTATGGGGGTCAGAACTATCGCGCCAGCGCCGAACATACAAGCACAGAGACCAAGAACCAGACCTCGTGCATTCGGCATCCACTAATAAGAAAAAGTTATGCATACGATAAAATTAGATTAAAAAGTATTCGCTACTGTTTATAAACGTGAGCTATCTTAATCGACACACCAGTCTAAATCGCACATGAGCATAGAACCAAAGTATAGCTTTTACAGATTTAGACAACAAATTCCCTGTATCAATAAGTGATTTAGCACAGATCAATACGTAAATAATGCATTTTCAAAGAATTACCAGCCCACAATCGGTCTCCACTTTTGTGTTGTTTAAGCTACCGCTAACGCAGTTGCAACAGCCACAGATGCCTTAAATTAAGGTGTCTTGGTGAACAATAACACAAGCAAATAAGTAAATCTATCGGAGGATATTTTGTATTTACCCATGGTATGACCTATATTGACTAATAACTATCAAATATTAATTCAAATACATCAAAGCATCCTACAGCAGTTGCTATTGAAAGTAGCACGCTATACGAGACCGACACGCCAATTCCGACCATAAGAGAGTAGGTCATCACAAACAAGACAAAGCCCCATTGTATTGATGCATAAGAGAGCATGATTCCGAAGCTGCAATAGAAGGAAATAATAGTCGATTCTGCTATTAGCAACAACTTAAAGTTCAAAGTTATAAAAGAACACCATGCATTTTCTTATATAATATATGAACAGTTGGGGGATAGTTCACACATTACACATCTTATGGCACTTCTTAATTGGGGTCAATAAGCACTTAATCGACCAAGGCAACCCAAAATCATCTAATCCACTATCATGGATCTCGGCCTCATGTAAGGCTTTCCATGCAGTAAATCATATTTAGCTGATTAAAAACACATAATGGTAGTACTTACAAAATATCATACCTGTTTAATAAACAACTCACACCGACAATAAATTTAACTCCTGTTTTAAGTGCCAGCAATCCAGCTATTGGCATGAATATTCCTTGAACACCTAGACAAACGCCGGACAGCCAGATAGCATCAATAGGCTTGATATTTTTGTCAACCTTTTTGTGAATGTATGATATAATATATGGCGACATGTTGCCTAGCTTGTTCGCATGTTAAAGTCGGATCATACCGATAGAATAAAAGTTTCCAAAAGTAAACACAATTAAAACGCAGCCAGTTATTGCCCTAACTGCCTGTAGTCTGAGTGCACGCTCTGCACTTAGTGGCATTAGTTACATAGACCGGTAAAACATGTGTCCCTCTTCTGTTATACCAGAATAAGGTCAGAGAATTCGTGAATAGTAGATTCGTAAAACAAATTTTCCTTTTGGGATCAATGCATAGCCAATTATAAGGTGAGCACGATTATAAAAGTATTAAAATTTTTATACTTCCTAGCAATATTTCGTCCTTGCGTATGGCTTTGCGACGCAGTAGTAAAGTAAACGAGTGGTGCAATGGATAATGGGCTCAAAAATCCAAAAACAGGGTGCCAAGTCTTGTAATCGCAGAAAATAAGTTGAACGTAAAGTTTTAAAAGAAATATTAAAAAAATTTGCATTAAGATGAGGCACAAATGCTATAACTTTAGTGATTTTAAGTTTCAACACTGTTCAAAAGGTATATGCTCTATTTCTTAAAATATCTTCCCTTTTTAGTAAGTGTACCACATTCTTATTTATTTTATTTTAATTAGCGCCTTAGAGAACTTTTGACTCTGATTATGCTGCCGGAAAATAATTCGTCTTATACTGCGGAGATTCTGTCAATTTCTCTCATTTTGGGGAAAAGTTAAGTTTTGGCCTCGGGGCGAGTAGACAACGAATGCCCCTCTTCTCAAGTTTTACGGAAGATGGTGTTAGTAAGCATCCAATATTCTCCTACTCACCGTAGTCGCACATACTACGTGTTGATGTTGTGTGATCTCAAGCAATATATATATAGGCCAATGCATATAGACACTCCGATCATGACGTCGCAAGGTGTGTCTTTCTGCTAGCACAACAGGATTTCCGCTAGTCTGACAGCCCCGGTGTGCGCGAGTCTAGGCTTCTGGAGACCTTAAAGGCCGCATACTGGGGCTGTAAATAAGGCCCTTCGTTACACACATACGCACAGTGCTTATCTCAAAGAAGGACAACCGAGATAGTGTCCCACTTTGTCATCTCAACTCTTAAACAGTTGCTGTGACCAAGAAAGAGAGCTGTACAGGGAGGTCGAGGATGAATAAAGGGCTTGTCAAAAACCATTTTTCAAGGCCAAAGATGCAGTTCGATTTAGCTGCTAACAAAGAGCTGATATTTATTTTGCGTTGCATAAAAAGGTGCTATCAGTTACAGTAAACCGATGGCGAACACATGTCACACATTTGTGACGCCGAGATCAGGCAAGAAAATCGAAGTGCTGTATTCTGGTAACACTAGGCGCCGCTATGTGTGCAACTAATGTTAATGACAATTGCTTGATTTTTCAGCTGACTGATAACGTGAATATTCTGATCACCATCTTTGCCCAAACATTGTTGATCTGTTTTACTGCTTAGTAAGCATATAAAAATTTTTAATGTCTCAATTGTTACGGCCATCTGGACTGCATTATCCAAACTACTGATGAATCAAGTAGAAGCGTTATTTAAGTGCCTCCTTACATGCATAGTAAATGCAGGAGGCAACATTTTCAGTGGCTTTCTGGCCACGGAAATGGCCTTACGGGCATCCACATGGCGACGAAACCACTGATTTTACTGTATGAGCAGATTTTTAGCTTATTTCTTTGTTATTTTCAGTCCGTGGTCCACTTGCCCATTACAGTGCCACCAAAAGCATCCCTTTTCCTCCATCTACCCGTCTACTCAGACATGGTACACCATCAAATTGTTTGTTTACCTCCTTGTTTTGGCTTCAAGGTCGCTTAAGGCTCTGCTTCTATACTTCCCTTGGGCGGCACAGCCCTTCCAGATCACCCGCATGACAATAATATGTATTCTATCCAAGTATTATATCTTCCTCTGTCTTCGAGGTAACCCTGTTTAGCTACCAGCTCATTATCACGTAAAACTTTTCCACTGAATTTACAGAGGAAATCAAGTAACTCACCTCGTGAATAGAAAATGACAAACGCTTCCCTGTTTTGGTTTTGGGGTGGGATTAGCCATCTGTCGCGATCTTGTCTCATTTTCCTTTTTTGTTACTAGGGCTACAGGATAATCTAAGTAAGTAATCTGCATTGCCCATTCTTTAGTTAATTGTGACCACTGCGCATCATGTTCAACAGTTCGACCGACCAAAGGTTCTCCATGCACAGCAAACAAAACATTGGTCCTCAAAAAGCCGGCATTTTTGTGCTTAATTTCGCATATATTCATGTCAGACATTGAAGCTAAAATACAGACTACTCTTCCACTATTCCTATGTGACTCCAAGGCCACGCGAGCTGTCAGAAGACGCTTACCAAGGCGGCGCACATGTACATGCGTGCAGACATGGAGGCATGCACGCAATATATCACCTGTAAAATCACCGTGTAGAAATTACGCAATGTACTTTTAATATATGTACATTATCGCCGAATAGTAGTTTTTTACAACTACAAAAAGCAAAATTTCAATTCATGCATACAGGGGCGCAATGCGCTCCTTCTAACATGTTATTTGTGTGTAACCGACCAAAACTCGATGAGCGCTGATTCGTCGTCACCAAAAATCGATATCGATCACCAACAGGCAAAATTAAAATTGATCATTACTAAGCCATACTAAGCGATTGTTGCGTCACTTCCCCGTGGGAGAAAGCATCGCACCGTTAGTTACATTTAAAAAAACCTTTTTGAGCTCATTTTTAAGAGCAATTTCTTTTCAAAAACTTAACCAGATTTTTATATCACTTTCCATATTCAACGCAGATTGGCCAGATCACTGGTATCAACCGCATTCTTTCCTGTGGCTGAAGTAACTTCATGGTAGACCTTTGATCGCTTCAGAAGAAGAGACAGCAGTACAGCAATGAATTGAGCTGCGAATATAAAGACAGTTGCCACCTATTCACAATCGTGAATTGGCTGGGCTTGACACAACTGATTAGCATCGCATGCAACCACCCATGAATGTTATTTCTTCATTCCGCGTTGAAATCGCGTTCTGTTATCACCAAGCAAACAAAGTGGCTTAAAATATCTCTTTGTCCAGTAACTACGCAAAGCTGTTTATCCAATTGCTGTTGACGCTCTGCTGGACAGTGACGCGCATGCACAACCGTGGGGTGGTCAGGAGGTCGAAATTCGCCACCCCGTTGACTGAGTGATTTGGTAATGTATCAAACTACTTTAAATGCTATGGAATGGTATTAACTATTGGCCAAGTGATTTTGTTTCAAAGAGTTTAAATAGCATTAAATGGTGCCATCAGTCTTTTTAATCCTTTTCTTAATTGGACAAGTTGTCAAGTTAATCGTTACTTTATGGCAGACAGCACCTTCGTTAGAATCTCATGTGGTGTCAGTAGCACTGATTTCTCATTTAAACTTCAACTAAACGCATAAATTTGTTTGTATCAACTTTAATTACTTATCGCTCCAAGAAATGGCACGGATTTGAATCAAAAAAGCAGTAAAAAGTCAAGGGAGTCATTTTTAATTCATTCTCGCCTAAAGAAGCCTTTATTTCTGATTTGACACCCAGATGGATAGTCCGTTCCTCATTTGCATTTTCTACTATTGCTTGAAATTTCTAATGAATTCGTGATTGGCATTGCAGTTTCCATTGATGAATTTATCTACTACTACTAATACTACCGAATTTTCAATATTACATCCTGGCTCTGTATCGCATTTAGATCAGACAGCTAAAGCGAGGCTTATCTCCAGTTCCTCCCATTTTTCTCTACTCGAATTCTGCTTTGGAATCAAGCTTTTACCAAAAAACACCATTTAGTTTACCATATTTTGATCAATTAAATGCACAAAGCACACATGTTTTGTTGCCTATAGGAAATAACACTTATAAAGAGAAGGTAATGAACGAGTATGTAATAATTAAAATGGAACCGTTATCTTCCACAAAAAGGCAACTTTTGCAATGGTAAAGATAGCCTTGTGCACCACAAGGAACCTCCTCAATCCTAGAATTTTAGCTCCGATTCTTACTTTCCCTTTCTCCTTTCACTGCAATTCAGTAGCTGGCTGGAGAAGGAGAGACAGAGGTGTGTTCAGTTGTGAAAAGTCTGCCATAACTTATTTCTGTTGCTCCGGATTGGTGGAGTCTTTCTATCGTCGCCTCAGGACAAAAGAACGCCCTTCTGCCGACTCGTAGTTTGGTGTTTTCATGTCCATGGCAATCACATCTGTCACTTCCTCCGGTTCTCGCATGTTTTTTTCTTTTTTTACCTTTTACCCGTAACTGCTGGTAATTTTAATGTCTGAAATAGAGTGAAGATATTTTATCAAATTTTAGACTCGCCACTACAAAGAATTCAAGTCGTTACTGCAATACCTTTTGCTATGTTAACAGGTGTGTGGGAATAACCCTCTTCCTAGAGCATTCATCTGTCAGGAATGACTGATAGATTAGGCTGACTTGGCACAATGATTCGCCAAAATTATGCTGAAATGTCAGTCATTTTGTTTCGAAAATGATGTTGTAATCAAATTAAATTATTGAAATAAGAGATTGAAGTCAAAGACCAAGGTCCACTACAGCACTGGAACCCCGGCTTACCCAATTTGCATTGTCAGTGTCAAAGTGGAGAAATAGCCAACACCCTGAGCCTCAAGATCAGCAGCTGCTACTTTGTATTGAAACTATTGGCACAACTCAACCAGGGGAGTAAAATCGGAGGTTTTTTATTGCTCTATGCAACAGCCTTTTAGCTCTCTTAAATATATGGGCTACTAGGCGCTACCGTTGATCAAGGGCATTAGTAGACAATCCTCGTAGTAGTATTCACAATTTGGTTGCTTATAAGTGCGTCAACATTGATTAATTGCAGTTGTGGGGGCAACAATCCCCTCCCGTTGCATTCAACAGTGTCCCCAAAATGATCTTGGACCCACGTGTCTTTATGGTAACATATGTGCGTACGTGTGTGTGTGTGTGTGTTTCTGTGACTGCTGTCTCCTTTTTTCTATGGTAATCAGAGCCACATTCCCCCAAGCAGAGATAGTATCCAAGTTCCCCCAAATTCACCCCTGTCTCAACATTGTGTGCTCAAGGGGCCGCCAGAGGAAGGGAGAGGAAGGGTTGGGGTGTCAGCAAACACACCCATCCGCACACACACATTCGCATACTCATAAACCCACTTACTCATCATCATCATTCGGCAAAATGTAAGCGAGACCAAAGTCCGCCTTCTCGGGGGAAATACTGGAGCAGGAGGCAGAGATAGGGAGGATGATTGTGGTGGAGGGGTGTCGACAATCTGGTAAATATTTGCTCCCAAGCGATAAGACACGAGGCTTGACGACTACCGTGTGCAACGAGTTGATTCTCCACCTCTCTCTCTCTCTCGGGCTACAAAGTCCGCGAGTCATGAGTCAGTGCAGTTCCAGGGTCAATAAGACCATATCTTGACGTAGTGGACTCACATCCCTTCCTCACTTTTCCATGAGACAAAAGCATAAAAAGAGTCTCAACTTGTTAAACACTAAAAGGTAATGCATAATTCGTTGCTCTAAACCCAATAGCTACGTTTGAGACAATGTGCGTATATGTGACACTGGTGAAGGTACCTAACAAGAGTGGCTCAATACTTCGTATTGCTCATTGGAAACAGTGAAATGGCATTCGAATTTATTGCCACTATTGTGCGCATGTAGGAGGCGCCACAGAATTGGCTGGACTTTGCCTAAGCCAGGCGCTTTTGCCGTGTGAAAATGCATGTCTGTTGAGCAGGTGCAGAATTTGCGCATAAGTGGCTGTTGACTTCTCCTTCTGGGAAGAAATCGACAATGGCGCAAATAAACTGCTCCTAGCTGCCCTTTTTTACTATGTACTAACAACAACTTTATGGCGCTCCTTTTGTAGACACTAGAAAAGCGTTGGTCAACCTCAAACGAGGTAAAAATTGAATTAGGCTAGGATCGCTTTTAGAATGTAATTGTTTACTTAATGTAAATTGAGTGTATGTTACCGTAAAATTTGGCTTAAATTGGATTTTTTTTCCTAGATTCGGGTTGTTGGAACAAATACTTGCATTTTCCTTTACCATTAATGAAACCCACACATCAATTTGAATCGACTTTCTCTCCACTCATCCCACCTCTCTGACAAACGTCACAGTTACAGGCGTAGCCTGCACACACAGTTGTTTCAAATTTCGTAGCGATGGGTCATACACAAAATGGAGCAATTTACCGCTTTCACAACCTTGATACTTATGCCAAATGAGATCAACCCGTCTCTCAAGTTTTCATCATTTTCTCTTTTCCACCGGTAGATGCTTGGGACGGTGTCCAGCTTTGTCCTTTAAGGTCGACTTCAACAACAATATCAAGCCTTATGGTGGCTGAGTTGTTCAAGTTAGACATTACCTATAACAGGTATGTTTCATTTTTTTCCAAAACCCCGTTGAAAATATAGCTTTCAGTGAAGTCAACCATCGCACTATTTATACATAGAAAGTCATCTTTAAAGTAGGCAACAATAGCACAACAACTAGATGACGGAGGTCCCAATTGCATTGATGGTTTTCCCCACCCTGCCCTCTCCTCAATAAATCAGAGCTAACAGGAAGGTGACCATCCACTTACGCGAAAAAAGGAATGTGGCGAGAGAAAAGAAACTTCAGTTGTCAAGCCATCCACCCCGGATGGCCCCAATGAGGGAGCCGGTGTGATCTTGTTAGCGCAACCACAGGTGCTAGTGTGTGTGTGCGTGTGTGAGGGTGGGTGTGAACGCACAAGTGGGTGATGATTTAATAGACACAGATACATACACAATGCACTGCATTGCACCGCACACATGTGGCCTGGTTCGAGCCCACCCTGTCGACGCCTTTTGAGTGTGTGTGTATAGTGTGAGCGCGCATGCGTGCACGGGTGTGTTCACAAGAGGTGGCGCTTTGATTTACTCCTCACTTGCGTGCTCCCTTTCACCTAGCTCTGGGGAGGCATATTCGAGCTCCTGAGATCAAGGCTACTCTCCCATCGGTAAGCCAAAATTTTATTACTTTTAGATCTGGTACTATAACCAATGCTTGACTTGACAAAGGTAGCTTTGCTATCAAATACTGTTAAAAACATTGTCCTTGTCAGTTCTCCGCTCTCTTCATTCCTTACTGAGGGGAAATGGTGGTTTGACAAATCTAAAAATGCACTTTGTAGAAAGGTTTATCCTGTCATTGATAGAAAATGAGGAGTTTGTATGAGTCTAATTTCTACTGGCCCAGAGGAACACAGAAGCTAATGCTGCGAGCGATCAGTTCAACACCCTAGATTTCCAAATCTTTAATAACCGGTACCACCAATTTAAAAGGACCCTGCAATTCAAATCTGAATTTTGATGAAGCACAACAAAATTATGCAGGAAACTTGTAAATCAGTGCAACCTGAACAGAACCGGGTTCGACGTGGATACGAAGCATGCCCAACTTTGCAACCCAAAGTGCTTTGTCCGGTCAAGTAAACATCTGTACAGATATTGTTATCTTTTTTCGCTGATTAGTCAGTAATATTTGGAAATTCGAATTGGCAAATGAAAATGCCTTCATGAGCAGTTAAAAACGCATCTGGAGTCACTGATTGAATGCACTGTGACGCACAGGGACGGGTGCAGGCAGACCAGAGTTCAATGCTTACCCGTAAACAAAGTAAGAGCCATTACGCCTCTCTGTCAGTTTGACTAATTCGGCTCGGGGGATATCTCAATCACCGGTTTATTTGCATTGGCCTAGTCTCCACACAAGAACGTCATAATTGGCCAAGGGGATAGATGGCGGGGATTTATTCATAGTGTCGCTCTGTCGGTCGGTTGGTCGGTCGGTCGGTCCACGTGTGACAAAGGCGAGAGAGAGAAGGAGGGAGGCGGGGAGAGAGCAAGCC